>OU974011.1:1250000-2500000 GCA_918843925.1 Eulithis prunata | reverse complement strand
ATCACTCTCATCACAACAGCCTACAGATTTCCACTACTGGATATGCCATTAATGGATGATTCAGAGATTCATTTGTAATCAGAGCTGTTGATGAAGGACTGACCTTGCAACAACATTGCCAGTTGCTTGCCGACCAATCTCGTGTTCGCAGCTGCTCGAAGATAATTCGGCATGGTAGCTCCACCCTCCCAGTCCACGCATATTACGTTGCATTCCTCCTATAGAACGAAGATATTGTTAGTAGATGAAAGTTTGGTGGTTATTTTCAGTCTATCGATTACATACGTAACCATAACAAATATCCTACCGTTCTCTAGAATAACTACTGGTAAGACATTATACAACCTTCAAGTTTCAGTTCAAAATATTTCTGACGAAGTCTATTAGCATAAACGTAATGATTTTATCTCATAATTACTGCTGGAAAACACAAATGACATTGTTACAGCGGCATTTATCGACACGAAGCTACAAGGCCAGCAGAAAAACCTTTTTGGACATTATGCCAGCGGTATAATCAGTTACTAGTTATGGCTTGACCTTTTAGCACAGAATACATAATAACAGGTAATCTTTTATGTACGCATGAGGAAAATATGATAAAAATGATCTTGACGAAACCTTTTTCGAAATCACATCGCTCGCATAAAGACATCGCTCGTTGCAGATAAGCAAATTTAACTGCAAACCGTACTTCCTTACTGAGCAGGAAGTGTGCGTAAGTGATAAATATCTGAGTCAAACACATGGCCGCATTTTCAAACGCGATATTGCATCAACGACTACAAATATCAGGTTTGTGAACGGAGTACTCGGAAGGAGCTTACGACATCAATTTGCTATGATTGTGGTGCACTTTGGCAAATCCTGAGTAGATAGCTAATACTCAGTTTCTAATTGCTAGGTATTAAAAAAACTGACTCTGCCAGTGCGTACGTCAAAGACGAAGATCAATGTACTTTGGCCCATCTACTAAAGAAGCAAAAACCGAGTTCTCGTAACCAGTTTGGTACTAGTGCCAGACAAGATTAACACATTTGAACTTTGCTGAAAGCTTATGTCAAAACCAAAGGTTCTTGAACTGCACGTACCACGTACTAGGTTCTTCTTCAATGGAGGTATAAAAGTTCTTCGTAGTACTTACAACATCCATGAGAACAAGTTAATCTGTACGTGCTAGCAATAAAAGTGCTGCTGGAACTTACAACAGCCATCAAAGCGGAGCGCATCTCATACACCCACACGTTATCGCAGTTAGAGCCGAAGCCGTGTACTATGATTCGCGTCGGACGCTCCGAGTCAAAGGCGCGGGTAGCCCACGACCACGCAGCTGACATGTTGCTTGCGGACACAGCAAGAAGGGGTTGGTCGCCTCTGCAACCATTTATCAACATATCAGTCTGTAGGCGACCACTAGACAAAAGCCGGTGCTAATTATTCATCAAACGACTTATTTTTCTTACTATTATTATAAGTAGTTTAATAAATAATCTACTATTTAGCTTAGTACCTAAATATACAGAATCTTGAGAAAGCAATAAAATCACGCTCAAAATCAATAAAATACACTGCCGTGCGTGACCACGTGTTGCAAATCTTGCACGTCGGGAATCGTAATTTAACACGCGATACATTTTAAAACAATAAAGTTGATGTGATACCTGCTAACTGTGGAGTACATGAGGAACTGGGTGCCTACTTCCTGCGGTGAACTGGGCAGCGTCTCCAGATACGCGAAGGGTCCGGCATCCTCGAAACATCCAAACTCTCCGTAGCACACGCTGCCTTGAGATCTCTTGCTCCTAGAATTAAAACAAAATATAGGCACAGAGTTTTATCAGAATTTCAAAATTGTTTATGTTTGAAGAAAATGGAAAGTTTATTTTTCAGTCGTAACGTAAGATATTTTTGAAACTTTGTCTCGTATCATTTTATGCTAACCTGTACCTGCACATTCCACATTGTGAAATTAGTAACTATCAAATATTGCTTGAATGCAGTTGGAACGAATGCAAATCTATTATTGTACCTTTCTATCTCGAGGTGTGTTTGTGTGAATGTTGAAAGTGTATGAGATCAACACTTTCGCACTTTGCCTTTTTATTGTTCTGGTGTGAAGTAATAATGGAGGAAACTTATCGAGCTCTAATCTGTTATTTCTCATTGTTTGTATATTTGTCTTGGGAAAATCGAAAACGTTTTTGCACCAGTAATAAGATAGGAAGGTAAACTCTTTTCTATCTCACATTTCATCGCGCTACGTCTCGTAGGTACGTAACCTACATAGGATAAATAATCAATTAACCATGTCAGTTTCAAACTTTACAGCAGTTCACCCAACAACTATAGGTAATTCACATTGCGCATGAATACAGCGCGAATTTATTGAATTTGCACAATAGAAAGTTCACCTCGAATGAAACCAATGGCAATGGTGAAAGCAAATATCTACTTTTCGGCTCTACTTAAGAAACTTATTACATTTTTAATTACGAGCTAATACGAATTGGTTACGGGTTGTATTTCGTTCGATCGTCCATCAATTGATTGTGTACTCTGAAAATGCATATAATAGCTATAAGTTGCCTGTGCCGTGCTCTACGTTATCGTTTCACAAGAAAACTAGCACGTCCTTAAAGGAAACCAAACCAATGGTGTATGACATCGACTTCGCCATCCTTAAGAATACCACGGATTTTTGACTTTATATTTTCTAAAGCTATGGTACATCTACATAGCGTAAATACCTGGTTCGTGCTCTCTTTTGCTCCCACTGCTCCATGGAGTTTCTGACGGCCGCGAGGAGGTCGGCATCTTTCTGCTCGTCTTCAGCCTCCTGCGCTGCCGTCGCTGCTCGTCCTGCACCGCGCCATGACTCTAACTCTGCATCTGAACACATCAATCACCATTTATTGGCTTTGATACCACTGGTTTTCAAAAACTGGACGAAAACGAATAATTTTCGGAACCAAGCCGTCTGATCAAGACACATTCGCCAAATTCCACTTGGGTTTCTACCGCGTTCGTCAATTTTTATTATCTCTAGGCGAAACGATAATCTTCACGGTTTTCGTTACGCATCTTTCCTTTGTGTTTGTTGGTAGTGATGGAAGACCGACTTTGTGAACTCGAGATTACTAAAACTATAACGTTTGTGAAACAACCCAACTGAGTACCTAGCGGCAGATGCTATTTACAAATAAAATGTTGGGTAAGTGAATAGCCTCTGTTTCGAATTTAAAACAGCTGCCTAAGGTGCGCTACTGGGTAACCTGATTGCTATCACTCGTCTCCGGGTAGCTCTCCACTTTTTGCGGTCTAATGTGGCCTTGATATGTCAGCCCGTACTAGGGCAGTATGTAACCTGCAAGTAGTGGCAAGACGGCAAGACCTACTATGGACGAAAGCAGGCCGCTCCCAGACAAAGAATGATGAGAAACTCAACGGCCAACCCACTTCAATGACAAAGCTGTTGCCTTATTGAGGCAGTCAGAAGAAAGACGTTTGTAATTATGACGACCGACCGTTAGATGCGATTAACATACCAATTCATTTCTGGTTGTATACCTACTTACCTTGATGACGTAGGTGTTTTAAATGTTGCCTTAAAGTGTTGGCCTAAATAACCGAACTGTCAATTAGGTAACTTTGTCTAGATACCTATTGTGTTTTTTGGTGTTTACGTAACGTCTCTAAGATGGGTCCTCGACAAAGTTGAATTTGTCAACACTGTAACAGAATTGCGTAAAGATGCAATACAATGTTTCTCGATGTTTGCTTGTTATTTTCCTCATTGAGAGACTTGCTATTTTGTGTAATAGGTGATGTCTAAATTGTCTGGTAAACAGGGAGCCTCGATATGACTCGCTGTTATTTAACTGTGACACATGGTAACCAGATTTCTTCTCCAAATAGGAATGTCATAGTTACTTAGGCCAGACAGCGTTAGATACTATAATTAAAGCACATCGTTGTCGCGTAGTAGTCAGCACGGCTCAGTCATAAATTTGTAGGTCTCATCGTTTGTTTACCACATCTTGATGACTGATATGATTGAGCAACAGCAATAAGATTTTTTGATGGAGGTATCTTTTATTTAAAAACTCTTACGAGTAACACCCTTCGTGCAAATCCATATGAAGATAAAGTCATCTCCCTTGTTTAAGCAAATTAATCTTATTAGCAATTATAGTAGATAAGTGTGTATTTAATAGTTAATGTTTCTTCATACAGTTGGCTCATTTCCTAGAAGAGCAGGATATTTTTCGAAGCATCAAATTAAATGCATAAATAGCACGCTATGCGTAGGTTAAATATTTCAGCTATGTAACCGTTTTCAACTCCAAAAATAAGAAAGCAATGCATTTAACCGATCAAGAGACTTTCGCGTCTCAAGGTGACCTATTCTACCAACTGAGTTGGTATTGCAATGCAAACTAAAGTTTGTGCTTTGTACGATCTCAATGACCGAGTGCTATAAAACAAACAGGCGGCACAATTCGCTGCGCAGAGTTTTTTTACAAATTGTCGAACTAGCAATAAAATTTTCTTCAAAGTAATTTCACAGCCGATTAAATTGTAATCGATCAGAAAACTGCAGGGGGTTACTTACGGTTACGGTATAGTCATAGTGACTCTACATTTCTTATTCTAAAGTAGGTGTTCGTTTGTCGTTGGATTATTGAATAGGGTTTTATTAAAATCGTAGACCAGACTATACTTACACCTAGCAACAGCGAGTGAGAGTACAGCCAGAAGCACGGCGAGTGGCCGCAGGGTGTGCGTCGCCATCCATGCGGCCCGGCGGCATTCACGACGACCTGTCAACACAACACGATCACCTTGTATTCGACCATTTATATAAACCTATCTACTTATAGATAATGTAGAGGTATAGCTAGTTACCCTTCTTTTGTATTACCCTCTTATACACTATACCTATACTCTACGACTTAAATTTATTGGAGAGGACATTATATAAAAAGGCTGAATTTGCCTTGTGTAGGTTGTCTTCCTTGGGTTTTATGTCCATCGAGTTTTATGCTCTGTGCTGAACAGTAAGTAAAACAATGAAAGGATTCGTAACCTAACAAAATCTTGTATGGATGTTAGGTTGGATAAATATTCAAGCATTGGTGTACCAGCAGATCATAGCTCCACACTCTGTAACCTCAAATAGTGGGATGTTACTAATACACATTTTAATCTTCATACAAGCATGATACTAACTGCCTTAGCATCTAGGCTACCAGCAGAAAAACGCGACTTAACTACCTTTTAATCACCTCTGCTTCCCATTACTAGCTAAGCACCGCTTGATACAACAATGACAACGATCATAAACTGCTAATATCATTGCGAATATCCTGGTTCTATCATACTCATTGACTGGGTAGATAATCATAATCATCATCAATCATCAATCATCAATCATCAATATATATAAAACTCTTTTGAAGCTGACAGAGAATCAACGCACAGCCTAAACCATAAGTCCCAGAGGTATGAAATTTGGAGGGTAGTATCCTTATATAGTGTAGAGGTGCACTAAGAAAGGAATTTTGAAAAGTCGCACCCTAAAGGGTCTAGAGCGCGAGCAGCGCCGCGGGCGACGGCTAGCAAATTATAATGAGGAGTTTCCATGCGGTTCTGCGCTGCGTGAATATTACGAAATTGTTATAAGATGCTCCGTGATACCTTTGTATTGTGTTAATAAACATGAATAGATGGTACACAATTAGTACACATAAGAGGTTGGTGTCAAATCATAAGAATGTTGCTATCACCCACAACATGCCCAGTTTCCCACACAAAACAAAACTGGGTGGTAATATGACCGGAGATGTGAAGTCATCTCGCTCAACCAATGAGCGTAATAAGGCCGACCACAGGCAAGCATCAGGCAAAATAGCTTCACGTTATTTGTTTTTGTTACTCTTACGATCTTTATTGTTCACCTTCAAGCTAGAAGGAATCCCAGACCCTGACCAAGAGCGTCCGAACGGTTTGGCATTGCATTCGGAAGCGTTTAAAGTCAGACAGGCATTGAGTTTGGCGTTTTTATGATACACAGCCGTTAAAGAAGTTAAAGTTAGTTTCTATAGGTAGGTACGAGTACATAGGACTATCCAGGAGTGTGAATGTTGAGGTGGATGCGAAGGGTGACTAAAATCGAAAAGATTAGGCATTGAAAGGGCCATTGAGTGAAAAAATGAGGAGCAATCGGTTAGTATGGTGTGGTCATGTCCTGTTGAGGGAAGAATGTGATTAGAGGAATATTAAATAAGAATGTAGGTGGGCATCGGTGTGAAGATTAATCAATCATGCATGATTAGAGGTAGGCCAAAGAGATGGATGGAATGTGTGAAACATAACATGGCTTCAAAAGGAAAAGGAGTGAGATTAGGACTGTTATGAGAAAGTGGAGGAAAATCACATGTTATGTATGCATGTGTGAGTCTGAGAGCCAGAGAGGAAGCTATGACACATGATTTGTCCTAAACGGGTTACGAAACCCACTACACTATGATGTCGCAACATACCTACCTATGATCTACGAGTATGATCAATACGTGTTTCTTTACAACACACACCATTTAGGTTCTATTTATAAATAAGACAATGGTCAAATTTGTTATGGTCGTACCTGGTTTATATACTGTCGGTAAACCAAACTACAGATGATAATAATATAGTATCTAATCGAACTAATTTAATTATTTTGATTACTTTGAAAATATTTTTTAATCATAGGTAATAAAGGATATAACGGGAGGAAGCTCGGGATATAACTGAAAGTCTTTGTGGGTGACCATTACTGCAAAAAAAACAAAGATCCAATTCAATTAAATAGTAGAGGGGTAAACCAACTTCGTCAATGTAAACCATTTTGTCCATCTGCAATTATTTCTGAGATCCTTTTGTTTAAAACTGGTTCAGAGCTGATAAGCATTTGTGTTTCCACCTAGGTACTTAGTTTCGGTCGTGTCCAGTGACCTGGAAACGTAGCAATACGCCTCAATTACCCAGTTGGCTGACTATTCAGATTCAGGCGTAATTGTGCTGTACAAACTTACCTAACTGACGTACCTACTATTTATTTATTTAGATTAGACGTTGCCACACGGTAGATGTAGACGTTGCTTTGATTAGCTAAAAAACCACTAGCTGCATCATGGTTTGAGATGCTTATGAGAACGAATCCAAAGTTTACGAAAAATAAGATTTGTTGTCGGATTCGCTTGCTCTATGAGTGTGAGTCTGATTGAGTCTACAAAAACCAAAATGCCAGCAGAGTTTATAGATTTTCATCCGAATCAAATTGTACATTACGTTTAATGATTAGTCACGCACGCCTAAATCTGTTAATCTAACAGTAGTTAAGTATCATGAACCTGTCATCCTTAGCATTTCTCGACGGAGTGTATACAAATAGTAATAACACTGACCTTTTAATTACTGGGGTATGAGCCTAGGTCATTGCAGAGAAGAATGTATGATTGATAGGTACCTAGGTCATATTCCTTGCAGCCTCAATGAGGTCAATGTCATGTATGTATGACGTATGTAGAGGCAAGTCGCAACTATGGTTTTTGATGTTAGTTTTAGGCTGGTTTTAGTAGGAGTTCATTTAGCATTGGCATAAATTTGAAATATAATTAAGAGGAAAATATTTATATAATATATTATTTAGGTATATTAATTATTTTATTTTTATTTTTTTAGTATTTCATTCTAGACCGATTTTCCTGAAGTATCCATCTAAAATATGTGCTATTTTCAGAAAACCTGTTTTAAGATTGTCTTATGAAAGGAAAACTACAGACAACATCTAAAAATTAACATCAAAGAATATTAAGTAGGTATAACGTGCCCAACATAACTTGAACTGTACTGTGATTAAAACTCCTTCATATGGGTGCTCTAACATACATTGGTATTGCGATAAGTTGCGAGCTGGCTACAAAACAAGTTTTTTATTTTACATTACAATGGTCCCTTCACTCGGAACACTACATGCGTAAGTTTTACTTGCGCCTTGCCAGGTTTTTTTACATCTGGTAGTTTTCAATTAGGTACTGAATGATGACTACGTATGCTATTTGACAAAATACTACCTTACCTACTACACAGGTAGCTACCCCCAATAGTAATAATCTAACTTGAACCAGATAGCAAAACTCAAGTAAGTACAGTTTAAAAGTTTACACTTTACTGAATAATTTAGTACCTATTGATTTTTTTGTTGACGCCTTAGTTCTATCTTGCTGAAGATTTCAGCATTGTATTCTGTCTGACTGTCCCTAAGTCACTATATCATTGTCTCTAACAAGACACACACGGATACACAAAAAATGTTTCCCATGTCCCCCTTTTAATTTAGCTATTACCACAGCTATTGCACATTGATTTAGATATAAAACAGTGCACATTGTGAACATGCCGATAAAATTATAGAGCACAATAGTTTTCCCAACATTGAATATGGGTTTCCCAGAGAAAAAGTGCAATTTTTAGTCGTCTGAGGCAATTAATTGTCAAAAGTTGACCCATACCATATTGGATTAATGGTTGGTAGTCGGCAGTAAATATTATTATGTGTTAGTATGAGAATGTTCACGCTCTGCATTTCAATATCCAACCGGTTCAGTATTATGTAAATTACGTTCGGCTGAGACTTTCTTTTGTTAGCTGTGGCAATTAGCGTCGAAATCGTATCTTTAGACGCGCCGCGCGAAATAGAAAACTGGAAGAAATTACTTTTTCTTTACAGGCGATTAAACAATGGTAAATGTCATGTATTAAACGTTATATTGATTAGTAATGAGTTTTTTGTAGTAACAAAATACTAAGGTTAAGGTTAGAGAGATTTTATTCCTCAAAAAGAAATTTACATATTACTTATATGAGAACTTATCTAAAAAGGTATGTTTAATAGGCACTTCGAACCGTACATATTATATAAATACTCCAGAATACTTCTTTAAACTTATTAAACCTTTTTAGGCCAAGTCGCATGCGTACGCGATGGAGTCTTGTAATAGACTAAAAGATAGATTTAAAAAATCCTATGCAGAGGTCTACTGCATCTTTCTGTAAATTGTTTAGCATTTCCAATATTTATACATTTCAGAATTGAGTGTCTAATATAAAGGTTTGTGTGCCAAAGGTGCACAGTGATTTTAAACCGATTAACATAAATAACGGTCTTCCAATGTATCAAGTACCCTCCATGAATAAAAATACAGAAATATGTATACATTTGGCCGATTGACCTGAATTTATTTCAAATAGTCAAACAGTCTGCTTCAGAATGATCCAGAAATTAGATGGAACAATGTTGATTTGTAGGAGACTATTCTGCTTCAGAATAGTAATTTAGTACACTGGATAGTTCTACTTTTCAGTACGTAAGTTTATCATGACTTTCACTTGAGTCCATCTGTTGACCTCTTGGTTATGTCGACCACAAATCAACTGTGGACGTGATTATGAAAACGCTCAATATCCATTGCTGTTTTTCAATGCATGATATACGCCGTAATTGGTGCTTACGCAGCGTTGCTTAGAAAACGGAACAGGAACGGGTTTAATCGTATGATATAAGCCTGTGATGTGTAAGAAGTGAAAGCAAGTGCCTACGCAAACGTGGTTACGCTATGCACTTTGACACACACTGAGAATTACTTACTAGTGAATTAACGAATGGAATTAAATCAGCTATGAACTGTAGTCAACGCGATATCACAGCTTAAGAGTTCCTATGAGTATCATAGAACTAACTAGGTACGAGCATTCGTATCGTGATTTCACTCTAGCGTAATAAAGTTCAATACAAACTAAGCACGCTGAAACAAAAACAACTGCTTTTAGATTAAAATAGTACATAAGATAACATTGTAAGACAAGTCAATAAAAAAATACTTATTAATGGACATTTTACACAACGCCCTCTAGTGCTAATGTGCTAAACCACAGATCATAGGCAAAATAAGCAAAGCTTAGCTTGTAATATGAGTACTAAATTGCTACTAGACATGCTTCTGTCCATCCAAAGGTTGTCTGGAAGAGATCGCTTATAGCGATAAGACCGCCAATGGGCGGTCTTATCGCTCATACTTAAAACTTACCTCATACTTAAAACTTATTTCTCTTTTATTGTTTTTCTTGGTGTGCAATAAAGAATATATCTATCTATCTATCTATCTACTAGAATACTTAGGTATATAGGTACTTATATTTGTAAATACGTACTATAATATGTAGCACCTAACATAGTACCACTACTATATTAGGTGCTATGTATTATAGTCTCATGACAGAACGTTAGGATATTTAATCAGTAACAAGATAAATATGTAAGTGCACCAAAGTAGGTGTGTCTAATTATAAGGTACTTAGGCGCTTGTAAAACGTGTTAATAAACTAAACCTACTTCCGAGTATCAAGGTTGTTTAATTAATCATCTCGGCTTGACCTTAACACGACCTTAATTCGAGTATTTTTAATTTACTTGCCTTTTTTATAATTGTACTGATGTAGATCTTTTTACTACATGTTTCCAAACGGTTTTTATTCCATTGTACGAAGTTTTTGAATTGAATAATCGTTACAAAAGTCAACAGAGCCTGAAATATGAAATTATTAACCGACCACAGCTTATTATATCTTTATTGACATGCAATGAAGATAAATGGAACAATGGTTTTATTGTTGTAGGTAATGTACCAGTTATTATTTTAGAAAACTAGCATAGCTATCAGCATTATTTTATATATGATATGCTATATAATAAGTTTTTTTAATAGTAACGAAATAAACTTATCAGCTAGGAATAAAATAAAATATTTACTTGCGCGTAGACGTAGAAGCGTAGGCCCGCCCCGCTTGGCCCATACAAAAGACTTCAACGCGCTCCCGTTGGTTGTGCGCGAACTATTATTTATTTGGACCATTATTTTATACGTTTACATATTTACGAGTATGTAGGTATAATTTCAATTACCTATGTACCCTAAATATGTGTATATATATACCAGTTTATGTAGAGTTAAAAATCTATAGGTACCTACTCTACATATAAATCTAGCCAGGTAGCTGTTTCAAATAAATGAAGAGCAAGTACAAAAACAGCATTCAATAAAAAAAAATCTACTAAAGTAATCTCTGGTTCTCTAACAATTGCGTGTTTAATGGACTTATAATATTTATGTAAGAGATATCAGGTAGTTATTGTGTTTGAGTCATCAATAACCTATTATGTGAAATAACTTTCATTAGGTAGGTACCTAAACAAAAGAAGGTAGGTATATTGCCTCCATAATCCGGAAGAACTAATCCGGTTATAGGTAGGTAATAAATAATAATTAAATTACTCACTAGATCCCATGAAAACTGATGGAAAACTAGTTATGTAAACATACCTACTTATCAAAAAAGCAAACGGGGCTAAATTACATAGGTAGGTAATACAGTCGAGCACGAAACGAACAAAAAACCAGGCATGTACTTGTACCCTTCTGATTAGTTGAACGCGTTGGATGGAGAAAAGTTGGAAATGTAAACGCCAATGAATCAGGTTCCGATTGCGACGTGATTTTAAAAGAGATCAAAAATAATTGTTATCAAAAAGAACAAGCATGATCTTGCGACCCGGTAGAAAGTTCTTCGAAAGCCGTTTCGTAATATCAACTCTGAATTTATACCTAATAATCTATAATTTTCCTGATTAACCGTGCTAATGTCGTCTCCAATTCAATTTGAACAAATCAATAACCGTTGCTTTGCAGTTAAGTAGAGATGGTTATATATTTTTCATTTCATTTATTCAAGAGAGAAAGAAACATATTTTATATTAGAAATATAACCCAACAGGGGATACTGCAGTTTACTTACAAATTCTGAAGTATGTTTTACCGTCACCTCGTCTGAATACTTTCGTAAACAATTGGTAACAATATCACGTACTGCCTACTTGGTAGGTTTCATCACTATCGGCATGCGGTGAGCGGTACCACCGTACACCACTTGTATTCGAATGTGTAACCCGTTTTTAGGATACTATTGAAATGTATTTGAACAAAAAACCAACTGTGTTAACTGCTAAGCTGATTGTTTTGTCGCAAATTGTTTGATTGACCTTGGAATGAGAAGGGTTCTCTACTAGAACGACATAACACCTAGTCTTTAGTTTTAAAACCAACTATCAGACGTTCAAGGATACTTTTTTATTCCAAGGAGATTTTTGGACTTCCCCGGTTTAAAGAAACTAAAAACTAAAAATTTAATTGGCGTTAAGTAGTCGGTAAGATAATCAATATCTGATGCTGACTGGTTGCTACTCTATGTCCGTCGTAAAGTCTGCGTTTAGGTTCTCTGTGTCGTGTCAATTCTTTGGCGATTTCTGATGTAAAATAGGTCAATCTTTGCGTGTTGACAAGGCTATACAGCAAGGTACCTCCTTCAACTACCTGAGGCCTGTCAATAGCTGCTACTTATCTTTGATTTATCAACGATAAATTAGGAATCAATCGGTATTTTATACGCATTAAAGCAACAACACGTTCGTTATTGCTTTGAGATAAACAATGGTTTATTTTGTACCTACGAGTAGCTACACTAGACAGTAGCCAGACACGCAATCACAATGATTGGTCTCCTTTTGGTTTTGCTCTACCAGTTATATTTTATGACCACACAAATCAGTTATTCCTTGCCAAAGTCTTTTAGGAGACGTTGAAGTTATCTATCTTACCTAGGTAATATATTTTCCAACCATGTGGTAAATGATTGAAGAACTTACTGTGTACCGGCCTGTTATGACGTCACTGACCTATCCTTTCTTGATTACTCTCCACAATGGCTCCGAGAGACGGACATTTTCGGAACTGTTTCAGAAACCTGGCCTTTACCATCCATCAAGTTTCGCGTTTCCTTATAGCTGCCTACAGGTAGCTAGACCAAAAAGGCTTTTCATGTTGCTAGAGGCACAGATTATATAATACTATACTAGCTAGAGGGCTCATCAAAGCTGGAGGCTTTCGATCTTGGTTTGGGTTATTATCACGAATATATGAAGATGTCACGATGAAAGGAATTTTCTCAACATTGACACAGCAGGCGTAAGTATGGTTGGTGTCTTCCAAGCCAACAATGTTTCACAGAAATATATAGGAAATAAACATAACTATGTTGGTACGATAATTTTTTATTAACATTCGAAGGCATCGGCTTGCTTGGCACGTGCCTGAATAATGAAGTTGATGCAAAATGTAAGTAATTTAAATGTGCAAACAAAGGTAGGTACCTATGTAATAACAATTATGTAGGTAATGTACCTAGGTTCTTTTACAACAAAAAGTGGACGCAGTGCAATGCCACAAAGGGTCCGTCTTTGGTAGACATGCTTTGTGGGAAAATGTACCCTTTTCCAATCAAACCTTCAAATCGATCGAAAAGGATTGTAAAGTAACAAAAAAACAAAAATCCTTAAGACATTGCGCTGGCTGCTTGACTATACTAACCACCAATAAGTAAATAACAAATGAATACAAACCTTACAGTTAGTCCGGCAACGGTACTGGTGCACAATTTGTAAAAGTGCACCTGTTAATGTTAGCTCAACAAGGCAGGCTTCGTAAACTTTCTATCGATAAACAATCACAACACATTCATTAGAGACAGGTAAGTACTTAGACGTTCATGCACACGAGTATTTTTTACCCTACTTCACAGATAGTTCGTGTTTTCGTGGATTTCGCGTGAACGGCTGCGCGCAGGATCGGAAATCTCGGAATGTAGAGACGCGCGCGGTTACCAGCGTCGAAGCGTGCACTGCGCGCGCGCACCTCCAGAGAAACTCAGAGAAAAGTGGCTTAAGGCTTCCCCCAACGAAGCTGTTACATCAATGCTCTTGTTGTGGTACCTACTGTTTGACAAGATTTTTTTGCTGTTAAATAAGATACTCGTGCTTTTCTACTTAGTACTTGAGTAGGTAGGAAATGTTCTTACTTCCGCTGTAGAGTTCTCATGCTCATTATTCCGCAGTTATGTACGTTTATGTACTGCGGCATTTATCTTCTAAATATTCAAAACTCTTTTGAAGCTGACTGACAATCAATGCACAGCCTTAACTATAAGTCCTAGAGGTATGAAATTTGGAGAGTAGTATCCGTATATAGTGTAGGGGTGCACTAAGAAAGGAATTTCGAAAAGTTTCACGCAAAAGGGTCTAAAATTAGGATCAAAGATTTTAACCAAATAATGCGTATGCTGCTACCACGCGGGCAGAGCCGCGGGCGACAGCTAGTTTACGTATATAATCAAAGTAAGTTATTTATTGCTGATGATGATCTTGCTTGCTTGATTTAAACTTGGAACTGGTACATAAGTCCTTCGGAGATTAGGGGGTGCTATTCCATATGAACTTGACCGGTCTTGTTTTTTACTAGTTTTACTTATAACTTTTAGTCCATCGTAAATCGTGATACGGTTGATGAGTTTGGATCTACCGCAATCGTCTTTTTTCCACTTGACTGAACAATCTTGTCATCATTTTCAGAATTCTGAAGTCCAATTTGGTTTATTTTTATAACCCCACTAAGCATAGGTAAGTATTTTCATAAAGAATTCAATTTCACCATATCCCTTATGGATTATGTAGAGTTCATTGAATTGAACTATTGAACACACAGAAACCATCATTTCATTACTACGAAATACACCAAATATTAAACACTTTCGAGATGTCATGTTTTAGGCTCGTATCACCTAAATATGTATAGTGCATAGTGCATTGCAGATTGGTGCTCTTCGTTGATCAAGCCACTATGACGTATATAGGTAGGTACTTATAATAATCAGGCCTTTGCATCTAATCTATATGATTTATACAGAATCAGGGGGCACCTATACCAACCTTTCAGTCGAGTCGACCTTATCCACGGGCAAGACAACAAGACAAGGTCAATACGTGAAGGACTGACTATAGCTCCGCACCTCCATATGCTCACTCTTTCGTCTGAGCACAGTTTTATCGTTTTCAGAGCGCAATGTCCATTATATAAAATATCGTGAGTTATTCTTCATTTCTTTATAGATTATTACCAAACTTCTTCCTAATCCGTTTCAAGTTGCAGCTGCAGCGGCATTGCGCAACGACTTTCACCGTCCTTCATGCGTCGTGCCTGCTCGATAACACCTCACGCAAACTGACAGCACTACACAGTAGGTACTAGGTACCAACTTATAGGTGGCAAAGAATATGTAATACTGCGTATAGGTGGTAGATGTACTGTGATCAATGTGGTGTGTTAAGTGTGATGCATCGTATCGTAACGCTTATAGGTACCTATGTAGGTACTTACCAAAGTAAGCGGTATCAAAATGATAAAAAAAAACTAGCTCTGTCATTTTTATCCACTGTTATCAAGAGATGCTGACGACTAATGAGGTCCTACCAACCCAAATCATCCAACCCCATTATTCTGAGTTGTAGCACCATTCTCGCTCCTCCCTCGCCTAGGCTCTTGAAAATAAAATAAAGTAGGTGAGCGGTCTTCAGAAAGTAAGAGGACCCACAATGAGTAAGTGACCAGTGACGTTGACGTCACCCGGATTTGGGTTGTTTTGCAATAATAACGCAACGAGACAATGATTTTTACAATCTCCGGTTTCTGTAGGTAGGTAACACAACAGTGGTATGTACCTACTTATTATGTTAGAGATGTAGGTTAAGTACATCTCAACGTTTAAATTCAAATTTCAAATTTGTTTATTCAATAATTAAATAACATAGCAGATTGCTCCAAGGCGTTATTCTATAGGACTAGAAAATAATTAATCAAATATTTATATTAATAATGGAATAATCTTATCAAATTAGTGTATTGTTATCAGTCCTCGATAAATCTACAAAGTTGGAATGAAATCGGCCGTTTATGGGTCAAAATCGCGCCCAAAGGAGTCGGATACAAACAAACATACAAGTGAAGCTTGCGTTGCGTTGGTAGCAAAGTCTTCTAATTTACAGCTTCAAGAGATGAAAATAACGTGTGCAGTGAGATTTTAAAATATCGAACCTTACCTAGGTACATACCGCCATCTAGAATTTTTCTTGGAAAGTAGGATGCTAGCGCATCATGCAACGTACGTAACTGACATGCGTTACTTGACGGGTTCGTCAGCATCCTACAGTAGTCTGTGGTGGATAAGAGAAGAGTGACGTAACGTGTGGTTGCTCGCTAGGCAGCGCCATCTTGTGGAGAGTAGCAATAAATTATTCAAATAGATTCTATCAAACAGATGTCGCTCTGCTACGAGTTTAGTTGAGTTTTCTTTGTATTTTCTAAAAATAACACCAGAGTTCGTTCCAAGCGCTAAATTTAGTTTAGTTAGACATTTGACAAAAAAAGATGGCAGCGATTGCCGATCGCTGTCCTTCGGATTTATTGCTAAAATGGCGCAATTTGTGATATTTTCACTTAAAAAAAATATTGTAAGTGAAAATTCGTGCAGTGTTGTATTGTGATGGTGTAATAATTCTTGTGAATGATAGTGTTTTCTTGTGTAAATAGGACTAAAAACTTTCTTCTGGATATTGGATTACACTAAAAATAAGGTATTTATTAATTTTAACTACTGAATCGTTGATTTTTACGTAGGTTTCGTACTCAGTATTAATTAGATTAACGCTACCATACCTTTAGTTGGTAATAAACGGTGAATATTACATAAGAATCGAGTATTTGGGAGTCCTATAGATGGGAAACCACTTGTATGTCTACCTAACCATTCATTTTCCTCTGTGTGAGGTCTGCATGACATCAGCAAGGAACTTCTAAATAAGTACAAAAATAGTAAACAACCTGAATGAATCATTGGTTAATGAATTTTGAATGATTGTATGGTTTTACTTAATTGCTTTAGAAATTTATCACCACAGAGCACCTAGGTGCAGAGAACCAGGAGAGAGAATTGGGGTTGGGTGAGGCCCATTTTTTCCCCATTTTACCACTGGTAAAATAGGGAAAAAGTCAGAAAGAAGGTGAATTGGTAGAATAGAGTTTCAACAATATGTTCTTCATCTATAAATGAATATTTATACATATAATTCAACTTTATATGCATATAATATAATTAAAATGATATGCCTTAACAAAACTTACCTACTGCCTTTTTTCCCGTAGCTATCAAACCTCTGATTAGCTAACGAGCCTGAAAGGTTAACAGGATGGTTGAATTTAATTATGTTGCTGAAGGACTGATCACTGAAAGACTAAAAATAAAGACTTTATACAACATTTTGATTGTAATTTTCACCAAATTTGATGTGGTTACAGGCGTTTGTGCAAACCGTTTGCCAGATAGCCAGAGATTTGACATTAGATTAGTCAATTTTCTGAAACAAATCAATCACTAAACAATGCTAAATACTAATAAAGTAAATATTTACATCAATAAATAAATAAATAACTACATAAACAGTCTGATCTTGTTAAACCCTTTTAGATATTTTTGTTTATCACCATGTTGATGGTAAATAGAATTAAAAAGAACCTTTTATAAGTCTTACCTAATCTCAGTCTGGAATGAAGTTAGAGACATGTAGGTATGTCAATATGTTTCGTTTGTTGCACTATTATTTAAAAAACTAGGTTCAGTTGATGGCTTCTCGAAAAAAGAAGATGGCAATGCCATTTCTTATTTCAAGTGTAAGACACTTTAACTTTTTTATCTAACCTAATTTGTCCCACTGCTGGGCAACGGTCTCTGCAAAGACTTTCAATTAAGTCTAATCTATTATTATTTAATTTAATTGAAATGTAATGAAATGAAAATAAATGTGTGTGTTTAAGAGTTTTTGTGAACCAAGTGTTGTGACTAGCCAACCGATCCTTATGCCTAGTATTATAGTTATGAGTTTTGCTTACAGTTGATAGAACTTGTAGGTGTTATCATACATTTTTTTAATTCCTTATCTTCTTGCGATGGGCCTGTTAGGCATTTAGTGGGAGGTTCTACCACAACTCGAGGCAAACATGGTCTGTGCCCAGTGACCAGCACAAATTGCATTATATTCGTATTATTCATTTTTCAAAGCATTATATTGGTAGAGAACAACTGTTCTAACTAAAAAAAACACTTTCTAATTTGTTACTTTTATCTTTGATAATAAAACTTATATCTTCGGCAAATAGGATTACATTTATCTTCAATCTTTAGACGCTACCGAAACAACATTCACATAATTTAGAAAAATTAAAATCTCGAAAATCGAGCCTTGAGGTAGGCCCGTGTTAATCTTATAATGTCAATTATATGTATATGCAACGGCAATCATTTATTTCAGTTACCTGCTGTGTGTTGCTTAAGTACATTATTAGTATTTATTACTATATTTTTCCCCCTAACACTGTAATGCTGAAGTTTTCCTACTTTATGTTATTGTATAAGTTGCTTGTTCCTATGCGCATGATGTGGTAACCTATAATTATGGGAGCACCTTGTTTTATTTCCTTTTATATGTACTTTGATTTGTGTAAACCTGTGTTGGGTATCCATTCTTTTAAAAATAAAAATAAAATAAATAAATAAACACTCCATAGGTTTTCTGCGAAGTCTACTTACTAATTTACGTTACTAATTCAAACCATCAAAAACCTAAAAAATCATTCATACCTATATACATATTGGTTAGAAAACTTGTTTTGATCAAATCCAATGATCTTACAAAAAATTGATTTAGGGCTAAATAGGTAAACCCATGCTGTTGAGTCAGACCCATGGAATTGTTCTATTTTCGTTACATTCATTGGTACAAACTCTAGACTCTTTGCCAAATTATAAAGTTTACGACAAAAATATGCATAGAAATGCGTCATTTGACTGCCTTGTTTATCTTACTGCTACATGGACGAATAGCTGCCTCGCCTCGCCAATAACCGCGGGTTCTTACTCCAGTTCAACTTTATTATGCTATTACAGTTAGTTACACTACTCATTTTCTTCTGTAACACAGTTTTTACAAAACTAACACAGAAGACAGGGTTCTACCTTGATTTCGTACATGTTTACTTAGTAATAAATAAATTTGTATTGTATAAGCATTTATAGCCTGCAAAGTTGCTTGTTAAACAAACTTTACAGACATGTTCTTTTATTTGGCTTTCTTATGAATGTTGAAAGTTTCATTGATTCTTTAGAAAAATGTGCTGAATATTTACATTTGCCTATGTACCTTGCTAAATATTGTGGTAGGTACTTAGGTGCTTACCTAGTTTCCCATTTAATTTACATAATAATTAGATAGACCTACAAACTGCAGGCATGGTTTCAATGTGACTATTATTTACTAAACCTTGCTCGTCAGCATTTTCGTTGGTAGATGGTAGGAAACAGCAACGAAACAGTTTCCATTAAGTAGGTACAGCTTGAGTTCGTGCACAAGTGGACCTTTCAGCGATTTGCTTACGAGTCGCTAGCTAAGGGCTAAAAGTCGCACACTTCAGTCTAATCTCTATTCCGTTCTTGAAATAGAGCGGGTTGATGCACCTATTTGTTTTGTAGAGATAACATACCACTAAATGTGAAATCAGCTTAAATAGGATCTATATTCAAGATAGATTAGAACAAAACGTGCGAATATTTGATTGGAGGTTATTCAACTGGTGCGCGCACAAAAATAGAGCGTTCGCTACGTCCACGCCTGCCTGTGTCCGCGTCCAAACGATGACGCTGGCGCAGCGTGCATGCCGCCGCCGCTGTCTCCAGGCCCGGAGTACCGCCGAACTTCCGGGATACGGTCAAACTGTACACGCGCGTATTTCACGCTCATGCCCAAAGTACCTATACACGCGAGGCGAATCTCCCGCGGCGGATACTAGGCGCAGCGAAAGTGCCCATGTTGCCATTGACTGTTCTTAATATTGACCGTGTATTATACTTAGTTTATACGACCAATAGTACACGTTTCCGTTGTACACTAAGTAGGACTAATAAAAACTCGCTGAACCTTGTGATGATATCTAATGTGTATATCTATAAAAAACACGCTGAATTTGGCCCACTGCTCAATACTTCACGTCAAGCGCACCACAGCCGAACAGCTGGCTATGGTTTGAAGTTTCCAGTGAGCAATCAAATATTGTGTAAGATCTTGTTAGAATTTTACTCATTTAAAGGAAAGCCCACATTTAAATTAAAAGGTCACCCGCATCTAAAAAACAATGCTTCATCATCGGTGTCTATTATATTATGATTATATCCGTTCTTTTTATTAGAGTCACCGACCGTTCGTTTTTTGCGCTCGTATATTTGCTTTGCGAAACCGATGTTTCGCTAATAAAACAGAACGTGGGTCGATGCATCAACATAATTCGATGTTGAGATTTATATCTTGTCTTTATGTGATTGCGGTTGGTGGTTCGATACCGGTGCCGGGTGGAGATGGCGGCGGCGGCGGCGGATCGGCTGCGGTGGCGCTCGGCTCAGGCCATGCTCGAAGGGTACGAGGGGCGTTATATTTATAGAGGCGCCGAGACGCGCCGGCGGCCCCACACTATCCCACATGTTAATTGGCTACTTGCTCCACATTTTTCTGGACGTGACCGTTCACGCTCACCGCGTCAATGCCATCGTGCCGGCCGCGACTCTTCCGACCGACAAACATTGACACCTATGTAACTGGCCTAGATAACTTCGGTATCGGTTAACGTAAGCAAGGACATTGCAAGAGCACGCCCGTACCTATTACAATTGAAAATAAACAAGGGTCAAGTCAAGACCTTTTCTGTCCATGTCTGACACGTGTCATGAATGATGCAAAGAAATGCATGTAATCTCTTGCGTAAAACTTCACTCCTCTGCCTCACTCACGACATGGGATAACTCTTAAGGCCTCTTATGCTGCTAGTTTACTCAAGTCTTAATTTATCAGTCATTGCATAGATTATTTGACACTGGTACCCGAAGTGTTCAAGCATCGTCGCGTCATCGTCCGTGTTTCAGGTATTTGTCATCAAATGCACCTGTCTGACTTTTCATTGATATTCTGTACGTTCCTTCCATGATCATGACTAAACAATAAAATCGTTGAGTTCTATAAAAAAACCTGAACATAGTCTATAATTATTGGGATTTGTCAAGGTGGACACAAATAGCAAAAATGCCCGAGATGTAAACGATGAGTCAATGTCAAAGAGATTATTTAAAAAAACTAAATTGTTTGAAATTTCAAATGCTCCACAACTCCACATGCGAAAAAATCATGTAATCGCATGCGGAATTTACAATTTACACCTCAACTCAATATCGCCCAAAGAATGGTATATAATTATACTTAATTAAAATGAATTATGTCCATTTAATTCATTAGTGACAAAACAAACAATGAGGCGTAAAACACCCTACTAGTTAGCACTCAAACAAATTATTTTATTTTAGAATTTTTATGATGATTAAGTACGTAAGTTACCTACTGATCTACTGTCATGAAACTACTGTCCCAATATTGTTTACCTAATAACCTGTGTTCTATTTTGGCAAAAATATTCTTATTCTTATACACTTCAAGTCAGGTTCTTGGGTCACTTGCTCTGAAATCTAGGTCAAGACTTTCGTTTCAGCCGTCATTAATGAATATGGCTTGATTACTCAATATTACACTTTTACTAGCCGTCGCCCGCGGCGTTGCTCGCGTTCTAGACCCTTTAGAGTGTGACATTTCAAAATTCCTTTCTTAGTGCACCCCTACACTACATAAGGGTACTACTTTCCAAATTTCATACCTCTAGGACTTATGGTTTCGCCTGTGCGTTGATTATCAGTCAGCTTCAAAAGAGTTTTATATATATTGATATATTGATGATATGTATTTGCACAATCAGTTCACATCAAACATTAGATCACCACAAGGTGATCGCTGGTTTTTAAAAGAAAGAAAGAAAACTATTTTATTATGGGGATGAACATCCTAATAACTTGCGGTAAACGGGAAACGGCTGAACAGCTTTTTATCTATAATGGTTAACAAAAGAACCACACCAAAAATATCTTTATTACAAAAAAAAAACTACTTTCGGAGCTACGTGGTCACAGACCACAGACTACAATTTGCAATTAGGGATAAAAAATGGCAACTATACGTAAAAATAATCCCCTGACCGCCACCAATACAGCAATTGGGTACTTTAATACGAAATCCAATTTTGTACATTCTTATAAAATTCCATAGCGGAACATTCATTATTCTCCGAAACGCAGCTGAGAGACGTTTCCTTGGAAGAAGGAGAGCTGTGTCGGTTGTATTGGTGTTACTACAGTGGGTACGTGTCCGGATATTTTCGTCAGCGATCCGATGTAGGTGGCTTTACGACACACATTTAATCATGCTATACTGTACGGCGAACTCTGCTCATAAAGTAATGACTTTATTAATATCATAGTGTAGTTTCTCTTGTTACTGAGCACAGTTTGCAGTCGGAAATTGGCAGGCCGCCGCCGTAGGTCTACAAATTCGTGTCTTCTTTTTTTCTAACTTTAACGTCCAGAACATCTCTCGTCAAGTATATTTAATCACTTCTTTGAAAGTGAAATTATGAAAGCACTATTTTATATGGTCCATTGGAAAGCGCACGTGCCCGAGCTGTACGGTTCGATCGGAGACTCAACAATCGTGGCTGTAGACGGATGTTCCACGCGACCGCCTCCTTGTTAACCATGCCTTGGCTTATTAGCATGCACCGTTGCCAGTATGAATAAATCACGAGGTACCTACCGATTGACGGGAAAACGGCGCTCTGCCAGCTTATAAACAACCGTGGCGGATGGACTATGACGACTACCGCAGACTGCCGCCAGCCGGCTAATTACCGAGCCGATGTTAGTTCTAGGGTACCGAAGGTGTTTCCCGATATTAGGAAGCGTTGTAGATCTTATGAAGAAGAGTGATAATGGGTGCTACCTAGGATAAATTAGTTGGTTTGGAAGGTTAATATTCCGACCACTAATAAGAGCGTTTTATAGACAAGCTTGCGTTATACTCGTAACTAATACTTCTCATCAGATAGGATATAGCCAAACCGCATTATAAATAAAAATTTAGGTACGAGTATCTCCCTAAGATCTATATTGAATTCACTTTAATTGTTTTTATATGATCTATCGAAATAAGTTGAGCATGAATGGGCGGTCTTGAGTGTGGTTTGTTTGTTGCAGTCACAATGGTCGTGGGCGAGAGCAAACGCACTGGCACCGCCAACATCATGGACGGCATTGAAAACACTGGCGACGTACGAATGCACGACCACCGACTGCGGCTCAAACAAAGGTAATTCTAAGAGAATTCTTCTGATTATCACTATCGTCACCGCCTGTCGACTCTACAAAGGGCTCTACCTACCTACACACATTATCTTGGCAAGAGTTTGCGTCTTGCTACGTTGCTTGCTAGCTAGATAGTAATATAGATTTCCAGATTTTAAGGGCCATCAATGACCTAGGTACGAGTTAATAATTCACACTCGTTCTATTTAGACTGACAACCAACTATTTAATGATATTAAATAACACATAATCTGCAGATTATGTGGTTTAGAAATAGACAAGTAAATAAAAAATATTCAATAATCATTGGAATAAACAAATTGCCCAGGCAGGTTTATTGCTATGTGAGTGAACCAAGTCAGCCGAACGGAAATCTAGGAAGTTTAATTAAAAAATAGAGTAAGTCGTTTTACTTTATCCCGAATACTCGATTGTGTAGGCGGCCCTACTGCTTGCTTGGACTACTAAGCTAAATTAGACTACAAAAGAGATAATAATAGCTAGGTAAGTATTTCTTATAGATTTGTAAATATAGCAAAAGAAATAGGAGTGGTCCTCGTTTTTGTTATATTTATATTAAAATAATAAATGATGGAACAAGCCGATGTGCTGATGATAGCGGCATGGCATACTCGTAATATGCCATAGCATCGCGGTTAGCAAATATTTTCTCGAATAATACATCAAAGGGCTATCGGATTCATAAGCGGAATCGATCACACTCTCTCACCATACATAATAATGAGTTTCAGTTATCTTATGACGTCAGCTATCATTGACCGATTTAAGGGTAATCGCCTACATGAATCTTCGGATGTTTGTGGGTGTAAACTGTTAAGGTTGCTTGTTACATCATTCCAACGTCATAAAATGCAAATTCAACCCACTTTGAATTAAAACATTCATATCTTAATTCGCAACGTCATAATGCAATGCAACGGGTTCTTGGTTGTTGTGTATGAACGTAAAACGCTACGGCCTCAGACAATCTAAATGCATTTGTTTATCTCCGAGAGCTGACCACAAGTAGGTGGTATCCATTCCAAATTGCTTCATCACTAAATGTTATGCCTTTAGTTAACTTCCTTAAGTTGTCAGTTGGCCTAAAACTTCCGGAGTGACACATCGATTTGGTAATAGGGCTCGTTATGTCCACCGGTTTCCTCTAAGCTTGACGTCATTCCGAATTCGGGTTGAATATCACTTTGGATGTTTATTTTAGGCACTTGCTTTGCTTTTGGATGCGCACTACGCACCAATCATTGGGCTGAATTCCCGAGGGGGAGAAACGTCAGCATGTAGGTAGGTATATCTGTCCGTCGATTCTTCATCGCCTAGGGGCGCAACCTCTAGTCATGGTATATTCCTTAGATGCTTGAGGTTATTCCATTTCTTGCAATCATTTCAAAAATGGCTTATTGCTTATTATAATATGTGTTTAATACAAACCGATGCAGAGGTTTACGTCACTAAAGTAGAAATATTTATATATTTCAAAATAAAAAAACTTCTACACTGTTGATTTTCGTAGAACGAACATTGCGTAAGGAAGGATCCCCCATCCAAAAAAGTATTTTGGACTCATGTAAATGAGCCATCTTGTATATTGATCGTGAGTGTAGATGCAAGTGGGTGAATGCCTTCGCCGAGGCCGGCTCATTTGAATGTCCATGTAATCTAGCTGGAATTATCGTGCAACATTGCGTGCATTGGCCATTGAGTTTTGCGTGGGCAGCAGGCACCTATCGGTGATTTTCGTAATTCTAAGTGGTCTAAGTTTCAATATCACTCGACGAAAAGAAAACCTTTGGAATTTATATCAGCGGCTCAGCTAATAATGCATTTAATAAACAACTTGTACTTACATCCATACAAAGGAAAATAACATCATTTATTATAATAAGAACGTTTTGATTGTTCGTTACTGCGTTGTGAACTCGTGATCAATCGCTATTGTTTCTGGCAGAAGTACTTTCAGCTCATCTCTACTATGCGGGTACAGTTTCTACCTTGGATTTTGTGAACTGGATAGGTAGTAGGTACTAGCGATTCGGTTTCCTAATTCCGGCATGGTATGAATGCCTTTTCTTTAAGGCTAGACTTGCTAGTATGACATAGCTATAAATAAATTTCAGAAATATCAATCAACTATCAACATAATCCACGCTTTCGCTCATAACTTGCGCAAGATCCGTCGATGTGTGAATGCGTTCCGTGGCATATTGATTTGCTTTATGATTAGAGCCTCGATGCTAAACAATCTGTGAATGGATCAGCTTGACTCGCGATGGTTCTCTTATTAGCGTTCAAATCAATTTCATGAGCACAACGAAACACTGGATTTAAACAAAGCATGCTAGATGGCTTCAATCGAAACTAACACGCATAATGATCAGATTGTTCAGTCGTTAATTTTATGGAATGTGGCTTACCGTTTGTCTTTAGATGTAAGTAATCTCATGTTTAGAAGGAGTCAATAAAAGAAAGTGACCATGCGGGCTTTATCCCTCTAAACAAATGTTGCATTTGCGCTTTTGCTAGCTAAAAAACTTTACGAAAGTGCCATAGAGTCATAAACAATCCGTACATTCCATTCATATCTAGTCACCACATTACAGAGTATATAAATACCTGTGATAATACTAGTAAGTAGATACGTGACCAGGATCACGGCTAGGTAAGGTACGATATCAAAGCATCCAACGCAACGTTTCTGTAATCCATTTTAAGAGATTCAAGGCCAAAGAAGTACTAGTGACAAGAATTCGATCAATAGATTTGGCTTCGCAGCCAATCTTGATGGCAACGACCCTTGTAAATGAATACGACTCGACCGTCCTTGCGTTACAGACTTTAACCACATTTTGTTTACTATCCACCATCGCAGTCTTTGAACTGAAAAGTTAAATAGGCTCACGACTGTTCTGTAGGCACGGTTTCTATATGAGTAGGTATTAACCAATTCAAAACGTACAAGTAAATGGTATCGGAACCCTTACAAGAGAAACAAACACACCAAAAGATATAATAAAATAATTATATCGTTTAGCAAAAGCTACGTTACACAGAACATCTAAAGATGACCCGCTGTCTGTAGTTGACTGTCGAGTACTATCGATATTAGTTCAATTAATAATAATAAGTTACTATGTATAGAAGAACCCTCTGCGAGACGCTGGACCTTCAGGACCAAAATACACAGACACCTAGCTACAGAGTTACCTATATATCAGTCATGAAAAAAACGATTGTTCCAGGTTCGACATAGTAAGAAAACTCGGTCAAGGAACGTACGGTAAAGTGCAGTTGGGTATCAATAAAAAGACAGGTCAAGAAGTAGCCATCAAAACCATCAAGAAATGCAAGATCGAATCAGAAGCCGACCTTATCCGCATCAGACGCGAGGTTCAAATTATGTCCTCAGTCAGACATCCTAATATTGTACATATTTATGAAGGTAAGATCCCTTTTACAGCTAAATATAAAAGGGAAGTATGTCCAGTTTTCAGCTACAACAAGATCTGTACGAAAAAAACCATTACAGGAACTCTTCACCGTTTCAAAATACATGAACAATTTTAGAGAAAGCAATACTGGTAGGTACTTGAAGAATACGCGTAAATATGACATCATACATTTCGCACTAATCCCACGAGGAACGAGTAGGTTGGCTCAACTGTTATTTTATTCTATGGTTTTGTTTTGTTAGTAAATAACGCATAGTTACTGCGACGAACCAGAACTCAATTTTCAAATTTTTTTTCAGTATTTGAAAACAGTGAAAAAATGATACTGGTCATGGAGTATTGTCCCGGCGGGGAACTATACGATTATCTAAGTCAGAAAAAAGTATTACAAGAGGAAGAAGCCAGAAGGTAAACCAGTTTGTATTGACCTGGATAAAGCTATAATACTGTAAGATACATTTCTATTTAACCAGCATTGTCAGTAGGTATATGGGAGATTCAGCGGTCTACCAATCCATGCCAGTACTTTTTTTAATAGATAGATAGGAATTTGATTTTTTCTCTATAGTGGTGGACAGATATACTTTTGCTCTTATTAATATTTTCTGTTTTTTTTTCAGGCTATTCCGACAAATAGCAACCGCTACGTATTATTGCCATATTCATAAAATATGCCATAGAGATTTAAAACTGGAGAATGTATTATTAGACGATACTGGTAGTGCTAAGGTTAGTTACATTTATCACTAGATATACGAGTATCTACTAAATTTTTAGTGATCCCCGGAACCCTCTGATAATAATCTCTTTAATTCCAGATTGCAGACTTTGGTCTATCAAACGTGTTCAAAGAAACTTCGTTGCTATCGACGTTTTGTGGGTCGCCCCTATACGCGTCCCCAGAAATTGTCAAAGGCACTCCATACATTGGACCGGAGGTAATTCAATCAAGCCAATATCGTTTATGTGATTTCGTATGCTGTAACCCTACCTATATGTATGGATGTTAACACGTATGATTAGGAAATCAACAGTGTATAAAATTAAATAACTAACATCCCACTTTTCTTTTCAAAACACTTCGTAAAATAATAATCATTTGAAAACATGCTTATCGTTCATAACTTCCAAAGCACCAAGTCCTGGTACCCAGTAGGATATCTCTGCATATTATTATCTAATTTCCTTAGACTACTTCTCATACAATCACATAACATTTGCAGGTGGATTGCTGGTCTCTGGGCGTGCTCCTATACACACTAGTGTACGGCGCTATGCCGTTTGACGGATCCAACTTCAAGCGCCTAGTGCGCCAAATCAGCAACGGTGATTACTACGAGCCTAGGAATCCTTCCAGTAAGTACAGGATTGGTCAAAAACTCTATAGGATTGGTAGAAATTGTGTACCTATAAATTATTCCCTTCCAAGTTTCTTCTCCACCGAAACTGGTGTAAACTTCCGCATGTACAATAAGTAATAGATGAGTGTGATTTTTTTTGTCATATCTTCTCGTAGGCTTTTAGAGCACAGCCAGAACAGAAACACGTCGGGGTCACCAATTTAGAGCACAGCCTCGCACGAGGCTTTCTCTATTAATTCAAACACCGGAACAAGTTTCACAATTTATTGGAGAAATAGTACAGCACAGGAAAAATACCGTGTCGGTAGCGTTGTGTGTAACAAATCAATGGCCGACCGGAAAATCGGAAGTGGCGCATGTTGCCAACCTAAGGGTAGACCCTTAGTGTGACAACATCACAAAATAATCTGTCCGTTCGGACACGTCACAGGCTCATAAGTGCATGGGTCCAATCTAGAGGCAGTTAGATGAGATACTCCCCAACACTGTATTTCATTGCTTTTGGTGGACCGATTTGAAAGAAACTTGAAAGGGCATATATTGCGACCTGGAATATAATTTTTTTTCCCGGATTATCACGTAATGAAAGCAGGCGGAAGGTAGCATAGTACCTAAATATAATAATGACTATAGATCGTCTGATAGTAAGGCGCGTGTGCCCCGCGAAAGTAACAATTGCTTACGAGCTCACTCGTTGCTAGTCACTAACCCTGTTATTATTCAAAGTAGGTATGTAATTTAATTCATTAATTAGCCATTACATTTTTTAATTGTGTGTTCTTTGTCTTGGCAGTTGATCAAAAGTAAATAATGTTGAGCATACTTCGAGAATTGAATGATTATACTTCAATAATGTGCTTGCTATGCTTACCTCGATCTCAAAGTAATCGATTGATATCATCAGCAATAGAGACGGTATAGATTGTCTTCGACTGTGCCTGAAATCCGAAGCATCTTCAACTTGGCCGGTCTTTTATGCTCTGTTTTTTTGTCTACAGCGGCTTCCACCCTAATCCGAGACATGCTTACCGTAGACCCCCTGAAGCGAGCCGACATAGCGTACATCTGCGATCATCCGTAAGTAATCCTAACGAAAGTAATTCTACACCATGTGTAACAAACAATCTATGGTGTTCTGCTCTGGTGAACTGTAAAATTCGTTCACGCTAGTAAAATTAAATGCTTACGCACATTGCGGAAGGTATTCGACCATGCGAACTATTGCGAACGGTCAGCGTTCACACAAAGCGCAGTGAAGAAGTGACAATGACTATTGACTAGTTTGTAGATCGGTAGATCTATACTACTACTTCTAAAGCAGTTGCAATGGATCTTTTGTGTCTGTGACTGAGATCTTAAAGTTTGATAAGTTTACACGGTATGACACGTTGCGATCTACTCGTATATACACCTTCGCAGCCAAAAAAATCAACCGTATTTTGTGCTTTTCTTCCGATGTTTCTTCACTTCCATACTTCGCAATAAAACTCACACACGCACTTACCACGTTAAATACATGACAGCAAATGAGAAAGTTTCAAATGAGAAGGAAGTAAGTATCTAGTCACTAACAATAATATTATTTGGTGTAGATGGGTGAATAGTGGATACGAGGCGTCATGTTTAGAAGTGGCAGAGGCGCTTGCGGCCGAAACGCCTGTGCGACTGGACTTACTTCTGTCTCTGGCCCCCGCTGCGCCTTCTAACTCTAACTCCGTGATGGTCCCGCCAGAGGTATTGTTATTTGCTATAAATTACTGAATAGTGGATACGAAGCATCATGTTCAGAAGACCTTATCAGAAAGGATTCGGTGAGATCCTGCTGTAGTATTTATCTCCTTGTTTTTGAGTAAATCGGACACATCTGTTTTGTGTCTCATAATATCCTAATGTATTGCATATGCTTCGCAGCCTAATGTTCAGAAGGACAGTTGGTTTAGCTGAACAGTTTTTGAAAGGTCTGTCAACGTATTGGGTCCAATCAAGTTTCTACTTACCAAGAGGCCAAGTAGATGATACGGCATTCAGGTTACAAGTATAGATACCGCAATATCGTGTCATATGTTTGAAAGTTGTCACACCTTTCAGGCGGAAATGAACCCAGAGGAAAGCGGCACAGACCTAACCAGCTCAACATCAATGGCCGTAGAGCCGAGCAACTCCGCCGAGAAACGGATTCTGGACTTGGTGGCGGAAGGTGGCGAGGATGCCATCAAACCATCTCCCACGCGCACCATCGTCTCTGCTGGAGAGAACAAACGGAAACTCGAGCTCGCTATGTCGGCCAGTGGCCTGCAGAGGAAGAAGGAACGGGTTGCTAGGTTTGTACTTCTCCCCCTGGACGTATTTCCCCACCGAAGACGACTATTCTCTTTAGTGTCTATAACATTCATGTCTTTCTTTGTACTACAACCATCTGGTTGATCTACTAAGATCTGGCAGTAGTCTTTAGTCGCGGAATATAACCATTTTTATAAGTTTTTTATTACAAAATGGTGTTTGGTACGCAGTTGTTTTCAAGAATGTTTAATTTGTCAGTGTGGCGAGCATGGCGCCGCAAGCACCCACAGTGCCTGAAGAAGCGGGCTCAGAATCTCCGCCCGCTGAAGAGCAATCTGATGATATGGTACGTTTTAAAAGTTCCAAACGGAGAAGTGATACTTTTATTAGTGTTGAAACCTATTGACAGATCTAATCAAGATTATAGTCTGGTTTTACAATCGCTATACAACATTAGCTCCAACGATCGTTCTACGTAAAATATGGCCGGTTCTCGGCCATTTCATCTGGCTAACCATGTCACATTCTATCTCGTTCGGATAACCAATTTTGAGTGTACATTCCGGCTTGATTTATTGGATTTACCATTTACAGCCCCAGCCATGTCTAAAGTCATCAGCGACTATAACAATCGCGCCATCCGCGGCTACGATCGAGCTCTCTCGAGACGCGACTAAGGAAATCGTGAAAGACATGAAAGAAGTTGAGGCTAAAGATAAAACAGGTGCGAGACCGCGAGTCATCAAGAAAACATCGCCTACTAAAGTTTTGGAAGAAAAAGCTGGAGACAAACAGGAAGAGCCTAAGGTGTGTTTACAAGTTTTTTTATTTACATTCGTATTATAAAATGGCGCTTTGTATGGTTGTAGTACTACCGAGTTCAACTAGTAATACAAATGATACAACTTTGTATGATACAAATTCAATCAGAGTTTGATACAGATTACAATGCCCTGTCAATCAAAGTTTTTGGTTACGTTACAAGATCACAGATTCACTGTAAAACAAACATAAAGTCGTATGATTTAAGACTATTAATGGTTTAGCAGGAAGAAACCAAAGTGAGCTCCGTTGCATCGGCAGCGGACAAACTGACGTCACTGTCCATCGCACCGACAAGCCCCGAAACCAAAGCACCGGTCAAACCTAAGAAGTTGTCTATACCAGGTACAAAATACAACTGAAACATTAATAAATATACTGATGCATATATTTTCTAACGTTTTCTGTTTGTCATATAGCAAGTTATTCATCTAATGAAGTTATGTTTTTAGGAGGCAACGTGGGAAGTTTCAAGGATCAATTTGAGAGACGTGCTTCTCTGACGGCCGCTCCAGAAATAAAGCGCAACATCTCTAAACCAGGTTTGAAAATTCACTTAATGTCATAAACAATAAAACTGTAATTAGACTGAGCTACAATGTGAAACTTAATTAAAATTGTAAAAAATTGCTAGTAATTGCTAGTTTATTGCCAGCTCTATTTTCTTTACAGTAGTCTCTAAGATCGCTAAACCCAAAGCACAAAGCGAAGATCGCGACTTGAACAATAAACAAGACAATGGCACCGTCAGGCTGCAACAGATCGGCATTGAACCTTCTCCGGTAATTTATTGATTAAATTTTTGAATATTGACCTTATTTATAACGAAAAAGAAGTCAAAATGTATTTTTTGTTGTCATAGACACCGCCAATGGAATCGGAGCTGAATCGCGGAGGCGTCAAAAAGACGGAGAGTGAACCGAATCACGGCGCGACTCCGGTCGACGCGTCAGTGCTATTGCAAGATGCTAGAAGGTAAACTATTCTTTCTAGTTACATTATATCAAACTGGGGGCTATATTTTTAATGACATTTTAAACAATTGCGAAGAACTAAAGGAAAGAGTCTAAGGCCGTCATTTTGAAACAGAATCGTGTGGAAAAGATGCGTTTTCTGTGACTTATTCAGGCGTCACCAGTGATTTAAAAGAGTGCTTTGTTATGTTAACAGGAGCCTCCAGAACTCGATGGCTAAGTTGGTGGAAGAGAAAGCAGGTGAGGATTCACGCCGTCGCGCTGCACGCGATATCATATCATCTGCCATACGAACAGGTATGTTCTATCAACAAAACATTGCACCACATCCCATTGCTTGGCTTTTTCACAGATTCTTATATGATTATCAAACCCCTTCAATTGAAAGACAACTTGTGTTTCAACATGATGTTGACACATAAGTATGATGTTTTTTGGTACTGAATCAAATATTACGTTCTAGCTGAAAACACGGCTAACGTGTCAATTTTGTAATGATAAAAAAAAATCTGGAAAGACGTTGACAAAATTTAACACACTGATTATACGTACCGAGTGAGTGAAATGACACTCCTCGAGAGAGTAAGACCCTTTTCACACGTCCCTGTAGCAAGGTAGCCGGTGCCGAGTGCCCTACGGTGAAGTGTACGATATCTTTCACACGTACCGACGTAATTTTTCCGGTAAGCCTATATATACACTTCGTCGCCGGGTACCTGCCAACCGGGACTTGTACGTATCGGTTGGTACGTCCGATTTGTCTGCAAATGACGTGTAAACTCGTGTCACTCTCGATACTATATTGTCTGGGAGTGCCTTGTACAGTATTGTGCAATGTGTTCTGCAGGTAGGAGTATTTTTAATATGATAGTTATGTTTTATCTGCAGGCAAGCCACCCGTACCGTACGGCCGGTCGTCGTCGGCTGGGGTGGCGTCGCTAGTCTCGCCACCCGGCACGCCGCCCGGACAGACGTCACGTGTCTTCCGCACGGAGGCGCAGCATCGCGTTGAAGACCATCGCAATTCTAACAGGTATCCATCACTGTACTACTGAAAGTAACTACTAAAGTTACTGAAAGTTTAGATACCGAGCGCGCGGTTTTTATCATCCAACCAGAATCGCAAGGATAATTATCTAAAGTAATGCTTGTGGTGTTATCATCAATCATCAATATATCATCATCATCAATCAATATATATATATAAAACTCTTTTGAAGCTGACAGAGAATCAACGCACAGCCTAAACTATAAGTCCTAGGGGTATGAAATTTGGAGGGTAGTATCCTTATATAGTGTAAGGGTGCACTAAGAAATAAATTTTGAAACATCACACTCTAAACGGTAGAACGCGAGCAACGTTGCGGGCGACGGCTAGTTCAAAATATAGGTACTTATTGACTTGACTGCTGTAACTGCTCCAATTTGTGACTGCAAAAGGCAAAAAAAATATCGTTCAAATACTATTTACGTTCGCTACCGTCAATAGAAGTCTTATATTTTAGCAGGGGCGTGTCAGTGGAGCGTATAATCCCTATCAGCATGGCGGGAGGAGACTCTCCAACATCCCCACTGCAGCCACAAACTCCGCTGTCGCCACAAACTCCGCTGTCGCCACAAACTCCGTTATCGCCACAGACGCCACAAACTCCGCCACAGAAACCTGTACCCGGACCGCGCACGCCGCTTACTACACCGATCAGGTATGTCATTGAGCGATAAAACTGTATTTTCAATACAAATATGTAGTTTTTAAAATAAGTTCTATTTGTTTACCTTGTCATGTATTACAGACGTCTAGTATCAACCGAGTCAGGCGAGTCATGCTCGAGCCCCGGCGAACCCATCAAGAAATCAGCGCGTGAATTCATAATCCCCATCGCAGTGGAGGGTAAAGGGTACGTGACGCCGCGACAGCGCAGCCTTGAGCCAGAGTCGCCTTCCGCGCATCGTATGCAGCGCCCCCTCAGGCACAGGCGTATCAGGTAAGGATTTACAATCTCATAGACACATTCCAAACGTAACAACCGAGTAGGGCAAGCCGCTCATGAAATCAACGCATAAATTCATAATCTCCGTCGTGGTGGAAGTCACAGGCTATGTGACGAAGCGACAACGCTTTTACACTTTAATTACTGTTAGTGAAGTAATAGTAGGGCTCTTTGAGAAAGGGTTCTGTCCGGAAAAGTACTACCACCGTATTTCTGCCGCCAAGCTTGCATTGCTGTGTTCCGAAGCATAGCTCTCTTCATAACCTGTTGTGTGACTTAGAGCTAGTGTATAAAGTCGATAGTTACAATCACTGACTACAGGCTTTTGTATAGAGAGTATAGTATCTGACGAGAAATGATGTGGTTTTTTTCTGAACACAGCCCATTCGTTGGGTTCTTCTACCGACGAAACTTGGAATGTAGGTCGATGTTGGTTATGTTTTAAACGAAAAAGGGCTGCGTTGTGCTTGTGCGTTTCAGCTGACAAGACTAATTAGTAGAATTAGCTCTTAGAATTTACATTACGATAACACGACCATTGAAATCACTGTTTATTTAACAGCAGTCTCGTCAGCGGCGGTGAATCTGAGGAAGAAGACGATAACCACATGCATCGTCTTCGTCCGTCGCGCCTGGCGCGCGCCGACTCTGCCTCCTCCGGCGAAGAAGACGAAGAGGACGAGGGCTTCCATCTCCTCACGGCTGAGAACCTGTTCTCTACTCTCTTGCACCGGGTATGTCACTGTACCTATAGAACGAGACTAGCTGATACCCGTGACTTCGTATGCGTGCGAAACCTTTTCACCAAAATATCTGTCAACCAGCATACGATAAACCACGTAGCAAATGGCTGCTTTTGGTTTAGAGAGTTCAAGCTGTATCTAAGAATACACGTCTTTAATCAAATATAGCCTATGTTTCAATCCGGAAAAAGGGCTTCCGAATGGTATAAGTTTCATTGAAATTGGTCCAGTAGTTAAGGCGTGATCTTCGAACAAACAAACAGACAAACTTGATTTTTGAAATCGGAATCGTTTATTTAGTAGATCTGCCTATTTAGTTTATCCATATATTTAATTTTAGTTTTTGGCTTTTTCACAGTTTTATAATAGTACATAGATAACTGTAGAACAGCTTCGTCTGACGACTATGAATTTGATATTCATTTGAAAAACCAGTCGGGGTTTTTAAGTTTTTGTAAAATGAAGTTGTAATTCCAAGGTACGCGCATTGACAAATCGCCTGAACGGCGAGGAAGGGCCGGGTTTCCCTCAGCACCCGCACTCTCTCTTCAACAATCTGCAGTCGCCGTTCTTCACTAACAGGTAAATTACTGCAAACTCGTTTGGCTTTCTCTGTGTTCATCAAATTTGTAACTGCTCACCATATCATGAATTGCTGTAGTAAAAATAAGTTAAAGATCTTTTATCCATTAAAATCACAAAGATCATTTAGAATCGCCGTCTATACTAGGTGATTCTAGGTGGTTTCTTATATATGATATTTACCCCGATTTCACCCATTAGTAAAAGATGGCATTAATTTAAGCATAAACTTAATCCAAGTAGCGTTTTAGTATTCGGGCGTTAGTGTCACTTTCTTGTCCAGCTTTTCACTTGTATTGGTGAGGAGTTTCCTTGAATCATTTCTGGTGTGCTGATTAATTGGTATTTATAAAAGCCAAATTAATATGATAGAAAAAAACCCACTTCATTCTTTTAATTTAAAATTAGAATTTTATATGAATTTTTCATGAAAGTTTGATCACATTTCATATCTAACTTTTGAATTTATTTAAATTGTGGTGATTAATTAATTAAAATTAATACTCCCCAAAATAAATAATAAAAATATTTTTTATACCATTCCCCCTCTAAAAAGGTTATTTTATTCACTGAAAACAGTGAATAAAAAGCACTTTTACTCACTGTTTTGGTGTTTGAATTTAGAACACAGTAATATATTTGACCTCCATCTAATTATGGTTTTTGCGCAAGGAGGTTATATAGCATTGGCTATACAACCTCCAATCTTTCTTTTTCTCGTAGTCATGGTATAAAGTATAGTATGCAACTCTTGAATAAAACGGATTTATACCGAGGGCCATGAACCACTCACGTCGTTCAGGATTCTAACACTAGAGTAACTCGCTACGCTCGTGATTCAGTCGTTAGAATCCTTCACTTGCTCGTGAATTCATTTATGGCCCTCGCTTTAAATCCATCTTTTATTCACTAGTTGCATAATATACTATTAATTCATAGCATGTGTTTTTATTTTGATGATATTTTATACTAAAATGTTAATTTTATGCATGCAGCCCACACTTACCCAGGAGGCATCTCTTGTAAGTACTACTTCATAACAATTTAGTTTTGCTTCGTTGATACTAGTCACTTTATGTAATTACTTGGCTCTTCTCAAATCTTTGTTGTAAAGTTGATATCTACTAAGTACATTTATGATTGGACAAGAAGTAGATCATTTTGACTGTACACCAATCACAGAAAAAGTTTCATAAAAAATGTGGTGTGGTTTCGAATCCCACACGACTCTTTTAACTTTTGAGATATTATGATATTACATATTTTACGACCAAATACTGATATTATTTTGATAGAGCATAACTTCTGCTTTTCTAAATGTGTAAAAACTATCTTCACTTACACGCAGCATGCATAAATATGTGGAAAGTAAAAGAAGTGTTTCTGAAACGTAAGTTTAACCAATTTTTCAGTACATTTAATTAAAGAAACATAATTTCAAGTCCACCTACTTCACTGCAGAAGTTTAATATTCAACGTAAAGCAAGCAAGCTCGTATGAGTTAGTGGCCAACTCTGGTGACGGAGTTTTTAGGCCGCCTTAAGGCCTCCGTCATGGCTTAACGACTACTAGAGCCGGGACCGACAGTTTAACGTGGTCTCCGAAGCACGGAAGCAACAAAATATATTTTGTATATGAATATTAGTAATTAAGCATATTATGCTTTATGTGACAGACGCGAAGGTTGGGGTTCGCGCGACCTGCACGCCGACTTCGACTCTATGTTCAACAAGTCCCGTCAGACGATGCCGCGAGGTAAGTGCCGTCGGCTTGAGCGCACGCTTACGCACGGGGAAAACGTTGCCAATATCACACGCTTACTCAATACATAACATATATCACTGTAAAATTTATGCAATAGATTCAACGGTTTTCAGTTTAATGCTAGTCAAAATATGTTATCTTTTCTTTTATGTAGGTAATAAATATGTGGGTTTATGGATACTCTATTGAAATCATGTAAACTTTACCTATTTGGTTCTCGAAATTCTATACTTACAAAAAAAAAAAAACTGCATAATCACTCTCAAAATTCTTTAAAATTGAGAAAGTTAATCATAGTGAATCAGAATCGCCACTGCATCCATAAAAGTCGCAGCCAATCGCAAAAAAAGGCTACTCAGTTGGCCAATCAGAAACTGTCCTTACAGTCATAGCTCCCTCAAGAATATTTGAGCAATATTTACATATTCCCAACCATAAATCGTCTCAAAATTCAAAATTTCATCTACTTTAACCACGTGGCTTTGTATTGGCATTAATAGATTGCAGCATGATAGATTTTTAACCCTCTATTTCTTTTAGAATCTGTTAAAATATATAAGTTGGTCCGTATCAATAGATAACTTTCTTAGGCGGCAGAAAAGTATCGTTTCAATCGCTTTGGCAAACATAAAATAATGGTCCGAGATTGGGGCCAAGGGGGTTACTGTAAGGAAGAATAGATCTCATGAATAATATTCGAGAATCTAGAATGCCTAGAATCGGATTAGAATGTTTGCCAAAGTGCATAAAACAGCAGTAGCATGAAAGTGATTTGATACATGAGCACACGTAGTTAGACGCTAGCGCTCGGCACAGCCTACGAAACTCACAAGAAAGCTAGCTTCCACTAAAAACAAATCAATTAACTATCAACTCATTCCATAAAACGATTATTTTCATTGAATATGATTCGGCTCTGAATATTAGTAACGTTTTCCACCGTGATGTCCCAGTTTTAACATCTACTTAGACTACATAACCATCTAAGTAGTCTACATTTTTATCTAATTGTGTGTGTATTTTTAGTTTTCATTAACATGATTTTATTAATGACTTTAACCAGTTTTTTTGCATTGTAGTGTTATATTTGTATTCAATTTGCATTCTTTGTGCAGGTGTTGACTTTCTTCTACCCGCTAACACTAGCAGGAAAATGTTGCGTTGCTCTAAGTTGTCATTCGATTAAGTTTTTATTACGTTGTTGAATTTGCATGAAGTGTACATAAAAGGCATTTCACAATTCGTATACCGTTTGGCATTGTAGTTATTAAAAATTAAAAATCAAATTCAAAATTTAATTTTCAAAACGTAAAAAAAATAGTAAGGTTTGAAAGATTTACAGTCTAAGAGTTAATTAATTTGTTTAGAGAGTGTTCATCGCCTAAATGTGTAGATAGTGGATGTAGTAGCGCCCTCAGGGCGGGCGTAGAGTGTAATGTGATGGTCGCGAGGCGAGCGAGCCATGCATCGTACTGCAGCCAGGCTATAGGAGGTACGCGGGGCACGGCACGGAGCTGACGAGTGAGCTTGTGTTGGTGTGGTTGCAGTTGGGTTGCGCGTTACACTGCATGCTCCGACCAAATCTACACTTCACAGCGGCACCAGCGCCAACCACAAACCCGCCACAAACGCCACACAGGAATAGGTACTAAACTATATTATTATTTTATTTATCTTCATGTGTTTTTTTACTTTTGTGTTTCGCACGGTGCGCCGCGGCTGTTACAGAATAGAGATGCCTCTGTTGTGGAATACTTTGATATCGCTGATGCCATCTTAGTTCGCATTCTGGTAATTTATGGAAGGCAACATTTTAATGCACTTTTGTGACTCGGTTTGGCACATGTGAAGCTTGGAAGCTTGCTCTAATCCGATCGTCGTAGAACTCATTAACCTCTAACCGAATACATCCTCGCATCGCTCGGGGGCGGCGGAGCTCGAACCGCTAGCGCGCTCGATCGGACCCGACGGGCGCCATCTCCGAGCCCGGCACTGTACATAGCCATCCCAGCGAGCATTCTGCATGATCGAACGGGTGTTTTCGATTACTTTTCAGGTAGTAGGAGGAGATCGGGCCGATCGAGCGCCGCGTCCTCCGCGCCGAGGGAGGACTCGGCCGGCGAGGGCGGCGCGCTCGACCTCTCCGACCTCGACCTCGGCTCGATCGAGTTCTCGGAGCGCGAGATGCGCGCGCTCAGCGGCCTCACGCCCGCGCTCTCGCGCCGTCTGCAGCGCCAGCTCCTCGCCTCCCTGCCGCCGCGCGCCGCCACGCACCTGCGCCGCACGCTCTCCCTGCACGCCGCGCCGCCGGCTGCGCCCTGTGCTGCCTCGCCCGCGCGCGCACACTCCGCCGACCGGCAGCACGACCCCGAGCCCGAGCCCGAGCCCGCGCCCGAGCCCGAGCCGATCCCGGAGGAGCCGGAGCGAGCCGACCCCGCGCCCTACTCGTCGACGGCGCCGCGCGTGCGCCGGCGCGAGCCCGCCGAGGAGGAGGCGAGCGCGGCGCTCGAGCGGCGCGGCTCCACCGACCGGCCGCTGCTCAGCAAGTACCTCACGCCGGAGCGCGCGCTCTCGCTCGACGAGCCGGCCGCCGCGGACTCGGAGCCCGCGCCCGCGCGGGCGGAGGGGGCGCCGCGCCGGCACTCGCTGCGGATGCCGGGCGAGGGGCCGAGGAGACGCGCGTCGCGGTTCCTCCGGTCGGACTTCTTCGACCGACCCTCCCCCGAGGAGAGCCTCTACGCCCGGCACAAGAAGGAGAAGGAGCTCGAGACGCAGCGCATCCTGCGCGAGATCCGAGAGCGACGCACGCGCATCGACGCAGCGCCGGGCCGCACGCTCGACACGCCGCCGCCGGAGGACGCTCGCAAGTGCACCTCGCCGCTCGGCTCGCTGCTCGGCAAGGAGCGGAGCCGCTCCAGCACGCCCTTCCTCCCGAGCCTCGACAACATCAAGGAGACGGCGCCGGGGGCGGCGGAGGGGGAGCGGTCGCGCGCGCGCTCGGCCGACGCCGACTCGAAGCTGGCGCGGCCGCGCAGCTACCCGGTGAAGGCGCTCGACGCGATCCACGAACCCGCGGAGAGCGGCGCCGCGGGGGCGGGGGGCGCCGCGGCCGGCCCGCACGCCGCGGACAGGCGCGAGTCGCGCCTCATGCGCCCGAGGAGCTACCCCACCGGCAGCCCCTCGCCCGAGAAGGTCTCCATCGACCGGTCGAGCGGGAGGCCTGACGCGACGAAGGATCAGGTCGCCGAGCCCGACGTGAAAACCGACGTCGAAGTCAGCTTCAGGATCACCCTCCCGAGGAGAAGGGCGGACGCGGCGCCCAAGCCGGACGCGCTGAAGATCGACGAGGAAGCCGCCGAGCGCCCCGACGCCGGTGGCGACCGACGATCGACCGGAACGTTGGTTTTGAAGAAGTATCAGATCGCCCCCGGCACCTCGGAGAGATCCGAGCCCAAGGCTACGAACGGCACCGCGATCGCGTGCGCCGAGCTCCAGGCGGACGCCGACCGATCCGCCTCCAACGGGGACTCCGAGTCGAAGGGGTTCAAGAGGGATGATTCCAAGAAATCTACCGATTCCGACCTGAGCGACCGGAAGGGCACGATAAGGAAGAAGATCATTCGAAAGGTTTCATCCAAGTCGAAGACCGATCTAGCTCCCGCCTCGGACGCCGCCGGTGAACCGAAACCTGCCAAGAAGGTTACGAAGAAGGTTAAGGACAAGCGCCCCGATGAGGATGGCACCAAGGCTGAGGCGCCGGTCGCGAAGAAGAAATCTGTCTTGCAATCGATCGGCCATAAGCTAGAAAAGTTTGCATCCAGTAAATCCAGTTCACCGGAAAAGGTAGCTGAGAGTTCGACAAGTGCTGATGGAAAAAAGAGCACCTCCAAAATAAAGAGAACTCAGCGCGAGCAATCGGTGCCCGTGGTCGTGGAGCCCCCGAGCGAGTCGAATCTCATCAAAAGAGCTGTCACTATAACTGACGTCGCCGCATTAGAGAATCAACCTCCAACCAATAACAAAACCACCGTCTCCAAAGTGTTAGGTCTTTTCAAAAAGTTCGAGCCGAAGGATAAGGTCAAACCGATTATGGAAAAATCGCTTAGTGTCGACGCCGCTGATATGAGTATCACAAGTGAACCAGCGATAGAAACTGATATTGATAGCTTAGATAAGGATAAACCGCGAAGGCCTACATCATTACTTTTGAACGGATTAGGGCGTAGAAATAAATACGGTAGGACTTCCAGTGACAGTGTATCAAATATGCCCGAGCAAAACGACGATCAACCCGCACCTAAGAAGGAGAACGAAACCAAGAATAGAAACAGTTTAAAGTTAGACTTCTCCAAATTGCCAAGAGTTAAAAAAATAGTTCCTACAAATCCTGTGATAGAGCCGCAACTCAATTATTCCTCTCTTGACGGCGAGACTGAAAAGAAGTATATCTCGGAGAAAATCGCTCGCGCTCTAGAAAATAGCAGCAATATCGATCACTCGAATTCTCAGAGCCGCAGCCGATCCAGAAGTAGGTCGACTATTTCAAATTCTGAGATTAAACCTGATCTCAGTGCTGATATTAAATACTTAGATAGGACTCCCTTATCTCCTTCCGAGCAAAGCACCTCGCACCCCCTCCGAAATCACGAATCCACTTCGCCCGAAAAGGAGGACATGGCCGACAGAATTCGAAGAAAGAGCTTCTACTCTAGATTCAACGAAAAGAAACAAAGACGAAAGAGCAGTCTCGTTGGTCCTGGCGCCACGGAGTACGATCCGGTCGCGAGGATTCACGCGCCGGGTCCGGTGTCGGTGCCGGCGCCGGCGCTGGGGCCGGCCGCCGATTCCAAGTACGATCTGTCGCCTAACGCCGACTTGTCGCCCTCCGCCGAACGCTATAGAACTCTACTCAGCGAGTTGCCTAGAACCAACCTCAAGTACGAAAACTACGGACTGAATGATAAAATTGACACGTATCGATCCCTCGACAGAAACGACTTTAGAAAGTATCCGGGAACAAGAAGCTACTTAGATTACGATCAACCTTCCTCGTACACGCAGCGGTATTCGAGAACAAAGTCGCTTCTGGATAATGCTGATGGAACAGAAGGCGGGCTCGTGCACTCTCTTAGAGACCCACTCAAGTACAATAGAACCATTTCTATGTATTCGCCCGGCAACTATGCCACTTACCGACCGAAAAGAACTCACAACCCTGCCATTATACTGAAGGAAAACGAAAAAGAACCCAGTCCCGAAAATATTTTAGACAAAATCAGACAGAGGAAAAACTTTTCCATCAGCGTTACTAGAAAACCCGACCGTGACTCAGAGTCAGTATCAAGGTGCGTATGTTTTAATTCTTTCATGTCACGTAAATAATTCTTAATAACTCTCCAAACTCAAATATTACACTGCACGTTTCACGCTTGTGAATTACATTTTACGGCACTAATGCTTAAAGTTTTAAATCCTTTAGAGTTAGTCACCTTTGACGAAACTTCAGACACGTGTATATAATTTTTCAATGTAACGTATTCTATGTAGATATTAAATTATTTAAGCTATATGAAGAAAATAAGTATAAGAATGAAATAAGAAAATGCAGTAGTTCAGTAGTTTAGTGCTATCAATTCATTTTAGTACAGCATCTAGCAGTTATGTGCTCCGTTCAGACTATTCGAATGTTACACTTATCCATATTTTTTTCAGATCCCCTGTCCCATCTAAAGGCGAAAGCGACGGTACAGAATGCTCTGAGAAAGTTGACTGAGAAGAACTATTGATTATGTCGAATTTCATTTTGATTTTGTGATTTATGTAAGCATTTTGTCGGCAGTTTGTGTATTAGATCAATAGTTCTAGTTGGTCCTACGTATTTACTAAACGCTTTCACTTGTTTTTGTTACACTCTTTGTTCCAAGCGTGGCGTGTGATTAGCAACGATTTCATTGAGGCTGAACTTGTTATTCTTGCCAAATAGTCCTAATCGCCTTATCTATAAGAACTCATGTTTAGAATCTCATTAGCATGGATGCTTAGCAAGACTGGTGGCAAACTTCTATGAAGGAGAATTTTACTTTTGAATCTCTACTAAGTATTTATAGAATCGTTAAAAGATCGCATCACGAATAACATAATTTAAAATTAATGATAAGGGTTTTCAGTGTTTCACAAATTTTATAGACGACAATTAAATTATCTATTGCTAGTTTTATTTAAAAAAGTTGAAATATCTATCAAATGCTGCCGTGCATTGCGGCATTAAATTACACAGAGCTTCTCAGGCTGACGATTTTTGTCATAACATTTATCTATTTGACTATTATTATACCTATGTATTTGTAATATTTTGCAGTATACTTTTTGTTATGCGTTTATTGCAAATTGATTATGTGCCTTTGTATAACATAAGTGACTGGATTTGATATAGTCCTTTTTATTAAATGGTGTAAAACAACGCAGTTAATGTGTGTTAGCACAAACTTGTTTATTCAGTATGGTTTTAACATCTCTTCATCGTTGTTATTGACTTACGTTTTATGTATGCTAATTGAGTCAATTTTATGTTTAACTTTATACTCTAATCAAATAGTATTTGAACGCTAAGTCACATTGTAACAGATATCGAATAGAATGGTGCTTAGAAGATTTCTTTATTAGACTATTTATAAATCAGATACTATTTAGAAACACATTACTTGTAGGTACATGTATTATAGCGATAGGTTTTGCGTTCTGTTTTAAGTGTAAAATATCTATCCCGCTGATAATGTTGTATAACATTAGTCTACGAAGTATGCTCTTGTTTATTTACAAAATATAGCAAAGCGGCTAGGTCGATCGCATTAGTATTCTAAAAACAATAAATTATTATACAGATAATTTTCATGTACTTCATTTGGAACTTATTTATTTTGTAATAGATTTGAATTTATTTATTAGTGTGTGGTGACTTTTAATATATATAGTCACAGTTCAGTTTACAACGAAACTGTGATTAATTTATGTTAAAATTTCAATCACACGCGTTTTGTATTGAATGTGAATAAATTATATAGTTGAACAAGTGATTATTATTTTACAATAGTTATGTATTCCTGCCTGCTATTGCGTTCGCCCATATTATGAGGTACTAGGTGCCGGCCGCGACTTTGTTCGCGTCCCGTTGGATCCGGTAATTTTTCGGGATACAAAGTAGCCTGTGTTAATCCAGGTCACGTACATTATATATTCCAAGTTTCATCCAAATAGGATCAGTAGTTTTTACGTGAAAGAGTAACAAACATCCATCCATCCATACTTACAAACTTTCGCGTTTATAATATTAGTATGATAGGATAAAACGTAGGTCTGTATTGGGAATCATATATTCTTAGCCTTTTTTTTTTTAGGCATTCTGCAAAAAGGGCTATTACACGGTGTAATTTACACACCACACGTTTTTTAGTCACAGATGTGACTTGTGAAACAATAGCCAGTTCAATTCAAACAACTCCAGTTTAAAAATTCTCATCTCATCACGTCACATCAGTTTAGACTGTCTGCAGATCTGCGCATCGATTCGGCTGCAATGGACGCACAGCGTTAGCCACCAAGGATCATCGTGGTTGTCGTGATTATTCATAAAACTGGGATATATCAAAACATTTATTAGCCGATACATTCAGGAGTTAAAACTTGGTGTACCTAACCTACATTACTATGTGATCACGATTTCTCGACAGTTAGTTCTTTGAGCTGTTGAAAGTGCGCAGAATCAGCCGCCGCTAGTCCGTCTAGGATATCGTCCACAGAGGTATCTGGGAAGCGATCTACCCACGACGCGATCATGCCTTCAGCGCTGGCGGGGTACCGTTTCAACTCCACGTCTGTATCTGTTGACAAGGAAATAAAACTATCACAAAATGTTAGATGCACTTTTCTATGCAAAGGTGCGGCGCAAACAAAAAATGTAAGCGACGCGAAATAGCGTAAGAATTATTTTTTATGGGCATTGCATTCGTGGGTGACCCATTAGTTCTTGTTGACTGAATAGTCTTTGGTGGTAGTCCTTAGTTACTGTTGTAAAAGTATCTCACCTTTGATAGGTACAGTGTTGGGTTGCACGAAGATGTTGCGAGGCTGTTTGTGAAGCATCACTATGTCGCGCCACTGGCTCCAAGGAGCGTCCAAACGACTGTACTTGTCGAATAGCGCTTCGCCGGCCGCCACGTCTGCGGTCGCCTTTATTACTTGCAGCTTTACTAGGAAATCACCTGGTGCAAACAGATACAATTAGAATAGTTACCGCTTATAATTGTATTGAATAATATCGACCATATTTAGAGACATATTTTTGTAACGCTTCATACGCTAAAGAACCTCATCAACTAAAGTTATTCGAGTAGGGAGGTGTAAGGTAATGTAATCTACCTTACACTGGGTACTTCGTTTTAATAACGTCAACATACCGATAATTCTCTTCCCATCGGTAGCGAGTCTGTCCTTCTGCAGTGTAAGCAGTAAGTTCTTTCCTGGCTCCGTTTCGGTGACCGTCAGGATACCGTCTCCTTCTAATTCCAATAGCCGCATTAGGACGAAACGAGCTCGAGCGTGCGCCTGCAATTTTGTATAACCGTGTTGAAAGAAAAAAGAGGAGGCAGAAAACGGAGCTTACCTCTTAGTAATAAAATATTAAATGTTGAGTTAAGTATAAGAGATATCTTATGAGTTCTATTATCATCTCTTGCGTTGTCAATAAATGTTTTAGAAAGCGTTACCTGCAGCCAAGTTTTAGTAGATGGTTGATACATTTCCGTAGCTTTTGCAGCTCCGTTCCAAAGTAAGCTCAACCAGTTTACGTATGTTACGTTCTGGGCCTCCTCCCCTTCGTAGCCGAATATTCTGGAAGTGCGAGAATATCTTAGGACTTCTGATTTTATAGGCGTTCGTAATAGCGGTATGTGAATGTATCAGGAATCTACGAACACAGTGTGAAAACTATTGACCGATATGTACGAAAGTCCTCGATTTACGATATTTTCTTGTTATAATAAAAAGCAATATTTACGGAATGCATTTTGTTGAGATGAGTCGATGTGTCTGACTTATTTACTACGACAGTTTCGTATTTCTAAATACTAACGTCGATTAAGAGTGTTTGAAATCGTATCGAAATCGTAAAATACAAATGTCTCTTTTGTAGAATTATTATGTACAAGGGCTAAATTATGTAGTATTACTAACTTTAAGATCTCCGGTACAAGTGATAGGTAAAGACCGACTGCCTCTGCGCGGCACTCTTCGAAAGCCGAGCCGAGAGTTGTGAATTTGCTGTCGTATGTCTCGCCTTCTGTGTACCACGACGTAATCGGCTCCCCTGTAAAAACATTCAGCTGGTATAATCTAGTATTTTTAGCAGTAAAGTACTAAAAAAAACACCTGCTTGTGCTATCATAGAAAAAAATCAACTTACCATTTAGTGGATTTTTGACCTTTTTCTTGTCGAAATTGAAAGATTTGTCCTCTAACTCACGCAGTAGTTTCCCGCTGCCGTGGCCTAACAACTCGTGAAGGCCTACTTGAACCTATAATACGAAACAACATTGAGACAGGATAGCATTGACAACCGCTGGGGCACAAAGGTTCTTGAATGGTGACCGCAAACCAGAACGCGAAGTCAACGACGAATGATGAAACAACATGGACGATTCATAGATGAATAAGGCCCAAAAATGTTTCTTCCTGGAAATTAAGGCGACTGTCGTCCGGCATTGGACTTGTAACATAATGATAAATATGTAGCCTGATAAATGATTAAAATGCCATGGATAAGTAGTAAAAGTACCTACTTACAAACTCTGTGGGAGCAAATATTTTCATTATCTACCATGTTCACACGTAGGTAGGAACATTCCCAAATGCACGTAACGGAAACTATACCGAATTCTTATCAGAATAGTCATGATAATACCTTATCATAGTTTTGCCATTGCCTATGACATTATTTGAAACCTTCCTATTTCCTGTGAACTATTTTCTGGACATTGCTACAAAGAATGCATTGTTACCTCAAACGCAGGCACCCTGTATTTCTCAAGCAGTTTCTTGTCGTTATCAGAGAGGAATGGAATGACGGACTCCTTGTAAGCAGCTGGAATGACGTTTCCTAATGATACATTTTTGAAACCTTCGTTTTGCCGGATTTCATCGTCTGTAAAAAAGCGTCGTTTGTTTTACATTCTTTGCTATCTACGATCAATATCATAAATTTTAATTCAATATAAAAACCCTTTGAAGTCATAATTTATTTAGTAAAATAAAAAATTACTCACAGTTAGGAATATTGATGCCAGCCGGAATACCACTTCCGGAAAAGGTCAACACGTCGAGACTCGTGAAATCCGGTCTCAGGAACGTGTCCTTCTCCAGATCCCGTCCCCACGGCAGCAGTTTGATGAAATTTTCGGCCCCGTCGACGAGGTTGCCGAACTTCTTAGACATTTCCTTGTTGACCATCGCTACGAAACCTTCGAACTCGCCGCGCTGCCCGCTCGGGTCGCGGTATGTCTCGATGAAGCCTTGGTAGCTGTTTGGAGAATACTCAATTTATAATTTTTGTGTTGTAGGTATCACAATCTTCGTTGAACAAAACATGACGCAATGAATATCAGTGTAGTAAGTTCATTTTATGAGACGATCAGAAACGTCTTGGTTGTTTGACAGGTTCCTTAGGACCTTTTAGGATTAAGCCTATTCCAGACAGAAAAATAATCTTTGTTGTAAATCATACTCACGTTTCAATGATTGGCCCCTTATCCTTGATCCAATACCTGCTTCCCTCTTTATGTTCCTCTAAACTGCCCTCTTTGAAACTGTTGATATAATGCTTAATCATGTTCTTTTCGTTTTCATTTGACGCGTTTTCCTGCGCCTTACTGAGATTTTCGTTCACTAGCTTCAGCAGTGGTGAGTAATCTCCCCTTACTACTTGGAAATAAGCATTCTTGTACATCTCCTTCTCCATGGTCAGCGGTGGTTTTGCGACTTTGTCTACACTTGCGTAGCGAATTGTGTATAATGGCACTGAAAGGTACAAACTGTGTGATATAATTTTGTATTACTGCATTAAGGCCACTGGTCAGTGAGCCTTCCGATCCTAGTCAAGGGGGCGCATCAGACTCAGCATCGGTATCTATGGATTTTTGATCTTTGTGTAATTAGCTACAAGTAAATGTAAATAAATATGCCCTGTAATAAACTAGAATACGACTTATATGAATATTAAAAACATAAATATACTCACAGCCATCATTTTCTATTGTCTTGAATGTACGACAAATGTATGCTTCAATGCGCTTAGTCTTCAGCCAGTCGTTTACTAAGTTAGAATCAGCTTCAGTGCAGTTACTTGAGAAATATGTTGTAACACCCTGTCAAGTTATAAAAAAATTATATAGATGAACAGAAGTAGGTATTATGAGATAGGTTAGGTACGGCCCTTGGCTTCCCGGTAAAATGTAATTTTCTAATAATGGTAGGTACCTAACCTCAGATAGAATGAACAACAAATCATTGACAGTATACAATAGAAGTACAATGTTTTATTTTACCTTATCAGCAAGTCCTAAGCTGGTCAGTCTAGGCTCCAAACTGTATAATACATTCTGAACCTCCTGCCACAGCTTAGTTATGTGTACATTGTCTTCCTGGTATGCTTTGGATGCCTTCACGACAGATTCAAATGCGCTTTTAGATAAATTTGGAATGAATTTAGTGTCTCCAAAACCTTTGTAGTTACCGCTATTGGCAAATATGCCACCAGCATATACCAGGAATGCCTAAAAACCACATATATATTGAAATTAATGTTATTGAACCACTAAATTATATGGAATAGGATGTGGTCATATTGTTATCTATTCTCCGAAAATCATAATTTGTGACCCTATTAAGGTTTCCTGTGTAGTAACAGATTGGCTATCAGAATCTTAGAAAATCATGGTATAGGATAAAAATTAGAAATTGCTGCACATGTATGCATGATGATGACTGGAAGTGATGAGTATGCTGAATTATGTCTTCATAGGTTTATGAAATTAAACCTTTAATTAAAGCATAGAAATGGGAAGAACTAGCTCCTGTAATGTTTGTAGCTCAAGAACAATGGTTTTAACTTTTTTTTGGTTATAAAATTACACTAAGTTACTTTTTTTTTTAATACAGTCCGAGTCCTTTAAAACTTTATTGTGAATTTTGATTTAAACAATAAAGCACTCTAACCTATCATTTATTTGATAAATTACCTGAAAATCATCTTCTGAAACATTTTCTAAGGCTGATTTTTTAAGATTCTCCAATGATTCCCCTTGGAACACTCTATGGAGAAGGGAGAATATCCTCGGAGACTCTGGACTAGTCTGGACAAGGACAATAAGACCTCCGTTCCAGGCTGCCTGCAATATTAACATTGAAAGAGTTATCATTGCTGAAAGGATCATCACAACATCTGGTGTCATTGTGGTCTAACACAAGATGTAAGAAAAATTGTGATCCTATGTGTAGGCATTTTTAGTATATTATTACGCTAGGCACCAAATGCTGTTTAACTGCTCAAACACTGATCCGGACTCAAGCATAGATTTTTGTATGAAAATTATTATTCAAATCTATGCTCGAGTAACGATTTCAGCATACATATAGGCCTAAAATTCTAAAAGATTTAGTACCTATTGACAAATTCAAAACCTTAATCACAAGAATGTATGTATGACTTTACCTGGCTGAGATAGTGAGCATAGAGTTTTTCTTTATAAGTTAGATTACTAAATGCTTGTGAGCTATCTAGCTCCACAAATCTCTGATTGTTGGGAAGTAAGAAGTTGGATTTATCCACAGCCATAGCTGAAACAAAGAATAAAAAATCTTTCAAACTGAATGAAAGTTAGTAGGTATTCTATGACCAATACATAAGAAACCAGGAACGCTATAAAGAAATAAGAATGTAAAGTAGCAGGTACTGACCGTTAGTTTTTACTGTAGATTTAGAATGCAGATTTCCAGACGAGTGTCTGCAGCAGTATTTACTAATAAATGAATCAGCAATATCGAGCCGCCGGCATTTTATAAGGTTACCAGCTAGAGTTCGCAACATTGGATATCTATAGCTCAACTAACTATTGTACTTAGGTGGAAAAATTTATTGAAGATAGTACTTACTGTGTTATACTACTGAAAACTACCCGAAAAGAAAATTAAAATCCCTGAAAACGGATGCAAATTCCATGAAACTCAAAAAATCCTCTTAGGGTTGCCATATATCCGGAATTTTCCGAACTTATCGGGAAATATAAGTATTTGTCCGGAAACTGGGATCCTCAACCATCCGGAATTTTTACAACTTAGAAAAATAAAAAATGAAATAAACTTATGTACATATTTTTATTTAAATTAAATTAACAATCAACATTACACATTACTTAACTTACTTTATGGTATTAGCCATTTTGATTATTTTACTGTACTACCTAGCATATTAATAATTATGATACATTTTTGAATTGTTATTGACAAGAAAGTCTGGAATTTTCATCAAAATTCCGGAACAATTAACTCAGAATTTTTGGTTTTTAGGTCAGGGAACCCTACACTACGAGTGCTACCTACCTACCACAAGAAAGTGACAACAAAAAGTGAAACCCAAAAAAGACTTGGCAAAAGAACAAAACTCCAGTACCAGAACAAATTAAAAAACAAAAAAAAAAAAGTGCTACCTACAAGCCATGGCCTGGCCCCACAGACTATGCTACATGCATGCCATGCCATTGTTCATCTGTGATGGTGATGCATGCATTAGCCAATCAAACCTGAGAATCAAACAAAACAAAATTATCCAAACGCCAAACCCGCAAGCAAGCAAAGCAAACCGCGGAAGAGAAAAATGAAGTAAACATTCAACATGGATGGTTTCCGATTATTCACATCCGTATACATAATTCAAGTAATTTAAGTTTTACAAACGAGTGCCTAAAAATGATAAGCAGAAGTTGTTAATAAATTGGTGAAAATGTCTTCGGAGAGGTAACTTTGTTAGCTTTACTTGTATTGATAAAAGTTAACAAATTGCTTCCGATGTCGAAAGTTGCAAAATCAATAAAGTACGCTGAAATCGCTAATGTCACGCCCTGAATTCGTAGTTCTCTGGTCGGTGAATAGCCGAAGTGAGTCTGAAACGTGTGTGATGTTCTATTCTAGGGTGGAATGGGTGGAGATCATCGAACCGAAGACAAAGGAGCATATGTATGCTAACCTCACCACAGGAGAGTGCGTTTGGGACCCTCCCGAGGTAATAATATCGCCACTGTCAGGATTAGAACCAGTCGTGCATTGGGAACTTCCTGGGGGGCCTCACAATGCATCAGGTTTCAAATAAATGGGCCTATGACTTATTTTTTAACTGATGTAACATGAAGTAACTAAGTAGGATGTTGCTTATCTTGTATTTCTTTATTCTAATATTTTTTCTGGAAAAGGAGTTGTGTATAATATTCTCCAGGTAAATTATGTCATTGAAATTCTTCCCCATATTGCAGAATATTCAGCAGGTATTATGAGAAACATACATCCACAAAAACAATTATTTTTACATTTCTACAGGGCATTTTGTCTATTTCTATGCATGCTATTTGGTTCATATTACAGCTACTACTATTACCTATGGGAAAAATTGATAGTTTTTTCTGTGCATTGTATTTTATTCAATTTCTCTATTATCACACACACAGTAGCGTGAGAGTATTAAATAACATAGGTTCCACGAATGTACAATAAATAACAAAATAACTTACTAATGGACGTTCCAGGGTGTCAAAGTGAAGCGCACGGATTCATCACAATGGTGGGAACTGTTTGATATCAACACACACAGGTTCTACTATTACAATGCTTCCACTCAGGTAAGTTACCCTATATTGTATCTTTATTTATTTATAAGAAAATCAACACCAATTTACAGTGGTACGCTAGAACACCGATCCACACAAAAAATAATAGATTTATCTACTGGGTCCGTAATTCGAGCATAATCTGTTGGATTTAGTTAATAAAATGAACTAACATATTCAAGGATCTTAGAAACCAGAAATGTGAGAGTGATACTGCAACAAACTAGGTATTTGTGTACTAGAAACTTTGATTAAGATGGGACAAGTTTAGCCTAGATTTGGTAAATAAGTACTACAAAGTCTTAAGTATATTTATTTGCAGAATTACATGTGTATGTAGAGGTCTAACATACAGGGTGTTACCAGACCACTTCCGAAAACTTGGAGGTTCCAATCAGACCATGATACTGAAAACATTAAGCGAAAAAAATCGCGAAAAAAAAAATTCACAAGACTATCTCTTTTTAATTTTTTTTCTAGTTACATACACACAGTACAACATAATAAGACATATCTACCTAATTATCTCATTTAAAAAAGCAAAAAAACAAATAAAATTAATAAAGCAGCAATGTACACGCAGCACGCAGATTACGTCTACTACAGCATGAACAGCTGAGAGTTCATCGCGGGTCATTCAAGTACGCGACGTGCGAGCGACCTACGTTAGTACCTTCCTACGTTAGTAGGCACTTACGACACAATAAATTATAGTACTACGCCTCGACCTTACCTACGTGAATGCGTACATTGCGGGCTGGCGAAATAAATACAAATCTTTAAACATTGTTTTCTCCGGCTATAATTATTTTTCAGGATAACTGTTTTTTTTTTTGGTTGGGTTTTGGTGTGCTGTAGCTCCCCCTTTCGTTTTCGGAAGTGGTCTGGTAACACCCTGTATACTACAAATTAAAGATTATATAAAATCACAAGATCACATTTATACAACACTACAGTTGGTTTAATGTATAGAAAAACATGTATACCTACATTGTCAAGACTCCAGTTAGTACCTACAACATGTTACAAGTAACTAAAGCTGACCTAAATGACCTATATACTGGCCCTGTATTTCCTGCAGCAATAAACATTTTATGTGAACTGTTGTCACACAATATGTGTCGCCGTTTATCTTGATATGCCTCTTCTGTCCAGAACATTAATTTACATCACAATCATGACCTATTTGATGATTGAGTAATTTTTTTATATAAAACTGTTCTGGTCGTGTTACCAATGAATATGTAATTGGGGACCATTAATTGTTTAAAATGTTAGCTATTTTTTGGATATGTATCTATAATCTCAGTTTACTAGCTTCAAGTTTATGACAAAACTGACCTTCAGACTACTGCAAAACTAAGAAATTCCCATCTTAGTAGTAAACTTGCTTGAACATGTAAATAAACAGTTCGTTGATGAAGGTTTATTCAGGTAATCAAATGTCTCCAACAAAATGTGAATATCTTTTATTTCAACATAGCAGCAAACTTCTAGTTCTAATTCGTCGTGGGGAATGATACGTCTCATGTTGGGGTATATCGTGCATTGTGCCCCTGCTGACCTCACCCCACCCAGCCCAACTCCTTAAAGTAATGGAGGACTTTGGGTTGATAACAGCAATGTTCCAGCATCCCTGATGGTGTTGTGGGTGCCGAAGAGTGAGACCCGAATAGCAAACTTCCATAATGTTATTTTTTCCAGACAACTGTATGGCACAGGCCTACCGACTGCGACATTATTCCACTGGCCAAACTGCAGACATTGAAACAGAACACGGACCCACAAAAGCGGCGGGAATCCGCCACACAGACCAACCAGGTTACTTCTCAAGTATGTATAGAATCAAGAGTTTTCTAGTTCATCATCAGTGGTTCCGAATCTTGTAGGTAGGTTGCAAATAGCTAGTTTATTTGCTATAATGTGCAATTAATTTTCAGTACTACTTGCTATAATATTTACTATGTTAGTGCTGTGTATTGTAACTTCTCAAAAGCATATTGTCCTATAACAATTTCACCGATTGAAATGATGCTAAGAATAGTCATAGCTTGTGACTTGGAGTAGCATATGGGCAACTTATATCTGGGAACTATCCGATCCAAACCTACTCATACATTTTTTCAGGTAACAGCAGCAATCGATCCAGTGAGCAGTAATGGCAACAGTACTATCGCTAGCGCAAGCAGCGCCAGCAAACTGTCGCCGGGGGCTGTAAAGAATGTCCCTCCCACGCAAACCAGTCCAGTACGGACGAGGCGATCGCACTACCATCATAGGTGAGGATTTCATGGCGTTTCTAGATTACTTATACTAGTGCCAGTTTATTTAAAACCTGACCCCTAGTTTTGTGATGTTGTGCCTGAGAGAGGATTGGCTGATTTCTCGACGGCTATTACAACTCCAAAGTCCAATTCAATATACACTTTAAGGATGTTGTAGTACTTGTAGTCCTTGAGACAGGATTTACCGTCTTCTTAGTCGAGTAATCGCTCAGCTAATTGACAGGAAAGACATAGTATGCGAAGCCGCTTAGGCCGCGAGTTTCTTCACGATGTTATATCATGTGTCCCTGGACAAGAAATTGGCACAAAAAGAGTAGCAGTTAAACTAAAGGTGATCCCGCTAATATAATCCGTGTCACGTCTATGCAAAGGTTTATTGACTTTTATTTTCTAACTGTTTAATTGACCCTAGTTGTCCGTCTCTGTATAAAGACACTTGGTCCATCACAATGCAGCAATAACACCATAAATAGATCCGAGTGTAGGCAAGTCATTCATAGATGACTAATAGAATTTGTAGTCAACGTAATAAAATTTTACTCATGCTTCATCAGGCCCAAAACAGTTGAGCCTTGCAATTTGTTCTGGACAGGTCAAAGACCACCCATGATTATTTAACGGTTTTTATTTCTTTTGTTCTTGTTATCCACAACCAGTAGGTGAAGTATGAGAATGAGCGGTATGGTTTGAGATCCAGACTGCAGTCTTTCTTACCTCATTATTTTATTTTGTCCAGATCGTGACTTCTTTTCGCTTTGTGTAAATTGGGTACAAAGCACTGGCTTCTATACCAATGCTTTGTAGCATCTATGCGTAACATAGCTTCTAAAAAATGTAACAATTTTTATCCTTTGATTTCCCTGTTATTAACTCCCGTCAATCCCAATATTAAAAGCAAGTTAACTACGGGATTTCTATGTATGACCACTTTGCCATAATTGAGTTATGTATACGTACAGAAACAGCGGCGAGGCTAGGCGTGGTCGCATGAGCGAGGACGGTACGTCACAGCTCTGCCGGCACACAGACTCGGGCCGCTCTTCGGACAGCAGCATCAGCAGTGCTCAGAGGAGGAAACAGGTAAGTACGGAACCACATAACCAAGGACAGTTTCAGTAGAATACAGCGAGGAGAGAAAATAGTCTTGTGCAATGCACACACGTGTACTAAATGCGATGTTAGATTACACACATGTACTGAATGTGATGTTAGTTTTGGTTTTAGTGTGTGTTCATAGCAATATAAGAATTGCGCGAGGGTGATGTGTGTTCTTATCAAAAATATTCAGGTGTAGATCATTTAATCTAAGACTACACGCACGTCTTTCATTGCGTTTTATTTATATTATCCGTCAGCTGGATGTTTCAAAATTTTGTAATGTATGTATTAGAAAATGTTACATTTTCACTTTGAATTACTGTAATATCCAGCTGCTTTACCGTGTTTTGTGCCGTTTAGATTGTAGCATCTTTACTTTTTGTATTCAACAAGTTCGGTGTATTGTATAGGTACGGTACTGTAATGTTTTGTGGCAGGAACTAAACGCGGTCGCGTGTAGCGGGCCGGTGTGCACGCCACAGCTTCGGAAGCGCAGTAGTGCAGCTCAAGCTCACGATACTGAGAAATGGTCGCCTCATTCTGGTATGATTTTCTCTCATTTATCGCCAAAATTTTGGTCCATGTATTAATTTTTCAAATGAATAAATTAAGTAACAAAATGTAGGCAAGGTTTGAACGTGCTTCTACCAGTTAGTTTAACACAAGTTTCAAAGTGACCCCTGTAATTTTACTGAACTGAACAACATGCTTATATTACTTCGAACTAACTACTAAATAGCTTCTAAGAATCTTGATAAATGAATGCAGAATTAAGATATTAAAAATATATAGAGAGTGAATAATCACCGTGCACTAAATGATGATCCTATTTCCAAATGCCCAATAGTGTAACAAGACGATTAAAATTAGTTGTACATGAGGTTAAAACGTAAGGAATGTTTTCAGGATTGAACCGTAGTGGCAGCTTCATATCGCCTCGCAAAGATGCGTCAGACGATTCGATGCACGAAAAGTATTTCAAGTCCGTAGAGAGTACTCCATTGACTAGACGTAAGGTTCGTATTTTTGACCCGGTGTTTTGTTATGGTAGAAATAAATAAATTTTGCAGCGATGTAAGGTTAAAATAAATGCTTGTTCTTATTCAATTCAGAAACTTTTTTACGCATTTATCATTACTACACTTTTCCAGGCTTAGAGATACAGTTCCGAATACACTGCTCTATCAGTAGAGCATTAGCTGCATCAGTTGACACATATGAAGTAGTATACTCGCTTCATAAAGAATAACAGCTTCTAAATAAAAGTAATGCCAGTACTATTGCAGTTGAAACAGCAATCGGCGGGTGGGTCGTCGTGTGAGTCTGCCTCACCGCAATCCCCAAGCAGTCCCTTGCAGAAACTGCAACCTACGCCGTTTTTGCAGGTAACACTTTTCAATCGATATGCGCCACAGTTCAGTCGAGAGCGGCTTTAAAGAATGCTCTATGATTTTTTTTATGTGCTATAGCGAAGCATTTATCTGCCAGCACATCTAATGGTAAGTGTAGCTGCAGCAAGGTGGAGCACGCTTAGCTATAATCCACCTATTCACTCTTTTCTTGAAAATTCCTAGGTCATATCTTTCAGGAAATACTGATGATGGCAGAGAGTTCCACTCATTGTCACTTGCATGGCAACCACGAATTTACTGTTACTATATATTGACTTATTGCAGTAGAATTGAAATGTTTGAATACACGTTTCAAAAGCTCTATCAAGGACACACTGATTTTTGAGTGAACAATACAAAATGAAACTGTAGCTATTTTTGGTGTGATCTCTAGTTTTTCCCTACAGACAAATGCAGCGCGACCGTCGCTTGTCTCATCGATATCGCTAGCGACAGACGCAGCAGGCGCAAGAGTAATGCACAGCCTCGAGCGACCACACCAACTGTCGCGTCACGCCAGGGAGAGGTTCTCCGACCGGTGAGCCAGCTATTAAATAATGTACGCTGATGTAATGATATAGAGTCTATATTTGTGTATTTTCTTCACCAGGCATTTAGACAAGGATCGTATAGCAGAATTAGAGAGGATGGACAGGTATCCTGAGAAGCAAGCAGTATATAGTGTAGACAAACCGTTTCGACAAACCAGTTTGGATCTACGGCATAATGCGACCAACTGGCATCCGACCAGGGACTTTACGAGGTGTGTTGCACTGTATAATACGATTGGGAACTAATACAAGAGATAGTAACTCATAAATTCATAAGCGAAGTTGAACAGTTTACCAAACCGTTTCAGCAAGCATTCGCATAGCGCAGTGCCTAATCCGCCTTTAGAAGAGAGCATATAAATTCAAGGGTTAGGCTTATGCTATTTTACGTATAATCTTTTTAAATACAACTCATTAATGAACCTTTGTTCATCATCTCGTATTACTTGTTCAAATATACCTCTATTTTAAATAAATAATTTCTATTTCTATTCTATTTCTATTTTTCTCCTGCATAGTCGCGTATCTCAATAGTAACCGTTCTGCTTTCAGAAATTCGCTTTAGCAAATAAGCCAATGTAATTCCGTCTCTAGCCGTGTCAGTTATCAGTGCCACAGCTGCAGTGTAATGTAAGGGATTATCAAAAACGTTCTGTTCACAGACGCCAACAAGCTGAGCCAGAGCGGTATACGTCAAGCAAAACATCTGTTTCATCCGGTAGCAGCAAACATCGCACGCCACCACACGAATCGCATAACTTTATGCGACTCACGTCAGTCAATGACCAGGATAATGTCGCAGCGGGTATGTCCGGCTATTTCTAGGAGAAATATTCAATACAAGCGACCTATGTATAATGTGTTATGTTCCGTGTTTAGTCCAAACACTATTGAATTAGGTATGTAACCTTCGAGAAAGACTTCTTGATCAAATGACAATATCCTCTCATCTCTTCCATAGTACATTCAGTAGCCATATAATTACACATATTTGACAGAACAGATAGCTTATTGGTACAATAACCGTTCATACAAATAATCTGTTTTGTTAACAGTAAACTACAAGTTAAAATGCGTTAGTTTGGAGCCGCCGCTTACGGAGCCAAACGTTCAAAAGCATAACCAGAGATTAGAAAGGACTGCTGTACCGAAAGATCGCACTAAATCTAGACGTAAGTATAAAAAAAACCTATCGTTTTGTACAATTTATGATGAGTTCCTTGACTTGGTTAAAAAATTAGTGTTGACCTAACACTATTAGAACAGTGGTTACGAATTAAAGTATTGACGCTCGTGCGTAACACGTTATCACACACGTTGCATTTAATGATAACCATGGACTTTGTCATATAACACATTCCATTTCAGGGCACAAAAGACCAGTGGACGTGGAAGAAACAATTGACGGTGACGAAGAAGATGAAGAGGGCTCTCCGTTGTATTGCAACTGGGATCTACGCGGCATGCAGCACTTACTGCCGCTGCAAGATTATATCATACAGCAGGCCAAACTGTCCAGTAAGTAGACCAAAAAAGTGCAGTTGACCAAAAGACCAGCTCAGTAGACCAGTAAACCAACTCAGAAGACCAATGGACAGGCTTAGTTGACCAAAAAGACCGGCTCAGACGACCAATAGACAGGATTAGTAGACTTAGTAGACCAAATGATCTGATGAGTAGACCAAAAGACGGGGTTAGTGAGCCAAAACCAGCTCTGTAGACCAACAAGTCAAGTGTCACGTTGGATTTTTTGGTAATACAGATGTTTGCTAGTATGTATTGTATTGTAGGTCGCGGCCGCTACGGCTCTGCATCGGACGCCGAGTCCGGTTCCTCCCGGTCCCGGTCCCGGTCAGGCTCGGAACGGTCGCTGTCCGGACACGAACCGGACAACGAGTCGTCGGACGGCGGCGCCCGGACGCCGGACGACGACGACGGATCCGGCGTGTACTTACCGCACGCTTACGCACATCGACCGCAGGACGTCGAGTATATGAACCATGGAGTATCTTACTACAATACTTTCGTTGGGTTCGATCGGGATCGCGCCGGGCATGAGATACATCGGGTAATCATTATGTTTCTTGTGTTTATGTTTCGTTTAAGCCACTACCACACAATATTAGTACATGTAGTGCTACTACGAGCAACTGAACCTTTGATGGAGGACGGTTTCGGGGCTAGTCGCGAAAGCGTTAGCAGGATAATCTTGACGCTTTTGAAAGAAAGTGGTGGGTGAAAGCACGGTGTATTTAGTTTGACGACTTAGAAATCCACTACTGGGCATAGGCCTTCCTGGGCATGCGGGTTCGCAATTGCAACCTTGAGGCTGTTGCCCGTGCCAGTTGATTTAACCTCAAAACCTGTTCAACCCTTCCCCCATGATCGTGACCTTGAATATTTGCACTATGAAAATATCAGTTACCTACTTCAGTACGTCCTCTTTTGTTCGTTTTCCATGAGATTAATTTAGTTATATATAATTATAGACGTCATCCCTGGGCGGCGGCGGCGGCGCCAGCGCGGAGCCGCCGCCTCCCGCGGGCGCGCCCTCGCTGTACTCGCCGGTCCGCGCGCACGCGCCGCACGCGCACCACGCACCGCGCGCGCCGCCTGAACAAGATATAGAGATCTTTGCCAAGGACCATCTCAACTTCAACAAGGGCATCTTCAGGAGGAAGGTGAGAACGTCAACATAAGGTTGATATGGTTTATATGCCACAGCAATTCGATTCGCTTATTCATTTAGGACATTGAGATCTTTACGAATACTTCAGTATGCGAACCAAACCTCCTGTAAACCAAATTGACCAATAAATTGAATATTTTCGTTATTTTGTATGTCGGGCAAAACCCAAATTTCATCATGATGATCATCATGTGTGAAATGAGAAAAATATTGTCTTTTTAAACAGTCATAAGGGTACTAAAAAACTAAAATGAAATCTAGAACATTGTAGGTAACCTAACCCATAATTTGTCGACAGGCATCAGTCCGGGACATGTTATCTTGGACCTCATCATCGATCTCCGCTCCCATGGTGGGCGCGGAATGGGACAAAGCACACAAGAAAGCAGCTATTGATCTTTTCCGACTCGTTCAGATCTACATGGGAGATCGCAAGGCTCGTCCTGGCATGACTCTAAACTCTGTGGCACAGGACATGCTTCACGCCACATATGCGAACCACAAGTAACTAATATGTAACCATAGCACACACACACACTATTCCGACGGGTTCAGATTTACTACAGCTCAAACTCTCAATTCGAATAAATAAATATTTATGAACATTTTACGCAACGTTTTTCGATTCGATTGATTTTACTCCCAAACTAAGCAAAGCTTGTAATATGGGAACTAGATTGCTTATGTAATTAATACTTACATCCATTATTTTCGAAAATACATAATAACACCCAGACTTAGAACAAATCTCTATGTTTCCAAACACAAATGTTTGGTCATAGTGGGGATTGATCCCACTACCCAAATCACAGAAGGCTGAGCTATTAACGAATATATATATACAGGGTGTTACCAGACCACTTCCGAAAACGAAAGGGGGAGCTACAGCACACCAAAACCCAACCAAAAAAAAAACAGTTATCCTGAAAAATAATTATAGCCGGAGAAAAAAATGTTTAAAGATTTGTATTTATTTCGCCAGCCCGCAATGTACGCATTCACGTAGGTAAGGTCGAGGAGTAGTACTATTATTTATTCTGTGTCGTAAGTGCCTACTAACGTAGGTCGCTCGCACGTCGCGTACTTGAATGACCCGCGATGAACTCTCAGCTGTTCATGCTGTAGTAGACGTAATCTGCGTGCTGCGTGTACATTGCTGCTTTATTTATTTTATTTGTTTTTTTGCTTTTTTAAAGAGATAATTAGGTAGATATGTCTTATTATGTTGTACTGTGTGTATGTAACTAGAAAAAAAATTAAAAAGAGATAGTCAAGTCAATTTTTTTTTTCGCTTAATGTTTTCAGTATCATGGTCTGATTGGAACCTCCAAGTTTTCGGAAGTGGTCTGGTAACACCCTGTATATATATATTATATATATATATATATATATATATAGCAAAACAATAGTTAACCAATTGTTAATCTGTAAATGCTTCTCGAATGTGAAATGAAAACATGTTGGTACATGTGAATCTTACCCATCTTAGGCTGGGACTACATGGGATCCGGAACGCGGAGTAATCACAAGCTTGCTATCTGTTTGCTACTGCATTCCGGTATGCAGATAGCAACTTGTGATGAACCATTTGCATTCCGGATGCCTGTAGTCCCAGCCCAGCAAGCCTAGGCTAAATTACCTATTCCTTCCAGGCTTCGCGACGAGTTATACGTCCAACTATGCAGGCAGACAACTGAAAACCCTCTAAGAGATTCCCTACTCCGAGGCTGGGAGCTGTTAGCTGTTTGTTTAGCGTTCGTACCTCCATCGTCAGCATTCCAGCCAGCGCTCACAAACTATGTGAATAGACATCGGGATCCAGCATTTGCAGACGCCTTTCCAGAGGTAAGGAATTTTCCACTTTGATGACTTGGCAATGGAGTTCAATTATGCCTAATAGATCGTAGAAGTTGTAATAAAATAACTGATTGTTTCACAGGTTGGCAAATGGCCTATCCACGTCCAAGTGTCTCATTACGCTGGAGTGGCGTGTAAGCGGTTAGAAAGAATTGGATTCGGAGGCAAACGGCAGCCTAGGAAACCTACTACCGAAGATATTGATCAAGCTAGGGTAGGGATAAACAGTAGATAGAGTTACAGACGTTTGAAAACTTTTGGAATACTAGTTTACGCCTCCGACTTTACTCGCGTGTGACGATCTACATCTATTTCAAGTTTCATCTGAATCAGTCCAGAGGTAACAGCATTTATCATTAACATTTACTTTTGCATTTATTAGTAGGAAGGATAGTACACACGCCAACAGATCGACCTAGACTTTTGAACTATTAGACGTTGGCCGTTGTGAATCGTGCAAGAGGGACGATATGTTTTTATGCGCCTACACCTATAGTTACTCCCTTTCAAATGATTCTCTGTATCGTATATAGCGTAGTTGTGGTTATGTTGGGTGCCGAACATGACGTTTAGTCATGCTTGTACTGACTACTAATTCATATAGTTAATGATTTTAATGTACATCTGACTACCTTCAGATATTCTCAAAGGATCTTGAGATCTCTATCGTGTTTGAGAGTCCAATCGTGACTTTATTCATATTTATTTTTTTGTTCCTTGCCAACTTAACAGATACAAATCTTCCGCCAATCAATGTTCGGCAACACATTATCGGAGGTGATGACGCTACAAAAGGACCGTTTCCCGAACCGTCAGCTCCCGTGGGTGCAAGTGGCGCTGTCGCAACAAGTGCTAGCTCTGAACGGAAGGGAAACTGAGGGAATATTCCGGGTGTCGGCCGACGTTGATGAGGTCAACGCCCTCAAGGCGAAGATTGACAACTGGGAGCTTCCGGACGCTTCTACCTTGACTGGTAAGTTTTTTTTATCCTAATAATAAGATTCAGTTATTTGGAAATGCTTAGGTTTTAATAATAAATAATGAATACATGAACGGAGTGGTTAAAAACTGAGGTCTTCAAGATAAAATAACTAAGTATTATATTTTTTCTGTGCATTTATCGTTTGAAGAGCTTGAACTTATTGTAAGACAGTAAACAGTAAAGCTGGGGTATGGCGTTCGGAAAACAACAGTGACGTACCAGTCACTGAAATACTAATATTCAGCTCTATCATCATAATAAATAAAGTTTCCGATTCAAGCACGACTTAGTGATCAGAGTATAGTATGAACTCACTTTTACCCTGTTAAATACTCCCTGGCTGAGTTTGATGACAAAGTTCACTATGTGTAATATTTCAGATGCGCACGCGCCCGCCAGTTTGCTGAAGCTGTGGTACCGCGAGCTATACGAGCCGTTGATTCCCGACGCATTGTACGGCGCGTGTGTGGCGGCCGGCACTGACTACGCAGCCTGTTCGCGGGCTTTGCACCGCCTGCCGCCGATCAATAGACTTGTGAGTACATCATACCTACTGCATAATGTGTGTCCAAAAATAGCTGTCAATTCGGTGCGTGTATGTTTTCACTTTGTATAGGTCTGAACGTCTGAGATTCCGATTTTGATGGAGTTTTTATCGAAATAGCGTTTTTATCGGGAAATAATGACATGTTTGTAAAATTAAGTAATTCTCAAAATTCAACTCTGAAACGAAAGCAAAGTTGCAGTGAAGGCTGGAAGAAATAGTGGGTTTTACGCAAAAAGTCGTGTACATTAAGCTAGTCTGTATAAGTATCATGTACCTGAATGTTTAATAGTCTAATTTTAGAGTAGTCTGTTGACATGTTACGTTTTATATACATTGCAGGTGTTGACATATTTGATAAGCTTCCTGCAGCAGTTCACGACGCCGGAAGTAGTGCTCGCTACCAAGATGGACTCGGCTAACTTGGCGATGGTGTTCGCGCCAAACTGTCTACGATGTACCTCGCAGGATCCGCGCATTATTCTAGAAAACGCGCGCAAGGAGATGACCTTCCTCAAAACTCTCATCACCAACCTCGATACTTCGCACGTCCAGGATCTTCTGTGACAGAATCTCAGTTACCGGAATAACAATATGGACTCCATGTCTACGGAGTTGTAGCGATGTTCTATTGAGTGTTATCGCAAGTACCGTACCTTTCCGTTGAGCCGTCTAGTCTTTATATCTACGCCATGAGTTGGAAGCGATCCAAATCACACGACTTGCTATGGTTCGGTACGTAATATTCCATATCTTTCCTCAATTATTCAACATTCTTTGTATATTTTTTTGTATTTTTGTACGCTATTTTTAATTTGGTTTTATCCAAAGATATTTAAATATGTGATTTTAATTATTATAAGCTTTACAAAAGTGTAGCATTGTTTCTTGTGTGAGGTATGATTGTGTTTGTTATTTAGTTGCGAATGCAGTAAGTATAGAACGGCTTTTTTTACTCTACCTTGTATTGTAGAGATTGTGTAACATTTGAAATCATTTAGTCTGTGTTTCAGAACTAAACGTAGCAGAATCAGAATCGTACTAAATTATATTTTTACAATCGATGGAAACTTTTCTAAATATCCGGGATTTCATTTAGTTCTGGAACAGAGATGTAAATGCTTCCTATTTTACCGTGTGTCCTATGTTTTTTTTACCTTATCTAGTTGCTTTTAATTGAACACGCGGTAAAGGTAAATGAAGTGACGTCGCGTCGTGCCAATAGTGTGATCATGTACCAGTTAGTGTATCATATAGTTTAATCCTATTATGAAATTCAACATCACAAAATCTAGAGATTTAAGTTCACGTTTTGAAATCGTTATCTGTTTAAGTTCTGTTATAAGCTGTTTATGAACGTTACAATCATTTTAATCTTGCTAAAAACTAGGTGAATGTATGTCTATATCTCGCGACCAAGCCTAGAAAATAATTAAGCCTTATATTACTCTTCTTAACAAAACTACAAAATATTTCTAAACAAAGCTTTGAAACAATTTAAATAAAAAGTTACTACGTTAGTAGAGAATAGTTGTAATATTAGCTTTAAAGTCAAAAAAGCTTATATCGAAATGTTATATAGATGAAAGTAATGATTCTAATAGAAAAATAACTTATATAGATTCCAAAGTCATAATGAAATTGTTATCTCAAAAAATGAATGATACAGCTACGAAAGCAGCTTATTTCGAGTTCTAATAAATTCTAGATTTTTCAACATTAACTTTTATTAGAAGTAACATTTTTATAGATAGCGAGTCGAGTAAAGTAGTTATAGCGAGCCTCACAAAATTATACTATGCATTTTGTTTCTATTCTCGCGCCTTTGTTTAGAAGTGTGTTTGGTTAGATCTTGTCTCGCACTTAGTAAGAACCGAAATTACATACTGATTTTCCTATGAATGTTCTTGTGCATTAATGCATCTCAATAATCTTTTGAATAATAGCTACAGAGTATAAAATAGAGGTTTTCTTGTAGCCAAAATATGCTACTTGATTTCATATATTTCTTTAATAAAATAATGTTCTAAATACTTTAGTGCAATAATTAAAATAAACGCAATAATGTACATGCTCTATAAAGAATTAATAACCCACATGTACTATAATGGCTTTTTACATAATATCTCAACTCGGTAACCTCATAAAATATATTTTTCACAGTTTCATCATGCTACTTGACAATTGTTTCAACAACACAAATATAATGTTTCTAAAAGAGTAGCCTTTTATGTATAGTATAAAATATATTTATGTAATTACAGATATTAGATGTTAATCAATTATATTTTTTTACTGTGTAAGTATGCATTAACAAATTGGTTGACTCCGGTCACACTGTCGCAAATCTTCTAAAAGCTATACAAAGTAATATTAAAACAACTTTGCAACAGTCTGACTAGAGCTTTACTGATGTGTGTCCGATATAAATATATTTTTCAATTCAAAAACTTTTGTATAAGTTGAACTACCCTAATGCTTACTCTTATCTACTTATTAATTTATTATAAAATCCTTAAAGAGTACTATTCTACACAATCATTATTTACAATCAATGACGTAGCAAAAAAAGTATGTATTTAATTTAATTTTCATTATGCAAGGGTACAAGTCAACTCACAAGTTGCTTTCAATGCACCCGAACTCTGCTGTCAACTAATCAATTTTGTGCCATAAAATTGCTCTACGCACGTTACGATTTGTAATAGGGGTTTTCCGATACCGGTTTGATTTTTTGGACCTTGAAAAATACTGATTGCTGTTGTTATTCTATAAAAAAATATATTCACAAAACAATATGAGTAAATAAAGAAATTCATTGTTTATTACAGATCTCTCGATATGTACCTACATTTTTAATCTAAGCTTATTGGCTGCAGTCTTTCGTGCGGTTGTGTTATCGAACAAAATGGTAGCGTGAATAAGAGTTATAAAATATGTACCACTAGTTCTGTATCATAGTGTTATTCCGCTAATAGGTGTATAATATTTAAGTGAAGAGAGCACAATTATTTTTGGTGTAAATTAATTACCTAGTTAGCTACTATACTCATTCATCGAAATACTATGCCAAGTAACAAGAACGCGTACTAGTTAATTGGAGCTTAGAGGAGGCTTCTCCCAACTCTCAAATCCATAGAAAATAACTACCATCAGCGAAGTTCCAACAACTGATCTAATTTGGATTTTTTTTGGATGGATTTTTTTAAGGCGTGTCATTTGTCAGTTAAGTTTTTGGATGGTGCCTTGATGTAAACTCGTGTACCATTGATTGTAAAGTTATAGGTAATGCTAGTACTCAGACACCAATTAATCTCCTCTGTATTTATGTAACACGCCTATTTTCTCTATCGTTCATGACAATATACCTAACGCCTATGATGTTCATAATGTAGATTATCACTATAGGTAAATGTGAATGTTCAGAGAAAATAAACTTCTGATTATCCAGCCATTGGGTAACTGCAAATACCAAGATTTTGTTTTATTTCTAATACATATACTTCATTTGTTCAGTAGGCAAGGCTCCTACGTTATAATAAAACACAAAATTGTTAGTAAAGTTTAATTAAAATAAATTGTTGGTTCATTTACAACAGCCTAAGTATGAATATAGCATCACTTCTAGGTCACTCCAATAATTTCTATACACAATATGGGATTTTTAAATTAGGAAAAAAATCTTAATTTGTGTTGAAGATGCAAAAATATACAAATTGATAACAAGAGCGGCATTTTGTCATAGTGCAAAGAATCAGATTGTGGATTCGAAAGGTATGGACCTGACCATAATATTATTATCACGTACTTAATGTATGTACTTTGCGTAGGTATAATAAGCTTATTGACAGACACTAATTTTTAACCATTTCGTTACATTGGCACATTCTACTAAAATCACAATTTACTCCGTAATTATTTACGTTAAAAGATCGTGGTGGATAATGAATCCTCAATCTGATCTCTCGATTGATCGATAGCTCGTCATATCATGAAGAAAATTGTACCTAGAAATCTGGGTTGAGGCTTATTTTTAGTATAAAGTAGAAAAAGTAGGGTCAAATTTTAATACAATAACGAGGTATCAAGTAAAAATATCTAGCCTCTAACTGCAGGCGTAGGTACAAATGTTTATAAAATTAAATAGGTACATCCTGTACAAAATATATATTTTGGAACTGCAAGGTTTCCACAGCAGACATTCCATAAATTACAGTAACAAGAAATATCCATATAAAAAGTAATCAATCACAATTTACAAACTGTAACATTGAAACTGAGATCGAAACAACACTTATTGTAGAATTCACACATTTTGTGCTATCGTTTACAATTTGTGCAATCGTTTTGTAAAAAAATCTCGATTAAATTAGTTGTAATTTCTAATAATGGATTGGTTAATAAATACAAGGTAGGTTAGTTGGAAACGCCTAACCATCTAATACACATGTATTACATACACTATACATTACACAATAGTGGTGTAGGCGCACTGTTAGTGCAGTTTCTTAGACTTTTACAAGGTTTAAGGTCGGTATCGCGTTGACAACTACACTATAGCCATTTAGCTTATGAAGTAATATCCCGAAACAAAAAAGTATATGTACCAATAGTAAACATAACAGGATGTATGTGCAGAAGACTGTTATGAAAACGTACACATTCGAGTATCGCCTAAACTTAATTTATTTTCCATTGGAAAAAACCTAACATCCAAAACATTCAGAAATCTACATCACGTTTTACTTTATGGATATAAAATACTGCATTTTTTAGCATAAACAAACTTGGATAGGTTCCGCTAACAGCTAATGTATCAAAAAAAATAACAAACAAAGAGAAAATAAATAAAATAATAAGCTTGTTGAAACTTTATGTGTACTGCGACGTAATGGCCAAACTCTTCTACAAAATCACTTCTACAAATTAAATTAGTAGGTGCATTCCCAAAATGCTAACAATTATTATTGATACACAATGGTTACATGCATTTTTAAGTAGGTACATAACTGCATGATTATCTCTATTGGTTTATTGGTGTCATGTGGTACGTAGTAAGTCTCTAGATACCATAAAACTATAGAGATTAGGAACAGAATGATAATCAGGTAGGTAAATATTTCCTCAAACCTGTGTTTTTATAAAGAGTAACAAATCAACAAAAATTTGTAAGGTTACTATTAAAAATATTGTAATAATTTAATCGTATAAATAGTTTATTTGTTTTATTGTATAAATACATAAATATAACGAACGATTTGTTTTTTTTTTTATATTTTGTAGCTTTCGTTTAAAATCACAATTTAATAACACTGTACACACAACAATATTATCCTAGCTATAAAACTAATAATCATCGACTACTGAAGACCAATTTCTCATTTGACAACTAGTACTAATTAACTAACAATAGGTACAGTTCACATCATACCATGAGGTTACAACAAATCGTTTCATACAAAATCTAACTACACATTGTAATTTCTTTCAAAAATATAGTTTACAGCTGGTATTTACAGAAATACTGAGGCAGTGGCTACTTCGCTTCGGTGCCGTATGAAGAGCCTTGACTTATTTTAGTCATTCCGAGAGACTTTTGTAGAAGAATGAAAACTGAAACAATTAATAAATCATTTGTTGAGAAAGAATTTAACAGTGCCGCATTATTCAAAAATGTGAAAATAATGTAAGAGATATCTGACTGTTTCTATGAGAAAGTTTAAATTATATCAATACCCATAATATGTTTGCGTTATTCGAATAATATTTTTCTGTAAGAATTATTTATATTGTAGCCCCTGAGCTGCAGTGGTATAATACAGATTAAAATAAATAAATAATGTTATAATTGAACCAAATAGCAGATGTAGACAAAACAACTTGTTTATGTTTGAATTATTGCAAAATAAGTATACCTATAGTTTTTCCGCTTGTTTTAATGAAGCGCATAAAACATTAATTACAGTGCGGTTATCACCCTTATCACTGAGTTATGTGCATAATGAGTTGATGACAGAATTTTGCACCTGCTTTTGATTCTGGTAATATGTTTGTTTACAATGTTTTTGTTTTAAAGAAATTTATTTGTAATACAAATTTTGTCCTATAGAAATGATGATCGTTATGAATTTAAAAGTGACTAAAACTTTCGGGGCGTTCTTACATTCTAAACCGTTTTAATAACTAACCGAATCCCACCGCCAAATACGCAGTAGGCATCTTAATGAACATACACCGCGTGCAAACATTTTTTGAGCTCATGGAATGATGAAATTGTTTGATTTGACACAAGGTTACGAGCTTACACAAACGAATACGTACCTAATGAACGAAAGGCACCTAACAATAAATTAAACTCTGCAACAACCCAGGTGACTTTCGGGACTCTAAAGGTTACCGATCATAATCTCAGATGATAAAAAAAAATGAAACTGTTTCGAAGATCATGAATTCGTAATTCCTACCATGTACCATTTATTTATATTGTGTAGATACACTTAACAACTTCGAAACAGTAAAAGTAAACACGCCAATACTCACATGCTCCAAAAATTGCGACGCCAATAGAAAAGTACAGTAATCTTCCACTCAGCAGAAGTCCTAGCAGGTAGTACAACATAGGGGTCAGCGTGACCACCGCCCAGCCCAGCGCATTCAGCAGCGAGTAAATCCGAGGGGATACTTCAAAAGGCTCCACTCTTGGGACCCCTGACTCTTGGAAGAAGTCGCCTGTGTTCAGGAATGATTCCTGCATTTTATCCTGAAATAAATGAAGATCAGCTCTGTGGCAATATTCCACAGAAAAAAATAGGTACACCTTTATCCGATCCCACAAATTTTATAAAATGTCAAAGTTTAGATGTTTGTGTTTTAATCACGCAGCAACTGCTGGTTCGATTTGGATGAAACTTGGAAAATATATAGTTCGTAACCTGGATCAAACGGGACGCGGACGAAGTCGTGGGCGGATGCTAGTATATTCTAAATCAGTAATTACCCTAAGTGGTATCGCCCACGAAAGTCAATAACGCCGTGTTTCTGATCTTCAGTCAGCGAATAGTCGTAAAGGAAAACATCGTAAGGTATTATAATTTTATTCAAATAGTGCGTGATTTAACTATAAACATCCTAACTAACAAGTTATGCGCAAGATATTTGAATTCGAACTAGCAACTAGAGTCAATAAAATGGTATCATCTCTATGTTAATTTTGTAGACAGGTTGTCAAATCGCTTTTGCGGTACAAAAATGCTGCAAACTTGGCGTGGTCGGACTAGTGATGAACGTCCACATCGAAGCAATTATAGTTCAAGTTCTGTATAGTTTTGCAATACCTACTTATCTCCTTCATTATTACGTGAATTATTTATCAAAATCGGTCAGATCATCTGTCTGCCGTTGAACAATTTGGTTATTTAAATTCGGATTATAATATAAAGATTTATTCATATTAAAAATGGACAGTGAACGATTGTTCATATACATCAGTTCATTTTAACTTACTAATGAATTAATCAATACGTCAATTTACAATCTATTAATACACACTCGTTAATATTGCAGGCTAATTTAATTAGGTAGCTGAGCGTTGTTTTAAACTAAATTAAAACAATGCAATTCAAAAAGTTCGAGTATAAATATATAATACCTATCTATTTATACCTAAAGAGATCAAAGAGATAAGATGGGGTTAGACTTTCGCTCGAAAATGGGATGAAAACTTACCTTTTTAACAAATAGTTGGTGCAACCATTTGGAGGCTTCCTCTTCATTTTCTGGCACCGTTTCTACGGGAATCCTTTCGATGTACAAATGTGCGTGGACTGGCTTACCGAATAGTAAACTAGTTAGTGTTGGAGGAATCTGAAAAATACACATTCTAAAAAACTAATAGTATGTGAAATCCACTTTGCATCCAAGTATATTTTAGTAGTTAGTCATTATTTCTTGTTATTTAATTGTATGTAAAAAGGATGTTAAGGTAAAATTTCAAGGGATCAAAGATTTTTTTTTCGATTGTATGCTATCTCAATAAAACCGCAAAATCTTTTCGGAAATGTTTTTTTTTTGCTAGGTTGAATCGCAATCATTCCTTTCACAAGAGATGCAACAAAACAAAACTTTGTTTATTGGTAACTACCGGTCCCATCCCGCCTTCGCACATTAAAATTTTAGTAAGGATCTCTAATTTTTTTGAAAATAAAATATAGCCTATGTCACCCGGGGATGGTGTAGATTCCCAACGGTGAAACCATTTTTCAAATGGGTCCAGCCAAATGGGTAGTTTCGGAGCCTATTTAATGTAAACAATCAAATCTTTCCTCTTTAAAAAATTTATATTAGTATAGAATATCGTGTGTCGTTAAGTGTAGGCATAGGTTGCCTCCTGACGCTGTATAAATTATCTTCAATAGATGTAAAGGCCTATTATATAGCATAGAAGTATAAATATAGAAAACGTGCATCATCAATCGCAAATAGTTCTAACTTTCTAAACCTCACCTTACTGCTCCTTTCAAAGACCAGCTGTATATTGTAGATAGCCGGTATCTTCCCCCTGAAGTGTTGCAAGCTCGTTGTGAATCCTTTTGTGCGTGGCGTCAGATGGTGCTTTAGTAATGGAAGGTTTTTCTCCTTCGCGAATTTCAGGGAAGCTTCGTGCTTTTCCTTTGTGTAACGGGTTCCTTCTGGGTTCAACAGTAGCTAAAACGAAGATATGATATCTAGAGAGAAGCTATATAGAAGAAAAGATTATATGTACTGAATCGAAGGTCGTGGGTTCGAATCCCGGCCGTCCAACAATGGATTTTTCGTTCGAAAAATTTAAATACGCATTAACACGAGCTTAAACGGTGAAGGAAAACATGGTGAGGAAACCCGTGGCTACTTAGCCGCACTTATTGACCTTGTCTTTCCTGTGGGTATGGCTGACTAGGCTGAGAGGATGGTATAGGTGCTGGGCAAGCCTACTCCATCAAACACTGTCCCAGGCACTACAGTGTCCCGTTATGTGTAGGCATAGGTTGCCTCCTGACGCTGTATAAATATTAAATAGATGTGAAGGTCTTGGTACTGAATCGAATTGTACCCTTATAAAAAGTTCGATTCGAAACCACTCCTGACTTCCGAAGCCTTGATGTGTGTGATCTGGCACGGGTTTCTCCAATTTACTTATATGTAATAGAATTAAGGTTTGAGGTCAACTAACGAAACTGAATAGAGCTTTTGATCACTATTGCTCATTCATTACGTCAAGTAGCTTATACGTAAGCAAAAATGTATTTTCGGCTTTTAAAGGTCGATTTCCTGGTTCAAACTGCGTAGCTTTAACTTCCTACTTTAAAAATGCTTGTATTACCAGATATTGGTGTTGGAATGAGTTTTTCTGCCACATTGAATTGAACGAAAAACCTGCTGTCAATTTATGTTTAACTAGCCGTCGCCCGCGGCGTTGCCCGCGTTCTACCCTTTAGAGTGTGACATTTCAAAATTCCTTTCTTAGTGCACCCCTACACTATATAAGGATACTACCCTCCAAATTTCATATCTCTAGGACTTATAGTTTAGGCTGCGAGTTGGTTCTAAGTCAGCTTCAAAAGAGTTTTATATAATATTGATTGATTACTATAACTAGATAGTTGTAATCATATTCCAACACCATAAAAACGATTTCGGCAGTTTTCAATGGCTCGTGATATAAGCATTATTTTAGGTCCCTACCTATCTACCTATTTATTTTTATAATTAAAAGTCCATTTATTTCATCTTTGGACTAGCTCGTGTCTGATGACGGATTATTGGATCATTCAATCTTATCGAGTCAGAACCAAGAACTGTTTATATTCTGTGGCCCAACAACTGATAACAAGATTATGTTTTAGCTTATAAACCCGCGTGGCTCATTGATAATATCTAATCTAAAAGGATTAATATATTTAATATAGTTAGGTACTCTATAGGACTATTAATTCCGCTTCACGACACCATAAGTGCAGTGCAGTTTACTATAACACAAGTTTAGTATACTTTGGTACCTATACCACCTAATATACTAAATTAAATATTTAGAAAAGGATAAAATGTTCTAAAAATATGAAATACTTATTTGGTTGGCATGTTCGTTTATTGACGCCTGACGCGAGAATGCCTTTTGTTTGTAACAAACTTATGTTAGTTACATTGTGATGAACTAATATATAAACAAAACTAATATATAATAGTACCTAAGATCAGCGTATACTTAAATACCTACCTAACAAATAGGTAAAGCTGACGTAATGATACAAAGTGCGATGTACAAGGATGTTGTAGTGTGCGACATATCGCAGCATAAATGCGCGAATGCCCGCCCATCCGGAGTTTCTTATTCAGACGCAAACAGACATTTTAATTCTACCTATGTACCTGTATTTTAAATTTTACCTACCTAAGTAGTTTTGTCTGTATATTTAATATAACAGAACCCTTTTTTTATCTAAAACACCTATTACGATATTTTAATGACGATATCTAACTAAACATAGGCTCTTTTTTTTTTTTTTTTTTTTTAGGGTCCCATTTAATAGTGCCTTAAAATGGTGCAAATTTTGGTTATTGTGGACTTTAAAATAAATAAAATTGAAAGTGGTATCCTCTGCAGCACTAATTGGTATTATAAGTGAAATACCTATACTAAGTTATGTAATTAGTGAATTTTAATTGCATATCTTATAGTAGATACCTACAATAAGTATGTAAAATATTGCCATGCCACAAATAACTCATGATAATAACATTATCTCAATATTTACAACTTTATAGATAATAATGATGTCATTGACTCACCCACACGGGATCAGGATAATCACAAAGCTCTGATATCTGTGTCTTTATAGTCTCCCTATCTTTTTCAAAGGATCTTTCTAGAAAAACGAATTCGGAAAATTTCCACATCCATCCGATTGGTGGCAAGTACTGGATAACTTTTTTAGCGTATGCTTTACAATTCTGAAAAGTAAGTGCTGCTTAGAAATGGTATGCAACTAGCTAAAAATGGTACATTTTTTTTATAAAATGTGCTTTTTAACTTGGACCAACCACAGCTTAATGTATCTCATAGCTTAAAGTTTAGAGGCGAAAATTTTGAGGAAGTCAAGAGTTGCTAATAGTATTTTACTCACTCCCAACACTCCAATACCATCACAGAACTGCCATCCCATTAGCCAGTCAATTTCATAGCTGTGGTTCATGATAAGGTAGCCATGCTCCTTGCCATAGTACTTCTCATATTCATCTTTATTGACGTAAATTGAGAGCTTAGTACCAGACCACCACTCTGACATAAACACCAGCTCTAAAAAATAATATTTTTTACGGAAATTGAAACATCCTATTAATGTATACTAATATTATAAAGAGGAAAGATTTGTATGTAAGTATGTTTGTAACGAATTCGCTCAAAAAGTACTGATCCGATTTGGATGAAACTTGGAATATATATTGTCCGTGACCTGGATTAACACATAGGCTACTTTTTATCCCGGAAAATCCACGGGATCCAACGGGACGCGAACGAAGTCGCGAGCGGAAGCTAGTATTATAAACGCGAAAGTTGTGAGGATGTATGTATGTTTGATCCTCTTTAACACATAAACTAGGTACTGATCCGATTTGGATGAAACTTGGAATATACACCGTCCATGACCTGGATTAACACATAGGCTACTTTTTTCCCGAAAAATCAACGGGATCCAACGGGACGCGAACCAAGTCGCGGGCGGAAGCTAGTATTTAATAGTATACAAGTATAGAAGACAAGGCAAGTTTACTTACGACTGTAAAATGAATAGGAAAGGTAGTAATTAATTTTTCTAAACAAAGCCTTGTCAAAAGGTTTCAGGCAGACAAATAAAATGGCTTGTATGCAGTTCAATATCAATCCTGAAGTAAAGTATGATATAGCAAAGCATAGATGCACTATGGTTGACTGTTTTAACACATTTATGTTGAACATCTTGGTGTAGTCATAGAGCCTGCAAGGAAAACCAAGTTTTATATACATATTTGTTGAGTCTCTAAAGAATATAACAATACAATCATAAATATTTATTAGCATAATATATGTTAGACATTGTTTGATTGAGAGAATGCTGTTATGCATACCTTACCTACCAATATGGTCCAAGGAATTCTAAAATAAAACCACCTACCTACATAGCTATTTATTTTTACTACCACCACCAAAACACTTTTTGAACAGATGAGTTGGTGCTAAGTTCTTGATTCAAGAGATGTATGTACCAAATAGGTGCTTATCTTTTGAGGTTAAGTTTAGATGAAATGATCTATCTACCTGTTTACAATCTCATGCGAAAACCAAGGTGTACTGTACAAGAATTGGTATACCTACAGTAGGTAATAAAATAATTACTATTACAATGATGAGAGTTTGGGTGGTGTATACTCAAGAAAGGATACAATTCAAAGTTCTCGTTTTAGTGTTTGGTAACAACAATTCACAGTGGAAACGAAAGGAAAAAATATTGTGAATGAAACGTTGTATCGTGGCGAAATTTTACACCCAATGGCAAAATAATTTGTTGACTAGAAAAGTAGGTACCTACCTTTTTGATTGAATGTTAACTACAAGCACTACATAAAAACGTTTTAAAATTCAGTTTTATTTCTTTTATTTACGCGGCTAGATTAGAAAAGAATGATCAATCAACTCATCATCAAATCAAGATTTTCCTGAAGTGAAAAGTGAAGTTTGTACTTTGTTGGTTGTTTTTTTTTTATATTTTGTTTTGGGGCTGGATGCTAGTCCTTCTACCATGTCCCAAAGACAATTTTGTGTTTTCTTTTTTGGTTGGTTATGTTGCCAACTGCTAACTTTAGTTATTATCTAAACATCTTGCAAAAATTGCTAGATATAAGCAGTTATGTCTCTCACCGGCGCTGAGGTTAATTTAACCAAAAAAAGGCCATAGTAGCTTAAATGGCCTCTCAAGTGCCCTATCTCAGTACCTGACATGGTTCTCCTCACAAAAGTGGTAAGACGAGAGTTGTCGTCAAATGGATTTCACTGCTAGGGGAATCCCCGAATTAATAACAACCTCGTTCATAAGTGTAGCTCCCTTGACAGTGTAATTTAGATAAAGGTTGAAAAAAGTCTATAGATATTGCTAGTTTTTCTTGCCACTAAATCAGAAAAAAGGTCCATAGAGCATTTAAAAATTCCGTAGGTCTAGCAACAAAGTCACCAAAACGGCAACACTTTGTATTGTGCTGTCTGCCTGTCATGTCAACTTCAGATGTGTCTTTCTGCCACTTGTCTGTGTCTAACAAATGATTTGGGGTGTTTGTTTATTTTGTTTTCTCTTCTTACAAAAGAATTTATTTACTCTTCGAATGTTTCATTTTCTTCCTCCTTTTTTGTTCTTCATCGCTTCATCGTTCATCATAGAAAAGAAAGCACAGAAAATAAATATCTTGGTCATAGAAAAAAATACTCTCAAGAGCTCTTGGTAGAAAGTTTCTACGATGAAGATGTATAGGGTTTTCAATACAGTGAATAAAAGGCCTAATTTACTTTACAGTTTGCAAAGGCTATCATACACGTCTGAGACCCGTATACTAGGCATTGAAACATCATGCGATGATACTGGCATTGCCATTGTTAATGGAGCAGGTAAAGTTCTTGGTGAATCACTTTACTCTCAGAACATCATACATCTCCGTTATGGTGGCGTGAATCCTGTGATTGCGCACGAATTACACCGTCAAAATATAGAAAAGGCTGTACAAGAAGCTCTAAGCAATGCTCTTTTGAATATAAAGAACATAGATGCTGTGGCTGTAACAACTAAACCTGGACTACTAGTCAGTCTTCAAGTCGGAGTAAAATATGCTAGATATATAGCTAAGAAATATCACAAACCTCTAATGGCCATTCATCACATGGAAGCTCATGCTCTCGCAGCACGAATGTTCAGTGATATTCCATTCCCATTCATAGTCCTACTTATTTCTGGAGGCCATTGTCTTCTATCATTAGTCAAAGATGTCGATGATTTTATGTTAATTGGCAAATGCTTAGATAACTCACCAGGAGAGTTGTTAGATAAAGCCGCAAGAAGAATGAAGTTGAGGAATATACCCGAGTATTCAGAGATGGCTGGAGGCAAAGCTATTGAAACAGCAGCTAAATATGCTCAAAACTCTGAACTTTTTAAGTTCACAATGCCACTGTTAAAAAACAGAGATTGTAATTTCAGTTTTAGTGGACTAAAGAACTCCTTGGAAAGAAAAATATTAGATAAGGAATCTGAATATAATATCATGGGAGACTGTATAATCCCCGAAGTGAATGATTTATGTGCAGGTCTTCAACTAGCAATAGCAGAACACTTAGCACATAGGACAGAAAGAGCTATTTTATTTTGTGAAAAAAAAAATCTTATTCACACAGGGGCTCATAATCATAAAAACATTGTTGTTTCTGGAGGTGTCGCCTGTAATGATTTTATATTCAACTCGATCAAAGTTATTGGAAACAAAAAAGGGTACAATGTGTTTCGTCCACCTCCAAAGGTGTGCACTGATAATGGTGTAATGATAGCATGGAATGGTTTAGAAAGAATAAGAAAAAATATCATGCCATCACCTATTTCTCTCTCAGATATAGATCCTAAGGCATCTATGGGTACAGATATAATCAAAGAAGTTATAAATGCAAATATACCTGTTAAAATCACTAGATTAAAAGAACTATACAATACCTATATTCATTTGTTTTCTTTATAGAAGGAATATTTTATTCTGTTGAATATTAGTATTTTAACTATGTTTGGGGTAGCTAATATTTGTGATAATATTAGGATCCAAGCTATGCAATGCACCCTACTCATGATAGGTACCTATTTATTTATTTAAAACTCAATATTACATATTTAACAGTTTATTGGTTTTAGATTATGTGCTTCTACAATAAATTAAGTGTTGTTGATCATCATGCATGTTGACAAAAGGCTCCTTTACTTCTTGGCTCCTGCTTTAAGATCTAGAAAAAGAAAAAGATATTAGGTAAGAGTCAATTCCAATATAATTATTTTTGCAGGCAACAAACATTTTGTTAGGAGAAAATATTCAGTTCTATTTTATGGTTTCACTCTCGCTTTTTCATACACCTGTTTTTTTTTCTACATAAAAGTTCTAGTATGTACAATTTATAAAGACTAACAGGATTGCCCAGTCCCCATATAATACTAGTGACTTTATCTTAATGATTAAAGTAACCAGTTATATTTATAAAAATTAAGTTCTTGGATGAAATGAATGGATGCCCTTTTAAGAACTAGGTTCACAGCTGTATGAAAAAGTAGTACATTTTAGTTGATGCAGATTTCTCACACACCAATCAATGTTAGTTCCATGTCAGACAAAAAAACATTATTTTTTGTATTATTTCAAGGCATACTTTTTGATTTCATACATTGCATATCAATAAACAACCAAACACTGCTGAATGACCCTAACTTGTACCTTGCATTACGCCTTTTCATCTGGAAAATTCAATACAATAAATACAATTTTATGTACCTATCAAATATCAAATCAAAATAGCTGGATTCATTTTTAAAAAAGCTCTGTTGTTGCAGGACAGGAACAAAATAAATACATTTTAATATTATAAACGCGAAAGTTGTAAGAATGTATGGATGGATTTATATGTTTGTTCCTCTTTAACAAAAAACTACTGGTCCGATTTGGACGAAACTTGGAATATATGTTGTCCGTGACCTGGATTAACACATAGGCTACTTTTTATCCCCGAAAATGAACAGGATCCAACGGGGAGCGAACGAAGTCGCGGGCTGAAGTTAGTATAAAATAAGTGTGAAATACTTACGTGCGGGTTTGCCATTCACCCAAGGCGTAATCCTAACATGGGAAATATCACGTTTCAAAGCATCAGCATGGAATTCAGGTTTCAAGGCCTTTCGCAGAGTTTTAGCGGCTATGTTGGAGTAGTTTATGTAACTAGAAAAAATAACCTAAGTTATAGAAATTCATTAGCATTGCTAGAATTTCAAAGTACAGTAGGTACTTACTTTAGACCAACTTGTCTCCAGGCGCTCATTTTGATTGCTTTTGTTCGTAATGAAACGAAATTGAGAAATAGCTAAATCGTCTCTCGATCTATTTTCCGAAATTAAATTTAGAGTTGCCAACATCAGAATAAAATAAGCGTCGATAGAAATTGTAAAACTGATGTCCAAAGGGAAGGGATTTACTCAACGAGGGGCGAGTTAGGGCCTTGAATTAATTTTGTATGACTAAGGCAGCCTTGCCTTCTACTTAGGATAGATAAATAAATAGGTTAACAGACATTTACGTATCATGGATATTCCAACACTTAACGAAAGATGTGGCATTATTTTTCAATTGTTGGCAATTCAAAAAGTTACGCCTCACCTCCCATGACGTAATCTGACGTAACCTACAGGTTTTTTTTAAGCATAAATGTCAAACAAATATCACTGTCACTGTCGGATTCGAGGTATGTAATTTTTGGGTACTCGACACTGGCAGAATTGTGACAACTAGCCACAAACCAAGAAGTTGAAGTTAATTTTTGGGAGCAGTATGCTCGGAAGTTGATGAGCAGAAGTTATAGCCATCCTTGTCGTTTTAATTTAGTAAAAAGGGACGGAAACCTTCTTCTTCTTCTCTTCAGTAATGGCCTGTGTCCGTCATTTCGACAGACAATTTTGCCAATGTCAAGTGTTAAAATTGTAATAAATAATCTAATGCTGTCATTCCTTCAAATGTGACAGCAGAATTGACACGACACCTTCCTTGACGACATTGGACGACACGACACCATTGTTGGTAGTTTTGTTTGTTACTATTTCAGAATATATTGAGATCTCTCTTTTCTTTCTTCCCTCTCTTTGTTGGAACTTGGAAGTAGACCATCAGTTCCATTATATCTCAATCTTATTTTTTTCCAAATCTGCCATAGCAGATACACAGGTAAATACCTACCTACTGGAATGGTCGTAACCTTGGAGGCTGGAGCTGAATAGGTAAATATAATATTCTTGAAAATTACCTTTCACTAATGCAGACAGGTTTGGTATTCATTTTTTTACCATTACCATTAATCTGTCTATTGTGCCATAGATTTGTACATCATTACAAAAGGCCCTTACAAAATAATTACACAATTCGGCACACAGCTGTTCATATCATTAAATTATACCCACACTAGTTTTCTGCTTGTTTACAGGAATTTAAAATGGATCCAACAGATAACCTATTGAAACAAGAGCCAGTGGCAACTAAAGTAAGCCTAGAAGAGCATGATCTTCTGAAGCCTAAGCAAGCCGGAGTGAAGTTAGATATTGTCAATGAATGTCAAATGTTCATCAAGGCAGAAGATGGCGGTGGTGATGCTCGTTTAAATTTAGATGAAAACCCTGAAGATGAAAAACCTGGTAAATATTGAATATTAGCTTTCACCCGCAACTTCGTTCACATCCCAATGGATCCCGTTCTAAAATACTATTCTGACTCAAATGGTATTCCACAATTGTCACACAAAAGTAAACGAACTAGTAATTCCTCAGATAAACCAGCTAAGTTTGCCACATCAACACCAGATCAGAAGAAAGAGAGTCCACCTGATACCCATATTGTTAATTCTAATCCAGAATGTGATATGGAAGGTAATGCCTACTGCTGTTTATTTCAAAACTATTATTTTTACTTTATTATTGACAAGCACAAGCAAGCTGAAGTTAAAATACACTATGAATGCTCATCAATCAATTTTGATGGATGTATTGTCATAATACATAATAATATGTTAAATACTGTTCAAGAAAAAGGTTTTTTTTTATGATAAAAGTAATGGAACAAGCTGATAGCTCACCTGATGTTAAGTAGTAACTTCTGCCTATAACAATGCATTACCTCGCAGAGCAAGTCCAATGAGGACGAGCCCTGTAAGTCAATGCACTGCGTGCATACGTAAAGATCTTGAAGTCTCATGTGCCTGTAATTACACCGGCGCTCTTACCCTTCAAACCGGAACACAGCAATGCGAGCATCGCTGCTTGGCGGCAGAAATAGGTACGGTGGTAGTACTTCCCCGGACAAGCTCTCACAAAGAGCTCTACTACTACTAAAACTACAACTACTAGTTGCCTTACCTCACAGATGTTTTCAGAAGTTCCTGAGTTACCAAGTGATGAAGGACTCCCAGACACAGTTACAGTGTTAGATGGTCCCAATGGAGGAAAAGTCTATCTGGTAGGCACAGCTCACTTCAGCTTGCAGTCACAAGAAGATGTGGCTCGGGTAAGAACATACTTTTTTAATCATTATTCATCATCATCATCAACCTATATAATCATCATCAATATATATAAAACTCTTTTGAAGCTGACAGAGAATCAACGCACAGCCTAAACTATAAGTACTAGAGGTATGAAATTTTGAGGGTAGTATCCTTATATAGTGTAGGGGTGCACTAAGAAAGGAATTTTAAAAAGTCACACTCTAACGCGAGCAACGCCGCGGGAGACGGCTAGTCAATATATAAAACTCTTTTGAAGCTGACTGATAATCAACGCACAGCCTAAACCATAAGTCCTAGAGGTATGAAATTTGGAAGGTAGTATCCTTATGCAGTGTAGGGGTGCACTAAGAAAGGAATTTAGAAAAGTCACACTCTAAAGGGTCTAGAACGCGAGTAACGCCGCGGGCGACGGCTAGTTATGTATATACGTCCACTGCTGGACGTAGGTATCTCCTAAGACGCGCCACTGAGCCCGGTCTTCGGCTCTTCTCATCCAATGTTTGACAGCTAATTTCGCAGATCGTCGCCCCTTATCATCACCAATCATCATTATATCCAGTTATATGTGTATTTAGCTAGACTTTAAGGGTGTTGTTTCACCAAAGCTAGATGAAACAACACCCTTAAAGTCTGTAGAAGTCCATAGGTAGGCCTCACCCATAGTAAATCACAAAAAGCGGGCACAGTACGCGGAAGATCGGTCGTTAGTCGCGGACGACCGATCTTCCGCGTAGTGTACAATAACATGATTGTATTGACGTTCCGTCGGGAAAGGTCCGCGACGGAAGTTCCGTCAAATGTGCAGGAGCCCTAACAATGTCGTCAGTCCATTGAAATCACCATGATGTTTTTAACAGGTGATACAAAAAGTTCAGCCCCATATGGTTATGGTGGAACTGTGTGAGCAGAGGACTAACATACTCTGGCTTGAAGAAGCTGAAATACTTGAGCAGGCCAAGAATGTCAACATTAAAAAAATACGGTTAGTTTTTTATACCACAGTGTTGCTTCTTTTTTGTCCCGACCCTACCTAGCGTGGGATAAGGGCAGGGAAATGATGATTGTTGCTCCTTTTTTTAATTCTTTATTGTACACAAAAAGATAATACAGACTGCTATTACTAAAGTCATGTACGAAGGCGAGATTAACCCTAAAAAGGGTTTTCTTCCAGCAAACTTTTGAGGCTAAGTAAAAGAGATTCTTTGTTAGATGTTAGTTACATGTTATCTGGCCTAACAGCTTATTGTCAGTTGGTATATTCAACTATCAGATGTCAGTAGGTCTAGCTAAATTAACGTAGCACCATTATTAGTATTGACAAATAAAAAAAATTGTTAGGAAAAAACAGAGATTTATTTATTAGTTTATAGACGAGCAGCTTTCGCTGTTATGTCTACTGTACCGCCATCTATCTCGCTACATGAGAACTATCCTAGATCGCGCAAACGAAGTTATCACGGAGTTTGAACATAAGTAATACTACCGAATACCATCCATTGGTCCTAGGACCCCGAGCCAAAGGTCGCTCGGCGTGGAAGATCTTCCCTTTTCGTAGGAGGACACATATCCTACAATGTTCTCCTCATCTACGTCACATCTTTTGGTCACTTTTTTTTAATACTATTTTATTTTCGTGGCCGGTTGTCGAGTTAGTTTGAGTGTATAAAAAATTAAACGTCGGTGTCTTGGTTAAGATTAAAATTATGTTATGTGTTTTATTACAGGGCAACAATAAAACAAAACGGAATGGTAGGTGGGCTGATGTACATTCTGCTTCTGAACATGTCTGCACATTTCACTCGCGAGCTGGGCATGGCTCCGGGCGGCGAGTTCAGACGCGCTATGGCCGAGGTAAACCTATCAAGTACCATTTATCAAGTTGTATACGAGGAATTGCGCGTTATCGACAATCATTGCAACATTGCGAGGTTATCCGACAGAGAACCAAGGTGGTCGACATAGCTCACAGGATTAGTAAGCTGAAATGGCAGTGGGCCGGCCATGTTTGCCGCAGAACCGACAATCGTTGGAGCAAACTAATACTCGAGTGGAGACCGCGTTTAGGCAAGCGTAGTGTAGGACGCCCTCCGGCTAGGTGGGGTGACGATCTGAGACATGTAGCTGGCAAAAACTGGATGAGAAGAGCCGAAGACCGGGCTCAGTGGCGCGTCTTGGGAGAGACCTACGTCCAGCAGTGGACCGATATAGGTTGATGATGATGATGATGATGATGAATTGTGCGTCGAATATTTTCGTCTACCTTCGAAAATACGAAAGCGCGATAGTGATATTTAATCTAGAGCTGTTACAACATCGAATTAATATACGGCAGGTTATTTACTTACTGTTATGAAATTGGTATTGTCCACTCAAAATATTTTCGATCATTTACAATTATAAAATCCCGTAGTAAGCATAAGGCCCCAGGTAACATATTAATCTTCACAGTGACATTATTTATAATTTATAAGTTTAAAAACTTTAAAAACCGACTTCATAGGAAAGTCATACCTAGGAAAGTAAATGATGACGTGTTTTTATGGGACCAATCTAGAGGTAAAAACAATAAAAACATTTTTTATTAAATCAATCATCATCAATATATATAAAACTCTTTTGAAGCTGACAGAGAATTAACGCACAGCCTAAACTATAAGTCCTAGAGGTATGAAATTTGGAGGGTAGTATCCTTATATAGTGTAGGGGTGCACTAAGAAAGGAATTTTGAAACGTCACACTATAAAGGGTAGAACGCGAGCAACGCCGCGGGCGACGGCTAGTCGGTTCATAAATTACGGAGTTCTGAGGTAACAAACACTAAATAAATACAACTGAATTGAGAACCTCCTTTTTTGAAGTCTGTTAAAATTGTCATCAGGTGAAAAAACTCCAGAATTGCCACATCTACCTCGGCGACAGACCTATAAACGTGACTCTGCATAGAGCCATCGCCTCTTTGTCTTGGGCACAGACTATACGCTTCGTCTGGCATCTGCTGACATCGAACAAAAGCGTTAGGTAAGCCATTTTACGCTTATAAAGCTATGTGTACATTGTGTTGTAGTTTTGGTGAAACCAGTGTCGGCACAATATTTTTCACATGACCTCCCTTGCTGATAATTTTACAGTTGCTAATGTATAGTCTTTTATAATTACTCTTAAGTTTTAATACTTTAGCATACCACTCACCAGTACCGTTGGGATGAGTGACCATTAACCACTGTTTAGTAGACGATCAATACTCAATATTCAGATCAAAGTCGAAGCTTCAAACTAGAAACTTCGCTAGATCTCCCGTGTACGTGAGACGTGATTGCGACCTTATATATTATGAATTTTATGTTACTATTTATTTGCAGCGCGGAAGAAGTAGAAAAGTGCAAACAGAAGCACATGCTGGACGACATGTTAGAAGAAATGGCTGATGAGTTCCCAACTCTCAAACGCGTGTTTGTGGTCGAACGGGACATGTTCCTGTGTCACTCTCTACATGTCACTGTCAACGCTGTCACTAAGCGCTGTATGTCCCTATACATAATAATTAGGATTCTATTACAACATTGTTTTTATTGCTTTTGGTCAATGATAGATCTGATGAACGGCGAACTCTCCCCCTTTACCCTTAAAAATAAACTCTTGGACAAAGACAAAAAATCTGAAAAGTTTCGTTATTGGGATATGAAATGGAGTGTCAGAGTAATTTAGGTATATCAAAGAATGGCAGACACTGGCTTCATAGATTTGAATTAAATCGTTTGGTACCAGATGTGGAGCCTTACCGGATAGTAGGCGTTGTTGGCATCGGTCATGTGGCCGGCATCGTCGATAACTGGGGAAAGGTCCAACCAGAGGATATACCGCCGTTACTTTTGTAAGTACCTACTACCACTAATATAGTGTTTACGTTCTCCTTGTTACTGCGTGTTTCGACTAAAAACATTCACAATAAAACCTTCACAACACAATCCTTAGAAACGATTTGTTTTTACAATCAAGAAAATCCTGCACAAGATTCAAAATGTCAAAAATGCACAAGGTTTGGCGGTGGAAACGCAAATCGATATCTTCACAGAATTGTGCATGTTTTACTGTAAATGTTTTGCAGTGCAAACACACGGTTAAAAATGCTTACGATGGCAAAAACCTAAAGTTTATCACACTACTCATTAAAATTCAATAAAAAGGAAGGGCATCATCAGGAAAGTACTAGTCTTTCACGGCAAATGCTATGAGAAGGAATTGGAATAAGAATTAAAATCCTGACGAGGGGATGGTAGTAACTCGATAGAATTATTTCCAACTCATCTGTTATGCCATTTAAGAGAACCCATTTTCTAAATTCTAAAATTTTTTTAGCTAGACTGCCAAAATAAATTTTCTCTTTTAAATAAAATGTACTCATTGATTAAATGTAACATTCCATGGATATGGATAGCGGGGCCATCCAACACAAGTATTTTTTTAATTACAGGAAGTTCCCGTCCTTGTTAAAATTGTTTGTATATATTGTTACAGAAATAAAGATATTTTGATTTTGAATTTCTGTTTAATACAGCATCCCCCCTCCATCTCGCACAACGCGCGCGTTGCGTTTAGTCGTGCGCGCGGCGTGCGCCGGTGCGGTCGTGTACGGCGTCTACAAGCTGATCCCGCGCCGCTGGCTGCCTTGACTGATATGTAAGTTATTGCACCATCCATCCTTCTTGATATTACCACCGCATGCTCTTAGCAAATGGTTGCTCTGTTGGTTTTTAGTTCTGTGGTTTAGCAGTGCCCCTTGCAGCTAAGAAAGTATACTATTGTATAACACCATACTTACTAAAATATAGTGCTGAGTGTAGTCGTAATACTTCCAAAGGATGTCATATGAAACGAAAGTAATCTCTGGGGTATATTCAATTATTATTGGTCTTCTAAAGCTGAGCTAACTAAAATGATTGCTAAATCTGTAGGCATCCCTTTACGTTGTCATGCAAGTGACAATAATAGATTTAAAAAAAAACCGCGCTAAAATGACAGTTGAATATGAATAAAGAGGTCTGTTTACAGAGAGATCTGCATTTTAACGAAACTTGCAAAATTGCTCAAGAGTCAACTGCTGTCAACAACTACCGCGCACTTTGGATCACTTTGGATTTATAATAAACGTATGTTATTGGTATTCTACGAATTTCGCGTGGTTTTGAATGATTTAGAGTGAAATTCACAAATATGTGTTATGTCATTTAAAAATGTTATTATGGAAGTTATGTAGAAAAAGAGATGATTTTAAAGATTTTAAAAACTTGATGTACAGTCAGCGACATAAGATTAAACTTCCTCATAAGTGGGTATACAGTCGTTGATATCGCTGTTGGTTTTGTTTACCTATTTCTGTATATTTTTGTGTAGGTAAATATTAAAGTGCTTAGATGGTGTGACATACTTAATCGGTTTGAGCTCGGTATAAGCTCAAACCAGAGTTATTATTTTTTTTTATCAAGGGGTTATTTTATGATGTTTTTCAAACATGACTTTTGTTTATATTGTAAATATTTTACAACTTATGTCGCTCACAGTACGTTTATTTCGTTAGAGAAAAAAATATCTTAGCCCAGTTAATACTGGTATATCTATACATAGAGGATATTTAAAGTCACTGAGACGAATTAAATAATCGAAATATTGTTTTAGTCGATATTCGTCTCTTTGCAGCACATTCTATCTATTAAAAGTTCAAAATTCTATTAGTGACAACCTCAGGTGCATATGTACGCTTTGCAAATACGAATTTACAGAGTTATTATATAAAATATCTAAGTAAAATGTTTTGGTCATGCGTATGCTTTGACTTATGTAAATAAAAGATAATTATTTGCAAGTTTTGTGGTGGCCCTGTGGGGTAAGTGGTCAAATAAAAATAAAAACTCTTTATTTTGCAAAAAGTATGGTAGCCATTACTTATAATGAAAACTAAACGATTTACGAGTATTGTTAATGTAAACCACGCGCCTAGAGCTACCAAATTGCATAGGTTTAAAGAACGATTAAATGTCGTTTTATATACTGCCGGCCCAAAAGCAGCGTCACCGCGCAGTGTACTTCGAATACTCTACCGTTACGTATATCTGACAATCGTAATCGTATCGCAACTTACGATACGATATTTCTACATACATTGCTCGTGACGTGACAGACACGCGCGGTGCCCGACAAAATAATGGAGTAGTTACACAACTGCAACTTTCGGCAGTCAAACTGTAATAGGAACACAGTGTTACTGGCGTGTGGTTAGGTAGGGTATGACCAAGAATTAATTGTTTTGTTTAAGTTAAGTTTTATCTTTATCTGATTTTTTTTATCTTACTGATATATTAGTTCGTTTAACATAAAAACATAGTTTTTATTCAAAATTAAGATTGTATTACTTTTGGCACCGCTTGAATATGTTATCTATAGGGTTAGGGACTGTGATATTTAATAAAACTAATTATTAAATTTCCATCCATTCTTACATAAGTCAAACTTTTATGTAATAGCAATTAAATACTGTTGGTATTTCTCACGGCCTGAATATTTTTGTCGAACATTGAAAGTATAATAGAGAAAACATAAGTAAAAAATTATATTATTGTTTCATCTTGCATGACAATGTGTTCAGACCTTGAAAAGACTTTCTTTACTATATTCTGTAGATATGTTTAGTGTAGTACTTGTTGATTCTTGACAATGAACCTCTAAATACATTATACTTACGTGAAATATTTGCATTTAAAATGTGTGGTTAAACTGGTGACCCGAATTTATTGATCTCGTATGATCGATAAATTCGGGTTACCAATATTTCCGAAACCAAGAAACTAATTTAGGGAAGTAAGAACCAACTAATCTAAATGATTGAATCGTAGACTATCTAATAACTAATGGTTGTTTCAACATGTTACGGGCACAAGGTCTGAATTATAGAAATATATAGTTTCTATGTAAGGATATATTTACCTATTTCAATTCAATAAATTATCATTATTATTATTATAATTGTTTTTTTTTATTTCTAGTAATTGAACTACAACACAAAGGAACGGCGTAGACAATTTCGAAATGTCATGTTTTACGCTTGTCAGTACAGTACCTAGTAATTTGTCATGTATTGCAGTTCAAAGCGATCGTTGCACAAGCCATGGAACCCTAATTCCTTGGTTCAAGTCGCTAATTTATAACAGTAACAGAAATGCGCTAACGCCCTCGTCCGAGCACAATTGTATCGTTCCACTTTCAGTTATAAAATGTCGTTGCATCTAGTACAATACAATACATAAATGTGTGAAAAATAGTTTGCTTTGGATAAAGAGGCCAATACATCAGAATATTCTGTTAAATTTTGGCACTGCTTTAATATCAATTATATGTGATAATATCAAGATTTGGAGAATATTCCCGTTGTGTTCATTGCGTGATGCAAGATTGCGATAAGTTCCAGTCACTGCCCTATAGGCTTTACAAGGCGTGGTTATGTTGAACCTCATTTATAAAAAAGCAGTTGGTATAAAAACTGCTTTGAATGAATCAACCGAACCTTCACTCAGGTGAGTTATTTTGAAACCTCTCTGACATGTAACAAAGAATCAAAGTTGGAGGTCGTTGATATTTTCGATCCTTCAGAAATAATTTTCTCAGATATGGACCCACCGTGCATCATCTAGTTTTCACCCAAATTTAAAATAGCTACAATGTTTTGTCATCAAAATTGTTCAAAGAAATATGGTATATCACTCAAGCATAATTGCTAGGCAGTTACTGGGCAAAGGTCTTGAAACTGTTGTGTTTAATCAACGAACGAGAAGACTTGATTTGTGTAAGTACCTTTATCCACCTTTCCTATTTGTAATATAGGGTGCCTTCATGCAGAAGTCAGTGACTCAGACCTCAAACCGCAATGAGATTTTATAAGTACATATCTTGTTCTGGTTACTTTCAGCTATTAGCTCGATTCTGGCAAGGGGATATAGCGGCAAATCTGATTTGCAGCTACCCTCATCTGCCACTTTGCTACAAGATGACAAACATGCCACAGTCGTACTGCTGGGCACTGTGCACTTCAGTAAGCAGTCTGTCGAAGATGTTTCCACGGTAACTTTACCTTTGCTCATCTATATAGTAACGTAACATTACCTATAACCTTTAAAGTATAAAGAAACTTCGTCATTCGATAGTGATACATGATGATGATGATGATGATGTCCTCCTAGTGATACATAGCACAATAATGTCTAAATGTAAAAAAGAGCATCATCTGGTCTTCTGCACATATTGGTCAAATTTGGCATAATAAATTTGGGTAGAAGGAAAATATGTACCCAGAATAAGAACCTCTCTCTGCCCAATAGGATAGACTAATAAAAAATATTTATCATTTTATTTACAGATAGTAAAATCATTGTATCCAAATGCTATTTTGGTAGAACTGTGCCGACAGAGAGTGTCGCTCCTAGAATTAGACGATAAGAAATTCTTGGAAGATGCAAAAAACTTTGACTCGAGGAAAATAAAGTTAGTGATAACACCTTCAAACATTTTATGATTTATTTTAAAACTCGTATAGACCACTGGGTATTTGTTGGACTAATAAACCTCCATTTATACTTTTGCCAATAAAACAATCGAGACGAAGGTTGCGGGTTCGATCCTCGCTGAGCTGAGGTTTTTGCGCTATTAGTTTTGTTTATTTTCTCACAGGCAAGCAGTGAGAGGACAAAGCTTTGTGTCAGGGATGCTGCACGCAATGCTTCTTAAAACTTATGCTGATATTGCTAAAGAGTTAGGTGTTGCGCCCGGAGGAGAGTTTCGGAGAGCATATCATGAAGTAAGTCACGAATGTTTATTACTAGGTACCTACCTAATCTTGTTATCATTAGTCTGTTTTTGGTAAATTAGTTAGCGTTTGATGGCTTCCCACCCGGTGAGGTAACACGATGGACCGATATCGTGAACATCGTGGAAAGTCGCGGTACCTAGTTGGATAGAAAAGGCTCAAAATACTTACGGTCTTATGCATAACTAGCCGTCGCCCGCAGCGTTGCTCGCTCGTTCTACCCTTTAGAGTGTGACGTTTCAATATTTCTTTCTTAGTGCACCCCTACACTATATAAGGATACTACCCTCCAAATTTCAGTGGCTAGTTAACAAGCGTGCGAAGTTGCGAGCTGAATCTAGTAATCCTCATATTTTTTTGTATACAGATGAAGAAAATTCCCGGTTGCAAACTGTTCCTCGGCGACCGTCCCATACAGATCACCATCGCCAGAGCCTTTCAGACTCTCAGCGTGTACGAGTTAGGACAAGTGCTGTATCACCTCACCACATCCAACCCCAAGCCATTGGAGTATGTCATATTAACGAATATACTGTTTTTATGCTGAAAAGTAGTTAATAGGACAACAATGACCCAGCTGATATGCAGATGCAGCGGTAGCCTACTGAAGCACGTCCTCAGTGGATGTGCTCAGTGAGGCAATGCATCGTTATATGCAGTGGTGATCACTTTATGACTTCATCATCAGATAAAGTATGAACTATACGGTGCTACGTAATTTGCGTTAGGTCCTTTATATTATAGGTAATTATTGCGGTCAGACGAACGCCACTGTTTTTAAACATAAACAACAAGTCGAAGCGTTCGTGGCGTAGCTTGCTTAGTCAATCTTCACTGATTATCTAAGTTAGATAAGCTACGTTCGGTGCGGTCACTATTTGGATGAGTGACCGGTAGTGACATTTACATCCTGAGCGCTTCCGTGCTTCGGAGGGCACGTTATACTGTCGGTCTCGGCTCAAGCAGTCGTTAGAAGGCGGCCTAAGAACTCCGTTACCAGAGTTGGCCACTAACTCATGCTTGCTAAGCTTGCCTAACAACAACTTTTTACAGCAGTCAAAAACTGCCGCGTCAATTTTTTCCAAAATTACTAAAATGTTCCCAAAATGTCTATTCTTATAAAAGTAATGTGTATCGACGACCTTATGAAAACGACATTATCAAACATCAACTAGGTATATAATACCTAACGTATGAATGTTACATACAGCAAACAACAACTGGAAAGATACAAGGACAAGGAATACGTTCAGGCGCAGTTTGAGGAGATAACACGAGACGTGCCGGCCTTCAAGAAGATATTCCACGTGTTTGTTGACGAGCGGGACAAATGTCTCGCTTACTCGTTGCAGGAGTGTGTTCGTACTGGCAAGTAAACAAATCCTATCCCATCCCACTAATGCTAAATACCGCGTGCACACTATGCCCATGCCGCTGCTGGCATGTATGCCGCTTAGTGAGAATAAAGGCGATGTTGCTGTGGCATTAATGCCGTGGACTTATTGCCACAGCAACATCGCCTTTATTCTCAATAAGCGGTATATATGCTGGCAGCGGCATGGGCATAGTGTGCACGTGGTATTAAACTAGCTGGTGCCCACGACAACGCAGGGTTAAAAGTGCAGAAGTGTTTGTTATGCGAAATCTACTAGGCATTTCTGAAGAGTTCGCGTCCCGTTGGATCTCGTTGATTTTCCGGGATAGAAAGTAGTCTATGTGTTAATCCAGGTCACAGACAATATATATTCCAAGTTTCATGCGAATCGGATCAGTAGTTTTTGCGTGAAAGAGTAACAAACATCCATACATCCTTACAAACTTTTGCGTCTATAATATTAGTAGGAAGTAGGATTCAGTCATTTAAAACTGAAATAGAGGATAGTTACTAGCGAAAGTGGGTGATAATATTTCTAGTGCTGCAACTGCTAGGTGTTTTTGATCAATAATTATTTCTTCCAGTAGTTGAGAAACCTCGTGTACTTGCTGTGGTCGGGATGGGTCACGTCGACGGTATTGTCAAATACTTTGGCAGAATGACCCAAGATGACATTATTCCCCTACTATTGTGAGTATTTGGTACGTTTAGTACTAACCATCTATTAAAATGTAAGACCCCAAAGCCTACACGTACCTAATCTTTGCCGAAGGTAGTAACAGGTGCCGTATTCTGTGGCAAGGGTACAGGGTGTTTTATTTATAAAGTTAGGTTAGGTATTAGGTTACCAAGTTAGGCATGTTTCACTAAGCAACAAGAATTGTCACAAAACGCGAGTGCGAGCGAGCAAAAAAGTGTTTTATCTTTTGGTATATTGCACGCCTTGACAACGTTGTGCTTTGATTGTTCCTTAGTGAACACATAACTTTATGAACGTCTATTGCTCTCTGCAAGACTGGATCATACCAATGACATAGGTACAGACTGACCCAAAAATTATTCAGCGTGTCTCAGGAATTTGTAATTTTTTATAATTTAGCATCGGTAAATAATAACCAAAGCCTATTTAAACTTTTTTTTTCCTGTTTTTTAAGGAAACTTGCGTCTAATAAGACTATTTAAACTTGCAGAAAAACATAAACTTGTGGTGATACGGATGGGCACGAGTTCACTACCTCCTTTCTTCCAAATGTCTCTAATTCCTGTGGACACCCTGTATAAGAAAGCCTACATCAAAATAGGTAGGTTTCCATTTGCATACTTAGTAGAGAAATCTTTTTACAAAATGCATGATGTTAAAAGATGACTCCTAAAACTTACGGGGGCGCCGGCGTCACAAATAATTTTTAATTTTGTTACATCATCTCATCACCTTTCTATGTAGTAGGTATGTGACAATTCGGATAACATTTTATTTTGTTTTGTTACAGCAATCCTCCAAAGCCGTTATACCGAGTATTAATAAGGAAGGGCATAAAATATACTTGTTACTTTCTAGTGTTCTCCTTTTTTTATAGAATGGTTTTTGGATAATTTGCAATAAAACAATATTGAGAAAACTAAGAAAAGGTGTATTTGTGTTTCATATTTCTTTAAGAAGCACCTGCTTCCTATATTCCAATGCCTTCGATGTAGATGACTCGATGATCGTATAGGTAATATAGGGAATTTAGATTGTTAGCAATGCAGCGTAGAACCAACCTCTTTGAGTTATAAAGAGTATTGGTTCGCTCTGACCGGAGTGTTTGAAAATGGAAGATCCATGGATGAAACGACGAGCGATGGCAGCGAGACGTATCAGTCGAAAACAATGGCAAAATAAGTGTGGATGTGGATATACGAATTATTATGGAAAATACTATGATTAATACACTAAAGCTCTGTTTATTACTGTAGTAACTTAAAAGATTTTCGAAATAATAGAATTAAAAATGGTTAACAGCTACTCGTTGATAGATGGCGCTGTTTTATTGGTTCTCTATTACAACTTCCTGATTCCTGACAATGATTACAATCAACAGTTGATAAAGTTGTATCTGTCTGTCATGTCAATGTGCAGTCATTTTGAAGTTGTTTGTTTTTTGAGTTGTTTTGTTTTGTTGTCTGTCTGTTGTGTGGTCGTTGTTTTGTGTCGCTGAACTGCGGTATCTTCCAATTTTCTTCATGTTCTTTAGCTCAAAATGTTGTTATTTAGTATTATTTACTTTATCTTGCATTTGCATGTGATACACAATGAAAAGACTTCTTGTGGCTGTAGCGTTGACCGTTCACAGACCATGAAAAACAGTGAAAATTATAACCTTTTAGAAAGTTTAGAAAATCAGGATCAGTGTTCAGCGGAAGATGTCGAAAAGAATAAATATCGAAGAGTTAAAACAGCTGATAGACTTGTTCTTATACCCCGTGGAGAATATCAGCTAGGAACTGACGATATAGTTATTGAGACTGATGCTGAGGGCCCCAAAAGAATGGTTCAAATAGAAAGTTTTTATTTGGACAAGTTCGAGGTTTCTAATAAAGAATACTTGAATTTCGTCACTGAAACTAACTATAAGACTGAAGCGGAATCTTTTGGAGACAGTTTTGTATTTGGAATATTTTTGAATAACACTTACAAGGAAGAGTTGAAAGACTTTCGTGTATTACAAGCTAAGTGGTGGTACAAAGTAAATGGAGCAAGTTGGAGGCAGCCTTATGGACCAGATTCTGATATCAAGGGTAACTACTTCATAATATTCTATCTCTGTTACCATAAATTCTGTGTAAGTCGGTCGGTCTTTTGAAACCGGCACACCTATTTTGAGCTTACACATTATGGGCAATATTCATTAGATAAAGTGATATTATTGTACACATATGTACCTACTTATACCTATTACTATTCTAACAAACAATTTGTATTTAGATATAATGGACCATCCTGTAATCCATGTATCATGGAGAGATGCAAAGGCTTACTGCAAATGGCGTGGAGCTCGCTTGCCGACTGAGGCTGAGTGGGAGGCGGCTTGTCGAGGGGGACGCCACAACACTAAGTACCCTTGGGGAGACAAACTATTCCCAGGCAAAAAGCACATGTAGGTTTTTTAATTCATTAGTTATTCTTCTAAATATTACCTACAGACACTTACAAGAAAAGACTGATTACTTTGGTAAGTTCAGAAATCGTTGAGTGGTAGATTGGGGTAGGTTTGCAGTTTAAGATTGGATAATTTCTACCTGTGTAATTCCATTTTTTAATATTACTTATTGTTTTTAAAGTAATTTAGTTTAGTTATAATTGTGGCTCATGTTGTTTCAGGGCAAACATATGGCAGGGTACATTTCCACATTATAACTCAGCAAAAGATGGGTTCATAGGCACAAATCCAGTGCATATGTACCCTGCAAATGATTTTGGACTTCACAACATGGCTGGAAATGTGTGGGAATGGACAGAAAACTCATGGGCTGATGACAAGGTTGGTGATACCTTTTTTTTTACTTATTTTGTTTTGAAGAGACTTAAGAGTCAAAATCTATATCATTTGGTTTATTTCACTTATAGGTTGCTACAAATCAGTACAAATTTACTAACTTCGATGTTTTATGAAATACTAGCCGTCTCCCGCGGCTTTGCTCGCGTTAGGGTGTGACTATTCAAAATTCCTTTCTTAGTGCGCCCCTACACTATATAAGGATACTACCCTCCAAATTTCATACCTCTACAACTTATAGTTTAGGCTGTGCGTTGATTCTCTGTCAGCTTCAAAAGAGTTTTATATATATTGATGCATCTCATTATCATATCTAAGAAAATTATATTCTTTCATAAGACTCCACAAATCCACAGAGCTATAACTAAATGCTAGTCATACTATCAATCAAATAATGTCACTCATAATCCAGATCTTGCTAAACATTGAGCTTTAGTTAAGGTAAGCAGACCTTATTATCCATTCTGCAAATCAAGCTTCAGTTTATCAATGTCATGCAAATTAAGTAATGATAAAAGATATGCTTATATTATTGATGCCAAGCATCGGCACTCCTTGTTTCATAACATGTAGCCTTTCGTGATTTCGTAATAATAATATGTTAGCTTATGCAACTGTATCTAATACATAATATTATTGTTTTATAATACAGTGACTGGTTTATGAATGACCACTTGTCAAGATTCTAGATAAATATGAAGGAAAATATACAGAGAAAACTAGTTTCATTTATACACAGCCAATGGTCTACCTCCCATTACTAAGAGCACCTATTGAGGTACAGTGTACCTACAAGATTATCTTTACCTTATAACCCATAGTGCATTATCTCGACCCAACCGAAATACCTCATAATTTGGTTGGCGCACTACACTAGACGAATGCTTGTTGTTTGGTGGACTGTTCAGCCTCTTGTCTATGAATTCAGGTTTTTTGCTTCCTGACCGTCCCTGTTTTTTCAGTCTCAAGAGAAAGTTAAGAAGGGAGGTTCCTACTTATGCCATCACTCCTACTGCTATCGCTACCGATGTTCGGCGCGCTCACACAATACCGAAGACAGCTCTGCCGGTAACCTGGGATTCCGTTGTGCAAAATCTGTGTAGATCTTAAACATAATCTAGCTCTTCAACAAACTTACAAATAATAGTAAACTGCACGCATACACTTACCACAGCAATGTACTTAATGTTATGATTTTAAAACTACCACAACTTGTTTTGTTATAAATTGTTATCCCAATTTCTTATGATATGGTAATAGGTTCCTGAAAATATATTTTAAAAGCATTTAGTTGGTTTCTGCATAAATAAGACTGTTACTAATAATAAGATTTTGTAATTAAGAGCACTACTGCCACCTAAAATAATAATTACTTATTGAACTTTTTCATTGTTTGTATAGTGAATGGAATATAAATAAAAGAGGAGAAATATTATTAACCTTAGTATTTAATTGCATAATTTGTATAAAAATTACAATAGGTACATTAATTGATTTCCACAATTGATTAAACAGTGTATATTTACAAAATGGCGAGCATCAGCTTATGACTGCCTGCTGTCAAAGCAGATCGGATTACTACAAGCACCTTTTAATTTAGTAAGTACAAAAAAAAATCGGAAGACTAAACGAAAGGAAGATCTTCGAATGATATTGCTATAAAACCCGTTTGGTATAAATAAAACATAAATTAAAATAAAATAAATAACCAGCACAACCTCTTTGTGTCTAAAATACTCTTATACTACGTTGAACATTTAATGAAGTACAAAATATACATACAAGTACATAGTGATTGTACTTAATAAGTAGAAATAGTGTACGCGGTACACATCTGCGCCAGTCCGCCGATGAAGGCGGCTGCCGTGTCAATGCTACTGCTTGGCAGTACCTTACTGATTTGTCTAAGCATTTTGCTAATATTGCAAAGTGCTATAGTTGCCCCAGAAAGATTTCACATTAGTACATACAACAAAATTTAGTCTAACTACCTATTCCAATGTCATTTATGAAGCTGCTGGAATGCATATTCCAAAATATTTTTGCTTATAAGAAATCTTATCTTCAATGTTTAGATCAAGTTGGTAGCTTTTCACTAGTTCTATCTAGACCAAATTAACTTAGAACAATCAAGTATGTTAACCACAGAAAGATAGACTGATCAAAGTATACTCTTAAAGTGGGCATAAACAGTTTTGACTATTCCTTTAATTTATTTAAAACTATAGGATGAACTAGCGGAGAGCTAATCATTTGTTGCGCTTATTTCGAATTATTTATTGTAAACTACTCAGAATCCGTACCTATCTATAAAATGCTGTTATTTGTTTTGAGCTTGTAAAATTTAATTCTAAAAGTCACAAACACTTTTACACATATTATTGTAACATAAATTATGTAGTCTCTTATAATAGTCTATGCATATTGCACCCGGTTCATTAACAATGATACTAATAGAACAGCGTTAAATATTATTTACATATTTTGTATGGCAAGGCACAAAAATATTTTAGTGTATATTTTTCGGTGGCAATTTTCATGCGCTTTCAAACTTTATGAAAATAAAGATTCAACTTGTGAAAAATGTTTACAAGCTCATTAGGAAAAACCCGAACAGTCCAAAATACAAGCACCGTACAAAGAAAGGTCTGTTTTAGTTTCTAAAAGCAACATCGCTAGATCTCTAAAGATAATAAAAACGCTATGCGATCACAAATCTAGTTAATAATAAAATAAAAATGTACACCATCGATACCGCCTAACCGTATTATGTACACTAGATAAATCACATTTCTACATAACTAGGGTTACCACGGGCCGAGGTCGGCCCGCTCCAACACCGTCCCAGGTTCACGCTTCAAGGAACATTGCCGAACACGTTTTGTACAAACACTATTCGATAACCTTTGAATGTACGCGTTGTAACAACTCTTATAAGTATCTTACAGGAGATAAAGTGTGGTTCGCTTCCGATTATCCAGAACGAAACTATAACTGAGTGGAGATTCAAAGATTTTCGGAAGGGACAATATGGCGTAGGTAAGCAATTCATGGTTTAGCTCAGTTGTAAAATACGGACAAGTAATCGCGTGATCGCATCCAAATGACATCCCATAGGTATCTACATACACTAAAACAATTCTAACATGGGGTGACATTCAGAAACTACATACAACACAAGCTAAAATTCCAAGACAGTGTAACTTAACGGTTTGATAATCGAAGCGCATTTTACAATGCAGTAAGAATTTCATCAACTAAAGCGTATTTTTTATCTTACATTGTAAAATGCTCAACTAAAAAGGGCGCACATCCCATTGGTAGTGAATCAATGGCACGTTCGAATGTATTTGTAGAAAGCATGCGCTATGCGGTGCCCTCGATAGGCGAGTGTCCCTCGAAGTGTCCCGTGACTGGTGAATCACAGAATACTACGGAATGGATGGGGGACGCGTGGCGCGACGTCAGTTCCCGGCGGGCAGCACCGTGCGGGCTCGCGGCATGCTGCCGTTGCTGTGCCCGTTACTGAACCCGTTCTTTATTGAGCCGTTCTTGTAGTAACCATTCTCTTTGATCTCTGTTGTTTCGGGCTGCGTCGATTTCGCGAGGCTCTGTGGATTGAACAGCTTTTTATTTGAATAGTCAAGTGATGTCTTTACAGTAAAATCTATCACAGAATACATAATTAATCGTAGTGCTATTCTAAAAGATCATTGATAATGGGGAAGAAGTAATCAAGGTCTTGTTCTATCTCATGAAGTCCGTTTTGTTATGTTTGTCATCTAATGCTCCTTCTTAATCTCAAACATAGGGGTCTTGTCACATACTACAAAAGTTTAATAGGCACCTCGAATTAAATCTATCTAATCGTAATCCTATCCGGCTGCGCCAATTAACTGGGGCAGCCTTCTGGTTTTTTTTTTATTTAAACGCTTTTGTTACTAAGATGTGGTAGGTAATTACCTTTTCTCTCCTAATGTAGGACTGGTTGTAGAAGTCCTTGAACAAGAAGAAGAACATGACGGCGTGCATTCCGATCCACCAGACGAACGCGCGCGGGTAGTTGCAATCTATGAATAGCAGTTGGAAAGCGTGCACCATTATACCCACGAATTGAGCCTGAAACGTAAGAAACAACCATTATCAGTCGATTGGTTTGATTAATAACACTATGTAAGTATCTTAGACTTGGCCCAATAGGTACCCCATACTAGAACTGCATGTAGTGAAGTGAGTATAATTTTGAAAATATGTACCTACACATATTTTTTTTCATTCTATCTGCAGTTCCTTTACATAGGTAATATTTTATTGCATGAACGTATTATCGTATGCGTTGAATTTTTTTGTAGTCTACTTTAAAAGCAATTTCTTTTATAGTTTTAAAGCATTTTCATAGTTTGTATATACCTAGAAATATGTGGCAATATTATTTTAACGACGCAACATAACTCGAAATCATTTTATAGCTATGTGTAGGTATTTATAATTAATTATTACTAAGATAGCTGCAATTAAATATCGAGGCACTGTTAAGAATATAATTGCTTTAATTATCCTTGCAGTAAGCGTGCCCAAAGTCATTGCTGAATCCTTCATGTCGGAAAATATATTGCGTAGATAATGGCTTAAATTAGATTTGAAGTCCATTGATTGTCTGAACAGGTAGCTCGACGACCTGTTTTTTGAAATAAAATTTATTTTGGAATAGTACTGGTAGTCGTACGATTGTGTCCCTCTGGATGAGACTGCACGGAATAAGAAGAGACGAAGATTAAGCTCGGTGGCACGTCACGGGAGAGACCTTGTTTTAGCAAATTAGTGATGATTTGTGTGATGAAAACGTTTCAAACGACTCTTGCTACGTCATACCCTTTCACACGTTGTAAAGTATTAAATAACAAAGATGAATAGTATAAACAAACATCCACACATCAGGAAATCTTTTATGAATACTACAGAAAGGTTTATAAGGTACCTGCCAACAACAATTACAGAACCGTGTATAGATAACTAGCGATGTGAACTTACCATTTGGAGCGCGGTGAGGTATTTCTTCCACCAGAGGTATCTCCTCATATGCGGCCCGCAAGCAGCCAGCATATAGTAAGTGTACATGATAATATGCACAAAGGTATTGAGCAAGCCGAAGAATGTAGAATGACCGCCGGGTGTGAATTTGACTCCGAACCACACGGACATGGGCATCACTCCGTGGTGGATCACGTGGAGTGTTGACACATGATCGAACTTCTTTCGTAGGACAAAGAAGAACTGGAAATAGAAGGCTTATTTTAAATGTACAGCTGCATTGTCTTGTTTTTAATATTACTTGAAATGCGATCTTAATATGTTATAGGTAATTAATACAATAAATTTCATACAAAATATGATAATTTGAAGTTGAGTATAAACATATTAAGAAATGTTGTATTTTATGCACTTTTAGTTCGTTTTATTTAGTTTAAGTGGTAAACAATAGAATCGACACCATTGTGTGGAATTTATATATTGTGTAGAATCTGAATAGCTAATTAAATATGTCATGGCAACATTTCGGGTGACGGTGGGTAAACTGCGGTTTGCCAAATACACTACTTGATGTACCTATATTTCCGTAAGTGCTATTATTTACTAGTTCCACAAATCTAATCATATATATGTAAGTACATGAACAATATGAACATCGTCATTATTTTTGATTATTTTGTCTAACTTCGCAGAACAAGTCTGATTAAGTCGGTAACTATAATCTTTTCCTGTTTCATTTGAAATGCAGATTTTTGTGGTATTTTGTATACCTATTCTGCCACCCGTGGCAGACACATTCAAGAAATCAACTTAATTTATAATTTCGTAACTGGAGAGCATCGTGGCTTAGCGGGCGACTAATCGGCTGGAACGCAAAAAGTGCGGGCTTGATTCCCGTGAAGGGACACATGATTATTTTATTTATAAACATTCGTTTGTTGTTTGGTTTTTATAGTACTATGGTAGGAAGTTACTCTTAGTTTGTTTCCTACAATACAGACAATCTATTTAATAAGATTTTCGGTGCACAGACATGGTCTCGAACAGAGTTACAGAAGTCCAAACTCAAGATTTGTCAGAGAGCCATGAAGCGCAGATCCTCGGTTTGAGGGAGATAGACCGAGTGCGTGTTGCGTTCCATGACGGGAACAACAGATGTTGGGAACAAGAGCGCTAGCCTCAAATGGGACTGGGCGGGCCACGTCAGGTGGGCGACCATCTCCACACTTTGGGTCCCTGACGGTCGGCAGTATCATGGTCGGCCGAGAAAGCGTTAGCGCGACGAACTAGACGTCTTCGAAAGAGGCTGGTGGGAGGAAGCTCGGGACAGAGAACGTTGGAAATCTTTGGGGGAGACCATAGCCCAGCAAAGGGACGATTAAATAAAAATGTCTACTTACGGTATCAAAGAACTCTGTGAACTTTGAGAAGTAGTACCACCAGCAAACATTAACCATCTGAAAATGTTAAAAACAATGTCAGGAATACAATTTAATTATTTGAATAAAATTATGTGAATTTAAACATGCAGTTGACCTTTGAATCATGACAAGTGTTGAATAACTTTGTATGGGGTTTAAGTAAATGCTAAGGAATAATTAATCGTACGAACTAGTAACCTACATGAAGTAGGTATAACAACATGTTTCTTCTGCATACTTGGCAAAACATGTTTATTCATGGACATTAAAAGTTAGACATTTGTTCATCACTTCAACTTAGAACACTATTGATATTTAAAGTCTTACTAGATTATGATAGCTCTACTGTTTTATATTAAGTAAATCTGTAGGTATTTGTATCTTTATCAACTTGTGTTTTATTAATTTTCTCATTTAATTCTTGTCATGATTCTATTTTATTTTGAAACACACATGATAAAAAAAAACAAAAATCTCAACTGTGTATCGTATCAATTAATCATGCACATGATAACGAGGTATTATAATGTTTATTTACAATGATTAACAACAAATTAGATTAAGGCAGCAAAAATGTCGCATGTATTATGATTAATGATGTTAAATGGATTATTTGGCGCATGATTAACTCATGCATGACACAGTCTGAAATATATTTTATTACTTATGATTTGAATAGTTTTCACACACTTATCTATTGTAAAGTAGATAGTTCTATAGATTTCAGATCATGGCAGCATGGCTGTAGTTTTAGTATTGGAATGACTGAGGGATGAGTGAGGTGTCTTATGGAATTTACAATGGTATGTGTATCGTGACGTGAATGTTATTTACAGGGTGGTCAAACATGATTTATATAGGGTGGTGGATCACACTTTGATTGAATATGTACTATCGGTATGTACTACGACTGAAGGCCTCGTACTCTTGAAGCTGAGGTCATCCTATGCATAAAAGTATGTAAAACTCTTGTAATGTAAAGGATGACAACACAAAGTATGAAACGAGGATGTCTGGGCTGCGTTTGGGATTTGTATGAGAGTGAACACACGCGATACGAACATAATATCGAGCGAAACCTCTATGGGGATGTGGGGACGATATATAAAATAATTCACCCTCATTGTTTGTGGATGTTTGGAGTGGTCGACCGGCTGACATTGAAAGTTATACCTGCCTGTGAACCAGCCAGAGACGCCGATCTGAAACAATATGCCGTCACCGGGCCCGTGAGCAAACAAAGCAACATTTGCAAATTTCTTTAATTTGCAAACATGGCATAGGTCGCGCTCTCCTAAGACATTTGTCATAAACGTGGTCTGTGTTAATCGCTAATGTGCATGAGAAATTGTAAGCAATGTCACTTATTTATTAGGGTTAGTTGTCCCTTGTAAATACTATAAAACTACTTAATTGTAATTTGAACCGTCTTCTCCATGAATTGAAGATATTAACATTGTAGTCCTGAAAAAAAGTGATGTCTATTTACACATGCGATTTTTGTTAGTTCTGGTCTGATACACATGCTTTGGCAATGCGAGACCTTATCACTTACTCTTTTGGCTATTGGACTGTCTGAGTAGTCCACGGGTTGGCATCGAAAGCTGTAATGGTTCAGCCAGCCTCCCATCAAACTCTAGGCATGACACATTAAAATATTCTTACATTTTGTGAAGCAAAAACAATTTCAGTACTGTCTGTTTACATGAAATCATATAAAAGTATATAAATACTTATTATTAGTAATCAAACTTTAGCCAGAGCATTATTATGCGTGAATAGAAGCTATTAAGGTTCAACTGAAAACTACATCACATTCTACCCACATTATTTATAAAAGGTTTTAATTATTTCCACACAAGAAGATCATAATTACCTGATCACAAAAGTGAAGCAGACCATACTTACTGAAACGCCTTATACAATAAAAAATACAAAGCAAAATAATTTGTAACCTTCGTGCATAATCCTATGTATGTATGTTTGTTCGTCTTTCATGCAGAAACTACTGATCCGATTTGGATGAAACTTGGAATATATATTGTCCGTGACCTGAATTAACACATAGGTAACTTTTTATCCAGAAAAATCAACGGGATCCAACGGGACGCGAACGAAGTCACGGGCGGTAGCTAGTTCATTAATACAAGTACCTACTAAGTTCTAAATTACTTCATTAACAGGTTGGAGAAATACTGTTATTTTGTTACATACGCGGCACCAATTTGAATGTAGCTTAAAAAAAATGTAGATTGAAACTTGGGATAGCTTAATCTATCTCTACAAGAATTGGCTATTTTAAAACATTGAACACGAACGCATTTGCGGGCGAAAGCAAGTAGGTACTTTTTATATTATCTTATTCAATCATGGCACAGATACTAACCAAATACATTTAAAAAAATATTATAATAAGGTTATTGTTTTAAAATTAATCATACCTACTAATTTTAAAAATGCGAAAATTTTGATTTACTTATATTGTGTCAATCAGACCAAAACTACTGAACCGATTTCAATGAAACATGTAATAGATATAAACAACATACCTCATAGAACAGCCAGGTGCTAAACACTACTTGTAAAGCATTGTATAGAATTAATATATTTTTAAATTCTAATGGTTTTCTGTTTTCCATAAATTTTGGACCGGCAACCTGTAAAAAGCCATAATTTTCATACAAATCAGCATTACATTATAAATACATTGTGTAAAAAGATTACTTACTAAAACTTCAAGAGGTTAATGAAAGTACCCATATTTATTTTAAAATTTGACTCAAACAAGTATTGCTAGGGGGTCTTAATGCTGAGAGCATTGTCTACCAGTCTTCCTAGGCATGCTTAAAGAGGTGTGGCGTGTTTTTATAGGTGCTAGTTGTAGAAAGTATTTTAAATCTTATAATTACTCATCAATTTGAACAACACTGGTTATATCAATGTTTGGCCCAGTTGATTTTTTTTTGCGGTTACACTGATGGTTTCATAGAGAAAGTACTTTAACCCCTTGAAGTTTTTGAGATAATCTTAACACTGTATAATTCATATTCACATACCTTGACTAGATAAACATAACTAAAGCATATTAATAATGTAGGCAATGGTGAACTCATCAAAAACCATGGATTTGTCCTCGGGTCTGTAATAAAAAACACATGCTTATTATTCTGTCACCATAGGGTACAATTAAGTTATATGGTTATAATATTAAATAATTTCTTGACCAATAGGTATAAATGCAAATCATGCAAATTTTTGAGTAATAAATTACCAAATAATAGAAAGGTGCTATATAATTGTATTGCAACATAAAAACTATTTATTTAAGTACGAGAATATTAATAGGACGAGTGATCTCTCTGGGCACAGATTATCTGGGTCACCTATAAATATCTTCCGGTAGCAACTGGAAGTTCAGCTGATAAATTATGCAATAATTCTCAGAGATTGATAATTATCATCCAGTATAATGTTACCGCAGTGACAATAGATGAGGCATGTATTACTCATGTCTCACACATACAGAACTGTTTTGCCGAGCTGAATGAAGGATATCAACAATACTGTGTATGAATGGTTGCTAATTAAACACAGGTAGTCGATCCATCTAACTTAACAACTGCTAATTTATACCTGGTTCTAATTATATCATTGGGATATGTAGGTATGTACATTGTAATTCATGTCAGTACAAAAACCACTTGCAGGATTACAAATAAATAGCTAGCTGGTACAGAATTGACTAGGTAAGTGATTATTGCCCAGGAGGATGTTAGTAGGTACCTATTAACAGTTCAGCTGTACTCACCTCCATATTTGTCCATATAAACTTGCATATCGTTCAAATACTGTAGTACTAACGCCATTATGACGGTATCTGAAAAACAAAATCGAATCTGAGACCTATTTCATTGAAACAATTGAAATAAACCTGACAATCAAGGAAGTAATTATCGCTCTGAATGAGAATGGTGGAAAAATTGTACCATTTATTCTCTACGTTACCTGGGTGATGGCAGGATATCAGGTAAACGAAATATAATTTAAAACATAGTAATTTAGTTAGATTAATCTAAGAAATTGGTAATAATCTATTTTTTATCAGGATCTCATCATGACGAAAATAGGTTAGCAAGACGACGGACGAACGAGCGAGCGAGACAAACTACACACTTAACGAGTGACTGACAGTAAGGTGACATGACATTGACAGCTAGCTGAGAAAAAAATGGAGTTCCGGAGGTTCCCGTGAAAAGCCGGAAACAGAGGTAGAGCTAGATCATCACCGATACGTCCATTCCAAAAGATTCCAAAGATATTTAGGTATTTATAAAAGACTTATAAGTAAGCTGGTCAATGGGATCAAGATGGGTTCTAAATTTCTACTATGAGCGCTGCGCTAGCCTATGTAGGTAGAATTCTCTTAACCGCTTCTTACTTTCCTACAAGCAGGCTATGTTAGGATATAAGCATTTCTACCTATTGAGTTGCGTTATGTAAGTATGGACCGGTGTATGACCCCATACGTACTTACCTACACTTATGACCATGACAAGAACTGCCAAAGAGTTATTTAGGTCAAGGTCAAGGTCATCAGCAAAATAAAATGTAAGTACTTCTAAGAACCTACATAATACTTCATACCTAGGTACCATTTTGCTTAATTCACCTATGCACATAGGTATCTGATCTACTAGGTACGTTTTAGGTAAATGTTATTTAACAGGATTGACAAGTGAAAATAGATAAAAAGGGGTACCTTTATTAGGTAAAATGGGTATCTTACTTACTTTAAAAACTTTTAATCTTCAAAGGTCACTTGCGGCTCCACAGTTTACCTGTAAAAAAAACAGATAAAAGTTAGTATGTTGTATATTGTTGCTTATTTTTCAGAGCACACTTTTATAGAAGTTTTCTTTTTATAACAATAGGTACGTCTTGGTTAATGGGGCTCTAGTGCTAGCGCAACACCCACTCTATCGTTCGAATTAATGATGGTATTCTATTCAAAGGTTCGTGGAAGCACCACGGTCATTGTCATCGTTCAATCAACAACGGGTAACAAGGTAGATTTCCTCATAATATCGTAATCTAATTCATAGAACGGATTCAGTTTACTGTCAAGGAAAGTGAGAACAATGTGACATTGATAAACATCGCTGAAACTTTCAAACTGAAGCGAGACAATAAAATTAACACTAGTGCACATGCAATGCGTTTGCAGCTTAATTTGTTTCGACGTTTATAATCGATCAAGCAATAATCTTTCAATGGGTGACCGTATTTCTCGGCACCATTCGTGATTGTATAATTTCCATAGCTCGTATTTCTATACATAACTAGCCGTCGCCCGCGGCGTTGCTCGCGCTCTACCGTTTAGAGTGTGACGTTTCAAAATTCCTTTCTCGGTGCACCCCTACACTACATAAGGATACTACCCTCCAAATTTCATACCTCTAGGACTTATGGTTTAGGCTGTGCGTTGATTCTCAGTCAGCTTCAAAAGAGTTTTATATATTTAGAAATTACAAAAACTTCGCAACCCTTGATAACAGACACCGACGACCTAGTAGTATCTTTCTACGGTTACCTATCTACTAATTTATTGACCTATTTAGACGTGTCTGACGAGATAAGTGAGACAAGATAATACACACATCAAAAAAGTCTAAGCAACACCTATAAATTTTGAATATTTTTTATTTTATGAATTTATTTCAAATTCTTTCTTTACTTTTTAAATTAAATGATATTTTTGTGTTATATTTGCATATTAAACTCAATAAATTTCTTTAAAAAAATGATTTTTTACAAATAAAAGTTTGCTGTGAATCTGGGTACAAATTTGTAATGGTAAAAATAAACAAAAATATGACTTTCGAGTTAAATTTTAACCTTCTTCTGGGCATTAAAATTAAATCTAATACAGCGTGCTTCCTCCTCCGTTGTTTAAAACTTGTCGGTAACGATTCTGCATAGAGTAAATTAGGTTATTGATATCCTCATAGGGTAATTGGTCCCAGTGGAACTTGAGCAGGTTTTTTAGCTGTTGTTCCATTAAATCCCCATCCAGACCTTTCAGGACCCTTCTCTGGAGTATATCCCACACATGCTCAATGGGATTCAAGTCAGGCGATTGAGCTGGCCATCACAAAACGTGTACATTTTCGACCTGTAGCCATTCTTCAGTCCGTCTCGCTGTGTACGGACGAGCACTGTCGTGCATCAATGTAAACTCCGATCCCAATGTTTGTGAAAATGGACGCACATAGGGAGCTAGCACACGTTCCACATGATTCTCAGCATTCAGGTTGCCATTTGTAAAAACGAGATCGGTTTTGCGGTTCTTAGCTATTCCAGCCCAAACCATTACTATCGAACTGCTGTATGGGTGGACTTCCTGGACACATCTTAGACGTTCAGCATTTCCTGGGCGACGATATACCCTCATTCTTCCAGTATCCGGTTTGAAACCGAATCGAGATTCATCGCAGAATAAAATTTTGTCTCATCCTTGTTGCGGCCATATCACGCGTGGTCTAAACCATTGAATAGGACGAGCTCGATTTCCGTGACGGATCTGTGGGCATCTGATTGGACGACGTGCACGTAGACCATACTCTCGCAGTCTGTTTCGCATAGTTTAGGGACAAACAGCGGGACCATCAGCATTTTATGGCCTTGATACGACCTCTTAGGCAGTCCGCTTTGGTTCACGTCTACATGTTACCTGGATGTATCGGTCTTGACGACGAGTGGTACTACGCCCTCGGCCTGGGTGCTGTTCAGACGGATCACCTGTGTCAGAATAACGCCTCCAGAGTCGGTCAATTACGCTTCGATGAACACCGAAATGCCGGGCAACATAGGCTTTACTGTTTTCAATTTCTACCATCCCTAAGACCCTTTGCATCTTTTCCGTGGTAAGATGACGACGCCCCATGACACAGTAAAACCTCCAGGACTGTTATTTGCGACTCACAACCAATCATTACAGCGGTTACAAGTTTTTTTCGTTGAATGAGAAATAAGACCACATCTTTGAAATGCCGTTAAAAAGGACAAAAGAATGTTTTTATTGTTTAAAAACATAATTTACTAAAAAAAACTGCCAGTATTAATTTGTTTATCAAAGATGTTGAATATTTAAAGAAGGTTTGATGTTCTATGAAAGTATAAAACGAAGTAAAAAAAAATTATACTAAAAAAGTAGTGTGTTGCTTAGACTTTTTTGATGTGTGTAGAACGTGTTGTAGTGGTCCTGACTCTGACGTTAGGTGTTATCAATACAATCAAATGATAAGAGCTTGAACTAGAATTTATGTACTTATCAAACCAACCAAAGATTATTATAAGAACTACATTTCGTAGGGTCCGACTGACTCAACGTTTTCGAAGAGCATCTATATTGATTATGATCTTAATCGTTTTATCGTATGTTTCTGAAACATTCTGTTTTCATTGATTGGCCAAGTACTTTGATTAGGTGTATCTTATATCCAAATGCCGCGTCGTAAATAATACAGTACCGCAGTCGTTTGTTTAACAAAAAGACATGTAGCATTATGTAGGTACCTACTTCTGATTTTATTTATTTATTTCGACACACAACGCATATATTACCTACCTACTTAAAAATAAACATTATTATGGTAATGGAGTTTATGTTCCGTTACTAATAAGTGTGTACACTGTACAGCATAGATTGAATATAGGTGACAGATTTTTTATTATTTAGCGATAGATCCATGAAGTCCCGTAGAACTTGCGTAGAGCCCGTGTAGAGGTGCTACGAGGACGCTCAAAATCGAATCGCAGAGCTTGGTACGTACTTATTACTTATTTTGTGATGTACGTTATTGGTACGTAGCATAGCATTCGTAGATATTTTATCAAGTATCAAGTATCAAGAGCCGGACTGTGATAGTAGGTCAATGGCTGTAGCGTCCTTGTAGAGCGCGATTGCACTCGGTAGAGTTCTCACTGGCCATTATAAGCCAACTAGGCAGAAGAAAGTTGAAAATGCTAGTAAATCAGGAGTATAAGAACTCTCAACTAGTTAAACAACCAATTACAAGTTAAATTCAGTTTTAAATATTAAAAAAAAACTGAATTCTAGTTGTTAGGTTCACACAGCCAAGCCTAAATAAACCTAGAACCCTCTAGCCAAGTTTAAATTATCCAGTAATTAGTTGGAGAATATAACACTGTGAAAACAACAGCCAAAGTTTCAAGCTTCGTGGTAAGGCGCAAGTTTATTTTTATTCGCTTGTATTGGTTTGAGAGCACGGCATGCTGACTGGCTTGCGTAAACTTAAGTGCAAAAAAATCATTGGAGCACGTCCACATTCAAGTCCACGACCTACCAGACTTAAAACCAGACTTAAATATTCTTGGATCAAACGCCGATGCAACCTTGAATTGTTATTATCATTACTTTTATTTACGTGAAGTGAGTACATTATTAAGTAGTCTACATTACTTAGCTTTAATTAGTGTTTACATTAGCATACCTAATTTACTTTAATAAAGTAGATTAAAGATACCATAATTACTTTAATTAAAATAGTATACTAAACAGTATTGTATGTGTCCGAGATTTGTACAATCTGGCTAACGGTTTTCATGAGAGACACGATTTCCGACGGACATGGTCTGAAAGTACCTAAAAATTATCAGTTTACCTACATAGCGCACCCTACTAAGTTACTACTGTATTTTTACTATGCCAATATATAAATGGCTTATTTTCAGATTTTTGTTAAATAATCGATCGATAATTTTGGCATAATTTCTTAATTTTCACTTAGCAACAGGCATAATTATAAATAGCGTTTGGGTAAACGGTTTACATAAAAGATAATAATATAGGTACCTCCCGTATCTTAGATTGATTGTCGCCATTGAAGATGCAATATTAAAACAGTATCTACCTACCAGTCCTACCTACATGTTCTATTCTTTAATACCATTGTCCTAGTTATGTTGCCAGAATGTGATATCTCTGACGAGTATATTTTTTTTTTAAGTGGATTTATCAGATACAAAAACTATACGGAACTATTCAATTACTAAAGTTAGCTCTCGTTATAAAAATAACGTGTTTTTTTAGTTTCTAGATGCATTATGTGGGTACCTAGACTACCTAGTATTCGTGCCTATATCTACCAAGTATCCAGCCCATTGTAGTAATGGTTGCCGCGTGGGAATAGACGAACCTACCTACTTGGAATTTATAATTGTGTTTACATTCATGACTTGCACACGTTTGCTTAATTACTAAGACGCTCACGACAAAGAAACTGCACAGTGTGACCAGGAGTAAAATAAGTTACTCGTAGTCACACTGGTGTACCAAACCGGTGTGACCACGAGTCCGTCGTCCTATTAAAGAAGTATAAAGAAGAGTCAAAAGAGTGTTTGAAGTTTACACAAAGACAATAACGGTGACATCATATTACCTGTAGTATGTGAGATATTATTATACTCGTTTGTCTACATTGTAGAAATCCCATGCCATTTGTAGCTAAATAGTTAATAATAGAAAATAGTTAATCGGAAATTACAAGAAATATCAAAATTACTATTATTTTCGAGATTTTGTCTAATCCAGAATCACGATATAAAAATATTTTCTTAAAATATTATTTAAAAATATATAAAACTTTACAGAAGCTACCTCTTACTTTCAAGCCAATAATTAGCCGCTGTCTTCGCTAATTATTGGGTTAAAAATTGGATTAATACATGTACCAGCAGTTGCTTGAGCGAGGTCATTATCTGTTTTTTTTTTTCAAAATTTTCTTTAATTTTCATTTCCACAGGTAACAGAATTCTTTTTGCAATGACAACAAATAAAAATAGGAGTCAGTATTTTAGACTTTGCTCGCTCGCTTTCCTTGTGGAAGTCTTTTGCCCGCCCGACCAAAAGACTTCAACGCGCTACTTTTACTATGTAAGCCTACGAGTGAAAATTCAGTATTAAATTATTATTATTCTCGACTAGGCATTTTTATGTACCTACCTACTAATCTGGACAAGAGACTATGGCCTATTCCATATTTATAGTTTAATAAGCAAAAAAAAACAGCTAAGTATGTATTTATTTTTTAAATAATTAGATACCTAGGTATCTACATTTTCAAGTAAAAAATATGATCAATAATTTTTGTCTAACAAATTGATTAAGACACGTGGTTGCTGTGACAAAAACTATGCGAATGTTTGGTTTTGTTCGATTGATAAATAAACGAACAATATTTTAATGGAAGCAATGACTGTTACCTATACGGAAATCCATAAATACTCACTTTTACCCTTGACAGGACACGATTAAGTTTTTCCTCCGTCTTCAATAGAATGTCCATTAAAAAAAATGAATCATAACTACAATTGAAGTACGTAACTGTGGTATTACTAGAACAACTGGGATGGGGAAACCCACCCAGCATTGTTATTTACTCGACGTGTAGTAATATAATATCTAGGTATGCACATGCGCATAGGTAATTATATAACATTTTACTGAGAGCAATAGAGCTTTCCTGAATCAAAAGCCAAATGAACGATATACATTACAAATTATTCATATATGGTCCAAATTCAATAAATAAATAAAAAACAAAACTGGCCTCAAGAACCTGCGTGTTACTACCACACTCAGAGATCTATGATAACGGTTAATCAAAGCTTAGCCTGTGGGTATAGTAGCTTATCAACGAGTATGACAAAAGTACGCAAATTTAAAACATGTGACGTCTATAATGCAGTGACGTCTCTGAGTGAGATAGCTAGAGCATTTTGTGCACTTACTAAATATGCCACATTGAAAATAGATAAAACATTGACATGCATCTATTAAACTGTACTCGTATTGTTCAACTTGTAGACCGAAATGAATACATACTGTGAGTCATTGGCACATAACTTAGTGGCATTCCGCGCAGTCTAAGAGTAAGTTACATTTTTAAATTAATTATTGAAGGTAAAATACTAAAACGGGTTATTGCAAATATTTTGACTGCCTTTGCATCATTAGGAAGGTTTTTTAGTTGTTACTATAAGGCTTCGCAAGGTGAACAATAAATTAGAGGTAAATATGGAAACTAAACTCCTTGGAAGTTTCCCGATTTGACAAAAGAACTAAGAAGAAACACAAAGTTATCTTATGAACACAATACGCACTAAACAGGTGCATCTAAATCACATTAGTATCCTTACGCACGAAGCGTCTACACAAGCGACCAACGACGACCAGTAGTTTACGAAGTATATGACTGCTGAAAACCAAATATACTGTAATTTTTGCGTGTCCCGTTTTTCATCAATCCTCTTTATGATTCACAGCAGTGCCAGTACCTAACTACTTTAGCGCTTGCTCTTGTAAATACAATAGATAATAACAACACAATTGTCATAATAATTTCGTAAATAGTTTCAAATAAGTGCCAAAGTACTTAACTGTCAACATTCGAATAAACTTGGAAATAGTGCATTCTACAATTTTCAGAAGTTATTTTTTTAAAGCTTGTGTTTAGAGTAGGTATGTATAACATCGGTGTAGGAAGCTGCACAAGGTTAATCAATCTTTAAGGTGAGAATCATCAGAAATACACAAGTACAATAAAATGAGCACAGAAACTTTATTCCACAATAATCATTTATTTTTTGTGAACCTTAGTAAGTACAGGTATCGATAATAATACAAATGAATTATTAGATACCTAGATTAGCCAGATGCCGGATGATATTATAATAATGTGCTCTATCTAGGCAAACAAACAAGAAAACAAGGGTTGAGACTGTGAGATCTTAGTAGCGCATGGTATATTAGCGCGTGAGCTTACTTGGCTAAACAATGCTGCACAAAATCGCTACCAGAGCCCGTAGTCCAAGTTTTTTTTATGTTGACAAGCGAAAATCAGGAAACTCACAGTTTTTGTATGGAGAAAAATTATTCTCAAATCTCCCACTAGAGGCGCTTATCGGGTTTTAATACAAAATATCTCGCAAGTCACATAATAGGCGTTTCGATCAACAAAACAAAAGTCAGACTACAGGCTCAGACCTGTATTTTATTATTCAAAACAACTCAAGGATACCTAATCATTTGATTCTCGCCCGAAACGACTGATTCCGTGACATCACTTTAAGTCATAAGCAGTAATCAACCGATTTTATTTACCCCATTATAAAGTCAGGTTTATCCAGATTTTTTAAATCTGGTTCTTAATAATCGTTGCTGTTAGATTCATTTGGAAACGTGGTTTTGTAGTGTTTTAGGATTCCGCAGACGAAAAAAAATGATGTGTATCATATTGTTTTTTTAACACTAGTGTGAAATTTTTCCTACTCTACAAAACCTACTGCTTATTGTCCAGTGGAGTGGCGTAAAAGTACGGATTCGGATTATTTTGTACAGAAATGCTGTGCAGATAATGACAATAGACCTATATACCGACGAGAGCTACAGTAAGAATATATGTACATAATGTAATCCGTTCAATAATTATGTGAGCAAAGACGCAGACGAAAGTTAAACTTCATAAACGAATTTTATTCAAATAATGGGTAAGTACCTAATCTAATAGTCTGGAGAACTAAAGGTTAGTTTAATGTTTTATTTAGATGGTTCTTAAGCAACAGTGGCTCATGGCTACTACAGTTCGTGGTTGTCTTACAAATGACGAGCTAATTTTGATAGGTAGGTATAGTGCCGACGTGCACTTGACCTACTCACTAATGGTATGCGCAGTGGTGGGCAGTGATAACATTCATTTCTCGTTTCATAAATTTCTTGAGAAAATTGAATGACTTAGGTAGTTATTCAATTAGAAATTAGCTACAAAGCACTAATGCATGAAACTGTCCGTACTACATCCAGCGAATCAAACGCAGCGGACAAAATATACGGTATTGATCCCCTATTTGTGAAAAAAAAAAATACGTTGAGTAGGTACCCACTTAGTCGATTCTAATGGAAAACTAAACACAGCTGTTTGTAATGTTTTTTCTTATAAAATTATTATATTTTTTTATTTTAGGTAAGAGTTTACAGTACACAAGAGTTTTTTTAAACGGTAATCCATTCGCAAAATCAAACCAATTGACTAAAATTGAAATAATAGCACATTGACATTTACCCATTTGGTGTGCGATTTTAATATTGATTTCTAGAGCCTTGGCAGATCCCAAATAAAGGTGTTCCGGATATCGGACATGCCTAAGTAGGCACACGTGGACAATCAAGAGTTCAAGCTTCAAGGTCGCCCAGACTTTGGACCCTGATTACAGACCCGCGAAATAAATTATTCATAATTTCTAAAGTTAACATACCTACCTACTTACTGAGCTATCGCTCAGGAGCTGTCGGCTGACAGCCAGGATCTGCACGATCTGAGACATTGACCGATGCCTCCGATTGATCTTGGAGCACAGATTTGGATATCGTAAGCACTATCGCACTCCTTCTCTGGCAATTTTATTTTATGATCAGTGAATTGTAAGGTGCATAAAACCTTGAAATTAAACTGAGTGACAAATTAAGATTGCCTCATGTCAGAAGGAATGCCGACATTTTTGTCGCGAATCCCCCTCTAGAATCTATTCGCATTTATTCGAAGGTATTTGTAATAACAGCTCTGGGGCGTAAATTAGTGTCAACCACAGTGTCAACTGTCAATTTGAGTACCAAAGTCGCACTTGATTTTGCTCAAAACTCACAGGGTACCTACTTCGCTCAAAATTAAATTCATGCAAAGATATTTGGAAATATGGATGGTATAATGCGTATATAGTCATTTAAAATTCATTTATACGATGATAATAATTTGTGCGAAGGCATTGAAATATTGTTTATGCTCGATTTGGTAATTATGGTTCCGTGTGTAGAATAATAAACAGCTGGTGTTTGTTTGTAAGTTACCTAAGATTAGTTTTCCGATCAGGGTAAGATCAGGGTCACACAATCGACGTTACAGAAGGCCGCATTTTTCTCCATTTACGAGTATGTTTATTAGGATTTGATATCATAGAGGCCGAGACGCTAAAATGCTAATTTATTGTGTAAACTAATACTAGACCAATTTTAATGCTTTCGGTTACGCCATATCATATATCTATGCCCGCTAAAGAAGACCTAAATCTCGTTGATTCAAATGATAAAATCGCCTATGAATAGAGGCCTAGTGGGTAGGTAATCCGTAATAAATATAAAAAGTTACATGCTCTACGTAGAGCAGATGACGATCATTATGATAGGGTTCACTGGCGATGGAACACACAATGGTGAAACAAACGTGCGCTTGACCAATCTAGAATTTGAGATGCGATAGGTCATCAATAATTTGATTGCTAACTTGTGTGTTAATCTACCAAATCATATAACACGAATGTATTCAAGGTTGATATTTCATCGAAAAGTCAGAATTTTACTTGTTTTATGACGATTGGTATGCACATGCGTTATGCACGTATCTACTTGCTGTTTCGCATAAATATACTTCGCAGCCTATTTAGTGCAATGCGACTGGAATTTTTATACAGTTTACTTTTACTTGCAGTCGGTTTTATTCTGATTTTTATCTGTAGTAGGTAGAGTTCATTATTCTTCAGTTGGCTTACTGACATTTATTAAAGCTGATAACTTGTATGCAGTTAATTGTAGCCTGATGGATATAAAACAAAATCTTACTTGTTACATATACTACCTATAGTTGTTCTGTTTTACATACAACATTTATATAAATGTAACGTAGAGTCATTAATTTCTTGTTAATTTCTTGAAAGGCAATGGTTTAAGAAGGTTATGAATTCATGATTGATGAATGAATCTTTTCAGATACTTCCAGTGTTCATTCAGAAGTAATGACAAACGATTGCCGGTGAAATGCGCGATGCGTTTGCGCAACACGCGGAGGTGACACGTGACCGTGAACTGGATTCTCGATCATTTTGCAACTAATCGTTGACGCAGCCGCTGGGCATCATCCTCGGAGTAAATGTAAACATTTGCAGGCTAGGAGGCACCAGGCGAGGCCGTCGCGGACGTGCTAAGCGGTGCTAGCTCACCGTGGTCACACCCCGCAAATCAACACCGAATATCCCTACCATCAACGGAATAATCATCGTACTACTATCGAGTAGAGGTCATGAGTCGTTGGCCGCTTGCGATGTTTGTATCTATAGACTCTGACAGAATCATCAATTACATGCCTGCCAAACATAATTACAATGTGCTCTTGAGTAGTTCCCACCAAGAGTGCTTTTTATCATTACCTAATTCACTGAGGGGATCTACCGCGATGATTGCAGTCGTGATTATGTTTAATTTTAATAACATTCTCATAATATCTAGCAGCGTTGGTGTTTTTGCGTTATGCATAACCGCAAAGAGGATTTCATACAAATGGATCCTATATGTACTTACCTAGCGAATTTCCAGAGTGATTTTAAATTCCCTGCCACTGATATTATACGGCAGCCGCCGTCTTGCTTGAAAACTGCAGTGGTCTTGGTCAACCCGAGCTTGTGCTAAGTAATAAATAAGTACTAATGGCAATTGATGGACCTGCATATATTTTGCGTAATCAGTTTTGTTTACAAAACTGTGTAGTTATTTATGTAAAACTATTATGTTACATGTGTATATATTTTTTATGGATGTAGTTCTTTAGAAATAAAACGAACTATAAATCCAATAGTAAACAGCAAAAAGTGGTTGTTCCTTCATATGTAAGAAAGAGTAGGTAAGCACTTGTTGTTGTAGGTATTTTATAGAGAAAATAAACAGTTTAAATCAATGCCAATACTTTTGTATATTTCTAAATAAAATAATATATTATTAACTTTTTGCAGACACATACCTATAGCTATGTGAATGAATTAGGTGATTAAATATGGCCATAAAAGTAAGTTAAAATATTAGCGGCCATTCATCATACATTTATAAATTACAGTAAAACTGGTTTTAATATAACGGAATATGAAAATTAACGGCATTGAAATGACGTAGGAGTTTGGTCTAACAGAGCCCGTTGCAATGCCCATAAAGGTTCTAGGGCAAAAACCGACTTTTATTTAGATAAACTTCCTTATTATAGTGTGCTACTGTCTAATATGGTTTGTAGAAAAGTTATAACTTCTTAAGATCACTTATAGTAATAAGGCCGCTCATTGTACTTCATTTGAAAAGTATTAACTCCTTGTTTATTCTATAATTTCCTTATGCGGTGTACAAGAAAAAGTTTTCTAACTATCTAACTTTTCTAAAGAGTAGCGGGCAGTCATTTTTTCATAGAGCTTCCATAGTTTAGTATCTATATCATTTTTAAATTGTTTATCCGAATGAAAATTAGAGTTGAATGGAAATACTAATTATATGCATTAATTAATACAGACACAAGTCGGTTCCGGTTCAAAATATTCCACAGTAAACCGGTAATATTCCAAATTAATTGGAAGAAGAGCGAGTAAGTTTCACCGTTTAATGTTGGTTCCTATTTATTTGTCCTAAACGTGTTGTACCCACGATTTCTTTACATGTAATAAACGATTCGCCTCTTTCTTTCGATTTTATGGAATTAGAAAAGTTGGTGGTTACCGAAACCTAACTTGTCATGAAAACATTATAGATGAAAAGAAATATGACGTCAAGTTTAATCACCATATTGTATAATTATTTCTTGTGACCTTCTTTGATTTTCTTAAACTTACCTACCTATATTTTTGTATAACTAGCCAGTATCGTGTACACTTGTCAGAAGTTCTCTACTACTTTTAGGATAGAGTTTTAACTTTTAATCTTAGCGGGAAAAAGAAAATGGAAAGTTCCTAGTTCTATAAAACATAATGAAACATAATTACTTAGTAGTTATTAAACATTTTTAAAACTTTGTTTCATCATCATTTACTAATGATTCTGACTGTGTTCTATTGCTATAAAAACGGCATTCAATCAAATGTTTTCAAACACTTTTTTAAACATCAAACAAATGTTCAAACAAGTAACGGATGGGTTGCTTAATTATAATATGTATGTATAAAAATGTATATTCTGGTCAAGGTTGGCCGGCCTTATTAGTCAAATAATTATTTAAAAAAAAAAAAAAACTATATAAACAGATCTTCGAATGTTTTATACTGGAATAAATGGTTCTGATAGAAAACTTTTTTAAATTAAGAGATTGAGTAATCCCATCGCAGTTTTATTGATAGTCATAAAATAGGCACATATTCAATTTTTTGTGTTATTTTCGCGATTATATGCAAATCATTAAATAAATAGGTACTTTGTAAGGTACATTTAGGTATCTACTTTTATAGTAAGAAAGGTACATAGAGGTGCATTAGATATGTATATCTAAAAAAATATATTCCTTGTTTAGATTTGGTAATTAAAATGCTTGCTTTGCTATACCTAAAATGTACTTATTGACTACTGATTTGGAAGGTCCTAGTAAAAAATTAATGCAGTCACATACATAGTTATAAAGTATAATTTATACTGTAAAGAGCAACATGAATTCGAAAAGTAAAAGGTAAAACGTGGTAAAACTACGTGTATTGTATCAACATACCGAAAATTGGTAAGTACATAAGCAATTCATATCTTACAAAATGCTAAATGATTAAATAAATCAATAGTAAGTACCTAAGTGTTATAAAAAACATGTGTGAAATTCACACGTGGTAGAAGTGAAACCTTCAAAGAATACTTAACCAATATGCAGTACTAAGTTTCACCTCAAAATAAAAAGTAAAAAGTTGCAAAAAGTTTATAATATCGCATTGGATTAGAACTTGCTCCGTTGTCTTTCCGACCGCAGTCCAACGGTATCACTGTTCGGCCAACAGTAGCTCCGCTGCGATGGTTGAAATCACGGCTAGGCTTCTTTTGGTTTGCGCTCTTTTGTTTTCGCAAAATGTAATAGTAACTACTTCGTTTTCACTTCAAAAAGAAAATTACCTATAATTTGTATAGGTGCGAATGCGAAGTGCGTACAAAAACTAGGTAATTTTGAGATGGTAGAAAATAAATGTATTAAAATAAACCACTAATTGGCTAATTATTACATTGCCTAGTGCAATGCCAGTTATTTTTCGATAGTAAAGACAGAGCCTTTCTTTAATATTCAAGGCTTTTAGCCATTACGCTTTAGCATACAATTTAATATAGCTACTGGACTGGTTTGTCGATTCTGACGTTTCTTAGAAGTCTTGATTCCATCTTTATGACGGCCGTTAGAAAACGTCCGCAAAGTTTAAGTGTCGATAAAATGGTGTAGCTAACACCGAAGCCACAGAGTACTTTAGAGATTCTTCAGGAAAATAGCAATCTAGAATTTAGTTTTTATGTTTAATTGAATTCTTGTTGAATTTTATGTTTAATTTTATATTACTGCTGCAGATTTTTATTGTGAGAGCTGCCAATTACACCTTTGTTGTATTTATTCTTCCTCTTTGGTTTACAATAGAAAACAACCTACGTACAGTTTATTTTTGATAGTAATGAGAGCTCTGTGGATTAATATTTAATCTGCGTATTAAGGGAGCAAGGAACGAATTAATCTCGTTTCATGTCAGTGTCCAGTCCAGTCCAGCCACTATGACCTTACGTCACGCGGCCGCCGCTCCGCACCGCCAAACGCGTTGGGAATACTAACGCTACTAGAACGCCTTGGTGAATCCTTGGCTTCAAAACCGAGCTCCTTTCTTAGTACACTATTGCTGTTGCGTTGGTCGCATGTTCTCTACGCTATTTTATCAATTTCGATGGTTTGATTAATTAAGTACAGTCAAAGTCGCTCATATGGACAAAAAGATTGCGTACAAAATATCCAAAGTGCCTAATATAGTCATCCTTATCAATCATCGGCCTAGCCATAGTTGGGCTTAAAAATATATTGAGGTCGTTGAATTTGCTCCGATTGCTCGACTTGGCTTGATCTTTATAATTTGACCCTCAATCGAATACTTACCTCTCGCTTTGGAGGGTCGTTCATTAACGTCACTTAATATATAATTTATCAATGCGATATCCTGATGTTTACTAAACTTAGGGTTTCTTACGATAGCTGTGGCAGAGGTGAGCTCATTATATCATCGTTGATAATCTTTCTGCTGAATACCCAACAGTTATATGGCGGACACGCTATCTGAGAAAATCAGACTTGAGTTATACATCGAGCAGGTTATTCGTGCGATAACGTATTGTTTCTACTCGATATCGTTGCTTATTCGATGTCGTCACGAGATGTAATGCAAGTATGTTGTTTTACCTCTCGTGTCGTGTGACCGTAATAAACAATCGGGTGTTGACAAATAGGTACCTAGTTAATTTTGCTAAGTATAATCGTAAAGTATTTTATGATTATGACAGTAGGTACGCTTAACCGTTATTTATAATAGAGATCTATCGTTGCAGTGAGAAACGTGTCATTTATGTTTTAGAATAGATAACTAATATTAGTTCAATATCTAAAATAAGATAAGGTTCAAAAGATAAGAGGTTTTTGAAAAGCGGCATTTTGTCACGTTTGAAACGTGCGATCTGTGTATCAAAGTATTTTTCCAATAATACCGGGAAAGTACTCACGGCTGCTGCGGTTGAGTATGAGGTAAGGTGTTACAGATCTTGAGCAAGCCCCAACGCCTTCAACACTGATACATTCGAGTTGTGATTCCATTTGATGTGAGAAATATGTGTATTTATTTTACCTGGAAGCGGTCAGCTAGTTGTTGGTGGTTTCCCGAGCGGGATATACGTCCAGGGAGGAAGCACAATCACTTGGTAATGTCATAGACTTGTACATATGAATGGGGTGCGCTAGAGTGCGTGAGGTCGCGGTGGCGCGGTGTGCGCCGGCGGTCGGCGTGGTCGCGAGCTCGGTACTGGCGGCGCGCGCAGCCTCACCGCGCTTTTATCATATCTGACTTCACGCACCTTCAACTTGACTTGTGCCCTCTTTGATGTTGCTATCCTGGAAACTCGGGAATTTTCTGTACTCCATTATCTTTTACAGCAGCGTACTAATATTTGTTATAAAATAATGAACATCACTAAGCAACTTATCACGGACGTGATGGCGGTGACTTTGGAGTTGTCGATTGAAATCAACGAATTTACTCGTTCTAATACGTATGGCTTCTGTAGCATACATTATTTCCGATTTTGAACGTTTTTCATAAAATTTACAAGGATTGTTGCTTTACCAAGCCAAACAAACGCAATTAATTCAACTTCATAAAATAAATTACTTCAATTCAGTGAAGATGAATAAAAATTATAATAAGTATAATAGGTAGGTACCTCTAAAACTATTCGGTTAAATATTTAACCTATGAGCTTCCCTTTGGCATTCCTTCGTATTAGATTTTTTCCATTCGTATTAGATACTACCATATCGAAGGGAAGACTTGGACAAGTTTTGTACACCCCCATATCGTATGAGGATAGGTTTGTGATATGTAGCGTAAATAAACCATCATTGCTGTCAAACCAACAAACTCAATGTGTCAAACTTTTTCAGTAGGTACATAAACTAACATTAATTGATATCCGTTATTTACATGACGTAAACGGATTTAACAAAACACCGAGACAGGGCGGGTCAACAACTTCAAAATTATAAAAATCATTAAGTATAATGTTTCCTTCCTCAGATTAAAAATAAAATATGATCAAAGGTTAACTTTAAGGTAAGGTACCATAAAACTATCGTATGCCGTACTTATACTTAATGGATCATGTTTTCATTGTTAGCAAGTGTTGAGCAAACGAGCAAATGAACACCTTATTGTGAAATTCACCAGTCAAGGTAAAAAGAAGATTTTTTTAATTAAAAAAAATCTACAGTTTCTTTGAAATTTTCTTTTAGCAGACCAAAAAATTACTTAGTTTTACTTTACAAAATTGTTTCTTCACCTGGAGAAGATTTTAGCTTACTTAGCATCAAGTTAAAGAATAGTCCCAAAGTTACAACAATTATGAAACTTTTGCTTTTTGGGAAAACTTTTTTCATTACGGGTGACGACGACGTCTCAAATTAGTTTGACTGTACAGTCTGCTCTGTGGTACCTATAATAGTACTTCATGCATGCATCACACCAATGATCTTCTAAATAAATAATCTTTGCTTTCATATAAAATCTAATTGATCATTAATATCATTTTAAACGTCAGGAACGGAACAAAAAGAAGACGCAATAAAAGATTTTATTTACAATACCATTAGTCTTGTTTTCCTAGGCGGCTATCGTCATCAAATGACCATCATACATGTAGGTAGGTAGCTGTCGATTATTTGTACTCTTGAATTATTAAGGTACATTTAGACCAAACGAACATGGAACTAGAGTAAATGAAAACTCGTTCCAAAAGAATACCATCGAGAAGAATAAGAACAACAAAAACTAGAATTGTTGCACGTGGAGCAGGTGGGTCTGGACCAAATGAACATAGACTTGTATGTACATTCATCAAGTCCGAACACGAAAGAATGCTCTAGGCGTGCTCTAGAATTCTCGTACGCAGCCGAAACACCAAATGCGAGCGAGCGTTTATTTGATATTCCGTAAAATTACCGCGAACAAACATAGAACGACGAAGTGTCTCTTGGTGTAAACATTAGTCCATGGTGTATAAACACCAAGACAATTTGACAAAGTGAGAATAGAATAAGCATTCGCTCGTTTGGTCTGAACGCACCTTTAAACAATTATCCAGTAAAAATATTATTAGCACCAAAATACAAATAGGTGACTGCACAGTTAGTATTTCTCTATGAATACTTCATTTGTTGATTTACGAAAAGTGATCCACAAATGTACGAAGAAACTTAACACTTTTCGTAAAAAAACCAAATTAAACTCGCGGCTCTGCTTTTACCGATTTTCTATCTTTTGATACCGTTAAAACTATTTTGACGGATTCGAATGATATCTAAAGATAAACAATCACCCTGCTATTCCTGGATTTGATATCCTTTAGTAGAAACTAAAAGATCTATTAAAATCGTCAGTAATAATATTTGATTTCCTCCTTTATTAATCCTAGTGCCGTGGCATCGTTGTAGGGCTGGTTTGGTTACTGAGGAATACTGGGAATATTCCAGTGCTACGAACATTCAGCTACGAGCTCTACGAGTGCCTACGGCGTAGGCATAGGGTGCGGGTGCTAACACAGAGTAAAGTCGTAGAGTTAGAGACTTCTTCCGGGGATGTAGTCCTACGGTACTTGTTTCTGCCCATACACACCTTGTTTTTGGCATGTATGGATGGGCAAAATGGGTATGTAATATGTATGTTAGGTCAGTGTGCTAGGGTGCACTTTGACTACTGCAACGTGCACGGTGCACGTGCTATGTATAGTGTCAAAGAAATATGTAATTTTTCTCATAAAAAAGTAAGTAAAGTATTTAAGTACGTTCGTTCATGCCAAACAATCTGCAACGTATGATAAGATGTAAGAAAGAAATTATGTTCAATTATTACAGAATAAGAGTTGTAAAATCAATTGCGATTGTGTTTATGCTATGTAAACAAGTATCTACCCTGATTTTTTTCATAAAATATTTTAGTACCCACATAATGTCAGCAATTACAATGTTTCATACATTATACCGACTTTGTGCTTGGCGGGCATCTTCTTGAATCCTTTTATTTGAAATTAGATTTTACGAGTAAACCAATAATTAACAGCCGATTCCAGAAGTCTTTGATCAGCCTGTAGAAAGGATATAGAATATTTCAATCACGTATACCTTTCCCACCAGACCTTACTCCTAGTTTAAATACAATGACGTATCTGAAGATTTTGTCTCAGACGGAAGACGATTTGAATAAGTTTAAAGCCAGTGTAAACATGTTTACTTTTCAAATTATTTTTAATCATAATATTACTACTGATCATAAAATGGAAAGAACATGAAACATTTATAGTTTGCATAAAATATTTCTAAAACTACCTACTTAATCCAATATCATTTTATTTTCATGCTGACTGTACTATGGTTTTAAAGTCTGACTAAATTAGACAAGATAACACGTTCTTTTTCAATTTGATATTGTAAGTTATGTAATTAAATACACCACACAACCTCTTAGGACTAAAGGAAACTTTGATATGCAAACCTTGTAAAACAGCATATTATCATGGTCAATATAAAGTTGCAGGAAGACATTTTAATCATAGCTTAAATTAGCCTGATTCGATCTGTTCATTGTCTATGGCAAAACAATTAGCCTAGCCCAAAAAAATATTTTGTAATTTTTTGTGCTTTTACATACGTTTGATATTAATAAGGTACCATTTTTAGTTCAATTTGTCTCTACTTACTTTTATATTAATTACTAAACTGACTGTGATAACAGTCGTAGGAAGAAAATGTGGGTTCAGATAAATATTCTGAGTGCTAATAGCTACTCAACCTGAAACGTATGAGTTTGTAAACGAATGTACCAAAAGTAATAAAACTAAACAGTATAAAACGGCAAGCTATTTGCTATCCGGTTTTGGAATCTTCAGTGACAAACTTCTGCATCAATAAAACACTTCCGTGGAAGTTTTATCTAGCTAAAATAATGAATATATTTACGTACACGTGTTCATTAAATAATATCGGATACAAACTGGATCGAACTTAATCTGTAAGAAATTAAATTTAAAAATATGTCATTTGACGACCATTATAATATATCTTAATAAACAAATAGGCGATATTATCACCTGAGAGTGAGGTAGCATAATAATATGATTCTAGTTTTTTAAATAAGTACCTAAGACATAATAAGAAATATCTACCTACTAGTAGCTATTAGGTATCGAAGTGCCAGGAAAAAGTCTTGTAGCAAAAAACTAATATAGAACTTTTCCAGCCAGAAACTTATATTTTGAAAATCATTTTTACAAACGCCTCGTTTTACTGGAAATTATTAAAAATATTTTTTCTAGCGTATGTAGGTTTGCCTTGACGTAGGTACTACTGTGGAATAACTAACAAGTAGGCATCGGCAAGCACGTGTACCGGTCATGTACTCCTGTATACATGCTCCGGTGATATTTGCTCAATTTGAATATTTTAAATGGCATCATATAGGTAGGTAGGTATGATACTTGAGCTGACTGACGTCGTTGCAGTGTCCGGTTAGACTGGTTTCCGCGCTACCTAATGCAAATATTTGTAACGCACGACACAAATCACTTTGATTTATTAAAACCCATCCGAATATAATGTGTCATGATTCCACAGTACCTTGCCTATTACCAACGTCAGAATTTACCCTGTTCTATGAACACATACCTACCTAATAAGTAACTTGAATCTAGAAAAATCAGAGGACTATTTTTTTGCTTAAATTGAACACGATTTTCCTGAGGGTAGGGCCAGAAAAGAGTTTGCTTACGTTACTTATCTAAAATTATGTTCCAGGCAATGACATTTTACTTTTACACAATGGAATGCATTTGCGTTCTTTATGGGAACGGTTTAATTGTTCTCAGACGAAAGCTTGAGCACATTTTTGAAGTTATACTTCTAATGCGACTTCCAACTGACAGCGTTAAACGTTATACGAAGGAGGAATAGAAAGAGACAGCGTTTAACGCGTTAAACGTTTAACGCTCCTGGAGAGGGGGAATAGAAAGAGATAGAACGAGAGTGATCACATACGGAGACAAAACGCAAATGGCACTCGAAGTATAGGTAACTTCTTCCGCGCGGAGGGACTCCACGCACTATTTTTTTTAGTTATACATTACTGTTTGATCATCCAACATTTTGAAGGGCTAGAGTATAAAACATCAATGAACGACAAATTCACCACTGACAAACATGACATTCACAAGTGCCAGCGGCGCGATCGGTGTGCTGCCTTGGCTAAGCCTGGCTGGGTTTTTGATCTGTTTTCATACTAAATCATAGGTATTCTGTGACTAAATAGTGACAGTACAGCATTTCAGCGCGTTTTTTGCCGTCAAAAGCTTCTTGTTTTCGTATATCTGTAGCCACGTCACTTGACATTATGCTGGGCAGCGAAAGCAGTTCAGAGCTTGCGATACGGGGCCAGTTGTTCATAATAGCCTCATTGTGGTAATAGCTCAATGATTCCAGGCAACACAGCTAGAGAGATGCATGAGTAAAACGCCCTCGCGGTATACAAATAGATTTAAAAGCATGTTTATGTATCTAAGCAATTATTTTATCTACACGATTAAATATAATAAAGCAAAAACGTTCAATGAACAAAGATGTTATTATATTATGATGTTTTGTAACTACTCGTAGGTTTCTGAAAGCATGACGTAGGTATTTTGATTGCGCCACCATAACAAGAAACTATAGAAGATTTTTTTATATAATTTGATTTCATTATTATACATATACCTATGTACCTAACGCTACTGTAAGAGATAACGCGATTAGCGAGCGTGTAGTTTGGGATTACCGCGGGATCTTTACCGGATGCTACGTAAGTACGAATATAATTTGATACTTTTGTCTGATGTGAGATTTCTGAAAAGTTACGCATTTCCATATTTTATTTATATTTTCTAGCGACTGTAAAATGTCAATTTAGCCGAGGGACAGATACTTATTACTTTAGTTGTCTTTCCACACACTTTGATCTTGGAGTATACTTTCCGACAGAAAACGGTCAAGTCCAACCGATCGATCTGTAAAAAGTCTGAAAAAACTCAACTCGCGTCATGTCACATCACTATCAGTTAGCCTGACTACATCAAGTACTGTAATAGCCCCTTCAATTACTGGATTCTACAGTTATTACCTACATTAAAAAGGTACCTAGATAAGAAACCAAGCTGTTATAGTTAGCTGTAATAGCAGTGGTAGTGTATTATTTGTCTGGAAAACAATCACAAATAAAAAATCAGGAAATGGTTTCTTTTTTCATAATTACAAAACAATATAAAAATAACTAAAAGTAGTTTCATTCACCTTCTTTAATCTGGTTTAATGCCAAAATAGCAACGGCAATTGGTTCTTAATCAATACAAAAACCAGGAAGATAAAATAGCTTCTTTTGGAATAAAACAGTTTTTTACTTTAGCTTATGTATATAAGCTAAAGTAAAAAACTGTTAAAAGCTTAAAAGCATTAAAAGCTTTTGCGTATGCAAAAGCTTATATACGTACATATATACGCAAAACCAACATTTTACTTATTTTACTCGAACAAGCCTTACACTAAATACACTACTATGTTGGCTATCTACTTACATTATTAGTAGCGCAGTTCGTCGCGAACTGAGATCCCACGATGTTCCCATAAAATGAAAATAAAATGCAGAGAAATATTTTTCAACTATCTATGACCGAAATAAACTTCGATGCAAATCTAGCTATTTTAACAGTCTTACATGAACTACAAAACCATTAAAACTCTTAAAAATTGAGGCTCACTTTATACCGGTTAAACCAGCTTTACAGTATTCACTATAGCTCAAAAATGTTACCTAGAGAAAAAAAAAATTCCTAAAGAAAGCCCTATCTATGTTATGACACTTTAATGGATTTTTTTTGCACGATTTTTCTTTTCTCGCTATTGTACTTTTGTAACTTTACACCCCCCTCTCGGCCTATTTATCAAACAATCGTAAGTTAATTTATGAGTACTATCCGTAGCCTATTACATTTTATGAAGATCGCATAATCGGCGTAAGTTATGCTCTAACAAACTCAAAGTCTAGACAATAGAGATCTTTGTTCGCTTCGCCTAGGATAGTATTAGATCTGTGGCTTCGCTCACTCGATCAATTATATAAACTTATACTGACAAATAAGGCAAATAAGGATAGCAATCTGATGATTAAGCTTGAATTAACTTGTTTGAAATAATTGTTCATACTTACCTACTTGTGATCTATTCATTTACAGGCGTCAGCAGACAATAACAGGCGTCATGGCTCAGTCGGTAGTAGCTCTGCCTTCCGTGCTGTGGGTCGTGGGTTCGATCCCCACTGAGAACAAACATTTGTGTGTTGTAAACATAGATGTTTGTTCTGGGTGTTTCTATGTATTATAAGTATGTATTTACAAAAAAAAGTATGTATGTATTCTATCAGCCATCTAGTTTCCATCGTATAAGCTTTGCTTAGTTTGGGACTAGAAGGCATTGTGTTAAGTGTCCGTGAATATTTATATTTTATATTAATTTAGATTTCAAGCATGTGTACGTATTGTATATCGTTGGATTTACCAGAAATCTTAAAACCGCAAAATTAATACAACGTCTTAGTTCCGCGATGGAATATTCCGCATCAATACAAATGGAATAAAAACATATTTATTTGCTGCAAAAAGTAGGATTAACTAACGTCAATATAATTTGTGTATATTGTGTTACTGGCAATTTGTATAATGCTGGAACTCTATTGAACGCCGGGTTTGGCAATCTATATGATCCTTTATTTATTTCTAATGATTATACACTTTGCCTAGGTTATCAATATAATTCCTAGGTAAATTGTGAAATAAATTATATTTCATACATTGCCTGATCGATCTATATAGGCATTTTATAGAATGCCGGATTATACAGATTGCCAGTAACTATAATAAAAGATAATCCACGTCAGCTCTGTGAATAATATCATTAATAGGTGATTATTACAAAAACAGAGGTAAATCGTAACCTTGTCTGGGTTTCTTTTTAGGATAAGTAAGATAGTAAGGTACACTGCGCGGAACCGACAACTCAAAGAACTGCGGTTGCGTAGTGCAACTCAATATCCTTCTTTACCTTTCACAAAAATAATATTTAAAAGTGATATCCCCCTGGTATCGAATGCGGATACGATATAGCGCTGAAGTAAACAAGTTGTCACCAAACTATTTTTAGATCAAACAAGCAACGCATGACAGGAACACTTCCCGGGTCTACGTAGGTGCTACGACTCGTAGACCCTCTACGAAATGCTTATTGTTTTCTTCGACACTCAATCCTGTTTCTGTGTGGATAGCATAAAAAAGGATTTTACGTAGGTACCTACAAATGACAGCCTAAAATCAAAAACTATATCACAGCACAGATCATATTATAATACTGAACGTCGTCGCAAGCATGTCGCAGGCACCGCATCCCCTTCATAGAGGCATGGGTAAAAATTTGCCCTTTGATATATACATCGACCATATGTAAATCGGGTTAGTCTCATAATGCCCTTTGAACCATCAAGGGGATTATGAGACTTTTTGTCTCATAATCCCGTTATTTCGACATTTTAAAATCAAGGGGAATTTGAGACACTTTTGAATATCCCCTTTGCGAAAAGTTACACCGTAATCATCTAAATTTGATGCAAAAGCCTGATTAATGGTAGCCTGTATCGCCCTTTTGTGTACCAGTTTCAAGTGGTGTCACGTGTTCAGCGTAATCTCAATAAAGAGAATATAACTAGCTTTGGATAGCCTTGCAGGCTGTTATTACTTAAATTCAATACAACAATTTTTATTGGTACTTACCATATATTTACATTACTTACTTAGTTTTCGTGGCAAAATAACTAGCGTCAATGGAAAACGAAGTTATAAAGTATGCGTAGTGCTGGTAGTTTTGAGTCAGAAGATGCCTTATTAATATAGATAGTATTTTGCTTGTTTAGTGATTCACAAGGTTTTATAAAATGAACCTTCGACAAACTGGTCTGACGTGCGACGTCTCGTCTCCGTTCTAAGCAGGAAATTCGAACTGAATGTTAATAATGCCAATGACCATTTAGCAATATCAAGGCGGTCTTCGCGGATAGCGTTGGTAGATGGCCTCACCTAGCTGATTATAAATGAAATTATTATAAGTAGCTCCGCGCTTTGGTATAAGAATATTCAATGTGGAGATACTATGAATTTCCATGCGTGGTAGATTCGAATTGAATTATACGCAGGATAAAATCTAAGAATAAATTTTGGTAATCTGCGAATTAAAAATGATTCTAAGAAAAATAAAAAAGAATAGTCCATACAAAAGACATAAACGCACGCTACACTAATAAAGTTTTTTTTTTATGACCACCATTTAGTTAATTACGCCACAGGTTATCCTAGTTTGGGTACCAATGTTGTCCAACCTGAATTCACCCAAAAATTATAAATTTTAATTCTGTAAATGATTCGGTTATTATGATGTCACTTAATCCAATAAATACATTTCAGTTTCAGCACGAGTCGGCTCAACGGTGGCTGACGTAGTCAGAATGGATTCGTATCTATAAAGTGACAATTTCAATACCTAACCAAGATTTCGCTATAGGACATAGGGCATCATCATTCCCCTGCCCTTATCTCACGCTAGGTGGGGTCGGCACAACATGTTTTCTTCTCCCACTCTCCCACTCTCTCGTATCATTCGTCAATTCTGAATCTACTCCTCTCACATTCATATCCTCTTTCACACAATCTAACCACTTCTTCGGCTTTTCCCTACTTGCATACCCAGCTACACTCATATTCATTACTCTTTAAAGGACATGGATTGGGTATAGATGGTTTTTTACCAAGGTAGGTATATCTTTAAGGTTAAAACTAAATACCAAAGGGGTAGCACTGTTCTGAATAGAACGTTTTAAGTTTTCCACGTCGAACATCGAACCCCAACTAAATAGGTTAAATTAATTTCCTAAAATTTTATACGTACACAATTAACCTTAGGTTACAGTATAAGGTTTGTTTGTGTTTAAATTTTAAATAAACAACTGTTGATTACACTACAAATGACTTGACTCATTTGAGGTTATTTTTTTGTTCTTTTAGGAAGCATTTTTATTATTCTGTTTAAGAGATCCGACATTTAGCTCTCTACCTCCATGACCTCTAGATTCTAAGTATGACTAAGTATCACCTTCTATTATTCAGTAGCGGCTAGTATATACACATACTCGTTTACAGGTACTAGTGAGTGGCATAGAAGAGTAGCTAGCAAAATATGCTTTTTGTGGTTTTGTATGTGACGAATTTCCAGTGCTCTAAAACATTGAACTGACTAAACTGAGAGGATGGTATAGGTGCTGGGCAAGCAAGCTTACTCCATCTATACATTGTCCCAGGCACTACAGGCATAGGTTGTCTCCTGACGCTGTATAAATCATCTTCAATAGATGTAAAGGCCTATTATTAAAACAATAAATTATTAAAACAACGTGAAAACCGCGGCTTAGCAAGCTTTTACTACGTTTTCAATCTGATAAACCTCTCTACATCCATGCTGAGGAGCTACTTAGGTGTCAAAACTAAACGAAGAAAAAGTTATATAGCCGCTTGAGAGTGATTCAGTTATCCGAACACCTATGGATTCAGTTGGTAGTGATCAACATTTTTTTCATAAGTAAGACCCTATATCATGTGTAGAAGAAACAATCTAACATGATTGATTGCACTTTTTATAGGTTAGGCTTACAAAAAAAAAGTTATTTATATTGGTTAGATATTGACCATGAAATTATAATTATCTCACCCGTTAGAGGTTATTTTATAATTAGATGTAAGCTTACCGAACAGGTAGCTAACTAAGTCGTGATAGTAATAACATTATCTTCCTCACCAACACCTGTTAGGTAATATTGTGTTGAATGAGGTGATCAATCATTTATTTTCCTTACTTATCATTATTCAATTTTTGAACTGTGACAGTTAGATCTCTTAGAATACTGGAGGCTCTGCCTTTACTAAATAAAACAAAATAATTTTTATACTTACGTGAATATGGGCTTTCATAATTCTCCCAGTCTCGTAGGGGTCTGGTTATCACAGAGGAAAGCTTATGGCAGGGTGTATAAACATGTACACATATACAAACGTATTATGTGTAAAGAATTGTTCGTCTGTCTCAGATTTTTACGTGAATGTGCGTAATTGTCTAGAGTACGTAAAGTGTCTGGTTGGTAAGAGCTCTTCAACACTAGTCATGCATTATAATTACATACATATTTATTGTTTGCATAAACTATAGTGTTGTATGCCGTTTACATAGACAGGTAGGTACCTAAGTTATCAGTTACCCAACTATGTTTATACGGGCCTTGTATAAATATACCATGGACCATGGTGTGTCCGACTGCCCATGGCACGTGAGTTGAGATGACAGTACGCGAGTTGAGGTTATTAGTATATTCTGTAACTTTGATAACGAACAAAACATACCTAACACAGGGAATCTACTCAACATCATATAAGCCGAACCATTTTCAGTAAAGCTAGAATTAAAAAAATATATAAGTACCCTACATGGCCAAAAACAATCAAAACAAAAATATCCTTTATTTCGTCGGATGTTTCTAGCAGTTGATGATGCTATTTATTCTTACATAAGAAGAGCAAATATTGATCTTTAGGTATTTGTGATGCGTACAAAGGTCACTTATCCATTGCCAGTGAATTCTAAAGTGGTCCAATGTTTGACCAACATTAGAATGTCAAGTTGAAGCACCAGCACAAAGTCATGGCTAATCAAATGGATTCTCAATGACCATTGGTACCTTGACGAGACACCTGTTTCTTTATTTTTTTTCCTCAATTCAACTCCTATTGTATTGAAGTACTATTAGTAGCTATCCATGAAGAAGGTACCTAGTAATGATACTCTGACGTGATAGACATCACGCGAATGTCAACCTGAATGTCGACCTTATTGCCATCATTGTAATGTTTATCATTGATCAATATTAGGTGAGTATCTGAATATGGCACACGCGTGGACACTCGCTGGCTCACCTTTCGTCTACAATAGCACGAAATATAAATAGTAAACAATAGAGTAGTTCCAGAGGCTGGTCGCAGTATATAGCGGTAGCAGCACAGCACACATCGGTAATTAATAATAATAAAAGTCTGTGATTGTATCCTGTTCTTGTAGAGTGTAGAGTATTTCGATGTTTCGAGTTCGATGTAGAGTATTGTAGATGTAGAGTCATCTGAATGTATTTGAATGCATTGCAAAAAGATCGGTTCTGTAGAGGCTTCAGGCCTCCAAAAAACTTACCCAAATACTAGGCATTACTGGTTATTTTAGAGTTCTACATGTAGTTAGTTAGTAAAGTTACCACTCTACAAAGCAAGCAAGCTCGTATGAGTTAGTGGCCAACTCTGGTGATGGAGTTTTTAGGCCGCCTTAAGGCCTCCGTCGTTCCTAGGTTCCTACCACTCTACAAGAATGTAGGAAGCATTAATCAGTTGATATGCCTACAAAATCTTGAGAACAGCAAAATTACAGAATTTTGAAAGTCTTCCTTCTTTTCAAGGAGAACTACTATTTTTATTTATCTTTTATAGAACCAATATTGCGGTCCAACACCTAGGAATAATAAAAAAAACTCTCTTCTATATTCACAGCAAATATGTTGGACTCTGGACATGGAGTCTGGTTTTAGTGTTTTTAAAACCTTGTTTTGCCAACGAGTTTTGCGATCGTGTGCGTCATCGCTTCAAGAGATAGTCTTTGGAATGCTTGAGCGATATTTAGTATTTTTTATGCTGATTTAAAGTTACCTACCTTATTAAGTATTTATATACCTAGTAACTTGAACCAAACTTAGCAACATCTGACATCATCCGGAAGTTTGACTTCGCTGTTTGAACGTGAAAGAAAAATCCCTTCTGACTCTTTCACTACAAATGGTTCGGAGCCTACCTAGAGTACCAACCTCCTTATTTGTTATATCAGTTTCATGTTTTCGGCAGTGCCTGCAGCTGCGTAGGTAGGTACCTACCTATATTGAATGGATTCGGCTTTCCCTAGTGTCGTTTTATGCTCTGCTGAGAACAACATAAATTGTAGGTAATACCTACCCAGGACATTTTTTTAAACTGGTTTGAATGGGGAGTTTCAATGACGATTATTCGATATAAAAGAATGTACTTACGTGAGCGCGTATCCTTGTGTTTTTCTACAACTTTTTATAAATACCAGCTTAATTTTTAATGCGTAGGAATTGGCAAAGTACATTGCTTTTGGCAAAGTACCTATTAGGTACCTACCTAGTAGGAAATAGTGGTTTAAGAGGTAATTTGTTATGAGAACATATTTCTTTATGTAGATAATGGTAGGAACCGGTATGATCTGCGTTCTATGTTATGTGAACTAGATTCAAGGAAAGGATGGAAGAAGTAGCGCCATGCTAGGCCAGTAGAGGTATAGATAGCTAATAATCCAACAGTAACCTTTAGGGCTCGAAATTGATTATGCACTGATGGATTTTTGGCAGAGCTTTTATCTAGCGAGATGAGTACATAACCTCATCCTCTCTGGCAATCTTTTCTTTTCTTTAATCTTTTTACTAGATATTTCTAGCAGCGATGAGATAAAATAGAATCGCTGCATGTGCCTAGATTTGACTCTGACTAACCTTTTAGACAACCTCACGTGCTAGTAAGTACCTATTCGTGCCATTTTATAATTAAGTACGTACTTACATATAACTTGTTAGTTTGTTGCACACCGCAATAGACTCGCCCAAATATTTTTTTCGTAACTTTCTTCTATTTATTCGCGTATTTCAACAACGGTGTCAAGAACGCAGTTATAACGTTATTATAAAACGGTTTTAGCGACGGTAGGTAGGTAAAGTTGTTGGGCCGCAATATTAGAATCAAAGTTTAACCACTACTTATTGATATTTATATAATTACGAGTATGTATTGTATACGAGCATGAGCATAGTTGGTATGTACCTACTCTGTAGGTACACTGCAAAAACGTAGGGTACTTGAACCCCCAGAAGTTTTCAGAAGTGGTCTTAGGTAGGTACTTAGTATACTATCCTATATTGTTTTACCGTTACGTAACGTAACTACGAAGCGTAGCACCGGCCTACGGTTACGGTTACGTTACGTTGCGTGTTTACGAGTCAACTTTTCCATCGGGGTACGCGTTGTCTGCGCCGCCGTCCATTTTTTTAGGGTTCCAAACTATTTAATACACATAAACGTTCATTTTTGAAATATTGAACAATTCAATACTTCCTTAACATTAAAAACACAAATTATAATAATTAGTTAAATTATACCTACATGTAATTAAATTCATAAAACTAGACCTCATGTCAAGACGTTATTTTATTATTATACGTTTAAATCAAGGATATTATTTGTTTTTCCGTATCTTTATGAGTTCACAAATCACTGTTTTAACTATCATTTGTATTCTTAACGTGTTTATATTGTATACCTACCTACCCAACTATTTCCGCACGGGAAGTTTTTACCAGTGCTTTTCTCGCGTCTATGTACGCGGACGTACATGTTATAGGTACCAATGTAGGTAGATAATTAAGTGCATACTTTCCTTTTACATCTTCATTATAATATAGGTACGCTTGGTACTGATATACTTCGATTATTCTTGCATGTCCTAACAAACATAGGTACCCACTAAGTACCTAACTTGGTATGTTTGTTAGGACATGCACCATGTTTGGTACAACAAACTACTAGTTTTCTCTTCTTGAAATTATATTAACATCAAAGTAAGTCGAGACAAAAAGATTATTTTTAAAAACTTAAAAATTTAACAACCAGTGCTAAAGCCCAAAAAGTTGGGTTAAAAAACTGAAGGTTAATAATCTCTGGAGCTTTACTGTTTTGTATGTCCGCAATGGGTCTGCAAATAAAAATATTGGAATAAAAATGTTAATTTAGTTTCTTTTGGGCACCCTACACAAGCGCACTGTCAAGCGCAGAACTTTCAAGTCACAACTGTTAACATTAACTGTCGATTGGGGATTCGAGTTCTCTCATTTTTAGGGGAAACACTGTCTATTTTTCTTGTGTATAGTGAGTAGGTATTGTTGTTTATTTTGGTGGAATTTTAACCAATAATACATAGGTAGTTAGTCGTGGCATAAAGTGTGAGCCATCCTTGAAATGATAGATTTCGTTTTCAAGTTTTGAAGGGAAAATTCCACCATTTTCTCTTTAAAACAAACGACAGCCGATTTGAGGAATGACTTGACTTGCAAAATTGGCAAAATTGTCTGTCGAAATGACAGACAGAGGCCACAAATAAAAAAAGAAGAAGAATTCAAAAGGTTGTCTGGAAGAGATCGCTTATAGCGCTAAAACCACCCATTGTGCTTCATATTTTGTTTCTCGTTATTTCTCTGTATCTTATACCTATATACTTTTAATTACTTTGGTATAAAATAAATATATAATCTATCTACCTATCTAACATTTCCAGGTAAGCTACCTAGGTACCCACTTCTAGTAAGTACTTGCTAATATAACTTCTATACTATGGGTTATTCCTGGGGCTATCTAACAATACACACACATACCTACCAGTAATGGCGTCTATCGATGCTTTTACCATGGTTAATTTAGGTATGGTCCCCATCTTAATCATCATTCGGCAGGGACCTATAACTTATTTAGTATTGCGAGGCAATAATATTATACCTAACTAGCCGTCTCCCGCGGCGTTGCTCGCGTTAGAGTGTGACTTTTCAAAATTCTTTTCTTAGTGCGCCCCTACACTATATAAGGAACCTACCCTCCAAATTTCATACCTCTAGGACTTATAGTTTAGGCTGTGCGTTGATTCTCTGTCAGCTTCAAAAGAGTTTTATATATATTGATGATTATTTTTGTATGACATTTTATTGACTAATTTATAAATTTTATTGTTATTAATTAATTGAATGAATTTTATTGTATTACTTACTTAATGACTTATGTGTACCTAATTTGACTGTTTTAATAATAATGTCTTGTAAATTTGTATGTATATATAGTTCTATAATTTAATGTTTCTGTTATAAATAATTCCTGTAATTGGTTTATCACCGTACTAGTTATTAAATAAATAAATAAACACATACCTACCTACTAATCAAGCTTACCTGCATTACAAGTACCTGCAACACTCGTCATTAGTGTTCAATTAGCTGACAAACTAGCAAAACAAGTTCTTCTTCTCTTCAATAATGGCCTGTGTCCGTCATTTCGACAGACAATTTTGCCAATTCATAGTACTCTGCATTCGGAGTGATTATATCGTTCACTAGCCGTCTCCCGCGGCGTTGCTCGCATTAGAGTGTGACTTTTCAAAATTCCTTTCTTAGTGCGCCCCTACACTATATAAGGATACTACCCTCCAAATTTCATACCTCTAGGACTTATGGTTTAGGCTGTGCGTTGATTCTCTGTCAGCTTCAAAAGAGTTTTATATATATTGATGACTAGCCGTCGCCCGCGGCGTTACTCGCGTTCTACCCTTTAGAATGTGACGTTTCAAAATTCCTTTCTTAGTGCGCCCCTACACTATATAAGGATACTACCCTCCAAATGTCATACCTCTAGGACTTATGGTTTAGGCTGTGTGTTGATTCTCTGTCAGCTTCAAAAGAGTTTTATATATATTGATAACAACATTGTAAAAATCTTGTTTTTTAATTTCAGAGTATTTCGTTCAATGATCGAAGCACTTAACTATCGTTTGTTTCTACAACCTTATTCCGCAGTTATTCTGCGTTTTTGTGATTAAATTAACAAGTTAAATGGGTTTGGGTGGTACCGAATAAAAAACTCGAGAATTTTGTAAAATCCTTTATTAAAATAATAAAGTTGCAAAAGAGTGATATCGTAGCTATAACTTGAGCAGACCAGCAGTGCAAGTACCGTTCTTGTCGATCGCATAATTTGACATTTAGAATCGTCAAAATTCGATAAAAATGGTTTTATCGACAGTTGCGGGTACGTTACCAACTTAGTCGATCGGTAGACAAATTCGTTAAATTTTAACGAATTGGCAATGGTGTATGTTTACTATGTTTTGATTCTGACAAACGAAAGTGATTAACAGTGATATTGACAGTAAACTAGTAAATCATGGCAGCAGTGATTTCGATAAACTCTGACCTTATTTTTGGGAGTACGGATCTTTTGTCGACAAGAGATCCGTACTCCCATGGAACGATACGATTCGATACGTTTATCGACTATAGCGATCGATAACAACGGTGCTTGCACTGCTGTGTGAAGAGGCCGCGCGGTTGCAGCCAAGCCGACACGTTACACAACATTCAAAGCATCAACACAGTTGGTACATGATATAAATAAATAAATCACATGAAGTCGGCCACGAGGTATAGATTGTACACAATCATTATTTCAATCAACAGCACCAGTTACTTGCGGCTTCAAGTTTGCGCATTGCAACAATAAAGGAGCAATAAAAACTTGCAGAAGTTGCCGTCCGCTAGTTATCGATTCAAGTGAAAACGGTTTACATCTACGGTACTAAAGTAACTATGTAAAAACAAAAATCTGCTTTGAGGTTGCCCATTTTCATTGCAAACTTAGCTTGACCAGACTCAAATACATAATGAATATAGGCTTATGATGTGATAGTCAGTGAATGGAAGCTCTTAAACTGTTTTATAATCATATTTAAGCTAAGCTTGAATGTTCTAAAAGGTTATCTCTACTATAGCGCCTCTAGCGGAAATTTAAGGAACTTACGCGAACATACGATTGCCGATGACGCAAGTAACTGGTGCTATGCTAACCCTACAGGTCCGCAGAATATTACGATGTCATTTTATGCAAAAAATATTTCGAAAACAATGATTTAAAATTGCAGTAAGGTTATGCGCATAGATATAGCATACTTTAGCATAATTCTTTAATACATGATTTGTTAAGATAATGTAAGTTTTTTACATTAAATAAAACTATACTTAGTACCTATAGTGCCTTCTGGTAAGATCGGCGTAATAGTAAGTCCGGATGCCAAGCAATTCTGCGATATTTTTATATGATAATTGCTTAGTTACGTGATTTATCCGGACTTAATATTAGGCCGATCTTACCAGAAGGCACCTTAATACATAATTGATTAGGTAACAAAATTGTTTCGATTGTTCGCGCGAATACAAAATACTGAAAGAATTCGTACAAAATGCAGACGGAATATAATACAAGTAGAAAACTAGAAATCCCTTGTGCAATACAGATTCAGAAAGGACAGACCAACACTGGATATGAAATAACTCTCTGGTAACATTTTCTCTAGCAATTTTTTCCTAATAAAGTTCTATTTACAAAAATCCGTTTACCTCATAACACCCAATAATATAATTCCGTAACTAAGGTTTTTATGATTAAACAATATTTACACAGTAATATATTTTATATGCCCCATCTCAATTTTTACCTACCACTGCAATATACACGCGAAGCGATAATACATGGGTTGTTATGATTCGAATACAATAATCTCTGTACAGTACTTCTTATAAAATAACCCTCCTTTTGCTCGTAAGTCGGGTTACAAATATCGCCTATTACAAGATATTAAAATGATAAGTCTTAATACATTTTGTACTTAACAAAGTTACAAGGCATAGATTCGAAATATTGTGATTTGTGCACGATAAAGTTTAACATAACATTGAATACATTATAATTACATTTTAACAATTTATTCGATTCATTCACAACGTGGATTTGCAATCGATATAAAATGCACGTTACTTAGGACGCACTCGCACTTGGTTTTGCGTCGAACTTATCGGACCAACCATCAGATACACCGAACGTGGAAGGTCCAAGAGATTATAGTCTATAGTTCCCGCACAAGTCCCGGTAGACACATCACAAATAACCCTACATAAGTTTTATTCAGAGTTGTACACAGCGCCATCTTTCGTCCGCTTAACGAACTTTCTTAAGAAACCTCGATGGACTGGACAACCTTGGACATTGGACTGGACATTGTAAAGTGCAAAGTCCGGTTTTAGTCAGCGTATAGCTTAGCTTATGGTCAGTTGAACCATATTAATAAGCAGCGCACGCACTCTGCTCTCTTTGGTCATAGTCATATCGCTGACTAAGTGCCAATTTAGTTTTAATGGCGATCGGTTTTTCTCACACAAATGACAGTTACAGGAATATCAAGAGCTGCTACAAAATGTCAGGGAATCTTCGGCCCGTATGCTGTTTTACTACTCAAGCACTGACCGGACTTATGCATAGATTTTTATATGAAAACCTCTATTCAAATCTATGTCAAGCATAGATCATATAGGCTTGAGTAACGATTTCTATATCAGCATATTACGGGCCTTAAGGACCGAATGAACCATAAAAAGTCCTTAACATCAATTGTAAATGATGTAAAGGACTTTAATGATGCTTGTGCCTGTTTGTTTACTCCCAACGCTGTTTATATCACTCACACAAGATGATTTTATGGTTATCATAGAACCACTCTAAAAAAATTATATAAAAACTTCTCTAGAGGCGCATTCAGGCGGACCGTTCAATAGTTCTTAAACAGATTATGAATTTGGGGGGGTGTCAGAGGCTTCATTTTCACAAATTATTTGATAACCCTATTTTATGAAACCCTGTATTATAATCAAGCAGTGTTTCATTTGTTTTGATGCGAAAGACAACGCTGTGCAACTCTGAATGATCCAATACACGATGTGTTTCCTGAGATACGTAGCACAGTGCACTATGAGGCCAGTCGTCGTCGCACGAATGCATCGGCCCCTGACGATGCGTATGAGCTGGGCACATCTGACCCTTCCTGTTTGTACCCGTTCTTGCCGTTGAGGGTACTCGTGGACTCGTCCATCACGGCCTGGGAACAAAGATTTAAATATATATTCGTACATCATCAAAGGATTATTTTGAAAACTGTTGCGCTGAAGTAAAATATACATTGGTAGATAGCCACATTGTGTTCTCTGAGTGAATTTAGTGATGCCGATTTCGTACACTAGAGCTGGTATGCTCAGACTCAATCGTGACTCAAGCGTTAGGCGCAAAGATTTTCATAGTTACAATACTAAATTAAACAAACTTTTAGATCTAATCTAGATGATTTATATTTTTTTTATTTTAGAAACAGTACCTAAAATCATAAAAAATTCATACTTCAGTATTTCGTCAGTATGAGCCTAGGATTCGAATTCTATATCTAGTAGGTTTCTTATAGGCTTTATACAATTTAGACTCTAGATTGTATAGGGCCTTGCAAGTGCAAGTGCACCGTGCAAGCTCTAGGACTTTGGATATGATAATGCTGCCAGTTTAAAAAATCTTCCCTGGGCTCTAGATGAATCTAGCAATATTACTGATGATCTATGTATTGTCTTTCAAATTTAACTTCGTCATCTTTCTAATGACGTTAAAAGTCCTAAAACATCCGTGTCGATTATCGAAATGGTTTAATTGATTGATATGTATATTATATACCTGCGTACATAAAAACATTTCATAATAATAACAAGGCATGACCACATAATGACGTAAATACTAAATCGGTAACAGCGTATGTTATTGACCGATCAAACAAACTTAATAAAAAAGTGTTTGCTAGTGTTTTGATTTTATTTTTAGAATTCAACAAAAAAGTATTAACTCCGAAATATTCCACAGTAACGTACAAAAAACGTAGGTATAGCAATATACTTAAATCGAATTTAAAACTTTGCCGTAACTTATCGAAATATTCCACAGTGACGAACAAAAAAATTATATATTGCAAAATATAATCGACGTTGGAAATAAACAAAACTTTGGCATCTTTTTTGCCTCTTTTAAACTATGTAGTAATTTATAGCAACGATTATAATTATTTATAACTAAGTGCCGCCCGCGACTTCGTTCGCGTCCCGTTGGTTCCCGTTAATTTTTCGAGATAAAAAGCAGCCTATATGTTCATCCAGGTCACGGACAATATATATTCCAAGTTTCATCCAAATCGGATCAGTAGCTTTTACGTGAAAGAGTAACATCCATCCATCCATCTATCCATACTAACAAACTTTCGCGTTTATAATATTAGCAGGATGCTGAGAGGACAATTCAATAATAAAATTGTTGCACTATTACGAGGAAATTATTTTCTTTTTATATTTTATTGTTATTTCCAAGCGCGTGACCCGACACGTGATAATGACGCGAGTAAAAAGGTTATGAGTTTCATCGTTTTTATATTCTGTAGAAATAATCTATGCTTCATTATAATTATCATCACTGGGCGCTGATTGCACGGCATTTTATGACACAGCGTTTCGTATATTTTGTTGCATGCATAGCTACGCATACTGTTACTATACTACTGGACTTATTATACTGTATATTAAATAAACACTGAGGTCGTAACCAGGTTGATATTCTATAACCGCTACAGAATTTCTATTCTATGTAGACTGTAGACTCTATGTAGACTGTATATATAGCATTCACTCTTCTGTCATTTTAGGATTTGTCTGTCTCGTGGTAGTAACCCTTTGAACATAAGATCGCGTGTTCAAATCCGGTCGTGCAGCGTGCGTGACCGGTACATATGAAAAAAAAGTGGTATTCCAGTGACCCGAAACGGCGAAGGGCAATATCATAAGGCAAGCATCAGCTCCATACCCTTCACTGTAGGCGACATAAACTGAGATAATCATAAAGTTGCTGGGCAAAAATTATCTTAAGGTTCCGTCATCCGTCTGACGATGTCGATTATTTTTGTGAACGTTAACCTCTAAAGTTCGAAAAACGGCCTAAATACGGCCTCTTAAGCACTTCAAATGTTAACATACAGCTTTATGTTGTATGATCGGTATTCGTGAAATAAATCAGATCTTATCAAAACAAAGGTCATTGAACGGAAATGATTCAGTTTAGGTCTCTAAATTCAATAAAGCTTAATGGTACCTCTTTCTTGTTGCTTGCTTTAGACCGATTTGAAGGATTCACAATTCGCCGTCGAAAATTGCAAGTCACCAATCACTGTACATGATATCCGGCTTTAGCTGTCATGGAATAATGAATCTTACTACAACGGAAAAAGACTTATGTCCCGAAATTTTGCAAAACAGAAATAATTGAAGAAAAGGGTACCCCTTTCTTGTTGCTTGCTTTAGACAGTTCTGAAGGATGATTCAATTCAATGAGGATTGCTCAGTCACTGATTATCCCTCTATCTTATAAAAAGTTAGAGTAGACGTTATGTCCTGATTACGTATGTTAAACAAGACATAATGTCTACTCTAACTTTTTATAAGATAGACCATATGTCTTCGATTATTGTACACCAGGGCCCAAATAACCCTTATTTTAGTACGATTATTGATTATCCTGAACCTGAATACGGAACATTGACCCGACTGGCTCGACTTGTTTAGGCTAGAGTTCACTAACACATAACAGGGCGTTCAACGGCTTGTTAACCCATAGCCATGTTTAAATTATTAAATATCTGGTGATAATAAATTAACTGTCAAGTAAGAGTCAGAGAGTAATAAGGTGAGAGTAGAGGTCCAAGAGTCTAATGTTGCGTTCACACTATGCCGCAGTCGGCAGGGACTTGGGCAGGGAAGTGGGCACGAGCATAGTGTGAACAAGATAATGCCTCTGTCACGGCTCCCGGCCCAAGTTCATGCCCTTGCTCTCTGATGAGAATAAAGGCGATGTTGCTGTGGCAATAAGTCCGCGGCAATAATGCCCGGCAGCGGGCATAGTGTGAACGCGGTATACCATGAGAGAGATGAATAAACGGCTACGTGAAGAGAAAATTTTAAGATGAGGAGAAAAAGACTCAGTCTGTATTAAAGACTAGCTTCTGCCCGCGACTTCGTTCACGTCCCGCTGGATCCCGTTGATTTTCCGGAATAAAAAGTAGCATGTGTTAATCCAGGTCGCGGACAATATATATTCCAAGTTTTATCTAAATCGGATCGGTAGTTGTTGCGTGAAAGAGCAACAAACATCTATACATACAAACTTTCGCGTTTATAGTATTAGTAGGATAGGATTATTAATTCAGCATCTTACTTTATATTCATGCCTCTACTTACAAGACACTGCGCCGTCTCGCAGAGGAAAAACATTGTTTACAATACACAATAAAAAATACGAAAATTAGGATTTGGACGATGAAATTGGATCAAATAAAAAATAAAAAATTGACGCACTTTTGTTTTATGATAAAAAGTGAACACCAGGAGAAGGCTCATCTGATAAGTGGTAACCCCTGCATATGACAATGCATCACTGACCACATCCGATAAGGACGTGCCTGAGACACATCGCATAGTCGCAGTGCGTCCACCACAAGCTAAGAATTTGAAGGCCTACCACTAAATTAATAGATATTAATTAGTTAGGGTCTAGAAGGTTATGGAATTGAGGTTTTCGCAAAGGCATGGCGTTCCGAAATAATGATGCAATCGTTTGCATACATTGTATGGACTAACAGAAATACATAACATTTTGTCTTTCAAAATATAAATGGAAATTGTTTGTTAAATTATAAAGTGTTTTGCGAAATATGGATGGTGTTTCAAAAACAAACCATTGTATTGCAATGTCATGCCTCGGTAAGTAATAAAATGGAATGCCCGAAAAACATAAATTGCCCATAGCATACAAAATAATACAAAACTAAATAAACATTCATTTGTAGTTTGAATTTATAATTTAAAAAGGTGCATTATAATATTATTGTTTTATTAGATGTTTATAATTTTTTTATTGTGTCGCCATTGTTCATGTTATGATTTAAAAAAGTAGTTTTGTTCACACACTTTTTATAATACTTACATTGGAAGACATATATTTCTTTATCATTATTCTTTATAGAAACGACATAAATATAGGACATAGGGTTGTAAAAATGTTTGTTTAAAATTACGTAATTATCACAATAGATGGATAAGCTATAAATATTAATAGTACGCCTTAAGATGATTTTATGATAGTCGTTAATATAATGATCATAAATAGTAAATTTATGAACAAGATTATCATTTTGTTGCAATACTAATCAAGGACGTTAGAATGAACATGAACAATTATACAACCGTTAGATAGGACGTTGTTATAAGACAATAATTACTTAACGACCCTTAACAATAATACGATGATGATAATTATATTTTACTTTCAAATTTCATGTAGTAAGAGCAACTACGATTTCTCGGTAATATAATTTGAGCTTGTAACTAATATTTTGAGATTCGTAAAACTGTTTTAAACCATCCACCAGTGGATTTTTTAAAAAATGTTCTTCCTTGACTACTCAGAAACAAATAGAAACACTAGCTATCTTATTATAATTACCAACATTAGGTACCTTTTTATATTCCATAAAATTTTCATGAGACAGCCATTTACACCCCATACGGTCATTACGAATTTCATCGAACGCCATTCGGTTCCGAATACGCTCTGTTCTTGACTTACCATACAGAATCCATTGTTTTTCTTCGCCTTCCTATCAACCTTGTTGTATCGTGCCTTGTAGAAGTCAGTAAAGAGGAACAGGAATAGGAAGCCATGCATAGCGATCCAGTAGACGAAGACACGTGGGTACTGGCATGATGGCCGGAACAGAACTTGCAGTTGATGCGTGAATATCAACACGAATTGAACCTGTAAATAAAAAATAATTTTAGGGTAATTCTTGAACATTGCTAACTCTTTTTGACGTTTAATAATAATAATAAAACATTGTAAATAAAATAAAAATATTGGCCTATAGATAAGAGTACTTGAGTCTGGAAAATTTCGGGAATTGCTCGAAGTAAACCTGTATCATATCTCGTGGAATTTGTTCTATAGGACAAAAACATAAAGAATGTCAGAATGTATGAGCCTCTAATATTTTGGATCATATTAGGTTAAAACAACAAACAGCATGTGGTTTGCAGATTTCCTCCCGTACAATTAAGTTTCATTAGAATAAGTACAACCTTACCAGCATACTTACTCGTAATATCTGTTATTCGAGAGAACCAGTATGAACTTAATTATATTTAATTCCTATTCCATATTATACACCATTACTTCGCGCTACGCGAATGGAAAATTTTATATATTTACGAGGCGTAGTAATTTTACTATGCCACTTGTTCTATCATACTCTGATTGATGATTCATTGACTTATTTTTTTTGAAGATTTCATATGTTTAAACGTACATATAAATAAAGATAGGACTAATATGTTCTATAATATATAATAATATATAATATATTCTGTCAAAAGGGCACAATCCTAATTAATTACAGGCACATGAGACTTCAAGTTTTTACGTCTCAGAGTGATGGACGCAGTGCATTGCCTTGCAGGGCACGTCCTCATTGGACTTGCTCTGTGAGGTAATGCATTGTTATAGGCAGAAGTTACCACTTAACATCAGGTGAGCTATCAGCTTGTTCCATTACTTATATCATAAAAAAAAACATATTACCTGACAAATGGACAGAAAGTGTTCATACAAAATTCTGATTTAATATTATTATGTAGGGAACCATGACAATAACTAAATCATATAAATGTACGGAACAATCAAACAAATTGTGGATATGTAACCAAATTTGGCACTTTATGGTGCGACTGTGCCAGAACATGAATAATTATAGTAGTTAAGAATACTAGTTGAACAATAATAAAACCAGTTTTAAGAATCGGAAGTAGGTATTTTACGTTAACAGGCTATATTATAACTTAGATCAAGGGAATAAAGTTTAATATCTATTATGTATGTTTTGGAGCTTCAGATACCTGCTTACGACAGGTAATTATATCCGTTTTTATAATGATACGATGTTATGTGTAAATGTACTATCGCAGACTACCTACTTTTTGCAATAATATAGAGCGCAAAAAGGTGTCCGGGATTACCCAAGACGTCAAACGATAAAATTAGACATGGAAGTTTTTTGAACAAAACCTACATTATATTTTTCACGTTGATACGTAGTCGTATGCTACATAAGAATAACAAACGTGGATAGGTGTCTAAAAATAAATAGAAGATGTTACGGAGACGGACGTTGCAGATGACTATTACGCTGTCGACACAATAAATTAAAAACCACTTCTGATTGGCCAACTAACACGACATAATTGTTGTATCAGTTGGTTTGTGATTGGTCGGACCTTGTGCAATTGAAAGAAGAAAGAACTACGTAAAAAACAAGGTTCTAATATCTCACCATCTGGAAAGCAGTGAGGTACTTCTTCCACCAGATGTACTTTTGGTAGCGTGGTCCCATCGCCGACACCATGTAGTAGAAATACATCACGATGTGGACAAACGTGTTGAGCAGAGCGAAGAATGTGCTGTGACCACCTGTGGAAGGAAAACACGTTATAGAAAAAAATAAATCACAAACCCTTACCGCAAAGCGAAATGGAAATAGAAACCAACATAATACATCCAAAAACATTTTCTGAGATATCTTGGTACTCGAGGTTTTTGAAGGGGCAATCAGGCCTCACTTAGAACACATGGTATTTTTACGAAATCATATAAATATAGTTCAAAGAGTGATTAGCGCTTTGTCTGTACTAAAACACAGATTAAATCATTTACATGTGAATGATAAGACGTTTTGTTTATTGAGACTGTGTTCTTCCAATTTCATAATTTATCACATCTTCAAAAGAAATTACTAACTATGCCTCAAAACCTCCGAGTAAACTCGTTCGTTGGGGTCAATACTTTATTTGCAGCCGTATTTGCGAGGAAAGCAGGTTTTTTAACTTCTGATTGACGGCGTTGTGTGTCTGTTCCCTCATAGCTCTAAAAGTAGGGTTCCAAATTTAATGTAGTTTTTTTAGAACATTGATTTGTCTAGAATGGTTCATAGCCAATAGCCATGTTTGGTGAAAACTGGACCGTATTGGAAATTGCTCAAAGAGATGGTATTATGTCGGTATCCTGTCTTCTTTGTAAATTGGAATAAGAATTAGTTATTTTTTTGCCTTTTCACGATTCGATGGAAAATTTAGCTTGAGTAAGGTGCCGCGATTATTTTTATGGGATAAGAATATATTATTGACGTCATGGGTTTACGGTCATTGGCATTTTGAGTATGGTGGACCGCTCGCGATTTTGTATTTTTTTTAGACCATTTGTAAAGATATTTCGTTTTAATATGTCACGAAAAACCTTTCCATTCTCATGACTTCTATGAGTAAAAAAACTCTTTACGTTTAATATTCAAATCATTTCATCCAAATATGGCAAAATAAAAAATAATTTGCATCGGATTAGCTAAAAGTCATATTACATTGTAATGTATTATTGTATTTTCCGGCAAGTTATCACATTTTGAGCCACGTGATAAGTACTAAATTGAGAATAATTTGATGTACAAACATTACATTACGTTGACGAGTGTTGAGTTTGTTTACTTCATTATGACCTACGGAATAGCGGATGTCATGTTCGTAAGAACACGCGAATTTTGAGACAAGCTTCAAAACTTAGATCACGATAATTTTCACTACCATTTTCAAACTTTTATTTGAACATATAAATTTAACACTTTTATAGACATTGTTAGTTCCTAGAGCATAATTAAAGATGACATAAATCTGTGAACACCATGTGCAAATAATATAAAACAGCGGCGCAATTGTCTTTTATCCAATCAGACAAGGTGCCCATTGCGGTATCGATAACTAGCCAATTGGAAGCTGGCGTCATAATGTAGCACGTACTTACCATCGAAACTATGCTTTGAGGATTTCGTCACATAGGTAGATAGGCTCATAGGTTGTTCTAATTCTTATATAATCATACCATAACAAAATTTCAAATTATATCTATGCTATTACTCTCATAATAATTAAGTTAAATGCAATAGCCATAAATTACTTACAAAACCCATATGATAAAATCTACTACTAAATCACGGTGCGTCTGTATATCTGTGTATTTATACGATAAGTACTAAACGGATCTGCGTAATTATTAATTAGATAGGCCCACGATGGTACTTGCGATATTCGTTTAAAAATTGCTTGACCTAGTTCTGACGAATATAAAATTATAGGATTGCGATAAAAATATTACATCATAAGACTCTGATTTGCAAATTAGTAAATAAGTGGGTGTTGACAGCCAAATATAACGTAAGGCCGTACTGATATATCTAGGAAAATAGTACTGTATAACAATAAATATTCTTGGACATATCACACAACGCTCTCTAGTCCCAAACTAAGCAAAGCTTGTACTATGGGAGCTAGATTGCTGATAGAATAATATACATTTTTTTGTAAATACCTAACTTATGATACATAGTAACACCCAGACACAGAACAAACATCTATGTTTGCCACACAAATGTTTGTTCTCAGTGGGGATCGAACCCACGACCCACAGCACGGAAGGCAGAGCTACTAACGACTGACCTTAGTAAAATTTAATTTAGAGCCTAATTTGTCTAGGCTCAGCCTTAAAACGCCTTCTCTGGGCTATCCAACTATCGTCTGACTCATTAAAAACTATTTAGTACTTTCCGCGATTTTTTTTCTATACAAACAGGCAAGTACGGCGGTGAATTTTATTTATACTTTAACCTGCTTACTTATAATTGTTGCCTAACTTTATTCAGCTGTTTAAATTATTGCTGTCTCTTACTAACGGTTCATGTCAAACAGTGACCGAGCTAGATTTTAATCAATTGTTTAACAATGAAGCGCTCGTGGATATGCTTGCTTAGTCAATCTTTACCGATTATCTAAGTTAAGCGACGTTCTATGCGCGGTCACTATATGGGCATTTATAACTGAGCGCTTCCGTGCTTCGGAGGGCACGTTAAACTGTCGGTCCCGGCTCTAGCAGTCGTAAAGCCTCGACGGAGGCCTTAAGGCGGCCTAAAAACTCCGTCATCAGAGTTGGCCACTAACTCATACGAGCTTGCTTGCTTATTCAGCTTTTATAAGTATAGCCCTGAGTGATAACTTATATTTGTTTTACTAACATGACACAATCTATTAGCACCAGTAATGGTGTTTTATATTACACGTACCACGTCATCGCCCTATGATTTGTATTGCCTATTCTTAAGTTATTATTTATGAAATATGCCGTTAGTGTAACTTAAATAAATAATGACTCAGATATTTGTTGGTAATTAATTCGCCATTACGTCTAACGAAGGTAGATAAAACGATAACCTATTAAGCACAGTTTTATAAAATAACTAGCCGTCGCCCGCGGCTTTGCTCGCGTTCTACCCTTTAGAGTGTGACGTTTCAAAATTCCTTTCGTAGTGCACCCCTACACTATATAAGGATACTACCCTCCAAATTTCATACCTCTAGGACTTATGGTTTAGGCTGTGCGTTGATTCTAAGTCAGCTTCAAAAGAGTTTTATATATATTGATGATGATGATGATATACTGTTACGGGATCAATGCTTTCTGATGGCAACTACGAACCAGAAAACGTTTAAGACGACCCTTTGAACGGACGACATTGAGTTCGCGAATGATGCCTATGACCAGCTGTGTACTTCTTTAGGTCGCTGATGATGAGGATGATGAAATAAACACGTTGGTATAAAAACGTGATGTTTTATTATAATCATTTATTTTAATGGACGCGGCTTATATTTTTACTATCTTTTTTGGTAGAGGTTTTTTGGGTTAAAAGTTTTTTTACCAAAAATAGTTTTATAACTCGTGGATCCTGACCGAGAGCAAAAGTAATATAAACTGATGATTTAAAACACTATTAGCCGAATCCTCAAACGCTACTTATATTAAGTTTACGCTTAAATTATTGCCATCTCTTACAAATGAGTAATGTCAAACAGAGGCAGAGCAATTCTAAGTGTTGTTCAAATTTGAGTGACGTTTCAGTATTCGGCCCTATGTGTTTCTTAATATATATTTATAACAAGGATGTCGTCTCCGACTTCATTCGAGTGGTTTATTTAAATCAACCTCTGCGATTTAGTGTTGAATTTCAGGAATAAGCCTAAATTACAAATCTATCTAGACCCAGGTCTTACTACTGGTCTGTTTGTTGTCAGTCAGACACATCAACGCACAGCCTAAACTATAAGTCCTAGAGGTATGAAATTTGGAGGGACTTATACAGCCTAAACTATAAGTCCTAGAGGTATGAAATTTGGAGGGTAGTATCCTTATATAGTGTAGGGGTGCACTAAGAAAGGAATTTTGAAACGTCACACTCTAAAGGGTAGAACGCGAGCAACGCCGCAGGCGACGGCTAGTACATTATATTTAAATACTGCTAGTATTACTAAAAATCGCCTCTCAACCTAAACACTGCTTGATATTTACTATCCTTTACTTGTTTAATTTCCTTTCATCTTTTCTTCCTTTTTACTATTTGTCACTATCTAAACAAAACACTATATTGAACAGTGACTAACTTTTGACAGAAGTTGAGAAAGGATTGTTAGTCCCTGCATATTAAACACGCCATGAAGAATAGGGCGCAAGCTGGCAAGGATTATTTCCCACAAAGGGAAAAGAAAAAAATGTGTAAAACCCCAGCTTTTTTTGATTCAATTTAATCTGTTAATGTCGCCATAAATTCAAAGCGCTTTGACGTTGAACATTACTATTAAGTATTTTGCGATAAATATTTATTGATTATAAGTCAAAGGGAGTTGGGCGTTTTGGGACTATTCCTTAGCAACAGGTGATATTTGCCTCAGTCGAAGTACTGGCCAGTATCATCATCATCATCAATATATATAAAACTCTTTTGAAGCTGACAGAGAATCAACGCACAGCCTACACTATAAGTCTTAGAGGTATGAAATTTGGAGGGTAGTATCCTTATATACTGTAGGGGCGCACTAAGTAAGGAATTTTGAAAAGTCGCACTGTAAAGGGTCTAGAACGCGAGCAACGCCGCGGGCGACGGCTAGTTTATTTTATATGCTTTTTCTACTTTGAAACATTGTCTTACAAAAATTTATAATTGCTGGTAACCTTCTCCGAGAGATGTAGGCGAGGTTTCAATGTAAAAAAAAAACTATAGTAACTTTAAAAAATTGTGAACCAACTAAGCCCAGCTTCCTTTATTATTTTAAGCGGATTTCATTAAATAAATACATATTTATAAAGTAGGCAAAAAATGTTAGGCCAGTTTTTTTTGAATAAATCATAGATGTGTAATTTGTATGCGAATTTGAGAACAAGACTGACATGACACGTGTTTTGTCATGTGCCTCTAGGTTATGGGTGACCTAATGGTTTTTTAAATAACTAATATTGCTATATTAGTATTGGTTGGATAAATATACATTGATTCATAAAAAAATCATTCATTTCTTCTAGCTCAATTAGTGTACGCGGTTGAACTCTTATGAACGAATCTAAGTAGATCCTTTAATTTATTTAGTTACCCAAGCACGTATGTAATGTTCAGTTCAATCTTGATTCGGTGACTGTACCCTTTAATGACAATGCAAATGCCATAAAAAGTATTAATATATATTTTAAAATATGTGGTTTTGTAGTTTTCCGCATTAAATAATTATTGTTACTGTCTACGCAGGACAGCGGCTTCAATACGTCATTATAAACACAAGTCATTAGTTCCAATTAATACATTATAACAAAATAAATTAATTTTGCTTTTTTAGTAGGAAGTATTGGTACTGATTCTCGTATTGCATTTTTTTAACTAACCTAATTTGACAGCTCTGAAATTATAGCCGTTATTGTCGTTTCAGTTTATAAGAAAAGAAGAGAAACATATTTAGTGCTGTCAAATTAGGTTAGTTTAGAAAAATGCAACAAGAAAATCGATACCATTATTTATAATATGGTATTATTTTTTATCCCGTTTGCAAAAAGATCATTATTTCATTAGTTTCGCGCCAGCTGTCGTAACGCCATCTGACGAAACAAGTTAGATTTAATTAACTTCTACTCACACTAAATAGATGGCACTGGTGAGACTCATTGTGAAAAACCCAGGGGTCGACGAGCAATTTGAACCACTACTATTTACGCGAAAAATTTCGCAAGCATTGCATGTTTCTAGTACAGTTTTTACCAATGCAAAATCCCTCTAATACGATGAATATTCAGTGATAAAATCGAGGTTTTCAAAGAGCACACTTACACCGTTTTCGCTACCCAAAGCGGTAGCGAAAGCCGAGTACGCGGTAATCCAACGGTTCAAAATATTCCTCCGCTTCTCCTCCAAAGGACTTAATACCAACCACCGCGGCGTATCGAGATTCCACGCAGTATCCAACAAAAATTCATCGCTACCTACCCTACCTATTTCTTAATCTTGTCCTTCTTTTAACTTAACTTAACTAATATTATAAAGCCTCGATTGGAGAATACCGGGTACAAAGTCCAGGCCGAAAAAGACAGCTATTTGGCATTTGAGCATAACCGTACTGTAAAATACATACCGGATGCAAAGTCCAGGCCGAACAAGACAGCTATTGGGCAATTGGGCACGACTGTTGTCTAAAATACATCATCAACATCATCAACCTATATCGGTCCACTGCTGGACGTAGGTCTCTCCCAATAACTGGATGAAAAGAGCCTAGGACCGCTACATTTCTCAGATCGTCACCCCAACTAGCCGGAGATCGTCCTACACTACGCTTGCCTAAACGTGCTCTCCACTCGAGTATTAGTTTGGTCAAACGATTGTCGGTTCTGCGACATACATGGCCGGCCCATATACACACTAAAATACATACCGGGTGCAAACTTGAGCCCGAACCAGACCGACATGGGCATGATCCCGTGGTGGACAACGTGGAGTGTGGACACGTGCTCGTTCTTCTTGCGCAGCACAAAGAATAGAGTGTCCATGAACTCCGTGAACTTGCTGAAGTAGTACCACCAACATGTGTTCGCCATCTGAATGGTAAATTGTACATTATGTCACAAGGGGTTAAGAAGTAAGCGGGGCAGTAAAATTCGGTTTACACTTTTATAAGTATAGTCACAGTAGGCGTTGCTACTCTGTACTACAGTGCTGTCCTACTGAACTTATTGAAGTATTCAGCAGGGCTATTCTGATTAATTCGGAAAGTATTCGGGCCAAAATCAGAAATTTTTAAAAGAGATTTCTAAATCTTTTCTAGTTTCCGATACCGATCCGAAAAGGCATTCCGAATTAATTAGAATAGCCCTGCTGAATACTTCAATAAGTGCCTAAAGTTCTTCTTTAGGTCTACCGAAGAGAAGTCTTTCAAGCTAAAAGAATATTTTGTCTAAGACCGATTTAAAGCACGTACGCGCTCAGAAAACAATGCCAATGCGTATGTTATAAGAGTTGTTCTTTTTCAATGCATCATAGGGGATATCTACCGATAGTAATTTGTTGCACTCAGAGAAGATAATATTGTTATACCTAACTAGCCGTCGCCCGCAGCGTTGCTCGCGTTCAACCCTTTAGAGTGTGACGTTTCAAAATTCCTTTCTTAGTGCACCCGTACACTATATAAGGATACTACCGTCCAAATTTCATACCTCTAGGACTTATAGTTTAGGCTGTGCGTTGATTCTAACTCAGCTTCAAAAGAGTTTTATACATATTGATAGGACCCCAAGAGTTCGAAAGATTATTCCGTGTTCTTGTTAGAGTTTAATAAAAAAAATTTGCATTTGCTATTTGTAACACATAGAAGTAGCCAATTCAATAACATTCTCCAAGATAAGGGGACAATAGGTTTGGTTTGCACGAGCGTGAGCTCGGCACGGCGACTGCTGAGCAGTCATTTCTTTGAATAGATTGTAATGGTTGCTTAAACTCAGGTATTATTGAACTAAAATATTTGATTTCAGCTGAAAGGGATAGACAGACGACATTGTTATCGAGGGAAATCTATGTGTGGAGACGTCGCAAAACAGGCATTTTTGGAAAATCTATGGGAGACATCTATTTCTACCCAAGGTTGATATTATGATGATGACTATTTTCAAGTGTGTGGTAAGTGGTAAGTATACCAAATTACCAACTACTGCGCAAGTTAATTGCAGTTTGAAACATTTAGTTCATCTCAATGATTTCAGATAGGATGAAGTGAGTGCATACTCGAAGGTCTGATGATGATTAGCAATAATGAAGAGGATCCAACAAGATTTTTATGATTGACTTTGCCGCACTGTATATAGGCGCAATGTCATATATTATATTTTTTTTTTTAAATCTCGTCTTATCCTAATAAGCTGTCATCTCAAAATATCTACAGATATTAAATCAAGACCGTTCAATATAATCGCTAAATTAAACGAGTTATCACTCTTGGTAATGACACGATAGGTCACTATCAAGGATACACTTTGTCAAAATACTACTGATAGATAATGTTAACACGATTAATATTCAATTATCCCCAATTAATTCTAGATTATCTGCTATAAATATTAATCTCAGTATTGATTATAAATTATATAGGTTTTAAGGACGACGACATTATAATGCAAATATATAAAGTCAAGTATATTTGTGTGCCAGCCATACTTCTGCCTAAACATACGGATAAAGCAAAATACATATTTACATTTGAAACCAACCTTGACCCTAGTTAAATTAATACCAGGAGGTCCTTCAAACATAACTAGAGGTTATGTTAAATATTTTAATCATTTTAAATCTACTGAATCTACCTAAAAGTAATCCATTTTTCCTTTCAATATACTGAACTTTCTTTCAGTATTTAATCAGATGGATAATTTATTTATTTAATCGATGGTCCGATGATATTGTGGCTGTATTTGGGCAGCAGTGGAGAAGACTCGCGCAGGACCGGTGAGACTGGCGTACTAAAGAGCAGGCCTATGCCCAGCAGTGGGTGCATACAGGCTAAATAGATAGATAGATTTAATCAGTATTCCAATGGACCGCATGAAAAACCTAGGCATATACATATCAAATTGTATGTAAGTTCTATATACATAAAAACATGGTCAGTTACGAGTAGTTACAGCGTTTGCTTTAAGAGTCAAAAATTTACATCGGGCCATTCCAACTGCAACACAATAGAACGATAACATCGCATTTTTCAAATACTTACCTAGAATTATTCTAATGTCCGTAAGCAATAGCTATATTCATTTAAACACAATAACTTGTAATACAAGCAAAGTGTATGCGATGAGAATTTTCTAAATAGTTCGTTATACCGTGGTAACTGTTCGCTTATAAATGTTTGAAATTTTTATTTAATTTTGTATTATTTTAATGAGAATTCTTCTGTCGGCGTTGCTGTATACTTTTATTTTAACAAAACTGATTTTCTAGTATATGTAGTAGTCACTATAACACCATTTGAGATCTTTCAAGTCAAGTATCTAGTAGGTACTTATCTAACCTACCTAATAAGACTCGTATAGCATTATTCTTAAAAACCTTGTGGTTCTAAATAAAAATAAGATTTTGTGTTTGTTTAATGGTAAATAAATAAAAAAAATGTTTAGCTTGGTCTGTCAGACCGTTTCTATCCACTCTTTATAAAAGGGTTTAAAAATCACTTATAGGTATCACATATAGGTATACCTTCTGTAATTTTTTTCCGTACAAAAAAATAAGTAGGTGTATTGATATTAGACATGCTAATCAAGTCTCAACAATTTTGCATACGCATATAATGTTTATTTTATAAAGCGGACGTTGAACGTACAGGAAGCGATTAATATTTTGCCAATTGACAGGTATCGAGCAAACTTACACGTTTGAAGCTGCTGTTTGACCCTGAAAGTAGGTACTGCGAATATCAAGTATTGTCATCTGTGTAAATAATGAAAAAAAAATCCAAAAATGTTTTTATGACTCGACTCGAAACTATATAGCAGCTATCCATTTTTAATCTATTTTTTTTATTGATTGAGAAACAAACAGTTAAAAACCTCATTAAATAAAAAAAAATGAATTATCTATCTTAAAGTATAATTATAAAATACTATGGTATTTTGCGTGTGTGATAACTATTTTTTATCAGTGTTACTGTCTAGGAAACCGCTTATCTAATCGTTTACGTGATACGATACGTATTGTATTCGTCACTGGCGTATGACCAAAGTATATAATCTCCTCTTCAATGCGTTCGACTAAACTGGTTTTGCAAATCTATTTTAGGACGAAAACTTCCTTATTTTGATGTATTTTTAGTTTAGTTTTTTATGATTTTTGGATGAATGACCGGTAGTGGCATTTTCATCTGAGTGCGTAAGCGATAGTTGTTTGTCGCAACTATAGCAGTTGCATAGTTTTGTCGAAGGCCATCAGGTGACCTAAAAACTTCTTGTTTTAGTTTCTGCTTACATAAAGAGGGAAGGGAGGCCTTTGCCCTGCAGTGGGACTAAAGCGGCTGAATAATTAAAATAATTCCTCGATACAGGCTTAGCCTAGTGAGGAGACTGACAGGTACTCTCAGTCCTTGTTTTTTTTTTGTCTGAGAAATTTGTTTTTATGTCCAATTAATAATTCTAGTTTTTTTTTTCATACTGTTTAGTTATAATTTTTATGGATGTAATTCTTTTTTTTTTCTGTAATAAACTTTTTTTACTTTTTACTTTCTTTCTTTAATTACATACACGGTGTAACGAAACTGATATGTTAAACCTATATAAGCGGTTGATTCCGATAAATTAATTGAACAGTTCATACGGTAAAAATCTTTAGTTTCTGTAAAACTTTTTATTAACCATATTTTATTGACAACCCTATCAAATAAATCCGCAATAGTGTAAGTTTTCCTCCTTGCTAGATAGGTACGTCATTTCAATCGGCGCATTTGTAACTCATACTAGTTCTCAACTAGTATACGTTTTTTTTAAGAATAGTCTTCTTCTATAGCTATGGCCTCTATCCGTCATTTTGACAGACAAAGTTGCCAGTGTCAAGTGATGAAGAATAGTCTAAAATGCTGTTGTCTAACAATTACTGACTTAGTATAAATATAGAGATGATAGTTTACCCTCATAGCAATCGGGCTCCGTGAGTAGTCAACCCGTTGACAGCTGAAGTTGTAGTGACCCCACCAACCGCTCATCAGGTACTGTGGAAATTAAAAAAACAAATACAACAACATACATGTATGTATGCGAAAAAAACAAATATAACAACTTACATAAACATATTTAAAAATATACATTTATTCACAAAGAAAATTTACAATACAGTATTTACAAAATACACATGAAACAGTTGAGCTATCTACAAACCGTTGCAAACGATTTATAGATAGCTTATAGCGTGACATTTAACACTACATACTTACAGTTTTATAAGTATGTAGTGTTAAATGTCTATATTTTAATTTAACCTGAATTTTGTTAAAACACCTAAGCCGGGTAAAACGGGACGCCGCCGGTGGAAGCTAGTCTGTATAACAGAATTAACAGACTAGCTTCCACCGGGGCGTCCCGTTGGATCCCGTTGATTTTCCGGGGTCAAAAGTAGCCTATATGTCAATCCAGGTCACGGAAAATATAACTTTCATCCAAATCGGATCAGTAGTTTTTGCGTGAAAGAGTAACAAACATCAATCCATACATCCTTACAAACTTTCGCGTTTATATTATTAGTAGGAAGTAGGATAGACGATTTACCTCATAGAATATCCAAGCGCTGAATATAGTCTGCGCCAGGTTGTAGACCACCAGGACATTTCTGAACTCGAACGGTTTCCGATTCTCCATCATCCGGGGTCCGATGACTTTGGAACAGTACGCGTAGCAAATGCACGCAGCTAAGGTTGGCAGGGGGGACGACATCATCGCCCAGTCCTTGACTCGAGGATCTAGAAATTATAAATAATTACAGAATATTTTTTTATTTTAATTAAAGTTTAATTCATAAAAAATTAAAATTTTTGTAAATGGGCGTCCCCGTTTCTTGTCCGTTCCTATAGACTTTGAGTTCCTAGAGATTTTAAATGATTCTTGTGATTTCACTGAATGAAACATAATTAAATTACTTTAGTTTTTCATAACTTCCCGCTTCCCGCTCGATTCATAACTTTTGGCAAGTTATAAAAATCTTTGTGGTCTTCCTGTAGAAATAATTGACTTTGACTTCCATTCTGTTATAAATGGAATACTGTAATGGGGATTTACCGAATATCGCTGAGCTGTCAAATAATAATACCTCTTAGAACTTCCATCCTGGTTTCGACTGCGACCAGCATTTTACGACTAGATATAAATTATTATGCGATAAGAGTTTACATCCATACTTCTGAGTATTCAAACCCTCAAAATCAACAGAGGCTTAAATGTCCGTCAAACCATTTAGTGGAGCATCTACATCATTTACGAATCCAATGGTATATAATATATTCATTGTGATATCATATTTATTTATCCTAGTCTCAGATCTTCTGCCATTGCTATGCATATGCAGCTTCACTATTATTGTAAGACTTCATGTGGTTTTACAAGATCTTCCTGCTTCAGGTTAGTTCAGTTTACACAAAGAGTAAACCCACGTTCTGGAACCCTATTTTTAAAACGTGTCGATCGACACGCAACAGATACGTACAATCTGTTTAAGTACAATGAAAAATCTAGAAGATCTACTACCAATGTACTCCTTATTATTGTGACTATTGATGTAATCAATAGAGGTCGGTTCTTATTCTCAGGTGACACGTCTTTAGTAGGTAAATGCAACATAAAACCGCTACCGGTTCACGCAAATCAGGAAATGTTACGATTTCCTGCTTCGCATCTTTGAAACACTTTATAAAATATGGTTTAAATATTTGCAAACAAGTTTGTGCTGTGAATCAAACAATTACCTACTTAGTTTAAAGTTCCAAAGAGAATTTCAGAGCCCGAAAAATTTGCCCATTTTTTAAAAACTTTTTCCAACTACGTGTATTGTATACGCGTATAATATCTTGTATTATTTGAGGATTAGTACTTTTACTTTGTGAGAAAAATTCATACTTTATTTACGGAGACGAGCCAACCACGTGCCTCATAGTTTTGTAATACTCGCAATTAAGGTTGATTCGCTAATCACTCTAAAGTAACAAATTCTGTGAAGGTAGATTAACATCTACCTTCGTCAGTTATTTAAGTTATAATTTTAGTGGAGTGGGTGTTACTAAGAAAATGATAATTAAAAATAAACAGTTATTGTTTGGTCAAAAGCACTTTACTTAATAATGTAAATAATGGAGCCATTTTCTTTTTCCTTATTGTGGTACTCTTCAACAAGACTGTTTCAATATGACTTGTCACGCTTTTACTTTTGTTTTTATGTGTTGTCTTTGTCTGCTGTTTTTAGGAGCATCGATTCGAATTGAGCTGCACTTGACCGAGTTTTATGTGCTTGGGTTAGGAGGTTGCGCGGCCGTCGTCGTCGGCACTTCGTAAGCAGACATAAGTCCGATCACAGGCGGCGTGATACACACAATCACACTGTCACTCCGCGGATCGCTTATAATGCAAAGTGAACTGTATTCTCTCCGTTTAAGGTTTGATATGGCATGTGTGCCGTTTATTGGATTTGTCTGATAGCAATGGAGTAGAACATTTGCTCGTTTGTGCTATCATTTCTTCTGTGGTATGGCTGCTTACCCAGCAGCTTACATAACACGTTGAGCAAACGCGTCAGTGACGTCAGACTCTTGCAACGCCGAACGCCACCGACCGCCAATCTACACGAGCCCAAATACAAAAATATTTTGTAAAAGTAGATTTTATTACGGGCTGGGTGAAAGGTCTCAGACATCGCAAATCTAGTAAGTATTCGTTACATTGTCATTTACAAAAATTTTGCAGAAATATAAGTATTTTTTTAAATTACCCACTTAAATTACACACCAATGATAAATCCTGCATGATATCCAAAAAATCTGAACCGATTTTAAAAAGCTTCATCTTTGGTATAAATGTTTACAAAGACAAATTAGCGCCAGTGGACAGCATTTACCTTCGAGCGCAGCCCCTATTAGATGGCTTAATTTATAATTCAGCCCTGCCAGCTCAAACTCAATTAATCGTACAAACATGAAATGCACGACATAATACTTACCACCCCTGTTGTCCATGAGGTCCCGGTACCAATCGTATATACTTGCCATCTTCGGTGTTTCTCTACCAACTAATTAAATCTGAAACAAAATAATGAAGCTTAGTACTGATAATGTGAATTTATCAATTAAATATTTTGATTGACTGACGGAGGCTCATAAAATACAATACATTATTATTATAATATAATATGTATAAAATATAGCTATGATCATTTATCATAGCTGTATTTTATACAAAATGTAAAAAATCAACTTGGGAAAACTGAGAACGCGTGTGCATCGAGACAATTTTTTTTTTAAATGTGTCGCGTTCAGAAATAGGTTTACTGCGATGGCACACTAAGGTATTTACTGGTGAACCTAACCTTTGGACTGTCCTACGAGCACAAATCAAGATTTCACGCGATTACCACCGTGTAGGTCGCGCAAGTGTATTTCCTACATTTTTCCTATGCAAGTCATGTCATAATTGGAGGTTAAAAGCCAAGTCTGTAGTTCATATCTGCCGTTAATTTTATACAATATAGAGTAAGCGACCACTCACTGTTTGACCATTTCAAATGAAATGCATAATGCTGAACAATTGAAACAACATTAATGGTTTACATTGCAAGATATTCATGGTTTTATAGGAATTTTTGCTCTCGAGTTATTTTTATAAATATGTATATTTTTTTGTCAATTATCAAATGCATCGATCTAAAAAGTTGATTTATATTACAATACAATTTGTACACGTAGGTGCAGGGTTACGCTATTACATACCTATCGTATTACAAAACACGAGTGCACATAGGCATACAAAGTACTATGTGATAATGTGACAGACAGAGGCTATCAACGTACGTAATATAAAAAAAAATCACACGTTCACTCCAAACCATTTGAGGGTTAAATTGCATTTTGTCAAGTTTAAGTTTGTAGAAAATACTTTGAACATAAGTAGGTACAATGATGATTACATTTTAACTTCTCAGACAAAAAATAGCAAATTCTAAGCAGTTCATTACCTTTCGTAAATGCATAGTAAAATATTGTATGGAATCATCAGCGACTGCTTTTTCTTTTTGGCGTAATTACATACAAAACATGTATGATAAAAATGGATAATGTGGAAAGTTCATCGTGTTAAGTATATAAACTAATATTTTACGTACAGCTGTTAGACTGAAATATTTAAACGGACGGTTACCACATCATAAAACAATAGCTAGAGAAGAAGCTGCTCAGAGAGAGAGCTTTAAAAAAAAAGAGTCCTACGAGTGTTTGGTAGTGGACTTACCACTATGAAGACTATGAAGAATTATGCAATACGCCATGATGGATGCGATCAGCCGAAAAAATACAATGGAGAAAAATGGAGTGTGAGTGCAAAAAACCAGAGACAATAATGATGATGACGAGTTACGACCTTGAACTGGTGGTCATACCGCAAGTGATTTCAAATGTATAACATTATAGAGACGTCCTTGGTGCAATTTACCGGGTATTTTGCATGAGCAATAATGATGTACGGCTACCTTAACTTACATCACATCAGACTACGAATCGCGGCGACTTTGAGAGAAAGGGGGGCGATCGAACCAGTTAGCCCGTTTGCGTCAATGCCGCCGACTGCACGACACACTGATCTAAACACTGCCATATTTGCTGTGAACGACACTACAATACTCTACATGTCCTCTTGCTAATACCAAAATTACTAATTGTATAAAAATCTCCTAATCGCTAATCCCCCGAGGATATCTGCCTAAGGGTATTCAAGACACAATGCCCATGCTCATAATACTAGTATCTTTAGTCAGAGACGTTTTATGGTGATCAGGTGGTGCCAGATTCTATATTGTAGCTTATTTTAATGCTCAACCACAGTGCTAATCCCTAACAAGCAGGAATCAAATCGAATGAAGATCGCCAACTCAATGAATACCCCAATTTATTCAATAAACTGAATAATGCGTGTTCATACAACTTGAACGGGCTAATTATTAGCACGTAGACATTGGAACGTCACGTAGGAATTTACTTTCTATCTATTGTCACGTCCCCAGAACGAACACCTTCCATATTTCAGCTAATATGTCGATTGTTACGAACAGTTACGGGAAACCGACTAGTTAGAATAATAGGACGATCAAGTTCGTCAACTTTGCAGCTCCTTTCCTACTAAAGGAAACAATCAAGGGAAATGAGACGCTCGAGACGTCAATGAAATCGTTTAATAATTATCGTGGCGTGTGATGCATTGGCGCGGTTATGGCAAGGTTGGGCGATGACCATCACGAAGGATCCCGGTAGAATGAATAAATTGGGACGGTCATTGGTCTCTGACGAATATAAAAATGTCTGTTGAAGTTTTCGAGAAATATCCGGATATATTGTTGAATTTTCATCGGCCTAAAAGTACACTAGAACTCGTGGGTAACAAACAATGGACTGGTTCGCAAACCGCTGACTCCGAACTAGCAATTCAAGCCAACTTGCCGCCGCCGTGAAAACTGAACCTGGTTTTCAGGCAGTTAAAACATAGAAAAAGTCAAGCGTCTCAAATCATTTTCCTAGCAAGGCAAAAGTAAACAGTATGAACGGCTATAATGAGATAACGCGACACCGCGGCGGGCTTGCAATTTGGACATCTGTTGCATAACCTACTGTGGACGGCCTTGACCTGCTCTTTACGGTGAAATTTGCCTACACTTACTCACACTCGAACTAAATGACCGTTTAATTTTCACGGCGCGATAGAAACAACATCTGCATTTTATTTAACTAACATTTTGGAGTATTACATAGCCATTGTTTTTGTTTAGCTAATTTTATTTTTCAGTTTTGAACGATTATTTTATGGAAGAACTAAACTATACAACATTGAATGAAAGTATTTAAAAATAAAGAATAGGTACTAGTACTAATTACCTCACAAGATAGCACGGCAAGAGATTGTAGAGATTCTGAATTGAAATGCCGATTTTTGTGCAATATACATTAAACCCATGGTAATCTTTTTGCTACTTACAGTTACAATTACAATTACAAGAACCGGTTTATCTGTGCAACAGATTAAAACAAATTCGATACTTTCAATAAAACTGGTTTAATTAGGTAGGTACCAAAAGGTCAGCGACACTTATTTTTCTATTTATAAAAAAAATATTGCGTTACTCGAGAGTTCCTGTCTGTCTACACAGGGTTAATGCAATTACTATCGATTTGTTGATTGGATAATTATATTTTAAACGCTTCACGCTTTTTATTCTAAGATCATAGTTATACATACTCGTAGTACAGAACAGCGACTGGTGAACGGATAGATACAAACCTTTTTTTAACAAAACAACAAAAAAAAAATTCTAATGACCAGCCTATGCCGTGAAACCTAGCTTACAAATAATGCAGCGATTGAAGTAAGTACATTTGAAATTCTATCAGGAATGAGTCCGCGGAAAATGCATGGCCCGAGGTTAAAAAAAAGCGTCTGTTTGGAAAATCAGTTATCTAAAATAACTAAAGAAAAAAAACGGGAGTAAAAAGGATTTGCCAGAATTAGTCTCGTATGTTCTATACTTTCACTGTGGCGATCTGAGCCCTGAGTCTCTGTAATTGCAAGAAAACAGTTTGCCTAGCGAGCAATGCCTAGCGAGCAGTCGTGTGCTAAAGAACGTGCTCGAAGGTTCGTATAAGTCACGGGAGTCTAATTCCAATACAACTAAAAATCGAATGCTCGTAACTACGTATCGAACGGAAGTCGCTAGACAGTTTTGTATGATTGCCGACTTGGTTTTTAAAAACATCGTCTATCTCTATCTTTCGCGTATCTTCCATCTTATTCTATCATTTTTATCATGTATTGTTCATTCATTTGTCTATGGAATCGGCTTTTGAATCTGTCAGTGTCAGTCAAATCCCACGTTAGCTTGTCAAAGTCACTGTGAGTTCGCTCCGCCCACTCTCCTATTGGTTGACGAACTATTGTTTGATCTCTGATTGGTTGGTTCCATTGTTTTGTTATTTTTATTTTTTTTGTAGGGATGGTCGATGTTGACGACAAAAACATCGATATTTTTTCAAATATCGAATTTATAATAAAAAAATAATTAATAATCTCTGTAAATAATTTTGTTTTATTGAATCAAGGTATTTGATTAAAATCACCCTTGGACATTTGTTTACTTTAATATACGTGATTAGGCAGAAGGCGATTACAGAAATTCTCACTTACATAGCTAGTTACGCTACTCATATATGATGTGTACATTATTTTGACTCTTGGGTACTAAGCGGAGTCGGGGTGCTCTGTGTCGATTCTGTCACTCATTTCAACTTATCCTACGTAAGGATATATCTGAATAGCCCAGTCAAATATAATAAAACGCGCTCTCCGCCATATATCTCGAAAACGATACAACGTATGAAATTTTTATTGAAACAAAAGTTGTAGGCAAGTTAATCCTCTACAATATTGACCATACATACAAGTAGCCTTGAAGTAGCCAAAAACTCATAGGAAACGAGATATTTGCAAAGGTCGATTTAGTGACCTTTCACATTGAGATTTTAATGGACGCGGCCACCCTACCATTTAAGTAGGTTTTGAGACAACTTTTAGGATGTCAAGATACAAGTTTATAGCTGGGTATCTCAAATTCCGAGATTCTTACCTACCTAATTTTGACTAATTTGGCTGGACTAGAAGTGCAATTGTCCATATTGTTACCCTAACTATTTCTTAAACGAAGAAATAAGGATCCCTCGAAAGTATTATGATAATTAAAAAACACCAATCTACTGTGATACATATCTGCCCTGTAAATTTAAATTGAAAAATTTAAATCGATACAAAGATTTTATAAATATCGATCATTCAATCACTAGTTTGTTGTGGTGTTGTGTCGTGTTCTGGAAGTGCAAACTCAAGTTCACAAGTTACTCAAGTAAATTGATAGATTCAAAAGCTGTATTATGAGATGAATAATTAAGAAGTTACATCTAGTGGTATCTATTTCTCAATTGTGAATTCAGCAAATCAACAAGCCCGTCTCAATACAAAACTAAATGTAGTTTTGTACCGCCCAAGTAGCCGATGTTATTATTGCTTTGGATGTACTACCTTATTCAATTACAATTCCCTAATATACACGTAAGTGCCATTCAGTATGTTTTGGTTGTATGTATAGGTTATAGCGACCGACCCAATGTGCTTGTATTTACTGTAAAAAACAATAAGTAAAATCAAGCCTCAACCTAGGTACGTACATGGTTATAGAATTCATGTGCATTCATTGAACACAATTGTTGTACAAGACTACCTACAAAATTATTTGCTTTTGTTATTTATAGGTACTCACTGACCTAAACTTTATTGTTTTGTTATAGGTAAGCGGCTTACTATTGTGAAGGTTAAATGATGGATGCAAGGATAGAAGCTGGATATTATGTTGCTTGATGCTCCATAATAATGTACCTACCACAGTCACTTTCAAAAGGTCTTGCTCCGCTGCCCCAGTGATCCAAAATGTGTCTTGTTCTCCGATGAGATTTTATTACCTACCTACCTATTAAAATAAAATAAATTAATTGCATTTCATAACAAGTTTTATTATAGGTAAAAAAAAACACAAATCACTGAGTATATAAGGTTAGTAGGTAGGTACCTAAAGAAACATATATCATAGAAAATGCTACAGTAAAATGCCAAGATAGATAGAAATACAAGTTCTTTCTTCAGAAGTTTCATTCTTGTAGCTAAGCATAGGTACAGCTGACAACTTTGACCATCATCATTCACCAACTTTTAGACTTCTTGATGGTGATGAGTTGGATGCACAAGCATTTGAAACTTTTGCTGCTTTGTCCTGTGACTGCAGTTCATTGTTCTGTAAAAAGAAAATATTAAGATTTTACTACATAATTCTTTATTGACTTTCTATAACTAGGGTACCATTTATCTCAAAAAGTAGGTAGGTTCAAGACAAAAGCTTAGTTAATTATTTTACAAAAAGTTTAAAAACATCCCCGCTGTAAATGGGTTATTGTAAAAGGACCTTTACTAATCAATCTAGATCCTAGATAGTTCTTAAATCATGTTTACATAGAGTTTACCGTTGTTGCTATTCAATTCTGGTCAAGTTTCATGTAGGTATGACTGATCAAGGGGAATGCTGCTTGGTTGTGTAGGTTGTTAGGCACAAATGTTGCATTAATCTGTAAAATACAGAAACATTAGATACTGTTGCTAATATATTATAGGTCTTGTGAGGTCTTATTTGCTTTCTGTACTGTGTGAAGCTGTGATTGAAGGTACCTATAAACTTTCAACCATAATCCACAGCTACACACAGTAGGGTAGATACCTACACACAAAGACTAGACAATAGGAATTAGTATAGGTAAGTCGTGGCACCTAGAACCTTTTAGTGTGCAAAAGTACCAATGATTCTTGTGGTTTTATTGAATAAAATATTTATGACTTTGACAACCAATTTGATACATAAATGCTTACCTTTCTTTAATTGTTATATGGTTGTGTTTCCTTTTCCCAAAAATGGCTATCTATCTATGCAGTGTTGTGTGGGAAGATTCTGATAAATATCCAATATTTTGTCCTTTTATTTTTCTTAGACACAAATATTGCAGTAACCTGTAAAATACAGAAAGATTAGACGCTGTTGCTAATATGTAGGGCCTTTACCTATTGCATCCAGTCATAAGAGACATTACTAAAGTAGGTCCTGTGATGTCTTTGCTTTTCTAATAGTTTTTACACTACTGTGTGAAGATGGGCATTATGCTTGAAGGTATGAACTAATGTTGGGCACCTACAAAATACTACTAGACAATAGGAATCGGTAAGGTAGGTATAAGTCATAGCATCTAGAATCATCTAGTAGGTAGGTACCTATGTGCTAGTATTTAAGTCGATTCTAAAATATGATTCTTGTGTTTCTATTGAATAAGACTAGGTATACCTAATTATAAAAATACCTTCATTGTTTATGAGTTCATTTCTTCATCAATGGCTATCCATTTATTAGGTACGTAGGGTTGTGTGGGAGGTCTTAGAAGGCACAACAAGCTTGGGCATTGATGGCCAACTCTTCTCATAGGAATGAGAAGATATCCTTGGTCAGCGGGTTTCCGGGAAGTCTTCTTTTGATAAAAAAAATCACTTCACGGAGACTGGCTCGCATTTCATGTAGTTTACGAGCCCATTCGTCTTTCACCATCCTCCATGCACTTTATTATCTTGCAGAAACACTTACTATTTATCACAAAAACTTATATAAACAATCCAAAATGTGTTACAAAAACTGATGCGCGAGTAGTGTTCTATCGAATCCTTGCTATTTCACTACCTTAGACCCAAGTGAGAGTAGCAACGCATCGCAAGTCGAAAAATTGCCTTCGGAAATAGCAAACACTAGCACACAGACTCGCGTATTTTTGCAAAACCGTTGATTACGTGACCGCACTCGACGGGGAGCACCGCAAACTAACATTCGGATTCAGAGAGACTCGCAGAAACAGTTCCCAAATCTCCTGCTAGAGGCGCTTATCCGGTTTTCATACAAAATTTTCCACTTTGCGAATCCGTTTCCGAATGCCAAAAATAGCAAGAAAACACAACACCGACACAGACTCAGGGCTCTGTAGTGTGTAGCTTTACGTAAGGGTGTTGCGCCAGACTCGCGCCCTGCGGAACCACTGACCCACTGCCACAAACGAGACAGTACACTCAGCATCACCACCTGTTCATCATCATACTTGGAAATGGTGATGAGATGAGTGTCAAAACTTGTAGGTTAGTTCTAACGTGTAATGTTATCATTTGTGTGTGTTCATGCGTGTTTGTTACTACCTGCGTATACTTTTGAATTTGGCGCGCATCCTCCCTGTCAAGTGATCAAACATGGAAAGCTGCGAGGATTTTGAAATGTGGTTTAAATGTGCCGGGGTATAGTCAATACATAAAAAAAGAAATGTCATCAGAGTTTTGATATCCTTTATATCATTTTAGTTCGGCAATACAGCCACAGGTGCTTATTTATGACGGCGGGCGACAAGCAGGCTGAGATATGAGAGATAGAGCTCGATGTCCGCAGAAGGCTTGTTTGCCAAAATTCTACAAATATGTATTTGCTTCAGGTAGGCTATTCCGATTAATTCGGATAGCCTTGTCGGATCGGTATCGGAAACTTTCGAGGGAGATTTTTTAATCGAATTCGAAATCTGTTTTCAAAGTTTCCGATTTCGCGCCATAACGGCTTTCCGAATGAATCAGAATAGCTCTACAGATCAGGCATCATGTTATCAATAATCTCAGATTCATCAAAGCTAAACCTGGTTTTATTGATATTCTTGGACTAAACCTACTCTTATAATTTAACTGAGAGAATAATGTTAGTTTGTAAATGTTCCTTTGCACTTGCGTTTTTATATCCTACTCAATTGTAGGTACTTGTGTTTGAAGTATTGTTGCTTTGTGCTAAAACAAACAACTTTATGGTCAAGATGACACTTGATGCAACACACACCTACGCTACACTAATACTACACTTCTAATAGGTCCGGTTATGATGTCAAATAGACATTAAAGATGCCAATCGGGGTAATTTACTTGGCCGACTGTACCGACCACGTGGTACTACACCCCACTATTTGCGGCTACCCCCTAAACGTTTCTGTTGCGTTAGCTTTTTAGTTTGTACGGCAATAAAGCTGACATTTTAATTTAAGTATTTATCTTCTTCGTGTCTTGTTTTGCTGTGTGAAGTTTCCGTTCAAGAATAAAAAATGTATCTCGGCATTCTATTGGGGGAAAAAATTAATGGTGAATTTGCTGAATAGAGGCTACTTTTCGTAGGTAAACAATAATTATGTAGGTACTTAAAAAATAAGTTTGCACAATAGACAGACTTGGCTGATTTTTTACAACATAAATCAACATTAATTCGTTATAATTACTCTACAAAAACTGGATATGGATGGATACCTTGAACTTGCAAAACAATTTGAATACATACGATAAAGTACCTTTAATAAAGATATTTTTTTGTAAAAAAAAACCTGACAAATATTTTAAGTTAAGAAATAAAAGATGTTTCGAAAAAATGGTTATTTTAAACAATACCACTTTTATCACTGGTTTTAAAGATGATTATTGTACGTTGTGTGTTTGTTACTAGTTATCTGGGGTTGTAAAAAAAAAATAAAGACAAAAATTTAATTTTCATTAATATTTTCTTTGGAATATCCTAGCTGACGCACATGACACATGTGGCGTTATTACCTAATATTTATTTACCTAAAGTACATCTCAAGTATGATCCGATTGCCAAGCCAACCACTTCAATGTTCATGTCTGGTATGCGGTATTTATATTGCTAATAATGCTATAATAATATGCGTATCATTATTTGATCTATGGAGCGCTACCGCAAATGCATACGAATAATATAAATAGTGCGAAGAATAAATGAAATACTTATAAGCGAGATTAATTTGTTTAAATTGTATGCAAATAAAATCTATTAAAAAATTATCACATAGTATTTTTTTGTTTCTAATGAATTAGTAAATAAAATTAAATACATAAGAACCAAACTGTTTGTTAATAAGTACATATTTATTTATTTACTTATTAATTATTCATTCTATTAAATTATACGAAGCACAGAGTAAATCGAGTTTGTAATGCGCATTTGCTAGCGGTCAAATTGCTGAAGAAATATTGAAATTGTCTAAAAGTCTTAGGCCGGGTTCGACTAACTCCGAAATACTCCGAATAACGCTATTCTTTAGATTAAAATATGTCCGTCCTTGTTTTTGCCAAGTCAAAAGTTGAGACGAATAGTATTTTATCTGACGAATAGAGTTATTCGGAGTTGTTCATATCCAGTCTAAGTCATACGTACTAATATTCTGTAGTCATACAAAATACATAATAGGTAGATCACGTAGATTGATAAAAAATCATAATATTATGTCATATACTCGTACTTGCAAGTAGATACAACTTTACCAGAAAACTGACTAGACACGGAACAAATATTTAAAAATCATTCAAAAGCGATTGAGTACACACAAAAACCAGTAAAGGCGTAGGTATATTCAAAATATCGACATTTGTTGATCGTGAACGCATAGATGTTCTATATCTATACATAAAATTTCCATGTCAAATAATTATTAATTGGTCTTTCAACGGTTGTCATTTCAGTAAACCAATCAAATTTGACAATCCCGGTAACTTAACAGTCTGATAATGTTAAATTAACTTGAATACTTTCATAATATACATACGGAAAGCCGACCGTAAGCAAGCAGTTTTTTTTAATACTTGAGCACTGTTTCTGTATATCTATAGGACGAGATTTTGCAACGTGTGGACAACACCTTTTGTTAGGAGTTTGTTTGCTTGATAATATAACGAAAAAAAACATTTAAATTTTAAGCTACGAAAGTTTTTTGATGCAAGATTGAAACCTACGTGCTAGGGCTATTAGTGAATAGATTCTAAACTAAAGTCAGGGTTTACAAACCAGCGTTTGATGAGTCAATGACTTGACAAAAAGGTGTGACAAGCACGGAGGCTTGGCGTGGCGACATTGCGCAAAACCATCGACATGCAGCGATCATCAGATATCATCGCCCAGTTATACAATAGATGGAGCAATCATTGTGCGAATCGAATCAAACTATTTTTCTAAATCTAAACAAACTGATCCATCCTGAGCCCCGAGTCTGTGCATTTGTTTTGACTTTCGACTCGAGTGTAGCACACGCAAACGCATTCGCAAAGCGAGACATTTTGTTGGGAATTGCACTATTCCGTAATCTCCCGCTAGAGGCGCTTATCCGGTTTTCATACAAAATTTATCGCTTTGCGAATGCGTGTGCTATACTCGAGTCGGAAGTCAACGCATGCACAAACTCGGGGCTCTGGCTTAAGATTTCCGTCATCAGAATTCAATTTGAAATCTCTGTCCGTCAGAATTCCATTTTGAACTATTTGTTAAAATTCTTAGTAGAAAAATCCCGCTGGAGCGTGTGTTAATTCGTCCAAGGCTGGACCTCACTTCCGAGTTAGATCACTTTGAGCTTAGCACACATTTGCTTTTCAACGCTATGTTAGATTCGCGGTTATAGAAGGACTTTTCTTAAGTAGTTTGCATTAACTTTTGTCTCTATTGATTCAGGTATATACCCGCATGTTCTATGTGGATTACGTGAAACCGGATTTAAGCAAGGCTTACTTACTTTTAGCAAGGCTATACTGTAATAGCAATTATAATTACGAGGAACTAATATTCTATTAATTGTATTCATTGAAAAATCCTAGTCGCATATACATGCGACATAAGTATACACTTAGTTATTAACATAGTTAGGTGGTATACCGACGTCATTTTGAATAATCTGTCTGTACGCTATTGATTTAAACTTTAAGGGGCTTACTTATAATCGCCTCTTAAATTAAACACGGTGCAGAGCTTAAGATTATCTCTGTCACTATTTGTCATTATTGAAACAAATTGAGATGGCACTATTTTAAACTGTGATTGACTTTTGACAAAAGTTGAGGCTTGATCATAAGAAAGTTCCCAAATCAAAAACGTACGAACAGACTGATTTAAATTTTAAAATAAATACATTTTATCTACACTACATACAAATGTAAAATTCATGGACTTCTTTATATTTAAGATGCTATGTTTATTGAAAAAAAAATAATCCTTACGATTGAGCCTTTGGATCGGTATCGTAAAATAACGGGTGTTTTGTTTTATAATTTGGTGGATTCGATTCCCGGTTCAGACATGCGATTATTCAAAATTATTTGAATGCAGTTTAAATTGTTTTTAAAATCAAAATAAAGTCTTCTTTCAGTAAAATTTTCTATCTACATTATTTAAGATACTTTCCCTACATGTGGCATGGCCGCGGGACGCCCTGTAAATACCACTTAGAAACATGAACAGTTTTTTTATACATTATCGAATAAAGCGATTAAAGTACAACAAACTTTAAACTGGACTGAAACATGCAGATACTCTAATATTAGGTATCTATCTACAATGCGAAAGTGAGTCTGTTTGTCTGTTTTTAAGGCGGACAAACAGACCCACTCTGTTGAACGATCTAGATGAAATTATTGCAGAATTGGAAAATATGTACTTTTTAGAATGGGAAATCCACCTACAGGTAACCCTACTAAAGTTATGAAATGTAAAAAAAATTACGTCATAAAATATATTACAATTGCTAGACTGTTCTGTATAATGTGCTTCATAAGGAATCGCCAACAATATTTATTTTATATGCATTTTTTATATCAATAAGTTGTTTGGCAAGTGGAACTTTATGCGTTTACGAAATCTTAATCATTATTGCGAATACGAGCAAAATAAACCCCAAAACTTGGATTGATGAAATCTGATTGTATTATAATATAAACTCACAATATTGTGAGCAAATAAAATCAGCCAAGCCCGAGTTTCACCAACTGAGAGTTACCGTTTACTAGAAAAGTCCACATAGGTTTATGAATATTAAAGTATTGACGTATGTTGACCATTTCAAAAATTGTAATTCCGCCTCTTCTAATTTAGAAGCCTCTAATTTAGATGAAAAGAAAAGTGTGTCACCTACTCATGATCTTGAACTCTTTAACCCAAATAGCTAAATGATTCATAATAGCGTACGAGATTATTATAGATAATAATATTATAGTTCTGCGTAGTTTAGTCACGCGGTTCATCAGGGATTAACTTGGTCGTCGACTATAGATTCATATTTAAGTAACCAAAACCTGTCTGCCTGAAATAAGTCTACATTCACCTCATGCTGGTTTTTACACTAAAAGCTTTAATCGGCTACTGCGCTAGAAATTCCTATGATCAGATCTGATCTACACTTGTCTAAAACAATGTCGTGGTGGTTTTCTTGCACAAGAAAAACTGCTTCGAAATTGGAGTCTCGGTTCTTGCAGCCACAAACACTGTCTAGATTAGATATAATTCAGAACGAACAAACGAACGAAAAAAAAACAGGTCCAACTACATCCAAAACTCCACTTTTTAGTAAGGGAAATAGGTGAGAAGAGATTGCATCGTGATAGAAAAGAAACACAGCAAAATTAAAGCAAAGGCAATAAACTTCTTGAGTCGGAATAAATAGGAGCAATAACTTCAGGTCAGTGACGAATGCGACGACGCCGTAAGTCATTCTACCGATATTAATAATAATAATAATAAATATTCACGGACACTTAACACAACGCCTTCTAGTCCCAAACTAAGCAAAGCTTGTACAATGGAAACTAGATGGCTGACAGAATACATACATACATTTTTTTTGTAAATACATACTTATAATACATAAATAAATTATATTGTAAAATCTACACAAATATTCTACACGCTGATAGTCTGTTATCATTGAATATCTCAAACATTGACGCAAAATCAGTTTATATTCTGAAAACGGGAATATCAAACATTTAAAGGAAAATAAGTTAGTCGTACGAAAACAAAACCGACGCGGACGAAGTCGTAGTCAAAAGCTAGTGCAACTATAATCGTGTACAGTACTAACGTAGGTATAATAAGGTTAATGACGATGAAGTTCGTGTGGCATTTCAAGTTATAAATACATATGAACACGAGCGAAATAAATTTCTTAATGTCGGACTTTAATTTAAACTAAATGTTTTTATACCTGCAACACCACTCTGACGCTAACTGAAATACGAAAACTAAATAGGGTATTTCAATGAAAGTACGCGAAATGATCATTACTTACAATTATCTTCTAAATATATAAAACTCTTCTGACGCTGACTGACAATCAATGCACATCCTAAACTATAAGTTCTAGAGGTATGAAATTTGGAGGGTAGTATTCTTAGTGTAGCGATGCACTAAGAAAGGAATTCTTAAAAGTCGCACCCTAAAGGGTTTAAAATTAGGATCAAAGATTTTAACCAAATAATGCGTATGCTGCTACCATGCGAGCAAAGCCGAGGGCGACGGCTAGTAATGATATAAAAACAGTACTTATCATCATCAATATATATATATATATATATATATAATCATCAATCAATATATATAAAACTCTTTTGAAGCTGACAGAGAATCAAAGCACAGGCTAAACCATAAGTCCTAGAGGTATGAAATTTGGAGGGTAGTACCTTATATAGTGTAGGGGTGCACTAAGAAAGGAATTTTGAAACATCACACTCTAAAGGGTAGAACGCGAGCAACGCCGCGGGCGACGGCTAGTAAAATATAATCAGGTAGTTTACACATGGGCACGGGCAGTGTTACAGAAAAGCAACGATTCGGTGTCACGGTCACGCGCTCTGCCATTACATAATTGCGAAAAATAATATATTATGCATTTACGACATAATATTATAATGAGACTCATAGGCTCCTAGTGGGATGCCGCATTCTTAGCCCTATTTTCGAAAAAACGCGAAGCTTCCATTCAAAATCCGTACATATTCTCGGTTCCGACTTCCTAATGTGCTATTTTTACAATCATGATAACTTGAAAAGTAGTTAGATACCATACTATACTAATACATACACGTGGACCGACACATTATGAGTCTGGTTTTTTCAATGCGTCACTAAAGACGATAGTCTGATACAGGTTTTTGGGGAATGGCAACAGTCTATTCTGTGACACTGGTAATTTTAATAGTACCAAAAGTACTTTTGAAAACCTATTACGATTTTGATGAGGAAAATAACCTCTTAAAAAAATATATAATAAATTCAGTGTAAAAATCGTAATATTTACTTTATACAAATATAATGCGAAATGTATAGTAAAATTCAGTTATTACTCATGTTTATACCCATAATAAAACTTCAGTTATACGAGTAGATCAGATATGTTATTACAAGAATGTGTAAATGCTATTACAAGAGCATGCCGCCGCCGGAGCGTTGGCATTGTTAAGTTATTATAATGAGGTTATAGTCCTATGAAATAAAATAAAAACTAATTAATCACTACCTACTTACTACTAACGCAGAATAGTTTTATGAATTTTGAGTTTCTTACCTTATCTGCTTAGACAGTCTAGTGGGACGACTGGGAAGATTTTAAAATAACATCTATTTCGTCCCACCAACATGCTCAGTGGGACGAACGGGAACCAAATTTTTTTTTGCATTCCCATTCGTCCCACCAGTGGGATGAACGGGAATGAACGGAAACAAAAATGTATAAAATAAAACTAGCAATCAATTTCGTTATCCTTTACATAACAGTATACATAGATATGAAGCACAATCAATTTATACGTTTAAAAGACTGGACAAACCGACTTCAATTTGACTACCTTCCGGATTCATTCAGTTGATGATAGTGATAATGGCAGTCGATTGAAAATTACACCGCTTTAGAAACATTCACGGGTTGTTATAGTACTGCCCTTCAAATAGAAAACCTTGAAATTATACTCATTACTACATTTGGCATTAGGTAAACCTTGCATTGGGAAGATTTACACGATTTGTCCAAAATTGTATTCATATCACTTGGCTATATAGCAAACTTATTGATTGAACTTTTGCAGCTTCCTTATTCTTGAAGGTAACTATTTATTAATATATAATATACTTATAGGGAAGCTTATTGATAGCTGCTGGTGTGGGTAGGTACGTGGTAGGTACATTTATGGAATCTACTGAGTATACAACATAATTACTTTTTTGTATTTGTTAGGTTAGCTATATAAAAAAAGAAACGTTGTCTTTTCTAAAAATATTGACCACGTTTAGGTCAATAATAAAATTATTATGCTCTTTATTGTTTTGTAATGTTTATGTAACTAATGATCATCTTTTTACCATGTTATTAGTGAAGTATCTAGTTAATTCTTTTTTGGAGGCTAATTGCAAATTAACAGTTAATTTGCGAATATATAAATTATTTGGAGAGTTAATTTAGTTTTCATTTATCAAGAATAACTTAAAAGTATCTGACGTTTAATATTAATAGATACCTATTCGGTTTTCGTTAGTTCCTCTATAAAAAACGTGTAAGTTAGTTTGTTTACCAATTTTTTATACAAAATATATTCCGTTTTCATTAGTTTCTCTATAAAAAAACGTGTAAGTTAGTGTGTTTACAAATTTTTTTATACAAAATTATTTTTAATTAAAGAAGCGATTACGTACCTGGGAACTTACATAATATAATTATCATCAGCCTCGTATATAAAGCCATAATAGAAAATACCTCTAGCAATGTTTATTTATTATCACGGAAACTTTTAGAAGTCGACTCAAAGTAAATATGTTTGTTTTTTATATTCACGCTTGGGAATATAATGAGACTTAAGAGTTACACAGTTACTGGTCATACCACCAAATAAATAACAAACCTATTAACTACATATCAGCATCAGTACCTCAAACCAAAAAGTAATTTACAAAACCAGAGTTGCAGATATAAGAGGTTAGAGGTCACATTTTAATTAATAAATAAATAAATATTTAATGAATTAGTTAATTATCATTGTGACTTACTTGTGGCGCTGTCGTAACCAAGGAGGCCGTATATGATTTAAGGAATGCGTCCCGCACAGGACACCGCGTGAATATAAAGAGAAATAGCAAACGGGTCGACTTTCGCGCGCACCGTGTGTCGCATTCAACACGGAGCGGTCCGGCCGATAGTGGTTGTATGACTGAAATGCGCTGCCGTAGACGCGGACCACGAACCATCGCCAACCTGCGTCACACGCAAGCGTCATCGAAAACATCGAGATTGACAAACACCATTAGCAGTTAGCACCTGCATCTAGGGGAGTAAATACTGCTCGTGGATTATGACCCCGAGCCGTGTGGACCAAGCGGCACCTATACATTCCTATTTTTTTTATATAACATGAATTAGTTGGACATAAAATTTTATTTTTTTAAATGATAGTATTATAGTAAGTTAATATAGTAAGCTACGAGTAAGTAGATACGTCTACAAATGCTTCGTGCAACTTATTGTAAAATAATTTGTAAGTAAAATAATATCAGGCAAGGTTAGGTGGTTCTTGCTAAACCGGAAGAAGACTTATTTGATATTCGTTTGTTAAATTCTTTTGCATCCGCATTGTTATTAATGTAAGCTTTGTGGTTTAGAATCAATTAACAAGCGATTATATCAATTTTGTGTTTGTGTAAACAATATAAAACTGTCTTTAGTCGTCTTAAAGTAAGTCCTGAATGTCGATCTAAAATTTTTTTTAATTTATTATGGTAGGGTAGACCAACAGTTGTTACGATGATACATGTATGTCTTACTAATTATCAGCGTACTACGAAGATATGCACAACTACTTATAGGCACTTTATGCACTTAAATAAAAACAAGACTTTTATATAACTTATCATCATGTTTTTTTTAGTAACCAATACTACTAGTGTAATATTATATGATCTGTGTCCAAACTATCCCACAGCTGGGCAAAGGTCTCGCCTATATCCCTCAATCATGTTTATTATATTTTAAAATTATTTCCGTTGGAGTTGTAAACGATAATATTAGACTATTCAACAAAATATTCAAATTGCTGCAAATTAAACAGAATGAAAGAAACCATGACATACAAACTAGATTTACTACGTTTTTCCATTTCATTTTGGAGCCGTAATAAACTCAAAATAAACTCAATCAATTACTCGTTTATATAAACTTATAAATGGTTTTGTTAAAATCATACTAATATTATAAACGTGAATGTAACTTTGTTTGTTACGCTTTCACGCCAAAACTACTTAACCGATCATCATGAAACTTTGTTCACATATTCTTGGAGGTATTAGAAGTAACATAGGATACTTTTTATCCCGGAAAATCAACGGGATCCAACGCAACGCGAACGAAATCGCGAACGGAAGCTAGTCTTAAATAAATTAAGTTGTCCATATTTATTCGATGTTAATATTGGTCAGCCACTAAATAAATAAGAGATGAGTGGATTTTTAAATTAAACGCCAAATATATCTCATTGGTAAAAGGTAGTAAAATGAAAATAAAACTCGTAATTACAGTGAACATTAGTAAATAATGATAAGAAATATCAATAGCGTTTTATGACTGAAAACTACTTGGAACTCTTTCCAACTATGATCAAAAAATATAACTCAATCTAAAAAGTAGTATTCTGATTAAGTATTGTGACTAGAATAATATAAACAATTTTAAAATTCCAAAAAAGTGATCTAAGGTGGTTTATTGTATACCTAGTATATTTTTTAGTTATTTTGCTATTTTGGTCTAGCTTAGAACGAGGAAAATAATGATGACTATAGGTAATATGATATAATATGATACTATCTTATCAAAATTATTCTGTCAGTTTACTATTAATAAGATACCTATTTATGTGCGATATGCATGAATCAGAAAACTTTATCATGAATATCAGATATATTTAATTAACAATTATGTGTCATAATATACATAAAATAATAAATACTTTATGTATTAACAATCAAAAACCGTAATAAAATACCAAGGCAAACACGATACTTAACTTAAACATGATTTCTAGCTACAAGGCACGGTAGGCATCTCTTCTTAGGTACAGTGTAAGCAATGACCCCGAAAACTTTAGTACAATATTTACGAATACGATGGGTTTTTTCATGTTGCAGTTTATAAGAAGTCCCAAGGTTACTACTAGAACATGATTCATCATTCTACAGCAATACCACATAGGTCGCGGCCTATTTTGTTGAATCACGTCAAAGACTAAAGTCAATAGGTAGAGTTTTATTCGTTGAAATCACAAGGATCTTCATATAACCAGCGGGCCTAGGATGCGCACGCGAGATATTTGTTATGTCGTTCTGTCAAAATCTAAGCATTTTGCATCAGTTTCTGAACTATTGCATTATCTGTGGTAATGTTGTCCAGAAACCGCGCCTTTGAATCTTCAACTTTTGACATTTCTGCATAACTATTATCTCGTCCTCAGAGAGGTACCACGAGTAAGAAGTGTCAAAAGTGTAATATTTAAGCAGGTGAATATTTATTTTCAATCAGCAAAACTACATACACAAAATCTCTGTTTTCTGTTCCGAAGTTTTGTAGTATATTTGTGCAACTCGGAGTGGTTTTCTTTTTGAAATAGGTATAACTAATAATTGGTCTGCAACCATTAGGTTTTGCGAATAAAGTTATAGATTTTTTGTTCATTTTATTTACTGTTCATAACTATGATCGTATAACTTGTGTAAAAGTGGTAAGTTAATAAAAACTTACTAAAAAATCCCTACCTACCTATAAAATATCGTTAAGATCATATGAATAACGCGGCGTTACTCGCGTTCTAGACCCTTTAGAGTGTGACTTTTCAAAATTCCTTTCTTAGTGCACCGCGACACTATATAAGGATACTACCCTCCAAATTTCATACCTCTAGGACTTATAGTTTAGGCTGTGCGTTGATTATCAGTCAGCTTCAAAAGAGATATTGATGATGATTAATGCCCTGATGAGTCGGTATTATGTTATGAAGGCAAGAGAACAATTAAATTCTTGTATTGTTCCGTTCAGGTTTTTTCGCGGGAAATTTTTAACTGTAAACTCGTAAGAGTTGTTATAAAACCTGATTTTAAACAGATATCTGGATTCGATATTTCCTGGTAAAGGAGTAGGTACTTAGTTACGCAGATACTTACGTACGTATTACAAGTTAAAAATAAAGTAGTGTTCCGTAATACCAAAAATGATGAATGAAAACTTGTTGTGATGCTAAACTGTAACTTGATGATCTAAGATATGTTCCCATGTACGAAATACGAAAGATATAAGAGTTATTTAAAATATGAAACAAACTCTATCTCAATAATATCACAATATTACAGAAATAGGAGTGAAAAAATTAGGTGGTTGACAAACGTCAAACAACTTCTCGCTCGCACATTTCAAAATCTTAAGATAATCACTGAACTTATTTATGAAAAATCGCAATCAAAAATGTTGTGTGCAATACCTACATTGTTGCATTGCACAAGTTTCAACAAAAATATAGTATAGATCCGAATCAGTTTTTCAAACAAAAAATTATACTTTTTGTACTTTTCGCTTGGAAAACTTGCTTGGATAAAAATTATATTTTGCTGAACTTTGTGCAATGTTTTTGCATACAATATTGTTGATTGCGATTTTTCATAAAAACCAGTAAGTTTAGTGACTTTATATCTTCAAAAATGTTGAAATTCGCGCGAGATGTCGACGCTTGTCAGCGTCTTAAGCAAGAGCACCCTCGCTTACTTGCTTAAGACGACTCATACAGATCGCATACGTCTCAAGAGAATGTACGACTGGTCTAATAATACATTTTAGTTTACATCCGGCCCTGTGCGCGACCTTAGCTGTAGAAATACCTACTATACCGGGACTAGGGGCCCGGGTAAGAGGTCCCTAGTACATTTTAAACACATCGTTTTCCGGTAATGGCTATGACCTCGAAAAAGAACAGTTGTTTGGCCAGAATTCTGATGAAATCTCATATTCACTTTTCCGCACAAAAACTCGGTTTAATTTCCTTTCACTTTGACCACCCTTAAATAAATTAATAATGTGTTGCAACTTGTAGTTCTAAAAATACTAAATTGTATATTTTTAACGAAGGAATCTTTGTTATACCTACACGCCATTCAATAAAACACTTAGTATAAATAATTCTAATTATACAAGTAATAGACATAAAACGAAAGAGTGTGAGTACCTACACAAACCTTCTGTGGTTTATAGAGTACAACATCTAAATGTTTACTTGAATCATTGTACGAGTAAGTGTCGAAAATAAATAATAATAAAAAACTCACCACAAAGATAGCTCTATCTAAGAGTATATCACAGAGAGACGCTGTTCTGGACCAGCCAAAAACTTCTTTCTTCACCAGTTTCTGGAGAAAAAAATCATTATAAGTTTACGGTGTTGTGTATCTGGCTGTCTCCGATAGTAGGGCTCCGATTTGAAGGGTTTTTTTTTGGTAAGAAAGGTTATTTTGAAATTGTTCTTATCTATGTTTAGTGAAAATTTGTGGAGCCATTTCCAAGTTATAGCATATTATAAGATATTCATCAGTCCTGAAAACCAGTTTTGAGGAAACTCGGCAGTTTGAAATATTTCGTTCATTTTGAAGTATTGAGATTTGATGAACTAGAGTCCAATACTCAAGATCTGATAATAACCAGCAATGATGAAGAGGATCTAAGTACATTTTTATGATCGGGAGTTTTTAAATTTTTGTTAACAGAATTCGCCCTAAAGAATTTCGTACATTTAAGTAGGTAATCTAGATAAAGGAATTAGGTCAAACACTAACTAGGGAATTAGCACTATTTCGTCAACACCACATATATAAAGTTACAAAACCGGCATTTTTTGCAAGCCGTTTTGACAGTTGCTCAGAAACTTATTTATTTTTACTCAACTAGGTATCAATTCTTTTTACGATCACTAGATTAATCCTTTATTAAAATGCGTATATTTCGCTGGACCCATATATATCAGAAGTCAGGTCAATTTTAAAAACTAGTTATTACACTAAACAAGTTACTCGCCCACATAAAAATACACGTTAAAAGGTAAATTTAGAAATAGAAATAGAAAAATATTTTTATTTGCAACACAAGAAAAATTAACATAAGGTTCGATTTCATTTTTGAATGGACGGATGATTCCATTGTGTCAATACGGGCTTTCTTGTGATGCCGCTAGTGTAAAAAAGCCTTCACAATTTCACATAAAGTATGTTTCTAATTAATTAGTGTTAATAGGCCATGTTCGTTGCATGTAAACTCATGTAGATACTATACATACCTACTAATACCTAGTTCTCATAAAAAAAGAGCCACCTTTAAAGTTACGATTTTAGTTACTAATAAATAATTGAAAACAAAATCAAGAAACAAGAGGGGGTGTTTAAGCTTTGGCATAACATGCCACTAACTCGTGCATCTTTTTTGTTCTCAATGAAGTTATTATTAAAAAAAAAATGATTATTTATATAAAAAAACATACTGATATTCAAACTGGCTATTTCACCATCTTTTGAGTAACACTATCTAATACAGAATCTGTATTCTGTGATTCAATATGTTTGAAATAAAAAAAAAAACAATCCTTGTTTGACTAGTGTAAAGTAGAGCCAGAAATATTTACATCAGTGCCTTGATCACGAATATATGTGACAAAGGCAAACGTATCGTAATGCGAGCGTATCCGAGATACACTGCGCGGTGACACTACAACGGTTGGCAGTCGAGCTGGCATTGACGCGCAATATAACTAGAAAACGTTAGCGCGGCGACTGTCAGATTTATTCGTGATCAAGGCACTGATGGTTAGCCTAATCATGAGATGATGAAACAGGCCCGAAATTTTTTTTTTAGGGAAGCTTTACTTACTCGTACCATCCTAAATGAAAATAGCTGGCGTAATTTTTTTTGATTAAAAATGTAATATATCACCTAGAATAGGATGCATGCAACTTCATGCGCACAAAGAATTGTAAAATATGAAAGTTCAAAAAGTACCCAAAGAAATAATTAAATACCATTAGGTTTTAAAAGAACATGTGACATGTAATTTTATTATCATGATATGTTTTAATCACTTAACTCAAATAGTTAGTATTTAATATGTTTTTTTGTATTCAAATTATGACCAACAGTAGGTAGATGCCTAATTAATTATAATTAATTGGGTTAATTAATTAGGGTTGTAACACTTTGTATTGCTAAAATGTTGAATAACTTTAAATGGTTTATATAAATACTAGCGGCTCGTCCTGTCTTCGTACGGGTATTTAACGAAAAATTCTTAGGAATTCTTAGGAGTTTTAGTTAGGATCCCTATTTTTTTCGAAAATGTAATATAGCCTCGAGGATAGTGTAGCTTCCCAACAGTGAAAGAATTTTTCAAATCGGTCCAGTAGCTTCAGAGCCTACTCAAGGCAAACAAACAAACAATATACATAATAAATAAATGTCTGTCTCCCCCAAGTTTTGTTCAATAGAGAACCAATGAATCATAAGCATCATTCGACAGTATTTAGTATCTTAAACCTTATCATCCACATTGTGTAATATTATTTACATTATTTAGATATAATTTATATCTAGGTAATTGATATAATTTATCACTTTCATGTAAAGTAGTGTTTTGACCAATAATATCACAATATTGGTTGAAACTGAGACAGGCATCATGGCTCAGTCGGTATTACGTCTGCTTTCAATGCTATGGGTTCGATCCCCACCAAGAACAAATATTTTTGTGTGGCCAACATAGGTGTTTGTTCCGTGTCTGAGTGTTACTAGTATCATAAGTATGTATGAACAAAAAAAAATGTATAGGTACAAGTATTCTATCAGCAATCTATGTAGTTCCATAGTACAAGCTTTGCTTAGTTTGGGACTAAAGAGTGTTGTGTGATATGTCCAAGAGTTATTATTATTATATTACGGTATTTGTGCTTATGTATTACATACTATAATTTGTATTGTGTTGTATTTTCTTGTATGGACACATATCCCAGATAAAGAGTAATTTTTTTGTTTGTTTGTAGGAAGTAAGATTCGATTCTAAATAATCTATCACTGATAGATAACTTCATTATTCTTAATTATAGCCTTACATTTTATTTAAATAAAAATGTCTATTTATTGGCCAGCAGTGGTTAGTTCAATTTTGACAATTATGCTCACCATTGTCAGAGAACTTTAATACATACTAATATGCATAGGACACAAGTAGGCTACCAATTTATATATTACAATTACATTATTTTTATTTATTCCTACACCTAATACATCCATATTTTAGGATAGGTCAATTTATGGAAAGACTAGCAGAGTAGGTACCTACCTATATTTCTGTTTTGTCAAAGAAGCAAATAGGTATTGAACACTTACCTATGTACATTTATTAGGGATGCAAATTTCTTTCAAACTTGCTAGTAATACATACATCTAAATTAGGTAGGTAGGCATAGTAGGTTACCAAGTTCCCTAGCACAGTATTTGAAATACATAGGTAAATAAGTATGGTGTAAAATAGTTGTTGCCCTTCGGGTAAGTTTACTAACACTTACCTACCTACTACCTACCCCAAGGGCATCGTTGTGTAGGCAGAATCATAGTTAAAATCAAGGTTTCAGAGAAAGGTAGATTAATTGTTAGGTACAGTAGGTAGTGTGCTAAATTTAAACTTTACTCACCAATATTTCACTGAATTCATGCAATGTATCACGGCGAGAAGAATAGGTAAAGTAATGTAAAACTATTGTTGCATGTGATAGCGAGTAGCGAGTAGACGGTAGGCTACTGAAATTCCTTTCAGGCAGTGGTTTATCTAATCTCCGATGACTAATTTAGGTTATAAAATCATAGTTTATGGTATGTTACATGGATTTACAGGTTCACTAGGTATGTACTTATTAGCAGCATGATTTAGGCGTTTAGAACCTGGCTGGGCATTTTTATTTCGCTAAAAGTAAACAAAATAATGTAAAAAAATATAACTTATTACACTCGGCACTAGTGGCACCACCCACTAGTGATGTGATGTATGCACAGATTACATCTAGAGGAACGTGAATAACGTGATGGGATGGGACCGGATCACCGGATGTCATGTCATGTCATGCATGTCTTTATTTTATTTCGGTGCTCCTCTAAATATTGACGCACTTTTCGTTTCATGACATCACGTTAGCTTAGTAAACAACGTTAGTAAGGCCGGAATACTGAAACGTCACTCAAATTTAAGTACCACATAAAATAAAACTACCTACGTTCCGGAATCCGATAGCAACTTGTGATTGCCCACATTCCGGATTCCGGATCAGGGATTCCGTATGCGATGCTATTTAGTCCCAGCCTTAGCAGAGCACGTCTGTAGTCTGTACTCTGTAGCTACAAATTGGTATACTGCTGCCATCTGTTGATGAGAAGCTAGCAACTTTGAAAGATGGTCAAGTTCAAAAATGGTAAATGAGAACAAACCTGATATCTTGTAAGCGCCACCTATGGTCGAATAGGAGACTCACAATTTTGATATGTACTTGATAATCTTGATATTTATAGATGGCGCGGAGCTGACCACCCATGTATCATTCTTCCGAGCTTCACACTGAACCGTTTAGTTAATTTATTATATACTAGCCACCCGTCCAAGCTTCGTACGGGTATTTAACTAAATATATTTTTTTTGTTAAGGTGTGTGGGTTATGTTGCGTTCATACTATGCCGCAGTCGGCAGGGACTTGAGCAGGGAATTGGGCATGACCGCGAGCATAGTGGCCCACGTTCATGCCCTTGCTCCTTAGTGAGACTAAAGGCGACGTTGCTTCGCATAACTTCGCGGCAATAATGCCGGCGGCAGCGGCATGAGCATAGTGTGAACGCGGTGTTAGGATATAGAGGAAGGTAGGTACCTAGGTAAGTAGGTACTAAGGCATGCAAAAAGACACGAAAAACATTTTGCTATGCTTAAAACATTTACTTAGCAATATTACCTACCTACCTACTTGGATACATAATTACACGGTAAGGTAAATTATTTTAGGTAGGTACGTAAACCAACTCTGGGAACACCATATTTAACTAGAATTATGTGATTCAATAATCATGTTTTACCTACGCAAGTGTTTTTAAGGAATGAATGGATTTCTGTCTTTTTTTCCGCCAAAAAAAGAATAAGGCGCTTCAGTAGAAACAAACATTACCTCGGGCGCGCATGCTAAACGTGCGACAACAGGTCTGCACGGCCGAGAAAGTGAACCTAGAATTGCATCTTTCGCGCCATACAACCCGATTAGACTTTAACATCAAAAATAATGCACACATTATAATCATCTGTATCGAGGGCATCGTAATACAAAGTATGATTAAATAACCATGATTTTTGGGCATAGAACTAGAGACCAGCAAAACAGTAACAGTAACCAGCAAAACAGGTGCTCCACTTATGATTAACGTAAACGTGGCAACTTGCACCTTCAACCATAACTGTGATGTAGAAGGAGCCCTCCACAAACTCCACAAGATTCTCACATATAAAAAAAAACTAATCAATAATAAGCCTAACACAAATAAGAATCTTATTTTCCAGAACTCATTTAGATTATATAGACTATCAAGCGTCTGAATCAGTAATAGAATGATGGGGGAACCCCACGCGAAAACGTTACATTTCAAAAACTTCCTTGTTGCTGTTACGCTACTAAACACTATAACAATATCGACGTATATGTTAATACAAGCAATTAATAACCAACAGGAGTAGGCGTTCACTAAATAATCAGACACCAAAGACAAATCACAGCCTGCAAAATATGTTACGTAGTACAGCCAGTTTGCCGTGGTGTAGCAAAATAAAACATTCACGTAAACATAGTTTTTAAATATACGCCATTTGGGTATCACTATCCATGTTAGTACACCAAATAAAAAACTCACTGTGGAAAGTAGAGACGCAAACACAGTGATTATTACAAATATTAACAAAACTGTTCTCTTGAACTTCACTGGGTTTAGTTCCGTTGAATTCAACTGGTGCGATTGGTTTACGAATGCAGTTGGAGTCGTGGTATTCGCAGACGCAATTGTTGCATTCAATATCGTGTTTGTTGTGTTTACAAAGACGCTTGTTGAATTCATTGTTGTACTTGTTGCACCATTGTTATTTACGTAATCTTGTCGAATTAATGTCGAGTTACTTTATCGAACGCCAATTCGGCACTGGCTATATATTTTTAAATAAATAATGTTATCTATGTTCTCAAATTTAATGAGCACGGTACCCACTAATTTGAGAGCTGCTGATAAGCAAACAGATGAAACATCGATATTAAAAATAAAACTAATTATTTATGTATTGCGAAATGTATTTACAAAGAAAATTACGACTAATAGGTACAGTATGTACCTACAACATTCACAATATTTACAAAATACATAATAATATGAAACAGTTGAGCTACCTACAATCCGTTGCAAACGATTTTGGTAAAGATAGCACAACTATTTAAATAATTTTAATAAAACAGCAAATTGATTAATAAAGTGCCTTATTATTAATTTCCTGCTTTTGATAGGCAAAAACAATAAAATAAGTAGGTAACTATGGTTTTGCATTGGCCATATTGGATTGCGAGTTAGGAACGTGATCGTATTTAGTGGGTACTACGTCGTATCGAGTGATGAACAATTTTGAACAAGACTAGCATAAGAAAGGTATTCTGGCAAGCAAATATGCATTTTTAGTTTAGGCAGCATACTTATTGTATGAAATTGTGCACAAACACCTAGCGATTAGCGAATATCGGGGCAATTTCACACTTGAATATATGCGTTAAAAAATAAGCCAATAGAAATGCTTGTTTTATTATATCTGCTAGCTTATCAGGGCACCCACTTCACCCACCTTCAGTGTAAATAAGGATTAGCTCGATTATCATTTTTATTACGGATAGGAATTATTTTTAAAGGTAACCATTACCATGGATTTCAAACAATTGTGCAAATATCGTGCTATTTTATTATTACTTTTATTTACTCTAGATTTGATATTTTATTTTATTTTGAAGGGTTTGCACGTGTAGTTTTTTGACGCATATGCTCAAACGCACGCAATATCGTGACGTCACGCATGCGGTGGGCGCGTAGGCTTTTGCTCTACGCCGCCCGCGCCGTCACCGCCGTAGAGTGGTCGCAGGAAAGTGCGCGGCAATCGTTAAATAGCAATTTTTAAAATACCTAGATGCTATGGATTTTTAACGCATTATGCAATGCACATTTGGGACAAATTTTTAGGTACTCGACGTTCAAAAAATACTTTATTATGCATGGAGTTATAGCTTTATTATGCTTTCTAACCCTGCGATTGGCCTCGTTTCCACACGATCATCGAATAAACAAACACACAAAGCAACGTTTTAACACCAAATGTTCCGTTACGGCTGAATGGCGATCCTGGTAAAATATTGATTAACTGCGTCACACCATGTAAAGGGTTGAAATTGTTTAGCAATAAAATCAATTTGTAACCTACCTATATACTGCACTGCGGAGAATTTACTTACTATAAAAGAAGCTACGTGCCAAAATTAGTTTTTTTAAACTTTCCGGTGGGAGACATCAATAAATAAGAATTAGAATCCACTAAGCTTAGTATCCTACCGAAAAAAAACGTACAGAAAAATTAAATAAATAAACTAGCACTGGGCTATAGGGGCAACAGGGCAACATTAGTTACTTTGCAGTCAGCACGGTTGAGAGACCATGAATGCATTAAAATGTATCCAGGTCGTTGAAGGGTTGTTATAACTGTAGTGATGTGAGGCTATCGATGAAAACCATAAAGTAGAAGTTTATCGAATGGTGACTACAAGGAGTAGGAACAACACAACAGTGAATTTGGTAGACGGCGAAAGCATAACATTGATCGTCCTGAAAATGTAATGCCGCATAACCATATTTTTTCATCATATTACAATTTTTTAGATAGCGTGTTTATTTTACACTTTGAGAAGTAAAATGATGTTTCTAGTTTTCAGATAATTGAGATTTTACTCTGCCATCATAATTATTTCCTGAAAGATATATATAATTATCAGGAAAAGAGTGAATAGGTGAATTATAGCTAAGCGTGCTCCACCTTAGGCTACAGCTAAACTTACCATCCAGGTGTGCTGGCAGCCAAACGCTTAACTAGAGCATATAAAAAAAAATTTAATACATTTTTTACTGTTGACTGTTAAAGAAAATAGTTCGACACATAGACCTGCTACGTACTACATACGACATAATAATTGATTGACAACACTGGTTGGCCATACTAATAGCACCCCTCGAGTCCACGCGCTCGCCACCGAGCATAATTCTGCGGATTTACCCGTTGCTATAATTATTTGCTTGTTTTCGGCTTAACATAATCTATTTCGATTGAGATTTTATAATAAAAATATCTTCGAGCGTTACTTACCCAAGGCAAAGATTATATAAACTAGTGGGTACTTACCCAAGGTAGAGCTAAAAATATTTCATAAACTGAGTCGTAAGTAAGTCCAATGTTTTACTCTTTTTCATCGACATTGTGGGACGAACGGGAATGAACGTCTTATTTTTTTTTTTTTTTTTAAATTATTTATTTATAGGAAAACCGACAGCACAAAACATAGATTAGGTACAGAAATGGAAACAGTAGGCCAATAAAAGGTTTTCACGAGTAGAAAAGAAATAGATACAGAAAAAATTTATGTGAGTATTCACTCACCTAGATAAGACGTTCACTCCCGAAAAAATACTATTCAGGTTTAAGTCAAATAAGTATCTTTTTATTAAGAAAAATCACAAGTAGATGATTCTACGCGTCAGTTCCTCACCACCAGAGTTTAAAAGAACGGACAAGAAACTACGGGTTCTGGTGTTTTTTTTGGAGATCTTTCTTACAAAAACAAAAAGAGCTGCTGAAGTTTCAGTGTGACGCTATTTCAACTTAGTAACGCTTCAATGCAAGGAAATTGTAAAAATTTACTCCTTTACCAGTAAATAAGTACCTATTTTACCTCATTACTGATACTTACTCTACATTCCACGTATCGATAGGTAGGTAAACGAAAATTTTGAATATAATTTTACCAAACTAAGTAGGTACCTAATTATGATTCTGAACTCTGCAGTATTAAAATGTAAAAAATCTTATCCTCAAATAAAAACATTGTAAATTTGATAAAATATTTACCTACTCAGACCAAGTAACATGACGTTAATCTTTTAAATATTCAATCATTTATTGAAGTTTCGTAATCCCGGCTGGTAAAAAAAAATTCAATGCATCATCCATTGTGGCATCGCAGTTTTATATGTTAAAATGCTTTGTTGTTAAGGGCTTATCGAGAAGGGTTGTAAATAATGACGGTGCCAGTCTTTATAGAAAACTAAACGGTTGCCTTAAAAGGGTTGGCTCCAACGAGTGTTTTTTAAAAACGTTGGGTCAAAATGTTACGAAAAATTATGCTGAAGGGAGAGTAAAAAATGTAGATGTACCCTTACATGCTGTTATGTTCGATAGCGTAGTGTTACTCGTATCTGTAGAGCAAGTGCATCTTCTTCCAAATATTCGTAAAGAAAAACTTAGGTAGGTACTTTAGGTATAAGCATTAATTAAGTATGTTAAATATACTTTAGGAAAATTAATAATAAAGAAAATTGTTTACATAAAGTGATAGAAAAATATGTTCTCATAAAAATTGTAATACACAGATAAGTACCTGTGTTGTTAATGTTACAATAGTTGCACCCGTTGCATATCAGATGCAACTGACGTTATCTTGACACGGTATTGACGTGTCGTCAAATTTGACAGATTTATTACTTATTTACTACACATAAAACAATACTGTTACAATAACACCAGCAAATAACACGTAGCATCGATGTGAGGATCATTTTGGTGAAAAATAATATATTTTATACAACTGTTTATCAGTAGTACCGTGAGAATTTATTTCTTGAAAGCAGGTGACAGACAGATAGCCATTATTATATTTTTGCAATAAAGTAACAGTGAATCTGATATTGGCTAATGATGCAAATGTCGTGATTTGTCCTACCGTGCGTGATTGTCTTTGTACAGCTTTGTAAATATAAAAATATTAATATATTTGTTATTATCTTTTAATACAAATGTATTTTTATCGATGTGCATTTCTATCGATAAATACGTAGCTCTAGCACTTGACTACATCTGCCAACGTAAAACTACTTGCCACGATGTTTCAATATTCTGAGCTTGTCACTTGCCATTTGAACTTTTAAACTGAATAACTTTTATGACATTGCCATGCGAATGTCGAAAATAAAAAGATTTCATACACTGGGCCCTAGTATTTTTCTTTTTAATAAATAAAACACTATCTTTACTTACATGAGATACGAATTGCACGTATTTCCTTTAAGTACCATATACCCATATAACCTTTAAAATAAAATAAATATCTGACGATATAAAAGTCTATGAAACTTCAGAAACCGTCTGAAGAGAAGATCCCTACTTTTAAAATTAATCTGTGTAAATTACTCTGTGTATCCAAAGAACCAAAATCCAAAATAACATGCCCCATCGGCGTGTCTGATCAAATATTGATGTAATTTATGGCAAGTCAATTCTGTCAAAGGGGTTGACATAAAAAATGGTACAGAATGCACGCGCTATTAAACTATTAAATAAAATTATACCATGCCCTGTGCAGGGTAGTAGGTAAGTACACTATAAGTTATTATTCTTTGGTAAAAAATCACGAACTAAAACTTATGTTTTACCGGTCTTTCAGTAAAAGTTTCACATTTGCAAATTTTTAACAGCGTCCACTCAAGACTATATAATATTACTTATACCAGAAGCAAATCCAGTCACACGTGTGTATAGGTACCTAACTAAAATCGAATGTATCATACAAAATTCATAAAAATGTTAGCCCTATTTAATTGTCCGACTTTCAGTGCAGAGCTAAGCACTACCATACAAATATATAATAATAGCTTCCGCCCGCGACTTCGTTCGCGTCCCATTGGATCTCGTTAATTTTCCGAGTTAATTTGTACACATATTCTTGGAGGATTTGAAATACCTCCAAGAATATGTGTACAGCGTACAAAGTTTCATGATGATCGGTTAAGTAGTTTTCGCGTGAAAGCGTAACAAACAAACTTACATTCACATTTATAATATTAAAAGTAGGATATATTTTTTAAAAGAAAGCAACACATGTTTACTCTTCTACTCTTGACACCACTCACAACCGCAGAGGATTTACACTAGTACCTATAGCTTCAAAAAAAAATACTTGTAGGCGTGGCTTGCACCGGCCAGCCCATACAAAACCCTAGGGAGTCATGCATCGGCATAACATACTATGCATAGTATAGTATCAGTGCTCAAACGCAGCACACCTAGTCATGGAAAAGATAATATTTTTTTATAAATTTTAGTATTGATATTTTATAAAAATTTGTGTAGTTAAATAAGTGTTGTGATCATAGATATTTTTTATAAGTGGATATTGAGCTGCTTCTACTGATTTAAGTTTTTCCTGTGAGTATTTATTTACAGAATTAGGTAGTGATAGATTTTTTTTATGATTTGGTAGTTTTAATCACTTTCAAACTACCAATCATCAAAAAGAGAAAATCAACGATTAATAATGGTAGAGTACCAGAAGGGGGTTTTGTATTAGATGTAAAATTAAATCATAATATCATTGTACGACCGATTAAAGCTGCAAATCAGTCGCGTGCAGTAATAATATATAATGTTAATATCACAAAGATTTTTAGTTATAAAAATCATCACAGGATAATGAATTTCCAGTTACATGTCAGTTTTTTTAATCTCAACCATTTTTTATTTCAACTCTCAAAAAAATATTCCTAACAATTTAATAATAATTGTAGCCATTTGAACGAAATCAAATGACTCAACAATTGAGTTTGCAGCGCGTTGGTCGCGCGTCGTGTGCTACCACCCTCTCAAGTCGCGTGCGTGACGCGTGGCCATACACAGGTGGTCAACCACACACATACCGACAGCCACTAAAAAATAAACTCAAAAATAAAAGGAAAATGCTACGGGTGTATTTTCTCGTCTTCCATATTGAGATATTGTGGCACAATTACTTATGGTTCTCATTTAATATCTGTCGGGTCAATGAATTCTGGTTTTTAATCAATTTGATCATTTGTTAGCTTTTTGGAGAATCAGCAAACGTTTTCTTTAAATAAGTGATAGGTATCGTACCAGTTTACCTAAACATTGCTTCTGCGATCTGTCATTTAAGCAGAATGTCCTAAAATCAAAACGACATATTAGCTTATCGTCCTATTAGCAACATGTACTAGTAGCAAATGTACCTAATATCAAAACGACATGTAGGTTCGTACAGGAGAAAATGAACATGGAAAAAGATTTCGTATGAAGACGCTTTAGAAATAGGAATGCCTTTATTAATAAAAAAATAACTTCCCTAAAAGTCACCCTAAACAATCAGAAATCTGGCACCGGAAGTCGGAAGTGATAGAGCTCAACTGACTTTTCGTAACACATTGGTCACGCAAGCACGAAGCAAATTGGGGTCACCTGCCTTTTAAAAACAGTCGCTAAATAAATAAGGGTAGGTTAAAACTTGATATACTTCTTGCACCGACTCCACTGATTGTAACAGGTGCGGCTCAGTCTTTCTCTCTATTTTCACTAACAGATGGGAATAGCCTTAAAGTTGGCTATGATATTAACCAAAATAGGCCATTAGTCAGGAATCACTATGCATAAAACCATTATGTTTGTCTATAAGTACCTACTAAGTTAAACGTATTTTATTTTTTGGTTACAGATTCCAAGATGTTTGCCACAGACTTCGATGACTACTGTGACTTCAACGAAAGCATCTGTAGCAATGACTCCGGCATCGACAGATCCTACGCCGAGTTGACAACGCCGGTCTCCAGCACTCCCCTCAAACATGACACCTCGGATCTAGGAATATGCCTCACTCCTAAAAAAGAAAATGTGAGAAGGAAACTTTTCAGTGACGAATTCACTTCATTTCATAGCCCAGTCGAAGATATCAAGACTTTTGATGAGAATTTACTCTTATCTGCCAAAACCTCAACACCGGTGAAGGACAAAAAGAACAAAGACCCAAACAAGCCTAAAAAGAAGTATGCCAATGGGAAGAACAGAGTCACAAGATGTAAGAGCCCGTCACAGATTATAAGAATAAAAAGAAATAGGAGGATGAAAGCAAACGACAGAGAAAGAAATAGAATGCACATGCTAAACGAAGCCTTAGATAGATTAAGATGCGTGCTGCCTACCTTCCCTGAAGACACAAAGCTCACAAAAATTGAAACACTTAGATTTGCACACAACTACATTTACGCGCTAAGTCAAACACTAGAATCTTTAGACAAGATTGATCCTGAACGAACACCAACGGAAGGCTTTTCTAACTATGAGAAGATACAAAACTATGCAAACGTTGGAGACAAAGTACCTAAAGACGCCTTCAGAGATATATTTTTACCGAACAAATCTGAGCATAATGAGGATGGTAGCTATCGTAGTTTTGAAGGATACAGCAAGCCTTTTCCTAACGGTACTAATTTCATGCAGACTTCCGAAGGAGTGCTAATAAATGTTGGAAACGTGACTGTCTCCGTGAACAATAAAGGTGGAAACTGCATTGCCTCAACCACCGGCACAGGCTTCTTTACACATCCTTCCAGTTTTTCCGAAGACATGAACCAACCGAATCACTTTTACCAGCCCCCTTACGAAGCTAGCAATTTTGGCAATGCAATGCTGGAGCAGAAAGTACACGCTGAAGGGTATTTCAATCAGAAAAACTACGAACTATTCAAAAATGCTTTTGAAAATGCACAGAAGCCTAAAAGGTTTTCTAAAACGGAGGTTTACCCTAACCAGGGGAAGTTTACCAGCTCAGTGTACGGGTACAATGAGATGCAGCATTACAATTACTGTGACAGTAGTAGTTATTTTCCTAGTAACTATTATTATGAAGACCAAAGGAACTATAGAAACTTTTATAATAGATCTACAGTTGTGAACGCTCAAATATGAAGTATATTTTTCTAGTCATTTGTACAATTATTTCATATTTCGATTGTTTGTTTTGTGTAAAACCAAAGACAATAAGGTTAATTTTAAATTAAGTGTAATATAACTAGTCAGTCTGTATTGAGTAAATATTTTTATACTGGACTAAATGTTTTAATTCTATTTCTCCACTAATGGGGTTGCTTTTGACGTCGATTAAAACTGAGAGAGAGGATTGTTCGCTTGATTTACCAGTAGGTAATAATAATAAGGGCCATGAATATAAATCAAATGAGAACAATGCCGACTAAAGAGCGAAAAGTTGTGAATGCTTCTGCGCACCCCAAGCCGACTACAATTGTTCAGATCTTTTGAAACATTACCAGTCAGAGCCAATTGACATGCAACTTCCAACTCTATTTTCATGCAACACAAACTCAAATTAAGAAAAAAAGCCAAGGGTGGTAGGTATAATAGGGGCACCCGTTTATATCGAGTTACGAAAACGTCGAAAACTAAATGTTTGCTTTGGAAATTCGTTACGGCAATTGTTAGAGACGTCTATTTTTGCTCCAATTATTTGGGTGTCATAAATTCACTATTGATTTGTACGCAGCTTGACCTACTGGCGTCTGGCAGTGATAGCCAATAAAATTTTAGAGCTATGTAAATCCTTTCAAGCCAGTTAGTTACCTACATTACCTACTACTATGCCTATTCATTTTTATATTTGCAATCAAAGAAAGAAAAATATGAAATAAAAATGTTATTTATTTATTCACAAAGAAAATTACAACTAATACAGTATTTACAATATTTACAATATTTACAAAATACACATGAAACAGTTGAGCTATCTACAAACCGTTGCAAACGATTTATAGATAGCTCAACTGGTCCAAATCAGTACCAATCGGAAGCGTGCCCAAGACACTGGCTGCATTGCCGCGCTGAATAGCAATGCTGATACGCTGGCCTAGATAATCACCAGCCCTAAAATAAAATGAACTGGTACTTAAAAAGAAAAATTGGATTTGTTTGTTCTCGTGTTAAAACAAGAGCAATTATAACCATGGAGTTTAGCTAAATCAAAACAACGGAACTGGTAGCAGGAAGTTGGAGGCACCTGGCGCTGCCAACTGTCACTGGTATATGTAATTGTTTATCAAATCTGCTTCTGGTCACGCTTTATCAGACATGATTGTGGCAGGAAATTATTTGGAATTAGTTGGAGTAGCAAAACTGTTTTAACTTTCAACTGCGTATAGGGATAAGCCAGTTAAAGTATTAGACACTCCCATTCGGAGAGCAAAATAACTAAAAGGAAGTAAATATACGGTAAAAATAATGCATCGAGAGTATTTAGGTACTCTTTAATTAAATCTAGGCTGATAAAAAAATCGTTACCTACTCGAGCATAGATTTGAGTAGTGATTTTCATAGAAAAATCGGTGCTTGAGTCCCCCCAAAAATAGAGTTACAGTATTGTAACGAACATACTTGTTCATCCACAACCAAAATAAAATTAAAACAAACACAATTTAGCATATTTTCCGGTAACCAAATGCAGTAATTATATACAATGGCCAAGTGTAAGTTGTAATAAGCGTGAACACCGATGTCACCAGAACCACCAGAACAAATGGATTACTTCGGGGCTGGCGTGAGGAGAACACCGAACAATATTTTAAAACTGGTTTTAGAATCTGTTTATTCACAAAGAAAATTACAACTAATAGATAAAGTATTTAATTTACAATTTTTACAAAATACACATGAAACAGTTGAGCTATCTACAAACCGATGCCAACGATATATAGATAGCTCAACTGGTCCAAATCAGTACCAATCGGAAGCTTGCCCAAGACACTGTTTTAGAATTGACTAATAGATCTTCTCTAGAATTGTCTGTGACTTCGATTTCGTAGAGGAAAAAATTCAGTGGGCTGGATATGGAATAATCAAGAGTAGGTAGGTAAAAATCGCTCAAAGTAGTGTAGGCTTATTTAGGCTTCCAACGTAGGTACCTACAAGCTGTGGTACTAGTTAGAAATGTAATCAAATCATTCAAATTAATAGGCGAATCCATAAATGTCGTAGTTAGCGGTATCTCCCCACAATCTTCAGTAATCCAGCGCACTGACTGTAATCCCCAACATTTTGGGGAATTTCGCAGTTCCCCTTCAATAGCAGCGATGTCGGCAATAATAATTTACACATTTATAAGAAACTTTTGTCATTGTCATCGGTGTGACTAGTTTGAACCAGAGAGAATAAACTCTGTTTGTATGTTGGCTGATGTTAGTACCAAATATATGACAAAAAATTGTCTAATAAAGTCTAGGTACCTACCTCAGATTCTAGAACTCACTGAAAAACTATGTCAAAGTTTGACCTTATCACAAATATGGTTAGCGTGCTACAGAATTTTGCAGAATGCTGAAGCGTAACCAAATTTTTTTATAGAAAAAGCTCGAAGACAAAAGCGCGTTGAAATCTTTTGTATTGAAAACTGCTACGCCGTGGAGGCAAAGTTCTAAAAATTGTGATGCTGTGTCAGAATGCACCAAAAATCATGTCCTATTTTTTCAACATTGATCACAAATACCCATTAGTATAATTATGTATGTATGCTACCAGCAGCCCATGTTTAGGTACCTAACTACTGTAAAATGGTAGCAATATCTATGACATTGAACTTTGGAACGCAACACAGACTGTGGTTATGTTGCTATGCCGACAAGTAGGTGTATATTATGTCGGTATTTTTAGGTAAATTAAAAAAATAATGAATCACACTTTATTCGTATTCAGTAGGTAGGTACACCTAATCAAATTGAAGCCACATGCCCTATATCAAATGTCGCTGGCCGCGGGCTAATTGCTTTGTCTGTCTGTCTGTTTGCACTGGCCTGTTTAAAATTCATCAACAAGCAATGCCGGGGGCAGTGTGTTTACTTACTGCTGAGCTAATACTGCTTTGTTTACATACTTTTTTAAAGAGATTGAGTTGTTGGGCTGATGATATTCATTATTTGGATTAAAATTTTTATTTAATTGTTTACTAAAGTTCAAAATGTAAGTTTGATTTATAATATTAAGTATTTCTATGTGCGTTAATATTATGTTTTATGTTACAAAAAAGCTTTATAGTAGAACTATTAGCTGTTATGTTTTGCTCTGTCGGTTTGTGAGCGTATACCTACTTACATTGCCTAAGTCCTGAGGCTATGTTTCATAGTCAAACAATAGGAATGCATCTAAATATTTGTTCCCCATTGATAACGCTATAAATACTTAAGCTAATAGAATCGAATCCCTGTCATTTTCCACATTTAATTAAAAGATGAATTGGCATCACCACAAATTAGGTATCCAGCTGACTATATTGAACCCCAATATTTTATTTATCAAAAATAATCACTATGTTCATACAGTAAGATCCAATACCTAATTGGCAAAAGGCCACAGTATTGTCCACTTTATAAAGACCTTTGGCAAAGGTAGAAGCTACGCGAAATTATAGTGGTTAAGTTATGAATAGGGCTCTAATAAAATTGGTTATTGAAAAATAGGGAGCCAAAAATTATGTTTTTCGGATAGAGTGCAAACATTCTAAATACCTGTCAAATATTCTCGCCATCTGCTTTTAGTTAAATAAAATATTTGGTAAAATCATTGTAACGTAGTACGAGATATTTAATGTGAAAACCAACTTTCCTGTACGGTATCGTTATGTTATGAAAACCAGGTTTTCTGAACTGTTTTCATACTAAATCATTGGTCTTCTGTGACTAAATAGTGACATTAGCGCGTTTCAGCGCGTGTTTTGCCGTCAAAAGCTTCTTCTTCTCTTCAATAATTGACATTATGCTGGGCAGCGAACGCAGGTTGAGCTTGCGATACGGGGGCTGTTCTGATGAGTACAGATGTAGCTTTTTGAATAACCTCTTCGCTGATGGCCTACCACTGCGTGCACTGCGCAATCGCAACATTAGAAACATTTGAGACCAATTGTTTATTTTACACCAACCATAAACACTTAAATATCAAAACAATACACGGTTTCAAAGAAAAATCTACCTTATGTAATTAAGGTCTAAGTCTAATTTGTAACTCATTTTAACTTTGCTTCTCCGATAAAGATAAAATTAAAAACTGAAATCACTGGAAACTAAACTCTATTGCTAAAAACGTAAGTGTCATTTTGTAGATTAAACAATGGTTGGAGTGTACAGGGTTGTAACATTTGGTATACTCTGGAGCGGGCCTCTGACTACTTGAAGTTGATTGAAAAATAGCCGAATCATTGTATGTTTATTTGTAAAGATAATAGTGGTTACGTTATTGAAGTCGAGTGTACATCTGTGTTTCAACAATGTTATAAAAATCTATAGCTTGCAAAATTTCATTACTCTTGGTTCAATGTCTTTTCATTTCATTTGAAAACCTAACTCGAAGAGATCGTATAGTATCTCGTGGTCTACGAAATAAAATTATATATAAAATTTTATTTTGATTATACCAATGATCTTGATTGATACATAAAAAGAGCCATGTGTGTGTATATTTAGGTAAAAATAATTAAACTAATGTCTTAACCCTTAAACGGACATTTTTATTACTTGATGTTAGTTTTGTCCCGGCTATAAGTACCTACCTAATAAGTTTATTTTAATCAATGACACGTGCCATGCACTATGATCGTTGACACGTGTTGAGTACTTAGTGTGCACAAAATATCAACAAATTAAATTAAAATCACTTTCAAAAACTATTTAAATCATATAAAGTAACGCAATACCATACTTTGCGTATTTTGGTTTGGTAGTTTTTATTGAGCCCATATTTAAGTTGCAGGATATTAGCTATGAAAAGCTTAATTGGAGCCAACTTCAAACAAACACACACAAATTTAGAAAAACCTTGTGATATTGTTAGTTTATGGACTTTACTTTAGAAAAAGTGTTAAAATGAAAAAAAAAATACAGCTGTTTTAGGGATTAAGTTTATTTACTTACAAATTAACTATGTTGATTGATGACACTTGGCAAATATTCTCAGCGTATAAAAAATGTGTCACACGATACTTAAAAACGAAAAAGAGTAAATGAAAAAATAAATTACATCAATAAAGGGATAATTAAAATAATAAATCCAGTAAAAATCATTTTCTCACACTCATACAAAATGATCCTAAAATTAACCCTATAATACTAAATGGTTTTTGATCATTGTGTACATTGTCATATTGATCCCACTTGAAACCGAGCGTGTCACTTTCATGACAACAGTCACGCTTTTTTAGGAAACTTCAAGTGTCGTTATTAGTCGTCAGATTATAAACATTCAGCTTATTTAGCACTTATAGCTCTTGAATTATTAAATTCTCACGGGTCACATTTAAGTTTGGTAAAGCTTGAGCAAAGCAAACTATCAACAATTTTATTTCATATCCCTCAGATTTTTCTTCTTGTATAGGTTTATCGGCTGTCGTTTGTTTTGAAAAGAAAATGGTGGATTTTCTCTTCAAAACCTAACACGAATTTTCACATTCAGAAAAACCACTTTACACACGTTTATTCCAATGGCTCACACTTTATGTTACGACCTAAGTATTATTGGTTTAAATGTATCACAAACCAGATCTAATAATGCGCTAATAAATAATTGATTGTGGTTGTGGTTATACTTATGAATAATTCCAATGATTTTTGAAACGATTCATATAGGTAAGTAAGTATTTAAATTTTTTATAATGTTTTTTGCTAGTCTATAGAATAACGCCTTGGAGTAATCTATAATGTTATTTATTTTTATTATGAATAAATTGAAATTGAAATTTCTCAATTTTTGGAAGATAATATCATGTGGGCGTGTTCAAAATCCGTGTAACTAGCAGCATGGTCAACGCGTGTTAGCAAGTGTGAAAGCGTGTCTTGCACGTGTCGTGTGGTGCTAAAGCGTGCTATGCGCGTGCTTGCACTTATGCGATTTGTTATGATACCAAGATTGGTAGCAAATTAGCGATTAATACACCACCCTGTTGGCAGCCACATGGTTAATTTGAGTGAAGGACCCATATGGCTAGAAAATAGCCTTTATCCTAATAATAAGACCACATTATAACACTTAATTATGCAAATAAATGTACCTTGTATGTCCGGATCCAAAAACTACAAGACTGGATATAAGTAGTTCATGTTTTTATTTTTAACTTTACCCTTTTACTTTTTAGATTTATGCTGTAGATCAGCTAAAATACAAACGGAAGTTCAATTATTGCTGGTTAAAAACTTTCCCTCATGAGCGAGTCATATAAAGTGCAAAACATCAAAGTAGCATAAGACCTAAAATGATTATTGTCTGATTAGTATATTACCTAAAGCGCCATAGATTTCTAGGACGAATGATTTGAGACCTTCTCAGTTAACCAAGAGAAGATCTGAAATCAACTAACTGCTTGCTAAGAAAAAAAAACTTATTTCTTTTATTGTTTTTCTTCTTTTCTTGGTGTGCAATAAAGAATATATCTATCTTGCAACCTAAGAAAAAATCTAGTCATAATTATTCTTTATCATCACCGTGCTGTTTGGTAAGCACCAAAAAGTGTCATTATGAGTTACGCTACGGTATTTACGGTATTATGGGCCCGGTATTCTAAATTGGACTCCCACGCATGACGAATTTACCAATAGCATGCTTATTTCACGGGTTTCAGGCGTAATTGGTAAGCACATCACAATAAATAAATAGGCAAGCAATCACGTCTCGGGTAGGCAATAACTTAATTTGTAATTTAGTTTAAATAAACAAAGCCATCATTCGAAATGATAGATAGTTTAGATAAATTTAATAAAGCCATTATTTAATACTATTTATGAGTTGACTGTGAACAAGGTTTTTTGTCCTGCTATTTGCTTTTACTGCTCAAGCACTGATCTGGTCTCAAACATAGAATTTATTTGAGAACCTCTACGCAAAATATGCTTGAGTAACGATTTCTTTATCAGAATATCAGCCTCACACCAGATTACCGATACGCTACTACTTGGATTAAGTTCATGCTTAAATTTTTGCCATCTCTTACTAAAGAGTAATGTCAAACATAGCAGGGCAATCTTAAGTGGTGTTTAGAATCACGTTTCAGAATTCGGGCGTTCTAATATTTTCTGTCTAATCACGTAATGCGAAAATAAAATTATTTACAAGTTTGACCGATTGGTATGGTGTCAAACCGTTTACCCTTATCGTGGGGTAGCCCATCTGCCAAAATGCGCCGATGCATCAGTACAATGCAATCCATTCATACGAGTTTTATCAAAAAATGGATTTCAACCAAAAACACGATTTGAGGGAAACGGTGTTGGTTTTAAGTGGGGTACAGGGGGATTTAGTTTTTTATTACCAGTAAAAAATATTATCCAGATTACAGGGTTCTATTTACATTTTCCTTAGAGTTCTCTATTAAAATTTCCTCCTTACAAAAACCTTGACTTTACAAAATATTTAGAATACTTCGAGAATTGCCTATTTATGCCAGAATAAATAAAAATATCTTAAATAAAATTCTCCGTATTCTATTTCATTTTATATGTATAAAATATCTGCGATTTACAATGCTGATTTCGACATTGCCAAATATCGATTTAGTACCTAGTTAGTTTTATAAATAAGTTCTCGTAATATTTATTTCCCATTTAAGTCCATAAACTCGCATAGTATAAAATCACAAATAAAATAAAGTCAACTGAATCTTTTGTGCGCAAGCGCAGAGTACAGGCACCTGGCTGTAGCTCGAGCATTGTGTGCACCCTCCCTTACTTTGTTAGGGTTCTTTGGGACTATTACAAAATCCACACTATTTATCTCATAGTTTTTGTTTTATTTCGAATAAACATTATCCTTTGACTGTACTACTGTAATTAAATATTGCGACAAAAATTAAACTTAAAATCGCAATTTTTATTCCAGTTGTTGTTATTCCAGCTACTTGTCTACCATTTGCTAATATTTGATGCAACACTTACACAATTTTTTTAAGTAGGTATCTATTTCGAACAAAAAATTGCCACAATAATGAGTAAGTAGGATTATTTATTCATTTGTGAGTAAGGATACGGAACTTACGGAACCCTTAGTAACCACGTTTATTTCATCCAAGTTCCATAACCGAGGTACATTGTACCCTTATTTCTCTCAAGATTTAATTACTGGCCTTTATGTAACCGCCAGTTAGCGCTACTGTTTGCTTTTATTATTTCTATAGAAGTTGTGGGTGATCGATACTGAACTAGATGGATTTCCAAATAATTTTTGGTAGCGAGTCCACGCGTCCTACTATTATACCTAGGGCTAGCTGGACTAAGCAGAGTAAACAAGTTTTGATTTAGGTACGAGATGTATCTGTTAATCAAATTGTAGGCGTAGGTACCTTCCAGATAAAAAAATCTGTTATGGCCTACTAATTTTAAACATTAATATTTTTTTCACTTATTATGTGAAAATACTTTAGGATTTATCTAAAGATTTGTAGTAGCTTAGTTCATTAAAAGCTATTTAGATAGAGGATATACCGGTTCTTTTCTCTATATCTGCTTCTATTGCTCTCCCAGAGTGGGTACCCAGAGTAATAAAACAAAATGTAGGTAACCGAATATCACTTTTAGGTAGGTACCTAGTTCTTTGATCTCAAAATCCCCGGCAATCCTTCGGGAATGGTCATGAATATCAAACGCGCATCGTATTAATGTGTGTAGGGTTCCATACAGAATAACTAATAAAAGTAGACCTATGAGTAATAAGTTACACTCTAATTTTTCTTTTTAAAAATGTATTAAAATTATGAAAATTATATAAGAACTTGCGCCTGGTTGCTTAGCATCGTATAATCTTCGCGGATCTCTCTTAGTTCAAATTGAAGTCTCTATGAATGATTAGCACTAGCAGACAGGGTATTTTCAGTCATCATACATAACCAATCAATCCAATTTGAATCTTAAACCAGGACTTTAAAGGTTATTTATTCATTAAATGTTGACGAAAAGTGCGAAAAACGTTATAGGGTCCTATTTATAGGTTATCTGATCCGGATTATACCGGTAAAAAGCAGTTATTATTCCGCCTCCGTGCGCGAAATGGGATTTTTTATTTGGCCCACACCTCGGGCTATTGTTAATTGTTGGTTGTCACTGGTCTGGATGATTCCCTATTCTTTTGTTTTGTGTTTTATAACTTTTTTTCTGGACCAAAATATTTAGGACAGTTGCTAGCTTTATTGATTTGAAGCTGTTTAGAACACATGTCTTAATTTTTATGCCCATAAAAGATATTTATTGAATCCACTACAACATTCATCCAGTAAACCGGATTTTCAAAGCTGAAATATCTGAATATCTCGCTTACAGATATTTTAGAGGAGTAGGTAGTATGTAGTTTTTTTTGCATAGGGACCTAGTGCAGTCCCCTTCTGATATCGAACACATTAGTGATATCTCTAGGATGTATCTCAGATCCCGTTGATATCTTGCAATGCGATCTACCCTCCAAGCGACAGTTATTTGTCAAGGCTTAGCTAGTATGCTGATGGTCGTTGATAACATTAAATTAATACTTAACAAATGTAGTATAACAAAATGAATACCCACAACTATTCATAGGTAACACATTATATCTTTAAGACAAGCCATTTTTCAAGACAAAAGCCTTCTCAAAAACTTACCGCAAGAGAAGTTCAAGTGTGTCAATTACAGGCACTTTAGTTAGCTAAATAATAATAATAGTAAAAACTTTATTTCGGGCAACTAAAGAAAACTACAAGATGTAAAAGCTTACTCTAGGACCCAGTGGTAGTGCTAAGATAGTACTACCATCATATCCACACTACACTCAGGTTAGCAAGTAGACATTATAGCATTAAACTCGCCTCTATGCGGTTTTTTAAACAAGTGTAATAAATCATTTTATAATCTAAGTAATCTTAAGATACAATCATCTTTGACTAAGCGTTGGCGCACACCTGAGGACAAGACGCCTTCGTCGTGTCCGTACTCCGTAGTGACAAGAACAGTGTGACTACTAGCTAATAAGTACTTACGGCTCTACTTTTTTGGACATGTAAGGGTTGATCCTCAATATGCCACAACCTAGTACCCTGTTGCAACCCGTAACGAATCGATTAATGCCATAACTATTTGCCTACACCACACAAGGACGTACAATTAAATATTCAAAACAATGTACTCAAAGGGATGAGACTTTTGCATTTGAATAGATATTTACAAGGATTAGGAGGACCGTGAATTAGGTGTGAAGGACTTCATTTGATTTATCATGTCTGAGTCGGGCAATATGGGCATGGTGGTTCATATAGTATAGAGAACTCTTTATTGTTGTGTTCAATTTTGTGATTTTGTTTTTAAAAAATATTTTCGAGAAATTTTTGCTGTCGTCAATTCCTAATCTTATGCTGTATTTTAAAACGACATCTACCCCTATTTACATTTATTGAAAAAACCACCTATGCTGCTTCGCTGTACTTTGCTATAATTTTGTCTAAGAAATTGGATTCACTTCTAGGGCTTAAAACTCATCTCGATTTTTCCATTATGATAATCATCATCATACCTTCAACCTGTATATTCTCAAACGAATAGGCCCTGTCAATAGATAGAGATCTAAATTTGATTAAATTAAAATACACTGTGTTTTATGCGGTATGATCTCAATCATCAACTACTTGCGAATCCCAAATATAGTTTACATTTGCTAAATAAAATATTCCTAAGCTAACGAGCGTCAAAAATGCAAATTAACTTACACCGACTGCGCTCATACAAGGAGGGTGCCATCAACTGAACGCCCAATAGTGGGCCCCGTTGCCCGATCGATCTACCATTGTCCCATAATAGTTCCTACTATAGGGGTCCTCCCCCATAACTTGTCCACTTGCCACCCTCGAATGCTTTGGACTTTTTTAAAGTCATTAAGTGGATGTGGAAGGTGGATTTTCTTCGTAACTTTAATGTTTCTATCCTTCTGCGTATTATTCATGTGCCCGGTCGAGATAAGCTTGCTTTTTATTGCTTTCATTACTGGAAGTAAAGATTTGTGAGAAAGAAAACTTGTTTATTACATACGAAACTTTTTCTGAACTTATTAAAGAGTTTTTTAGGTAACTACAACCAAACTTTTTCGTTTGCACACTGGCAGTCAAACATGTTTCAAAAAGCCATTGTGAAATTTTGAAAACCGAACAAATTTCAAAACAGATCGGGATGCCTATCGGACGGGCTTGATTCGCACTTTTTTTTTCAAAATTTTTCGTCGACCCAAAATTTTTGTAACAAATCTGTTTTAGATTTTACTTTTATTTATTTTTTACTCAGTTTTATCAAAATTTCTAGTTTACACTATGGTAAGTGTTTTGTGGTGCTATAACTAGTAGGTTTGGTGTAAACAGCATGTAAGTTCTTACTCGTCTAAGCTTCTCATCTATCACTGTTTTTCATTCCATGCCTGTTGGTAGAGATGCTGTGTAGAGTTTGTGGATTTTTTTGTGATTCTCGTCATGCCTATATTAGCGTTCGGTTGTGTCCAAGTAGTAGACCTAGGTAACAAGGACCTAGGGCTACCTATTTCAATATTCGTAAATATCTACCTAATCCAAAAAACAGATTTTCAGTCCACGGGAAGGTGATAGAAACTTGCTCTACAATTTGACAGGCGAACTGTCATCCGTAGCTGTCGATAATACATTTTCATAAAATAACGTGCAGCCTGTTTGTATGCGAGCAGAGGGAGTGCATATCCATCCACGTGGGGCAGGCGGGAGTGCAGATGGGTGCGGCATGTTGGCAGCTCTACTGCCTCGAGCACGGGATCCGTCCTGACGGGACTCTGCCGTCAGCGCCGACCCAGTCTGACTCCTGCTTCAATACATTCTTCTCTGAAGCGGACCGCGGCAAGATGGTGCCGAGGGTCGTGATGGTGGATCTTGAAGCCACTGTCATTGGTGAGACACTTTATTCCCAATTTGAACTAGACTAGGCAGATAAACTGTTAGCAATGTACAATTGACTTCTACTGCAAAATACTTGGATAACTGAAATCCCCACTTATAGAGATTTCTCAGTGGGGATTTCTGGAATATACCTTCATGTTGAAGGTAAGGTTCGTGACATTAGCCCTTGGCAAATCGAGAATCTTCTTTACTAAATATTTTATAGCAGCTTAGGCTACTCTAGCTGAAGTTGGTACACAGTTCACTTAACCGATATGCAAGACCTAGCCGGGTGGACCTACTGGACCTACTGGGTGTACTATGTATCATAAGTTGTATATACAAAAAAAAATGAATATTAGTTTTCCATCTTATTATTGTAATTTTATTGTACTGTTTGTTTCCATAATAAAATAAAAATGAGCCCTCTAGTTCCCATAGTATAAGCTTTGCTTAGTTTGGGACTAGAGAGCGTTGCGTGATATGTCCAAGATTTTTTTTTTACTTTAAAGCACATTTTACATTTCAGATGAAGTCCGTTCCGGAGAATACCGACAGCTGTATCACCCTGAGCAACTGATCACCGGCAAAGAAGACGCGGCAAACAACTACGCGCGCGGGCATTACTCGACCGGCCGCGAGGTGCTGGGCCCGGTCATGGAGCGAGTGAGGAAGCTGTCTGACCAATGCACGGGACTGCAAGTAAGCACAGTGACGTCATAGCTAGAAGTGAGGCCAGTGCCTTGATCACGAATAAATCTGACAGTCGCCGCGTTAACGTATTCTAGTTATATTGCGCGTCAATGCCAGCTCGACTGCCAACCGTTGTAGTGTCACCGCGCAGTGTATCTCGGATACGCTCGCATTACGATACGTTTGCGATTGTCACATTTATTCGTGATCAAGGCACTGGTCTTACGGTACTTTTGCCTAGACTGGCCTCATTGTAGTGGCTTAGGAAGCAGAAGGCAGAGCTTCTGCACTATTATATGGGCTTGATTACTTTGACCTGAATCTCTTAACATTACGATTTAAAACAACAAATATAATTCATTATGGACCTTGACAGACTTCAAAAATGTCAAATTTTCTCCAGGGTTTCTTCGTGTTCCATTCATTCGGTGGCGGCACAGGCTCTGGTTTTACGTCCTTGCTGATGGAAAAACTGTCTGATGAGTTTGGAAAGAAAAGCAAACTTGAATTCGCCATCTATCCTGCACCACAAGTGAGTATAATAGAAAATATGAATCTGGAGGTCAAAGTTGTTTAGAATCGGGAGCTGTAATTTCCGCTAACCCGTAGTGGAAGTTGTATCACTAAATTATTATTGAGTTAACTTCTTTACTTAAATTAGAATGATTTTTATTCAGATATTAAAATCAATAAACAAGCACATAACATCACATAATTTAGTTGAGTATAGGAGTATAGGAGTATAGTAGGTAAGCAGGAACTTAGCTTATTTTATGTAATATAAACTTGTCCGGTTGAGGTTATTTTAATGCAGTTTGTTATTATTTTTTTTTGGGTTAAAGAAGTTCCTATCATATTCTGATTCTGACAGATTAGCGTGAGCACGCAAGACAATGTTTTGCCCACCCAAAAAGAATCATCTTTTCCATCAAACAAGGAAAGATTAAATTTTCTTTTCAACTGACAAACTTGGGTCCTTTATGAAGCTTTCTAATCCTGTCCTGATGCTTTCTTCACCATTTCACCTATTTAAACGTAGTTCTTCAGCGTAATAATTCCGGTTTTATACGACCAGGTGTCGACTGCGGTTGTGGAGCCATACAATGCTGTTCTGACGACGCACGCTACAATCTCACACTCTGACTGTGCTTTTATGGTTGACAACGAGGCTATTTACGACATTTGCCGGCGGAGACTGTCCATTGAGAGGCCATCATACGCTAATTTGAACAGGCTTATTTCACAGGTAAGTCAATCTTTGAAGAAATTATTTTGGTCTTCCTTACCAAGTGATATTCTATAGCCGCTGGAAAGTAAAAACCAATCAAAATCTTCTTATAAGAATTAGAGCTTAGCAACCAGTCCCGTGACTGTTTTCAAGTTATAGCCATTGTAAAATGTCTTGTTTTTTGTGAAACACGTTTCAAATAATAAATCGGTATATTTTTGCAGGTGGTGTCATCAATAACAGCTTCGCTAAGGTTTGATGGCGCGCTGAATGTAGACCTCACAGAGTTTCAGACAAACCTGGTGCCCTATCCCAGGATACATTTCCCCTTAGCAGCGTATGCGCCCGTCGTCTCTGCTGATAAGGTAACTTCTCCTGAAACCACCTGAACTGCTTATTCTGTCTGATGCAAAGCTTTTAAAACATTTAGAATTTTTTATACCCTTCAAATCAGAGCACAGCATTTCGAGCAATGCTTAACAGCAGAAATAGGTTTAAATTCCAAGACCAATTAATTCTTCCACAAAGAGCCTGATATAGATTACATAACATTAGCCAGCAAGCTCGTACGGGTTAGCGGCCAACTCTGTTGACGAAGTTTTTAGGCCGCCTTAAGGCCTCCGTCATGGCTTAACGACTGCTAAAGCTGGGGCCGACAGTTTAACGTGCCCTCCGAAGCACGGAAGCGCTCAGATGTAAATGCCACTAACGGTCACCCATCCAAAGTGACCGCACAGAACGTCGCTTAACTTGGGTAATCGGTGAAGATTGACTAAGCAAGCTACGCTACGACCGCTTGATAACATTGAAAAGTGATGACCCATTTTAATATTTCGTTTCCCTACAACCAGGCATATCACGAAGGCATGTCAGTATCTGAGATCACAGCGGAACTCTTCGAGCCTCAGAACCAGATGGTGAAGTGCGATCCGCGTGACGGCAAGTACATGGCGTGCTGTCTGCTCTACCGAGGCGATGTCGTGCCTAAGGATGTGAACGCAGCCATCGCAGCCATGAAGGGAAGGGCAGGGATCCGGTTCGTTGACTGGTGTCCTACGGGGTTCAAGGTGAGGACACGGGACTTAGTATGTGTAGTAATTGTGATGTGGTCCTTAATGTGGGCGAAGTTATCGCAGCCCTTAAGAGCAGGACAGGTTCCAATAGGGTTCAAGATGAAGACACCTTAGACAATCTAACTCCATGACTGATCACCGACCAATAAAGACATGTGCATCGGACGAATGTCCGATCAAGACTGACTTGCAGTTCCGTGCGCGTCGCCATTTTCAAAGAGATGACGTCAGAGTTTTTGGCTAATAATGTGTAGTAATTAGCTGGCTAAGGACATGTGACCGTAGCTATCGCGGCATTACGAACACTGTAGTTTTTCCATTTGTTGACTGGTCATTGGTGTACTGCAGGGTTACAGCATGGGAGCCAAGGACGTGAACTGCTGTACGATAATGAAGTCCCTACCGATGGCAAATATTCTTCTAAAATGAGAGGCTTGCCATCACGTCAGCTGTCTGCTGTCTTTCATGCTAGCTACTTTTACTTTTGCCTGTTTATAGGCATAAGCTGAGACTTCACGTACATAAACTGACCTTAAATTTATTGTGGTAGCGAGACACCTAGCCAGTAAATAGGTGGGAACCAAACCAGATCTCGTGTTAACGAGGTTCTGTTTATCTGCAGGTGGGCATCAACTACCAGCCGCCGTCAGTGGTGACGGGCGGTGACCTGGCGCAGGTGAAGCGAGCCGCGTCCATGCTCAGCAACACCACCGCCATTGCAGAGGCGTGGGGGAAACTCGACCACAAGTTTGATCTCATGTACTCGAAGCGAGCGTTTGTACATTGGTCAGTACACTTCTATATCATCATCATATCAGCCTGTAGAAGTCCACTGCTGGACATGAGCCTTCCTCGTAGATTTCCAAAATTCTGAGCCTTCTCCATCTACCGGTTTCTCGCGATCTTACCAATGTCTTCAGTCCAACGGCTGGATGGGACGCTTCGTGAAGTCTCTATTCAAGGACTTTGGTTCCCATCAGTTGACAGTTAGTTCTAAAGGAGATCATCTATACTGAGATCATAGAAAAAGTTACTTACATTTTTAGGAGTAGTCTTACATTACACCCTGTAGATAATTGTTTATGCATCTTTAGTTATTAGGTAGTTTGTTTTATGTTTGTGTTTTTATACCAGGTACGTAGGCGAAGGCATGGAGGAGGGAGAGTTCTCTGAAGCGCGAGAGGACCTCGCAGCTCTCGAGCGGGATTACGACGAGGTCGCTATCGAGACCTCTGACATGCAACCCGGCGACGACGAGTTGTGACTCGCATCGCACCACACCGCCGCTGATGATTGTGACACTTGTGGCGTTTGCAATGACACTAGTAAAGACAGTGATGTTTGGTGATGATGCGCCCTCTCTACGCATTTCGAACAAGTGTCGTGTTCTAGAATTGCATATTCTCCGGCAGTTGAAGATGGCTACCTGAACCTCGATCGAACTAAACCCATAAAATATGGGAAGCAGTTGGTTCCGAATCACAGCAATAAAGCAATCTGATGAGCTTGGATGAGTTTGTTCCTGACTAGAATGAGCCTGTTCCTGACTTAGACGAATCTGTTCCCAACTTGGATGAGAATCTGTTCCCAACTTGGATGAGAATCTGTTCCCAACTTGGATGAGAATCTGTTCCCAACTTGGATGAGAATCTGTTCCCAACTTGGATGAGAATTTGTTCCGAACTTGGAAGAGAATTTATTCCGAACTTGGATGAGAATTTATTCCGAACTTGGATGAGAATTTATTCCGAACTTGGATGAGAATTTATTCCGAACTTGGATGCGAATTTATTCCCAACTTGGATGCGAATTTATTCCCAACTTGTCAATGCATTGTGGTAGTTAGCGGTTGTGCATCTTCGCCGAAGCGGATGCCCCAAAATCGCGGCCGCACGTTAATAATGTTAAATATGGCAGAACATGCGAAATTTAATTAAAGGTTCGAAAATGTCCGCTGAGGTCGTGTGATGTTCAAGTTGACTCAAGCTAAACACAGTTCAGAAGTTTCAGAACCTACATTTCGCTGATTTGTAGAGATTTATTTATTATTTTACTAGTAAACTAGTAAATACATATGTGCATTCCCTCTCAACATCATCAAAACATTTGGTTCTTCGTCCAACAGTCTTGCGAATTCTATTTTTTTTTTGCGGATTTTTTTTTTCTCTAAATTTTTATGCAAATCTTGGACGAAGAAGCATCTAGGCGTTTTACTTTTACAGATTTTATACTTTTTCTACAAATTTTGGAACATTTTGATAGTATTTTATGTACGTAGTGCGCAGAGAGTGGCGCTTGTAAGTGTAATTGTCTAGTTTTGTGGCCGTCTGTGTTGTAAAACTTTGAAAAAGTCTACATTGTAGCGTCTCATGTTTTGTGCAATAAAATGTCCGATATATAAAGAAAGCCTTTTATTTTCACAATTTACGATAGGTTATAAATAAATATAAATATTCACGGACAAAAGACTATCAGGCAGGTAGGTGTGCTAGGTAGGCTATCATTATTTTCCATAGATAGTTTGCATACAGATACGTAATATCGCCTTCACTCGCTCCTGGCAATCCTTGAGATAGCTTCTAAGAAGAAAATCTGCTGAAAAGCGTGTTTATCCCCCGTGACACTACTGCCTGGTACTACCAGTAGTGCTATAGGAAAATGTTCTTTCCCTTGACACCACCGCATGATGAGAAAGAAAGAGAACACTAGTTTATTCCACAACAATCGTATGCCAAGGACCAAGGAGCTTTAGAATATTGCAAATCATGTAAAACAAAAGAAGAACAGTATTCGCTAACGCATTTTTTATTATAATGATGTACATATTTATAAGTATTACAATAGGTAGTATTTTTAATCTTACATCCTAATTCAAAAAAATAAACAATCAACAAAGTTCATAACAAAATAGATAATAAACAATCACAACGCTGTAAATAAGTAGAATATAATATTAGTATGAATACTTACATATTATAGGCTACTTACATACAACTTTGACCATCCTATATTAAGTAGATAAAACCTATAAAGGGAATATGTTACTCGCTAAATATGTTCGTAATCAAAAATTGTAGAGAAATATGAACATCCAATTTAAACATTATTTTATAATAATTATATTATGCCTATGTGTTTCATAAAAAGCGTCATTTCTGCTGTTACCTAATTCATACCAAGTATGAGGTGTTGTGAAACACCATGTTGTAAGCTATGTAGGTAAGTACAGCTTACAACACCATGGTTACGGTTACGTACAAGAAAACAGTAATCTTCCATCTTGCCTATGCTCTACTTGTTTCAAAGAATGATTGCGCATACATCTAAATCTTAGTGGGTATTTTATTTCGCGAACATTTTTACTTCACATCTAATATTTTGATGTTCGACCTTACTAGGTAATCAAACTTATAGCCATTTAGGTATGTAGGTACAATACAAATATATTAATTTATAGGTAGGTACCATGACAATGTTCCCGTCTGATACAAAAAGAGAAACCCACCCTGTTTGAAATATTCACACCGTCTCCTCTTCGCACAAGGAGTCGGTGAGGATCACCTACAGTTTCCTTAGCGGTGGCGAATCGGCCACGCTGGGGGTTAGGGACAGACGGCGAATGTTCGGCTTGTCGTACTCTTCCATCGACATGGCACGGGACATGCGCCGCTCCACGCCGGGCGGCGGCAGTGACGTCAGCAGGCCCTGCCCTTGGCAGAATAGCAGCAGGGATTGTGCCACTTTTGCTGGCTGGAAATGAAATTATTCAAGTGACTATGGTAGCTACCTTGCTCGCACGTTACTTGGATATAACGTTCATGATAATAATTCTGATTATAAGCGAAGAAGGTACCTGCTAAAGAAAAATGGTGGCGCTATTACTGGTTGGTCATCTCCGTAGAGCGATACCATCAATAGTAAGCACCTTACTATCAAAAATTTCAAACAACATAGTTGCACCGGAGGTTTTACCTTGTAGGAGAAGTGATGAGTTCTTTTTTCAAAACGTGCAGTTTTGGAAAAAACTGGAAAATTAGAAAAAACACTAAAAATGATTACCGTGCCGTATATATAGTGTTGATTGATCGACTAGTGGAGTGGAACAAAACAATGCGTTTGAGTAAGGCCCACTACACTGAAAAAATACTTTGGTTGAATTTACCAGATTTCAGATTAAAGTTACCAAATTTTACGTTTAAATGAGGTCCTACCGCTGACTTAAGTTGAATTTACCATACGGCGACGGTTGGCTGATTACCAAAGTAGTTTGGTATATTGATACCAATTTGGTTTGATAGATTTTACCTATGTACGACGGTTTCGGTAAACATATATTTAAACATATTAAATGGTATTATTTAACAAATTGATCTTGTAGATTATACCATGAACTTTGATATTTTTTACCAAACAACATCCGTAAAACTGTCAGGATAGTTACTAAACCCCTTTGGTAAAACTGTAATGAAATAGTATTATTTACTTAACGCCTTTGATATGTTTTAACAAATTAATATTGTAGATTATACCATGAACTTTGATATTTTTTACCAAACAACATCCGTAAAACTGTCAGGATAGTTACTAAACCCCTTTGGTAAAACTGTAATGAAATAGTATTATTTACTTAACGCCTTTGATATATTTTAACAAATCAATATTGTAGATTATACCATGAACTTTGATATTTTTTACCAAACAACATCCGTAAAACTGTCAGGATAGTTACTAAACCCTTTGGTAAAACTGTAATGAAATGGTATTATTTACTTAACGCCTTTGATATATTTTAACAAATTAATATTGTAGATTCTACCATGAACTTACTATGAACTGTGGTATATTTTACTAGACCACTTGTGTTTCATCTACCTAAGTACTTCTGTGGATTCTACTATGAACTGTGGTATTTTTTACTAGACCACTTGTGTTTCATTTATCTAAGTACTTCTGTGGATTCTACTATGAACTGTGGTATTTTTTACTAGACCACTTGTGTTTCATCTACCTAAGTACTTCTGTGGATTCTACTATGAACTGTGGTATTTTTTACTAGACCACTTGTGTTTCATCTACCTAAGTACTTCTGTGGATTCTACTATGAACTGTGGTATTTTTTACTAGACCACTTGTGTTTCATCTACCTAAGTACTTCTGTGGATTCTACTATGAACTGTGGTATTTTTTACTAGACCACTTGTGTTTCATCTACCTAAGTACTTCTGTGGATTCTACTATGAACTGTGGTATTTTTTACTAGACCACTTGTGTTTCATCTACCTAAGTACTTCTGTGGATTCTACTATGAACTGTGGTATTTTTTACTAGACCACTTGTGTTTCATTTACCTAAGTACTTCTGTGGATTCTACTATGAACTGTGGTATTTTTTACTAGACCACTTGTGTTTCATCTACCTAAGTACTTCTGTGGATTCTACTATGAACTGTGGTATTTTTTACTAGACCACTTGTGTTTCACCTACCGAAGTACTTCTGTGGATTCTACTATGAACTGTGGTATTTTTTACTAGGAAGCTTTTGTGTTGTCTATCATAAGGTTTTGTATTATTAACCTAATTACTCATGTAGATTGTACTATAAACTAAGGTATTTTTTACTAGACAACTTGTGTTTTACCTACTGTTAGGTTTTGTATTATCTACGTAAGTACTTATATTGCTTCTGCTGATTTTACTATGAACTGTGGTACCACAGTTCATAGTAAAATCTACAATAAGTACCTACTTACGTAGATAATAGGTACAAAACCTAACAGTAGATAACACACAAGTTGTCTAGTAAAAAAACATCAGTTTATAGTACAATCTACATGAGTACATAATTAGGTTAATATAATACAAAACCTTATGATAGACAACACAAAAGCTTCCTAGCAAAAAATACCACAGTTCATTGTAGAATCCACAGTACTTAGGTAGATGAAATACAAGTGTTCTAGTAAAAAAACATCAGTTTATAGTACAATTTACGTAATAAAGTTTATAATACAAAACCTTAAGATAGACCGAGCAAATAAAAAGGAGAACAAATTGAATTGAAACATTAGAAAAGGTTCATACATTTATTAAGCTAATATGCCAATTTAATTTTTTACACAGAAAATATAAACTTGAAGCAGATTTATAACGTAAAATGTAAGGCCTCAAGCGCACCAGCGGTTAACCGCGCGGTTGGCTGCGGGGGCGGCTAACCGCGCGTTTCCAGTTTGTATGCAACCGCTGCGTACAGCGGTTGCGGTTGCATACCAACTGCAAATGCGCGATTGGCCGCCCCTGCGGTTAGCCGCGCGGTTGGCCGCTAGTGCGGTTGAGGCCTAACATAACTTATAAAATAAAAAAACATTTTGTTACTAGTAGGTACCTAATGACTACCATTCCCGGGGTATATCTTGTACCCTTATACAGAGTGGATTATTAGACTGACAACCGTCAAACAAGTTCTCACTCGCATATTTCAACATTTCTGAACATATAAATCACTGAACATATCTATGAAATCAGCATTCAACAAAGTTGTATTAGCATTCATCTTAACAATAAAGTTAGTTAAAATAAACAACATTTAGATAGGAGAACTTATTTGGATCAAAATAATATTTTTGCATTGCAAAACCATGTTCAATTTTATTGAACAAAACTTTGTTGATTGCTATTTTTCATAAATACGTAGTGATTTTATTCAAATCGCATACACCACAACTGCCTCAATGGACCTATCTATTTGTATATCTAAGGCTTTTAGAAAACTGTCAATCTTATACAGAATGTTGTCGCTCGCACGACACATAATTTTTTTTTAGTTTGTCCTGTGTTGCGCCGACCCCAATGATGAGCGGCTGACATTGCATTCTTTTTTCGAGTTGAACCTTTCTCCTGTGTCTAATCGGGTAACTATTTCGCTGTCATTCTGAAATAAGAAACATTTTTACTTATTGTTGCTTTGTGTATAAATTACTAATAAATGAAGGTTAGCAATGCAACAGGGAAAAAGTTATCTGAAGATTTAGCGAAGTATCCACGATAGAAAGTAGGTTTTCTCGCGATATTTTCCTTCACCGATCGAAAGCATAGTCGCTCCCACTAGACTAGACCACTGGTGCTCAATTTTTTATCCTGTATATTATTAATATTTACTATTATTGTGAACATTGGCAAAACATACCTGTAGGTACATGGAGAATGACATTTTTTTTTGATTCTGCTATTGATGGTTTCGTCTGAGTGTTGACACCTTTATTGTAGTGGTGATTGTGGCCAATTAAAGCGGCAAAGCAGTAGTCCCTAACATCTGAAAAATAAAAATCTGCATGAGCCCACATTTTATTCTTCGATACCTAGTACATAATAATGCAAATATGTAATTTGTAATAAATTGCCATAATTGAGCCCTTATGCTTATGCTACACACACTGTTGCAAAATATACTATCAGGCTGTAATAAACTTGGAAACTGAAATAAAACTAAAGTTTGTTATCTTTTTCATTAGTGAACGAACAACGAAACAAAGCTATGTACGAAGTGCTTCAGACTGATCATGGGACAAACAATTTGTATTCTATTCCTACTAATAGATATTTAATAATACTTACTGTCATAAACCTCATTTTCAGAATCTATGGTTTTGGGTATGAGCACAAGCTGCTTTTTCGATTGTAGAATCCCAAGACTGCACAATTTTATTTTATGGCTATTGTATTATCTACCAATTTGCCTCTTGCTGGTAAGTATTTAGTTTTGCCATACTTCTGGCTAGGTATACATATAGTATGTTTCCTGTAAAAGACATCAAAAGTAACCGTTATCGGCCGAAGTCGTCTGATCAAATCAAACGTAGGTACTAGGTAGGTACGTAAAAGATAGGAGCGTGTGCCCTACACTAGAATAACTGCCATCGTGAATACGCCCGATGACGTCCGATCAACCGGCGAGTCCGAACTTGTTGGATTTTTTACTGGTGTATTCCAGGTGTAGGTACCTACCTACCAAACAAAAAGCTATGGATTCATACTTACATTTACATCTTCAATTTTGGATTTCGTTTGAGCCGAGCGTACGGACTCATCGATGGAAGAGGTTGATAGGGAACTCTAAAAATACATAACAACCTGTTAGTAGGTAGGTACCTAAGCATAAGTAGGTTAGGTATTCTACACATTTAACTAGGTCCTAGTAGGTTACATCCTACCTATGTTACAATAAAAAATGTAAAAACTACCAAAGTAATCTGGTAGTTTTTACATTTTTTATTGTAACCTAGGTAGGTTATGTAGTAACTCTAGGACCTTATTTATAAATTTGAAAAGGTACATTTGCAGGTAATACTCACCTTTGAGTACTTCTTGAACCCTCGCCGAAACCCCCCAGGACTCCAACAGGTCAGTGACAAAATTTTCCGGTATGAACTCTTCTGTCGTATTATCATCACTATCGCTATTAATTGACATATTAGGTACCTAGGTAGGTACCTAATCATACTAGGTAAACTAGCGAAGGTAGCGAAACACTAACACACACAAGTCACAGTCTCCAGTTCTCCACAAGCCACAAACACAACCGAGAATCGCTATGCTAGCTACAAGAAACGTTCCGATGCAATGTAGGTACCTACTATAATTATCAATAACAGCTTATTATATTGCGGCAGGCTGTGTGTCAGTAATTCGGTGAGTAAACGTGCCACCGGTGCTACGAGCTTAAAAAGAAAGATGGAGGAGATTTGGAAATGGAAAAGCAAGCTAGTAGAGGTGTCAAAATCGGTTAATTTTTTTTATTAGTTAATGTTATAAAGATAAAAAAATATATCGTTATTTTTAATGATTAATTTTATTTGAATAAATATTCGATAAACTCGCTTAGATAAATTTATTTATACGCATGAGTGAATGATTGATATTAGCAGAAAGCGAGCACAGACAATTTTTCATAGACAAAAACATTCACCGTTCACACGAACGGTCCACAGATAAGAAATATAAGGGCATCCTACACAGGTTTACTTTTCATATTTCAATAAAATAAAAACTTTTTCTTGCAGTATTTGCAGGTAGCCAACTTTGCGACGCCACCGCTGCCGCGCCTGTACATTAGAATAGAATAATTTTTATTGCCAAAAATTATTCTATTCTATTCTATTCTAATGTACCGGCGCATCGGCGCGCACATTGATCGAAATGGTTCCATATATCCGAACTTATTCTCGGCATTTTTCACATAATACGACTTCGAAACAAACACTTTCTTCCATCTAACGATGACGCAAAAATGCAAATCGCAAGTCTAAATAAATTTTCGTCTCTTAGGTCTCATTCATTCAATCATTGTCATTCATTCAATTTGCCAAAAATAACAATTGTATTCATGATCCTTGGATAAAAATTATATTGTGTTTTATTTTAACCAACTTAAAGCATACAATTGAATGCAGATCAATGTTGTTAAATATACACTAAACGACTTAATTATCGTAAGTAGTGGTTCATTCTATATTGAGCTTTATCTCATAGATAATAGAGTACACAGTCAAATATGCAGATGAAGCCGGAAATGAAATTAAACGGCCGCTTCCCGGCACATAGCACTACCTTCAGGCCGGTCACTCTAATGAAAATATGAAAATTACTCATTATATCTAGGAAGCGTAGGTTCAAATTTCAATGCATTAAAATGAAAGAATACCTTCAGGCCGGTCACTCTAATGAAAATATGAAAATTACTCATTATATCTAGGAAGCGTAGGTTCAAATTTCAATGCATTAAAATGAAAGAATAATTTTCGTGGTGAGTTATAAAATTATTCATTATATCTAGCAAGCGTAGGTTCAAATTTCAATGCAGTAAAGAAAGTGAATAATAAAAATATTACCTACATACGTTCACCTTGTGTTGAAGTGAAATAACATGTGTTATTAAAAATATTCGAACACCGCCATTTTTTTTAACGAATGTTATTGTTATTTTTTTTTATTCGTTTTTTTCATTAGTTGAAAGAAATATTAAACACCTATACAAGCTAGACACAACTCGCTCGCAAATTCAAGTTTATTACTATGGTACGATTGAGAAATGTAGCCAATAGCAAATCTTGCCGCGCGGTCTAGGAACGCCTCTTTTCGGTTTCATCCTGCATTTTAATTTTGTACTCTATGTGCTTTGTGATAAAGCATAATATAGAGTGAATCTTATAATTGCCCAAAAAGTCGTTGTGTAAATTTAACAAGTTACCTGCATTCAATTGTATGCTTCATATTAGTTAAAATAAAACACAATATTGATTTATATCAAAGGATCATGAATACAATTGCTATGTTTTATTATTATTATGACCTAAGATATGAACATTTATTTAGACTTTTCACTCACTTATTACGTATAAATTAACCATTAAAATTATCGATATTTTTTTTATCATCTAAACATTATTATATAAAAATATTGAGCTTATATTGACATTATCCTATACTACCAACTTGAGCATGCTAACTCTTGACGACAAAGCCAAGTCAGTCCTGTCTTCTATCTATCTATACTATTATAAAACTGTAAGAAAGCCAAAAACTAAAACTAAAGATAGGTATGGATAAACTAAATATATGCACACTGTTGAAACTATTTTATGTTAAGATCTCCTGTACACAGTTCTACAATAAATGTTTCTTATTTCTACTAAATAAACGATTCCGATTCCAAAAATCGAGTTTGTCTGTTTGTTTGTTCGCGGATCACGCCATAACTTCTGGACCAATTTCGACGAAACTTATACCAATAGGAAGCCCTTTTCCCGGATTGAAGCATAGGCCAGATTTTATTGAAATGAAAGTCCTGGATTTTCTTAGATACAGCTTGACCTCTCTAAACCAAAAGCAGCCTTTGACACGAGGTTCATCGTAATGCTGGTTGACACTGGTTGACAGATATTTTTTGGTGGAAAGTTTCGCACGCGTTCGAAGTCGCGGGTATCAGCTAGTGTCATATTATGCGTGTTTTTTTCTAGAATTTCTAGATCATCTAGATCATAATATTATCATAGTATGCATAGATTCTATTCTTTCTTTATTAATTCTATAAAAGGTAGGTAACTACTGCATCTATTCTATACATACTTAGAACAAAGTAGGTAGGTAGGTATCTGAATGTATTGAATGAATTTATGAATTATTTATTTCTGAATTTAGGTATGTATTTCTCATTACTTACTTGAAACGCTCGTGGCTAGGCTTGCTTAGTCAATCTTCACCGTTTATCTAAGTTAAGCAACGTTCTGCGTGGTCACTATTTGCATGGGTGACCGCTAGTGGCATTACATTTGAGCGCTGCCGTGTTTCGGAGGGCACGCTAAACTGTAGGTCCCGGCTCAAGGAGCCTTAAGGCTGCCTAAAAATTTCGTCACCAGAGTTGGCCACTAACTCATACGAGCTTGCTTGCTATTACCTACTAAAGAATCTACAGGACAACTAAATAAATAAATAGTAGGTATCTACCTACCTAAATACATTTCTATAAACTAAATAATAGGTAGGTAGGTACCTAGGTAAGGTTAGGTAGATAGGTACTATATAAATATTGGTGGACATGGACATTCTACGCAGCAATAACACGGTAGGTAGGTACCTACCTAATGTTATCTCTCTATAACATTACCGTGGCAATTTAATCTAGTCCCAAACTAAGCGAAGCTTGTAGGTACCTACCTACTATGGGAACCAGAAAGCTGACAAGGTGGTAAGGTAGGTAAAGGCATACGTACGTTACACTTACCTTATAGGTATCTACATGTACCTACTTGTTTACATCACCACATAGATAGGTAGGTACCTAGGTAGTTTTTAACAAAGTCGCTTCCCGCTGTCTGACTCTGTACATGGGTATGCTAGGATCTTTAAAATTACGCAACGGATTTTGATGCGGTTTTTTTAATAGATAGAGTGGTTCAAGAGGAATCAATATTATAGCTACAGCTAGTAATAACCAAACACTTTTGTACATTCTACCTAATTATTTTGTAATTTCAACTTTAAGTTTTGTAACGGATAAAGCGCCTCGCTGCGGTGAGAATAGGAACTTTTCTACTAAAGTGAACTCGTAAATACAACAATAATCTCCTGTAAATTCAACGTAAATAAATTGTGAAATGTACAACAGGAATATGATTGTTTCTATTAAACTAACACTTTTGTACATTCTACCTAATTATTTTGTAATTTCAACTTTAGGTTTTGTAACGGATAAAGCGCCTCGCTGCGGTGAAAGTGGGAACTTTTCTACTAAAGTGAACTCGTAAATACAACAATAATTTCCTGTCAATTCAACGTAAATTAATTGTGAAATGTACAACAGGAATATTGTTGTTTCTATTAAACTTACACTTTTGGTACATTCTACCTAATTATTTGGTAATTTCAACTTTAAGTTTTGTAACGGATAAAGCGCCTCGCTGCGGGGAAATGGGAACTTTTCTGTGAACTCGTAAATACAACAATAATTTCCTGTCCATTCAACGTAAATAAATTGTGAAATGTACAACAGGAATATGATTGTTTCTATTAAACTAACACTTTTGTACATTCTACCTAATTATTTTGTAAATTCAACTTTAAGTTTTGTAACGGATAAAGCGCCTCGCTGCGGTGGAAATGGGAACTTTTCTACTAAAGTGAACTCGTAAATACAACAATAATCTCTTGTCCATTCAACGTAAATAAATTGTGAAATGTACAAACGGAATATTGTTGTTTCTATTAAACTAACACTTTTGTACATTCTACCTAATTATTTTGTAAATTCAACTTTAAGTTTTGTTACGGATAAAGCGCCTTGCTGCGGTGAAAATGGGAACTTTTCTACTAAAGTGAACTCGTAAATACAACAATAATTTCCTGTCCATTCAACGTAAATAAATTGTGAAATGTACAAACTGAATATTGTTGTTTCTATTAAACTAACACTTTTGTACATTCTACCTAATTATTTTGTAAATTAAACTTTAAGTTTTGTAACGGATAAAGCGCCTCGCTGCGGTGGAAATGGGAACTTTTCTACTAAAGTGAACTCGTAAATACAACAATAATCTCCTGTCAATTCAACGTAAATAAATTGTGAAATGTACAACAGGAATATGATTGTTTCTATTAAACTAACACTTTTGTACATTCTACCTAATTATTTTGTAAATTCAACTTTAAGTTTTGTAACGGATAAAGCGCCTCGCTGCGGTGGAAATGGGAACTTTTCTACTAAAGTGAACTCGTAAATACAACAATAATCTCCTGTCAATTCAACGTAAATAAATTGTGAAATGTACAACAGGAATATGATTGTTTCTATTAAACTAACACTTTTGTACATTCTACCCAATTATTTTGTAAATTCAACTTTAAGTTTTGTAACGGATAAAGCGCCTCGCTGCGGTGGAAATGGGAACTTTTCTACTAAAGTGAACTCGTAAATACAACAATAATCTCCTGTCCATTCAACGTAAATTAATTGTGAAATGTACAACAGGAATATTGTTGTTTCTATTAAACTTACACTTTTGGTACATTCTACCTAATTATTTGGTAATTTCAACTTTAAGTTTTGTAACGGATAAAGCGCCTCGCTGCGGTGGAAATGGGAACTTTTCTACTAAAGTGAACTCGTAAATACAACAATAATCTCCTGTAAATTCAACGTAAATAAATTGTGAAATGTACAACAGGAATATTGTTGTTTCTATTAAACTAACACTTTTGTACATTCTACCTAATTATTTTGTAATTTCAACTTTAAGTTTTGTAACGGATAAAGCGCCTCGCTGCGGTGGAAATGGGAACTTTTCTACCAAAGTCAACTCGTAAATACAACAATAATTTCCTGTCCATTCAACGTAAATTAATTGTGAAATGTACAACAGGAATATTGTTGTTTCTATTAAACTTACACTTTTGGTACATTCTACCTAATTATTTGGTAATTTCAACTTTAAGTTTTGTAACGGATAAAGCGCCTCGCTGCGGTGGAAATGGGAACTTTTCTACTAAAGTGAACTCGTAAATACAACAATAATCTCCTGTAAATTCAACGTAAATAAATTGTGAAATGTACAACAGGAATATGATTGTTTCTATTAAACTAACACTTTTGTACATTCTACCTAATTATTTTGTAATTTCAACTTTAAGTTTTGTAACGGATAAAGCGCCTCGCTGCGGTGAAAGTGGGAACTTTTCTACTAAAGTGAACTCGTAAATACAACAATAATCTCCTGTCAATTCAACGTTAATAAATTGTGAAATGTACAACAGGAATATGATTGTTTCTATTTGTTTCTATTAAACTAACACTTTTATACATTCTACCTAATTATTTTGTAAATTCAACTTTAAGTTTTGTTACGGATAAAGCGCCTCGCTGCGGTGGAAATGGGAACTTTTCTACTAAAGTGAACTCTTAAATACAACAATAATCTCCTGTCCATTCAACGTAAATAAATTGTGAAATGTACAACAGGAATATTGTTGTTTCTATTAAACTAACACTTTTGTACATTCTACCTAATTATTTTGTAAATTCAACTTTAAGTTTTGTAACGGATAAAGCGCTTCGCTGCGGTGGAAATGGGAACTTTTCTACTAAAGTGAACTCGTAAATACAACAATAATCTCCTGTCAATTCAACGTAAATTAATTGTGAAATGTTCAACAGGAGTATGATTGTTTCTATTAAACTAACACTTTTGTACATTCTACCTAATTATTTTGTAAATTCAACTTTAAGTTTCGTAACGGATAAAGCGCCTCGCTGCGGTGAGAATGGGAACTTTTCTACTAAAGTGAACTCGTAAATACAACAATAATTTCCTGTCAATGCAACGTAAATTAATTGTGAAATGTACAACAGGAATATTGTAATTTCTATTAAACTAACACTTTTGTATAATCTACTTAATTCTTTTGTTATTTTTTTGTTACAACGTCATTTACTAATAAATTTTAGAAAATGTATCAAACTGAAATGGTTAAATCAATAATAAAAATGTGGTTAACTTTTGTTTTTTCATCAACCTTTAATGTTTTATAAATTTAACTGCTAAAATTTAGTAACTTTTACTGCTACTCTTGAAAAGTTTAATAGCCGTCGGGACTTATGTAAATTCAACCATAGCAATTGTTAAATCCACGTAGAAAACTTAGTAAACTTTTGTTTCGTCATCAACCTTTATTGTTTTGTAAATTCAACAGTTAAGATTTAGTAATTTTTATCATTAATCTTGTAAATTTTGTCAACCGTTGGGACTTTGGTAAATTTAACCATAGCATTCTTTCAGTGTAGGTGGTAGGCAGCGGTTGCCGACAATTATTACGAATTATTTAAACGAGCCTACTCATCCGGTAATTTATTGCCTACAGTACCTACCTATAAGACATTGACAGTAATAAGGGATCTCTACAAATAAAATAAAACACTACAGTAATGTATTTTCATAGCATTTATCGTATAATAGTTTCGGATTGTCTTATACCTATTAAAAATGTTATGTTTTACGAACTTTCCTTTCGCTTTTTATGAAAAGTCTGAAAACAGTTTTGAAGTTCTTCCTCACTCAGACACACAAGTCTGATAGATTCCTCCCAAAGCCTAACAGAGGTTTTATCGTCATAAGCTTTCTCAGAAGCTCGAGAGAGTTGACAGTTTTTGAAATACTCCCCGCTCATGTTAGCCACCCTGTTACTGGTCGCTGCATACAGAGCGGTTTGTGCTCCTTCCCAAGGGTGTTTAAATAAAACCATACACATAAACGACACAAAGCTGCCGAAGGAACGTCCAGAACTATCGAAGATCCTCGTACCAACCGCTCCTGGATCAACCACGTTTATAGACACATTTAATCCGAAGTTTTTCAGCATTTTCGTAAGTTCTCTTGCAAACATAGTCAAACACAACTTGCTATTTCCATAAAGCTGCCATCTGCTCCAGTAACCAGTTTTGTTCATATTCTCTATCTCAATCCTGCCAACTTTGTGCATGATAGACGATGTGTTTATTATCCTGCTTGGTTCCGATGACTCTCCTGTTGCTCTTAGAAGCGGCAAAAGTAGCATTGTCAACAGGAACGTACCAAAATAGTTAACTTGCATAATAAAATTCATTCCGTCTGATGTTTGGAAATCTTGCGGTATCCCAACACCTGCATTATTAATCAATATATCCAGTCTGTCTTCTGATTCTAAGATTTCAGCGGCAAATTTGCGGATGGATTTCAAGGAAGCTAGGTCTAAAAGCTTGAAGATGACATTTTCGTTGCCTGAACTCCTTACGATGAGTTTTCTTCCTAGTTGACCCTCTTCTTCATAAGGGCACGCTATGATGACTTTCGCCCCTCGATGCGCGAAGTCTCCGGCTATTTCAAGTCCCATACCCACCGTGCCTCCAGTTACTAGCACTGTTTTTCCATCGAATCTCTTCTTTGACTTGCACACGAGGTTAGTGTTTTTTTGGTACAGTCCAACTAACATCCCAACGATGATGATAATTTCTATGACCAGCAAAATAACCGACATTTTGATTTATATTTTGAAACGAGCACAAACCACTGCACTTATGTTCATCGCTACCGCGCACTGTAGGATAACTTAAAGTACTTTCGACTTCGGTATACGTTTGCGCGAGGTCTCAAAGAGTGAAGGGAAATCAGTGAATGCAACTTGTTTCACGTCTATCAAGCACTATGCGCAATGCGCAAGAGCGGACGGTCGGATTTCATTCGGCCTCAGACCGCGGTGGGGCGATACACACAGCAAAGATGGAATTCGATTAGGTACCTACTTATTATGCAACGAACCGTGTCATCACGTGTTACTATTCGAACTCCATGTCAAGTCAAAACTAGTGAGTAAACTAAACTAGACTCATGCTCGGGGGTGACCGGCCGACAAGTACATGGAGGCATTGGAGCAAGATCCGAGACATAGGTATTTTTAGGTATTCATACCACCGAGTTGAGTTGAGTTTCCGAACTCGCTCGACTCGAGTTGGTATGTGGTGTATGAGAGAGTTGATTTGATTTGGCTTGGTCAGTTCGATTGGTTCGATTCAAAAGAATTTTAATTTTATCATAGTCTATTATGCAGTAGCAGTCACGAAAACGCAAAATAAGGTAACTATTTTGGCGTAAACACCTGTAAATACGATAAAAAACATTGAAAGAGACGCATTTTTCGAAGTAAAATGTCTAATAACTAATGATTCCCGCTGCTTTATAATGACATTGTTACATTTTTACTACTGTATTGTAACAAAGTTCCATCATTGCAAGGTTAAAAAAAATGTGGGACCTGGGCTCCATCCAATTTGCCCCAGACCCTTTAGTTTACAATAGGGTGGTTGGAATCACTCACCGCCTCTGATAAAGCATCGCCAACTCTTTCAATCTTCATGATGGTGACCTTGTCTTTGTCCAACTCCTTGTACATCTTCTCAACCACAGTGGAGTAAGGACTCAGCATGCCTGTGATGAGCAGAATATCTGGTTGGCAGCCACGGAGTACCAAGTCTTTGCGGCTGGAAAAATGGAAAATAAATACTGATAAATAAATGTGCTTACTTTTTTCTTACTTGAAAAAAGCAATGAGCATTTTTATTCTAATTACGTTATTGGAATGTGCTCTAGGTTTTTACTACGACTGTGTGGCAAAAACCCAATTTATTCTAGTACCACACTAATACTGACCAAATAGGAAATACCACCCATTATTGGAGAAACCGAGTAGGTAAGGTTAGTTGTAAAAAAATAGACTCGTATGCTGAAAAAATCCTCAAATCAATCAAGTAACTGTGCATACACTTTGGAGATATTTTTATTGATAAGTTTTGTATAAAAAAATTTAAGTGTTTTTTGGAGCATACGAACTTTGAATGATGAATGATCCTTACTTGATGAAAGCCCTGACGTACTGCTTGATATTGTGCGTGTTGAGGTTCCCGCGGAGTCGAGAGCGGTACTCCTTCAGCATGCGCTCACGTTCTGCCAACTCACACGAGTCTGATGACATTTGCTGAAATATTACAGAGAATATGAAACCACCATTATAAAATTCATAAGCTGGTTATTTTTAGAGCATACTGAAACTATTCTAAAACTACAGAAGAGCAATCAAGAATACAAGTTAAATAAATAAATAAAACTGGTATTTGGCTAGAAGAAATGCAAATAGAATAATGGTTTTACTCAAAAACATTTTAGTTGGTTTTATTTTTCATTCAGCTTGGTTTTAATTACAAACTACTCTACTTACTACTAAAATTAATAACAAATCAAAGCAAAGCACTAAAAGCCAAATTAACAAGCAATGTTAGTTTGTTAGATATAAAATGTAAAATAGAGAAGTAACTGCCTTTACAAGCACTAAATAGTTAAAACACTCACTAAAGTCATGCTATCAATTAAAAAACAAATACCTATTTAGTTAAAAACAAAACATGTTCTTGACTTCGTAGAAAATCACTTTTCGTGACTTCGTAACTAAATCACTTTTCGTAACTTCGTAAAGAAATCACTTTTCTTGACTTCGTACTGAAACTTCTTTAGACAAACTCAACTTTACCTTCCAATTACCATCCCAGGTTAGTAGATTAGCGACAAACAAAAAGAAGAAAATACCTGGTAGTTGTAATCAACCTGTTCTGGCAGGGAACTCACGTGTCCAAACTTGTGAAAGATGAGGAAGTCCTCTTCTGATTGGGAGATGTCAGCTCCCTTCCACCTTGAGAAGCGAGTGCGGAAGGCATCTGCGACCGAGGAGGTTGAAGCAGTGCAGTTAAAGAGGATCAGGCCGAGGAGGCGACGTGGATGAGCCAATCCGCAGCGAGCTAAGACGTTGGCGCCAGCACCTTCACCCAAGCCAACAGCGTAGCGCACGTGGAGGAAGTCAAGCACTGTGATGAGGTCTTCCCCGAGGGTTTGGAGCGAGGGGAACTGGTAGCTGTCGAAGGTAGAATAAGTCTACACTCTGGGAGATTTTGTGCTAAAAGCACAAAACGTGCAAGGAGTCGAAAGTTATTTATTTGAAGCTCTTCAGGACTTCAACAAGGTACTCACTACTCATAGAATATTCATCCAAAACTGTTTTTCTTTAGTGAGTAATGGTAAGTAATTATCAATGTAAGAATATCAATAGTTACCAAAAAAAAAGAACATTTTATTTTCTCCTTTCTGTGCTTATATACATACCTTCTATATACCTACGCATATTGAATAGGCATGACTAACTTTATATAAGTAGGGATTAGTGCAGCAAAACCATGGTACTTACGAGTCCGGTAAATCAGGAGAGTTCTCCTCATGCCCTGGCACATCCACGTGGATGAAGCAAGAACGCTCCTTGATCTCCGACATGGCGGGGCAGTTCACGAAGTCTACGAGCGATGAATCTGTAATACATTCACTAACTTGGACTTGTACCAAATAGACAATAATAGATTCATTATTGTGTCTGGAACCTTGGTACTCTCAATATACAGGATGTGATAAAGAGCACTTCGAAAGCTACGGAGGCTCACAATACCCGTCAACATATAAACAACTTTTCATATAGAACTCCTGTGAAAATATAATCAGCTCTTTCATACAAAAATGGAATAGTTACTTATTTGGCATAAATGTATGGCACAGCATACAAAAATGGAATAGTTACTTATTTGGCATAAATGTATGGCACAGCAGAAAGAAGACTATATACTATCAACCAACTGCGAATCTAGGTATTACACAAACTCAATGAGCGCCTGAATCTGCATGTACTGATGTAATCCTAGCTTATGATTTGTAAACACACGGTTATTAGTTGTGAAATAATAATTTAAATGAAGTTTGCAAGATTTGCAAATCTAAAATCGCCCACAGCACTTTATTTCATACATCAATCAAACCGCGCCCTCTTTTTGGACGGTACCTACCTACCAAAGTGAATCATAAATGTTAAGGTATGCCCTACTTAGAAATCGTCAAGGTCTTGAGAAATATATAATATCTGCAAAATAGTTTTCATGTAGTACTAGTAGTGCCCGCAACTTCGTCAACGCAGGATTGAAAGGGCCGGCTCAGAGGGGATTATGAGACTAACCCGATTTTTTTCGCACTACACAGTTCCATAGGAAACACTTCAAGTTTTCGAGAGTGCTATTGTTACACCGTATAACATCTACTACATGCGAGAACGCCAACAGCATTATTAAATCATTACCTACTCTGACACACTTATGTTATTTTATACAGCTAAATGATGTTCCATATTTCAAACAACTGGTGAATTATATACTCACGATTGGTTCCAAGATCGTGAACTGTTAGAAAGACGCATCTCTTATCCTGTTGGCTTAGATCTCCCTGAAACATAACATCCAAATAACATTCAAATTCTTGACATCAACTACGAGTCTTCAAAAATTACAAAACCACTACCTAGCCTACCTAATAATTATAATAATAAATAATAATAAATATTCACGGACACTTAACACAACGCCTTCTATTCCCAAATTAAGCTAAGCTTACATACATTTTTTTTGTAAATACATACTTATAATACATAGAAACACCCAGACACAAGAACAAACATTTATGTTTACAACACACAAATGTTTGTTCTCGGTGGGAATCAAACCCACGACCCATAGCACGGAAGGCAGGGGGTCAATCGCGCTAAGTTATAACGGCTTACCGGTCACTGTTACTCCTACGCTACGGCCGATTTTCACTGTGAAAATCGACCTTATCGGCCATAACGTGGCAGTAACAGTGACCGGTGAGCCGTTACAACTTAGCGCGATTGACCCCCAGAGCTACTACCGACTGAGCCATGACGCCTGTCAAACATTAAAATTGATTTTCCTACATTCAGTAGCTGTACAATTTCTAGTTTCCTATTTGAAAGCCAATAAGATTTAATATCAGCAGCATCCAATATGCACGTTGCAAAGAGATGCCCTAGTTTGTCAAGTATCAATCTTTGTTCTGAGATTTCAAGAATGATTTCAGACCGCAATATCCACACAAGCATCCTCTTTGCATTGTCTATGCCAAATATCCTGGGCATATCGTATGTCAAATTAAAAACAAAATCATCCGTTAATTTTTACACCCGACTTTTAGCATTTTGTAAAAACATATTTATTGTTAATGATTTTTAAAGAAGCTCGTGGAAAAGATGCTTTTTTGAAAATAAATGTAGCTATAAAAAATGCCACTGGAGCTCTGTTAGTGCGGACATCATTGATCACCTAAAATGCTTACTATTTTAAACTTGCACACTTATTTTTGTATTTCAGTTAAAAAAAACATGGTCAAAGACAAACTTTTTCTGTCCATCTTTGTGCATTCAAAAAATACCATTATTATACAAGACGTCGACAAAATAATAGAGAAGACTACAGGACGTTTGTTGTTGAGAACAAAAGCCACCCCAGTTCTTCAGGAAATGTTGGAAACTATAATGAGACAGCGTTTCTAAGAAACGTATGCATCGTGTCGTCTCTTGACCGAGTTTAAAAGATATCTTTGCAACGGTATAGGAAGAAGAGACGGCCCAAGTACCTTCCCTGTTCTACATCCATTTTTTAATGCATATTAATATTGCAGGTATGGATACCTACCTTACCATATCTTGGCACTATTCCCTGTATTCCAATGCGGCGTGAAAAATAAAAAAAGTATTATACACCTAGCGGATAGACAAAACATTGCTCATAGTTATTATGTAGGCTCACTAGTTAAGCTACATAATGTGATAACTTCATCAAAAAAAATTAAGAGAAAGATTGCTTTGCTGCTATTATTATATCAATATTATAATACCTATACTTCAGATTACCAAAACAATATCGTGAGACCATACAGTTACAATCTAAGAAGTTATTAGTGAGCGCACTTTTTTACGTTCCTTCTGAAAATTGTATAACCTTTCCTGCCGAGCTTTTTTCCCTGGAAAAGCTAGTTAGTCCTACTTATTATCACGACAGCTAATTTTCGGCAACGAAACGAGTTCCACATCACCGGCTAGATTGCTATTTTGTCGCCAAATTGGCTTGATAGATTGAAATGTCAGGCGCTCGCCGTCGTATCGTTCACGTTCTGCATGAAAACATCAGCGCTCAAGGATTTAGAACGTTTTCAACTGAAATAGCATTGGTTCTGAACTTTAAAGGTATATTTAGGTATGTATGTACTTATGAAATATTTATGTACTTAGCTAATTGAGAATTAACCTAATGGCTGTAACAGGCTAAACTTTTTAGTAAATTATAGAGTACTTAATATCGAAAGAGTTATTTTTAATTTCTAAACTCACTTGAACATGAACATGGATGTCTCCGCTCCGGTCAGTGCTAACAACATATTTCTGGAACAACAGAAAACGCATTTTAAAACAATTCAAGACCTTTTAGATAATGGTAGAGTTTTCTCAATAATATGTTGGATAGAATTTTGTAAAATGTTGAGGATCATTTATATTTGGTCTTCAGAGTTTGAAATCATTTCATTCCATTTCAAAAATCACATTTAAACATTATAATTTTAATAAAACAGTAAAAATGGCTACATCATCTTACTTATTGGTTATTGCAGAACATTTCTAAATTTTTTGTAACTTGTGGATATTTTTGGTAAGATAAAGGTAAGATAAGAGATGCAGAGTAAAATAAATGCCTTGCGAAAGAGGATTTTTACAAATATAAAAATAAGTATAGATTGCATGAATTTGGATTGAGATTCAAGAACCATTCAAATAATCAAAAATACTCTTGAAGCTATAGTTTGTATAGATATTTGTCACCGTACGATTTCATAGATATATATATTTATGTCTATAAAATCGTATGGTATATATATATATATATATATATGTTAGTAGGCATATGTTTCCATTTTAAAGAAAACGACGTAAATATGAAGAGAGTAGGCAGTAAAGGGTGACCTCGATGCACTCAAACGCCATTATTACGGTCGGTAGCCGTTCGGTAAACAACGCGAACAATAACTCTGTTTACCACGGACGGATATAGACGAGCATCTACTCTGTAAACTCTACATCATACTGTACACTGACTAGCTGACAGAGTAGGCTAGTCCATTAGTTGGATCTCTATGATGCTTTTCCACCAGAGCTAAGATAAGGATGTGTTTTAAATCCACCAATAGGAACCGTTTAATAAGAAAACAAACGATCCCTATTGGTGGATTTCAAACATATCCTTAGCCACCTAACTTAGCTTATAGTTCTGGTGGAGAAGGACCCTCAGACTTGAATGACTCTGTAATATAATATTATATGGGTTAGTACTATAATATTATGATCTGTGCCTCTGTCTTCCATATCCATTATCTAAGTCAAACAAAACAAATTGTTACATGATTCGTAGTCATTCAGTAAACATAATATTGTAAGTATGTTTAGATTAGGTGGCATGCAAACAGAAACATTATTTATAATAAAGACAGAACCCAACGAATACATACCTCGTATAGATTTATAAATTGTATAACACTTTAGGGAAATTAAAAGCGTTTGCATCGGACATCACACGCAATCCGATAAACGGTTGTTCAAATAAGAATTGGTTATAGTGCAGAATATGCATTTGTATTTCTCGTTTATGAAAAGTTGAAGTCTCTAAGATTTCACTGGTGTTTAAATACTTAGGTACATTCAAGGTACCTAACAACTAAGTACAGAGATTTGAGGAAATATTGAATGGTTTCACTAGTAGTCGCCCATTACGTGTTGGCAAACAATGGCCTAATAGTATTTGATTAGAGAAAAAGACTTACAAATGAATAACAAACTCAATGCCACTAGTAGCTACTTTAATTTGTTTGTTTTGATGTCTAGATGTAACGTCGTATGTGTTAGGTACGTCAACCTAAAAATTAAATTATGAATAGCAATCAAAAAAGGAAATATAGTGTGCGTTACTCCAGCAAAATGGTTTTGAATCTGAAAATTCTAAAAATGCAGATATTTAGAGTATCTTGTAAAGTATTCCACCAACTGTTTGAATTTCTTTCTAAACTCCAATTCAGAAGTAAAATAATATGATATGAAAATGTGATCAATAAAATTACTGAGGCTAACTGTAGAATCACGATCCTAGTTATATGGATAGGATTATTGATTCAAATTGATCAAACGTCTGCACGAAAAAATATCCAAAATAAGTAGTTTAGATACCTGGCATGTAAAAAGCTGCCTATTCTCTTCACGGATCAAAACCAACTCAAATTAAATTAAGACCAAGATCAATCTCAGCTGATATGATCCAGCATCCAGTAATCTCCATGCTGGTAATTGAAGAGCTTCAATAATAGATTCCATGTATCAATCGAGAAGTGGAGTATAAACTTTATACTATATTTACACATATAACATATTTTTACACGTCAAAGAAACAGGTAGATACTACGCAACATCAATTAATATTATAAAACGTACATTTGTATAGGGTTTATATTATGATCTGTGGTATACGTTTGCATTAGTTGTAGTATTATATGATCTGTGGCCCAACCATTCTGCAACAGTTTTCGGGCACCGTGTGGATTTTTCAGTTACAATTTTCCAGCTCTGGGCGGCGACGACGCAGGCGGCAGCTTGTGTTAACCACCTTATATTCGAAAGTTATTTTTAATTCTTTCGAAAAATATGCCAAACTGAAATATTCTTTCACTGATCTGAAAATATATTTTGTTTACAAATAATACACATTCGCTGGTATAAAACAGAACCAGATGCCGGAGGAATTCGGAAAGGTGTTGCGTAGGATTATTTTCTTTCTTATAAGTTTGATACTTCGACACCACGTAATAAGTAGTTTTTTTTATCTTTTTACAATAGAAGGTATTTAGATCTACCTTGTTTTAGGGTTTTTTGTTGCCACACAATTTTGCCTATGGATGTTTTCTCTTGATCCCTGACCACTAGTGTAATTATTTCTCATGGTCCCATTTTTTTATGTTATTACCGACAATTTTATCTAGGTCAATATAAGTAGTTCGTTGTTGTAGTGTAATAGGTGTATCAGTTAATCAGTACTAGGCTGGACACAGTGGACACCTAGAAGTATGATAAATTGCCTGAAAAGCGTAGACGTTCATATCGGGAAGCCTTGTAGGGTAGGTAGGTAGGTATAGTCACAGATTATATTATAACATCGTATTTTATATCACGGATAAGTATAAGTGCTTAGACCCACAGAATTCCGTGTCGAAGGTCGGGCCCGGATCAAGACGTGACCGCGGTCATGATCCGGGGGATCGAACGTTCTGAATGTTCTGATAATTAGTTTATGTGAGCCACTTTGTTACTTTCTTGAACCTTTTAGCTACTTTGCAATTTATTTTATAGACATCTTTTGTAGGATTTTTTTTTCTGCCCATATCTTGATGTTCATGCTGAAGTCATCGAACCAAATTCGAGTTCAAATGTTTTTTTTTTGATAAAAATCACATCATTAAAGTAGTTTAAGTCGCTTCGAAACATTATAATATTATACATACCTATAGGTATCTACCCGAGAGCAACAACTCTGGGTCACCTAAAAAAAATTATAATGCAATTAATGAAGCACTATTTACGGTTTCCAAGATATTTTCGCTCTTGACTGTATTTTAAAATCTTGTAGCTACATTAGCTACTAGCTTTAAAAGAATTAGATCAACGAATATCAAAAGGAACGTTGCTCTATATTAATTACAACGCATATTAGATAATAATGGTTTCCTCGACTGGAGCAACCGTATCTAATGTGATTTATTTTTGGAGTGGGTCATTCCGTGGGATAATCTGGGAAGAAAGCTGGCATTGAGTGGAACCAACCGTCGGAAGACGCGTCGACTGCAAGAATATTGTCAAACATCATGATAGCAAACATAAACATAACCTATACTTACAGAAGTCATATTTTTACTTGGAAAAACTCTAGGAAAACAAAAATAAAAGAATTCTATTGTTCACCAATAATACCAACATATTACACCCCTTGATCAAATTTCTTTTTTAGCCGTAACATGTCCTAAAGATATTTTCATCTCATCTGCTACCTTATTGAATTCTCTCTCACCTATTGAATCTTTTCTAGGTTAAAAATAATGCATGAATAGAAGTGGGCGCACGTATTTTTGTTCCAAGTAGGTAAGTAGACAATCATTGGCTGCCCACTGGCAACCTTTGCCACAGAAGGGACATTGCAATTATCTAAAGCAGCCGTCTATCATCACTAGGTAGTCTGCCTATTCCTAGGTACTAGTAGGTATAATAATACTAGTGTAGTATTATGATCTGTGATAATACATATATATTATTACTATTTACTAAGTATATAGGTTCACATACATTACACAGTCTAGCATATTTTTTAAAATCAACTTAAAACTATACTTTTAATGGCTTTAAGGCTTCTTACTTGCGTGATTTTTTTTTTAAATCTAGTGCATTACAAAAATTACGTGTAAGCAAGCAACATTCAATAAACCCTGTACACATTGAGATAAAATTACTTCCTCTAAATTCGTTACGAGTTATTCATAGAAAGGTAGAAAGTTCAAGGCCCTCAACTAGGCGTGATGATTACCATCGTTTTCTCTGACTAGCTACAGCAACAAAACAGTAAAACTGCTCTTTCAGGCCGCCCCAAATAAAACGGTTCGCAAATAGCTCCTACAAACAAACCTATAGCGCCATGCCCGCCATGACAAACCATATTAGTAGACAGAAAGGTCCCAGGTCAAATGCAGGTCAACAATAAATCGTTTACCTCAGACAAGAAAGCCGAATCAAGCCACCCTAATAAGATAAAGCAGGCTACAGAGTACCCAAGATATTTCCAAAGAGGAGAGGTTTTGTGTTCCGTGATATTGCTTCAAAAAACAAATCTTCTGTGTTTCAAATGCTATAATTTTATGATTTGTTTGGATTTTAGTGTTTTATTTTTATACCGAAGCCAATGCAATATCCTTCTCGTGAAACCAATTTTACGAGAGTAGGTATGTTTGTTGTTGGATATTAGTGAACGGTTTACTAAATCTAGGGCGGGCGGCTAGCATATCGTTTTTACAGTAAATAACTTTGTAATTGATAATAATATTGAGTAGGTAGGTACGCTGAGATATCGAAAGATTTCCGAATTTAAAAAGCTATGAAAACTAAAAGAATACGTAACATAACAAACCAAAAACTATGACGCTAAACAACAAAACAAGCTATGACGTAAAAAAACGCAATGTTTTGATTCCTAAAAATAAAATCTACGTAAAAACTATTGGGTAAAAGAAACTGATTGAAAAAATCAACCTCAGTAAAGGGAGCGTTTTATTGACAGTAAAACTGCTATAAAAATTGCACTAACCTGAACACCTTTTTCCTCTGTTTCGGCCATTGTACACAACTGTACCTAGGTACTACTTCTATAGAGTTTTAAGGAAGTACAGACGCGACCACTAGTCTGGAGGAGCGGGAGTGCAGTGTGGAATTTCGCGGAGGCCGAGGGAAGCCGTATGGATAAGGAACGACGCACATTGGGGTGGATTATCGCTTGTATATTCTCGATTTGGTAACCACACACATACAACGAGTGAAAGTAAGCTAAATAACTAAGGGACTTGAAAAACATACTAATTGGACAACTAATAAAAAATTAGTAAGTAATTAAAGATTTAGGATGAAATTTTGTTAAAACAAATAAACACAGGTGTAAACCGGGGTACTAGTAGGTACTTATGTATGGGAAAAGATTTTCGGAGTTTACAGAGCGACTGGTCCAGAAACTTTCAGTAATAATCAGTGAGAAACTCAATTATCTAATACGTTTATTTTTAGATCCCACTTTGCTGCCTTTTATTCCGTTAGTTCTACATTTGTACAATAGTTTGCTCGCACTAATCCATTAGTTGATTGATGAACAGTAAAGGATAGACAAACAAAGATCTGTTCATTTGCTTTTTGTTTTTGAAACATATGATCCATTCAGTACCTACCTATATCTAGGCATGGACCAATGATCTAGGTATTTATGTATTCAATAAACTGATAGAAAGACAAGATGGGTTGGGGCTCGTCCATCAGGTTTATGTACTTGAGACTTGAGTCTACGGACACCACAGTAGCGAAGCACCAAGCGGTGAACTCAATTGCAACTAATTGAGGTCACTAATTGCCACTTCCGAAGGTGCTTTGGGACAGTATCTGTCTTACTTCCATTATCATATCGGCCTGTAGTAGTCCACTGCATACATAGACCAAATAAATCCAGAAAGAATAATTTTAGGCGTTCTCCATCCATTGACTTCCCACGATCCTAACAATGTCGTCGGTCCATCGGGTGGGGGACTACATGTATCTTACTTACGCATGACGCATTATAAAAAGAAGTACCTACGCAGCAATTTGAGAAGAGGACTATTATTTTCCTGTTTGATCTGGTTTACTAATGTTTTTATTTCTTTTATCGAAAGGAATCTAAAATGGTGATGCTTTGAGGATTTGTATTGTAGGCTCGGCTCGATGGTTATTTATTAGAAGGACATTTAACAAAAGGAACACCAGGAAAAATAAGTAAATCAAACTAACAGTGCGCTAGTGGTAAAAAAACCTAGGATAGGTTGTCGAAAAAAAAACAAAGTAAAGTAAAATTTTACTAAACGGCAGGACATGCCAAAAACCATGCGTAAAAAGTAAGGGCAAATACCATACTTTACTCAAAATCGTCTAGAGACATATTGCGTGAAGCGCCATCTCATTAGCAGAGCGGAAACCGCATGTAAACAGAGAGTCGGGATCTGAAAACGCGTCATGAAACCACATCGCCTTGGCCGCTGCCAACTATTTTGTATGGTGTGCTGAAATTCAGGGCGAATAGTTCTGGCGCAGACCGCTTGGCGCCGCTTTTTCATGATAGCACAGCCAAAGGAAAATCATACATTCGTTTTATTTGGCACATGCGCTGTACGTACATATGTATAATTACATTTATTTAGTACATTTTATTGTCTCATACACATAAGACATATCTTATTACATGAGTGGAGCCACAGATCATTATAATACTATACCTACTAGTAGTTAGAGCATAGTATTGATATTGGTAGCCAGTTTTGCAGAGACTGGTACCGGAGATAGGCTTGGAAATCTGTATTTCAGGTCATGTAAAGCATTAGATTAGTACATAGGTACCTAACTTAGGTATTTAAATAAATCCAAACGTACTTCATCAGTTACATCATCATCATGATAACAGCCTGTAGAAAACAGCTTCCACATTTCCAGAAGAAAAAAACGATTCTGAGCCATAACCATCCACCGGTCAAATGCTTTTAACATAAAGTAACTTTTTTTTGTCAGTCTTTTGTGGAATTCCATACCAACACATACAACTTTCATCTTTCTGATAGACAGTTGTTTGTAGTCGATTAAAAACTGCAAATCTAAATCGGTACCTAAATAAAAGATTAAAGGAGTTTATTCGCGTGGGCGAACGCTGATAGCTAATTGTGAGTGTATGAATGCGTGATGCCGAGATGTTTCCTATTTAGCGCACAATCGGACCATCTAGAAGGCAGCAAAGATGAAAGAACGGACCAGTGACTAGAACAGCACAGTAGATAATGTTTTTATGGTCATACTTACTATAATGTAGCCGTCAACTAAGAAGTGCCGAGATATGCAACCCTTAGCACAATTTCTAAACATTATTTTAAAAAGCCATGGGCGTTATGCTCTGTTCGGTAGAGATGTAACTCTATCTATTACGCATGACGTCAAAATGGCTTCCAAAACTCGTTTCACCAGTGCGTAAATTTTTGGCCGAGATACGACGAGTAAAATCTCTGCTGAAGTCAGCATAAAGTCCCATGTTGCATAAACCGCTTTTATTGTCATTATTTTAATTATTAATTGATATCTACATCTAGTACGTGTGCTGTGTTGATCAGCCAAACGCCAATAACTACAACGCATAAGAGTTGGCAGTCAAAAACAAAAGATGACAAATCTTTTTAACTGGTCGAAAAAGGTTGTAACTAAAAAAGATCTATTGGTGTTAAACTTCGAGCATGTGTTAAACTACGCCGTAGACAGAACCTCTTATTCTTTGACACACAAATTACGCCTGGACCATTGGGGGGCTCGACCATCCATCCTTTCGGTCTATTTTTAGACATATTGTAACGTAATGGCTATTGTGGTATATTTCCAGCAGTATTGTGGTGACCACACTTTTCTAATTCAGATATGTAAGATTTAAACTGACGTGTTTCATGCAGTTATGCCTGTTTAAAATAGCGACCGCGCGGCAGACCACGGCGAAGATGGAGGGACGAGATTGACACCTACCTCAAGGACTGATCCACCAGTTGCCCAAAACCGAGAAGACTGGCGAAAAGGAAAGGAGGCTTTTGCCCTGCAGTGGGACACTACGGGCTCATAATAAAAATAATAATATGCCTGTTTGTACGTTCCAGGATTTTGCTGAAATAATGATACCAATATACCAATATACAAATATCAATAATTAAATTACTTTGAAGCTTGAAAAGTAAGAAAGATTGTGATGTTTTTAAAATTAATTTTATTTGATAGAGTATGTATGTATGTACGTATAAGTAAAGAACCTCTGTAAAGAAGAAAACAATTTGGTTTATACTAAGTAGCTGATCCATCGGCAAATGCAACGACATGGGCTTGCGAAGCTCATCTTTGCCGATGGTTTTCGACCATTTCAAATTCAAGCACCTTTTACGTACTATCCCAAGGGTAAATTGTCAGTTCATAAACATTCAGTTTATAAAACCATCATCACTTCAAACATGATTAGCACGAGAGGAAATCCTTACATAAACGGAAAACGTAACTCACACAACTCGGGTTTCTCTCGTAATTATTTTGACATAAGTAATGTTGCGATTCTCAGAAACTTCTCAGAAACCGAAGACATGTCACATCACAACTCGCCTGACGGCATCAGTCGACGGTGATACGACTAGATGCGTAGGAGGCTGTCTTAAACGGTTCATGTGATTTCGTTTTGTTGATGAGCTGACTTCCTTATTATCTTTTCAAACGCCCTTTTGAAGTACCTGTGTAGTAAAGTTCTATGAGGCTATTTTCATTGACATTCTAAATATCGTGTTTTTTTTACTATTACCTATGTAGTATGATACGTGTTTAGTAAAGGTTTTACCTGAATTTATCTAAGAAAGACATCAACGCGCTCGTTAGTCTTGTGACAGTTTTGAGAAAATTATAACACATCCGTATTCATATAACCTGCATGAAATACTTGATGTGCGTGCACTGGCTGTGAAAGCATACAGATCTTCTGGTTTATTTTCACAATTGCGCGATAATAAACCGATCGTATACGAGAAAGGTCAAAACTAACGTCACGTCAGACCCTGACGCGGCGTTGCCCGCGCTAAATGTGTCGCGACGTCGCCCTCATTGTTCTCCCACCATAAATTACGTTACAAAATGTTATCCTCATAAATAGGACAAGTAAACCAATTTTATTACTTTGGCATAAAACTAAAAATTGATAGTGATAGCGTCATAATACCCGCGGAAAGACTGATGACTGTAAAATAGTAATTTTGGTTTTAATGTACGATTTCTACAAACATTTCGGATGGCACGCCGTAAAACTCTACGAAATTATTGGTTTTGTGTAGGGCCACGAAACTAAAACAAAGTTAGTTTATGTAACGCTGCAAAAACAAAAGAGTAAAAATTAGTATTGAAACCGCTGCGCGCGCAGCTACGAGCAAACCACGAAAATAAAATATCTATGAAGTGTTTTTCTGTAATTACAGCGATTTTTTCGTGGCATCAGTTCTACTGATAGATAAATTATGTGGAATGTGGCGTTGGTGTTTTATGAGGGTGATTTACCTACACAGTCTTTATAACGTGCGTAAATGCATACATTTGCGCTGCCCACCTAGATAATTAGTTCGCGGTAAACTTCAAAAATACATTCCATTTTACAAACTTATCAAAGAGGTATAAAATAGTGACTTTGAAAAACTTTATTCAAAAATAAAATTAAGACTAATACAGTATTTACAATATCTACAAAATACATATGAACCAGTTGAGTATAAAACTGATTTGTAAAAACAATTCTAGCATCTATATAAACGGTCTGTGAAAACGCAAATACCTATTTTAACTGCAAATACAACGAACAAGGGTGAAAGGGTTTGATGGCAATCTGCCACACTAGTCCACCTATTAACGCTCTTATTATAGTCCTGCATAAACCATTTATAAATTGTTTAGTCTACGCGAAATGGTTTATACAAAGCATCGATAGATACTGTGGTTTGACAGCTGGCACAAACACTGCTCAGCATTACCACTAGAATACCTACTACAAATCTTACTGTCCTTTGGTAAAGGCTAGGCTTTTTCACAGCTTCGTCGGTGCCGCCCCAGTGCGATGTGTGATTATCAAAAAAGTAAGAACTGTTACTAGTTCTTTTCCGGTCACAGGGTGCAGATAGGCTTGTGGCACTGACGATAGTAGTAGTAGTTATTACTTGCAATGTCACAAAGTGACAAAATCACACTCGCGCACAAACGAGTTGAAATAATTTTATTATCTTCTCATGTTCATTTATGTTATCTGCTATGTCGTTTATTATTCAACAATAATGGAACTATACTGGACACCATGAAACAACCATTATATTGTACTTACGAGTAGGTAGTGTTTTTACTGTCTTTGTTAATCGGTAGGTTGGTCCTTGATATTAATAATATAACTAGTTAATAATATAATATTATAGATTGCTCGTAAGTTATTTCAAAACCACATACTTTGAGCTTTGTCTAATCTAACCGTTTTGTCGTAAAATGAATAAAGCTGATCATTGTTTGTTTTTGCGCGGTGGTAATAGATCTCGGTTATCGTTTGTAGTTCACTGTATGTTAAAATAACAATGAAATATGTTTTGACAGAATATAATGCAGGTTTGTTGATTGAGACTGAGACATAATGTTTCACGTTGTGGCCATTGTTATTGTGCAACAGAAGAACACACTTTCCAAATGATATTTTTAGATAATAATTCATTCATTGCTAGAATAAAACATATAATAACATTGTTTCGCTCAAAATAAAATTATTTTTGTGTATAGACAAGCAGTTTGCCCAGCAGTAGGACACAATAGGTTAAATAAAATAAAAATAGACAAGCAGACAATTTGACACACAGCACACAGGAAATTTTTATTTTAATCAACTAAAGTAAAACACGGACTTTGTTTATTTACAATCAAAAACATAGCGATACGCCGATTCAACACGTTGTTAGTGTTATTTACTCGGAAGCAACACAAAACCAGACAGAGCTACATACAATATGCGTGATATTTAATTTGAGCTGGTAATAAGTTACCACTGGTATTTAGGACTCAAGGATAATATGGTGTCGGGACAAAAATTGTTGATTAAACAGGTGCGAATAGCAATTGAGTCGTGAATTGGCCAGACGAAAAGAATCAGGCTGCAGTTTCGCGCCCATATAAGACCCGTGTGCTTTATTCATTTAAGCCAGGAGCTTTACAAACTTAAAGCTTCAACTGATACTTTAAAACTATAATATGACGAAGACTCAAACTTATTATATAATGGAAAGTAATAATGTAGAATGCTTGCATAGTTTAAAAAAATAGGATAGTGTAGTTTGTTCTTTATTAATCACAAACAGACTGAAAAATTCGAAAAGACCAAAAAAATTGTGGTTGTCCGAAAAGTAAGTCACGCAAAAAGCACGCATATTGCATCCAGCTCACGGCCCAACACGTCCCGTACCTGAGAGCAGCAGTTTGTCGGGCAGGGTACCAAATGGTAAATGTGGCTCACCGGTGTCAACGGGGACGGAATGCTGGCTGTCCGCAGCATGGACAACTTGCGGCGCTGCTCGGCCGACAGCGAGGCGCGTCGGCTCCTGTCAATTCCATAGCTGGCTTCAGACGAGTCCAGGCTAAGTTTGCGGAACAACGTCGGGCGGAACATACTACTTTTTTAGTGAAGCTTTTGTGACACGACACTGGTTACTGATTAGTTTACTGCCAGTCTTGATTGATTCAGCCTATGCACATTCTTTTGATTTAGTCTAGCTAGCATACACCTAGTGCCTCGATTTTTTTATGGCACGTAGATTCCAGCCACTACCTAACATTTTAGTAAAGCTTGTATGAAGCTCATTATTTTGTGCTGAGATAGCAACCCCTTGGATGAACTTTAAGCAGATTTTGCGTTTTTACTTATTGACATCGCACGAGGCTTGTGATGTTATGTATTTAAGTACTAAGTATGTGATATGATCGTATGACGCTTGAAATTAAAGTTAAAATTTAATAAAAAAAACAATTACTTGTAAAACTTCAGCGAAACGGATCTTATCATTGTTTCAGGGGATGGGCTTCACAAATAAATATGAACTTGACCGATTTTTGAACGAAACTAGGGTTACACAGATTACGTGTTCACTAGAGGTTGAGCAGGCTTACACTGTTGCTAATTCTATTAGGAAGTACCTAATCAAATTAAAGCTCCTGTTTCACTTGGAACTATACCGCGTAGTAAGTACCTACGGCGCGTAGGGGGTACTACGTGGTGCTACGACCGGCATGGTTGACACAGATTTTTCATTTTATTCGATTAATAGGGGCGATTTTTGTGATAATGTTTAGCTTAGGGTTTGTCGACTATGAAACTGCCATATCTTTAGAACTGAATGAAAATGACTTGCCAAATTGTGTTACTTTTAACAAATTATTGCAAGCGTGCTGCAATGTCTGAATATAGTTTAATTGGGTGGTTGTTTACTGAATCAGTAATTTGTGATCAAAATATAATGTATAAAATGTGTTGTTATTTTATTATCATGATGTTTTTATATGAGTGGTGATTGCTAATAAATCCCAGCGCACAAACAAAAATATTTTCATTGCTACGTAATTAACTTTCAATCACCTTCGCCTTTCCAGTTTTTGTGTTGGATCCATAAGTGAACCACTAAACTACGAAACACAAAGAAGACTACATAAAATCAAGATAAATGTCACAGAAAACACAGGCTATTCTTGGCGCGAAAGCAGGACAATTAAAACTTTTTTTTTCTCCTCAAAGTTGGCACCCGCGATTTTGGTGATCGGCGCGCGCGTCTCGCTTGTTACAAGCAGAACTCGAAGAGAACTACTAAAGTATTTTAGTTTTGAACTCGGAGACAGGTCTACCAACGAAGCGGCGTTGATCCGTCGCCAAAATGTTGCACAATTATCTATCTGACATTTAAAATTGGATCGGACGATGCGTGGGATAGTGCTGAAGCTGGGGGCGTGAACTTTACCTGTCATAATTTTACAACTTTTTTTTTAATTGTTTTTTTTTAAATTTTTTTGTATTTTTCTTTTGATATAAAATAGATGAAGGAATGAAAATCATAAAAAAAAGTTGTCAACACTTATTGTTTTAATATTGATACAAATTCTAGTAATAACTTATTTTTTAGGTGTTACCATCACCGTTTATAACACGAGGTTTATGTATAACAAAAGTCCAAACTTTGTTATACGCAAGGTCAATAGTTACAACACTCCGACTACTTCGATATTATAGATGCCAATGCCACTCGTTTGTTACCTACTAAACCTAATAATTAGCTAGGTACTTCCTTACTCAATACCTTGTTGTGCAAGTTGTGGATTGATTTTTATGCAATAACTGGATTTAGTCAGCTACCTACTAGGTACTTATTTTTAAATTCTACGCTAATACATCACATAATGGGGTATTTTACCAAAAATTAGCGATTACGAATTGCGCTCAAATAAGCACGCACTCCACCGTACAACCATCGTATGTTCATAAAATGATAATCTGTGGTTGTAGTTTTGGTAAACTCGCCCTCTTAAAAGCCAGTAATCATCATAATATGATGATAATATCAAAAACAATCTGAGATATAAGCTCAGGTAATTTTGTTTTTGATATTATTTTTTAACTTATTTTATATTGTAGTTGTGGATATCAGTCGTAACGCAAACTTAAGTAACTTTTGAATTACGCTGTTATCCTCACAAGATAATCTTGTGCAGCTTAGTTAAGTTATAATATTATGCAAGTTAATATATTGTTAATATAAGTCCTATAATTAGGGAAACACCTAGATTTAAGATCTTTGATTATCTTTCTTGTATTTGAATGTGTTACCTATCTCTGTTGGATACCTTTATTAATAAAATAAATCATTGAAATACTAAGTTATGAGCATTGTTTCTTGTAATCTTTCTAATAAGTACAGTAGGTACTTAACTAAAGGAACCATTCATACTCATACCTACTTAGATTACGACTCATCCTATTGATACTGATTGAGACCATTTAGTTGCAATTACTCTCAATTACATACAATGTAATGGTAGGAACCGAATAGTTCTACTAGTATATTGAAGACCCAAACATATTATTTGAAAAGGTACAAGCTTGTAAGGAGAAAATGACAAAGTTAAGTGGCAAAAAAGATTTAGGGTCAGTGAAAATAGACTTAATTTATTTTATAAATAGCTTTTTAGTATTACATATTTATACAATAAGTAAACTAAGCAACCTACGCCGCCGTTGGTTCTATTTATTTTTATTTTTTATGTTTTGACGCGCCTTCAAAAAGGGAAACTTTTTTTATATCATAATGTGTGGAATTTCTATGAGAAAATAAAGTACAAACCGTAATGGATGAAGGCTGTTTTTTTTTTCAGTTTTAAGATCAATACTTTGACCATTTTTAGTTCGTATAAAATGCTTGTATATTAATACAGTCGAACTCCAGCACTATAAATTAGTTTGTTGACATCGTTTTGTACATATTCATATTTTTTTGTTTCTAAATCGAGGATCGTTTATTTTAACCACCGCCTCTTCTGTGTTTTGACGCGCATGTTATTTTTTTCTCTTTAGATTCTCATTTACTGGATATAGTTTAGGTACTTTAACTAAACATTTTGAGTTGTATGTACGAGTATAACACATCACCTACTACAAATAAAATGTATCTTACTAACAGTGATTCATGAATGACGATGAGCTAATAAGGCAGTGAAGGAAAACAGTTGAGTCCTCCCGCATTTTTTGACCATTGAGCTATATTATAAGCTAATGTTTTTCACCGCCCTATTTGAATACCTACTATGGTATCTTAAGTACATGGGTTTTCTGATAAGAACCCTTATTTATCCAGCTGATTTAGATAAACTCAAATACATAGCAAGAATAATTTTAATTTTATATTTGGTTCAATCCAATTGAGCTGATTTTAGTAGCCAACCAATCTAGACGAATTTATTTATCTGTAACCTAAATAAGTACCTAAGAACGGTTTATAAAACTGTAGTATAAACTATAAACTCACCCTCTCGATGCTTGGTCTCCTTCTTCGGAAAAACGCTGATATCCCACACACAGACATTTTCAATCACTAGTGTTCAACTTTCAACAGTCTCTAAAATAATAAATAATGAACTTGCAATTAGGTCGTAGACTTTGAGAATATGACGATAAAAAATTAAAATAATAACAAAATACTAGAGGGTATCGCGAGAAACACAATGACATTATTGAACGTCTCTTCTTCATTAGGTATTACCGCAGAATAGCAAACAATTACTACTGTGTTGTGGAGGGAATACAAATACAGGCTGATGCGAAATATGGGTGACAGTGTAATTCCTTTGTGACGAGTTAATGGTCAATTTTAAACTCGTTAGCAGACCAGTATATCCCGCATAATCTGCATTTATTATTCAACTCATGCTTAGTAATGCTTTATTGCCACAAAGTACCATAACAAATTGTTAATAGGACTAGCGTAGCAGAAACAAAATAGATTTGTTTTGATTTACTGTTTTTTTTTATTATTTATTTATAGGAAAACCGACAGCACATAACATAGATTAGGTACAAAAATGGAAACAGTTGGCCAATAAAAGGTTTTCACGAGTAGAAAAGAAATAGATACAGAAAAAATGTGAACAAAACATAAAAACAATAAGGTAGTATAGGAGCAGAAAGATAAGTAAAAACATTTTGACAAAGAGTATAGAAAGGAAGAAGGTTTAGTGTTAAGTCTAGTATTTAAGAGCCTCATTATTGCGAAAAAAGTCGCTACTCAGCCGCCGCCTCACGGATTCAACACTGGAGCTGTAGCATTTCATTTTTTCGGCTTCGCAAAATAGGTATCCCTCGCTGGCTCAATTCAAATTTCGCGCCTCATTCTTAGAAAAATTAAATAAAGGCAAGCAGCAGCGACATCTAGCGCACCGCATGGAAATTACATTGTAATTTCATTTTTTTTTACAGCGAAATCAAGATGGAAAGATCGGTAAAACGCCGAGGCGCCATCTGGTGTCGAGTAGTTGTATCGATTTAGTTTCGATTGGTTTTTTTTTGTGCACTTGCTCTAGGTTTAAAGGATTTGTCTATGGCGATGACATTGAAAAAAGAGGTCATGGCCGACGCCGGAGAAATATAGGTTTTGTTTTGTTTCGAAAGAATTGTGTTTAGGGACGTTTTTGCCATGAAGCTCGTAAGGAAAAGCTTCGAGAACGTTCGATTTTGAGCTACATAAAACTAGCCGGCAAGAGGAGCCGCGTCTTCATTCCACGAAGTTTGCAGAGAAATCAACACCGAAAGTGCGTGTGGGCGGAGAAGAGAGTGCCGGTAAGTTCCTCGCGATTCCAGGCCATGGATAGCATGGCAAGGATCCAGGCTCAGGAGGTTCTCGGGTTTTTATTCGATTCGATTATTTCAGACGAGACAAACACCAAAGAAAGCGGACAGCCGGAGAGAACGGGGAGACCAGACCGACGTGGCAGCATTTATGTCATCTCGAGAGCAGCCACGCAAGTCAACATTGAACAGGAGACCGACGGAGGTGCAGCTGAGAACAATTTCCGGTAGGTGGCCTCGAGTCAGGAAGGTAGATATCCTGCCATTCCTTTCCTTTGTCATCTCCCCAGAATTCCAACCGTTACAAATGGCGCCCAACTGTATTTTAATTTAAATTTTTCAGCAATTTAAATGAGATTTTTTGTGTAAATTATATTTTCAGGATAAAACATTACAACTGTAAATTAGATTTTGTACGTCTGACCAACGTTTCGTTTAAGTATAATATTTTTCTGATATTTTTTTTTAAAGCAACGAAGCGAAGACAAGTGATCCAGTTAGTTTTAAGTTGATTTTAAGTATTTATTTTAAGGTGTTTATTTTTAGTTAATTTAATTTAGTTAAGTTGCTTAGCTGTATTTAGTTAAATGAGTACTAATTCATCGTAGCAATTTATAGAATTTTTTGAGGGTTTTGATAAATGTTTAGACACATTGCACACTACAAAGTTAGGGACCAACGGTTTTTTTAGCTCAACAATTTAAACAATATTCCTTAGCATATTTTCGCACCTTTTTATTTTTGTTTTTTTTTAGCCAGGAACGAAAATATTACATCAGTAGGGAATATTTGAAATCTTTTGCTTCCCTTCATTGCTCATTTGTTTATTTTTGTTGTTGATATTTCATCATGTCGACTCCAGCGATTTTTGTGCACAGCTTGTCGAAGGAGGAGTTGCAGTACGAGGTCGAAATTAGATCAGAGACACCGGAGACAACTGTAGAGAAATTGAGGAAGCAGCTCAAGAAATTGTTAGTTGAAATTCCATCGGAACAGATAATAGACGCACCACCACAGTCGCAGGAACAATTTTTATTTGTCCAACAGAAGGTGCACGAATTGATCTCAAAATGGACGGAGTATGAGGAGGAACGCGACAGCGGCGGTTTCTTGCGCGCTCGCGCCCTAGCTAGCCATTTATTTTTCAGATTATCTAGAGTCCCGGAAGGAGAGTCTGCAGTTATGCACGCGTTAAGGGAGAAAGAGTTGTTGACGGTTAGGTCATTGCTTGATAAAATCAACAAAAGAGAAGCGGGTCAACCAGAGAGGCCAGGTGCGAAGATAGTGCAGGAGGATCCTCCAGTCAAAAATGACAGTAGTCAACAAAAGGTCGTAGTGGAGTGTGCGGGTCCAAAGGTTCCAATTGCAAGATGGGGGGTCAAGTTCGATGGCGTAGGAGAAGTTAGTTCGTTCCTAGAAAGAATCCAGGAGCTGAGCGCGGCGTACAGCACAAAAGAAGAGACACTATTTGCATCAGCAGCAGAACTTTTCAGCGAACAAGGATTGTTGTGGTTTAGAGGCATCAAGGAACATGTCACTTCATGGAGCGAGCTGTCGTCATTGTTATTAGAGGAGTTCAATCCAATAGATTACGATTACAGATTACTAGGAGAAATAAGGGCGAGAACACAAGGCGCCGACGAACCAGTACATATATATTTCTCAATTATGAATTGTTTATTAGCTAGACTGAAGAACACACTTCCAGAGCAGGACGTACTCCAGATTTTACTCCATAATATTAGGCCGTCTTTTGCAGAGCAACTGGCTTTAGTTGATATCTCAACAGTCGCTGCGTTGAAAGAAAAATGTAGGAGGTTGGAAGCAGCGAAACAGCGCTCAGAATTTTTCGTAGAGCCATCAAGAGCATCGTCGAAAACCTTGAACCCGACTTTAGCATATAAAGGTTCAAAACCACGATCTCATCTTGCAGAGGTGTCAGCTCAGCAGTCAGCAAAGAGGACACCACAGGCGCAGTCAAATTGTTAGTTAATTAGTTAGTTAATTAGTTGGTTCCAGGTTTTGTCAGTAGGTTTGTTAGAAAATTTACCTAGGTCAAAACCAGATTTTGTATATTTTTGTAGTCACAGGTGTGATCGTGTGGAAGAAAACATATCCGCTCAGTGATGCGGCGAAGTTCAAGATGGCGAAGTTGTGCCCCAAGTACGAAAAATGCAGAGTGAAAGTAGTACTTTCACCATTGGTTTTCGAACTTGAGGACATGAACGATAACATCTTAGGATCTTGGCATATGAAAGACCTAAAAGTCAAACAGATTTGCGGTCGAGATAGGTGTGTCATTTTGGGTCATAATAGGTATACTATTATATTTTACAGGTATTTTGTGTAGATAGATTTCTAATACTTTTCAGATTAGATATTTTGGGTTTTGGTGTGATTGTGGTCCAACACTTAGGTGGGAGGAAATATTTTTGTGAAATCACATCAAACAATTTGATTTTGTTTAATTTCAGACAAAATCTAAAGAGGTTTTTACCTACTAGTTATAGGGCAGGTCGCGGTAGGGTGGTAACTTATCAAGGTTATTTTACATTTATTTTCACAGTCAAAGGAATGTCGAAGCTGTCGGCGTACAAACTGAAGTCAAGTTCGGTACGTCAAAGCAGAGGAAAGCGTACCCACGGTGTCACGTAGGGTATCGCACGGTGTGAATGCGGAACGTATGGATGGAGAACAAGGAAAGGCAAGTGTGCGCTGTGTAAGGGGAAGAATGATTGGATGAAGTATGTATGTGTGGGAATGAAAGAAATAGACAATGGAATAATGTAGTAGCAGGGCCCGAGACCGACCTCCCGAAAGTAGTCAAAGATAACACACATCATTTTATTTTTTAGATATACTAAATGTATTGTGTACATAGATAAGTGTTTGATTTTCATAAGATAAGGAAAAAATAAATATTTTGGTTTTAAGTCTAATTTTAGGAACTAGTAGCTAGTCTCAAGGTAAACTTTTTGTTAGTGTAGATAATTTGCTTATATAGTTATAAGTTATTGTTGTTATTGTTGTTGTTAGCATAATTATAAGTTGTTGTATTTTTCTCTTTGTATATTTTTTCATGCAGATCGAGCAGCGCTGAGGGCAGCGCAGTTTCACTTGTGCAGTGAAACTTTTATCGTTGGGGGGGGTATTGTAGCATTTCATTTTTTCGGCTTCGCAAAATAGGTATCCCTCGCTGGCTCAATTCAAATTTCGCGCCTCATTCTTAGAAAAATTAAATAAAGGCAAGCAGCAGCGACATCTAGCGCACCGCATGGAAATTACATTGTAATTTCATTTTTTTTTACAGCGAAATCAAGATGGAAAGATCGGTAAAACGCCGAGGCGCCATCTGGTGTCGAGTAGTTGTATCGATTTAGTTTCGATTGGTTTTTTTTTGTGCACTTGCTCTAGGTTTAAAGGATTTGTCTATGGCGATGACATTGAAAAAAGAGGTCATGGCCGACGCCGGAGAAATATAGGTTTTGTTTTGTTTCGAAAGAATTGTGTTTAGGGACGTTTTTGCCATGAAGCTCGTAAGGAAAAGCTTCGAGAACGTTCGATTTTGAGCTACATAAAACTAGCCGGCAAGAGGAGCCGCGTCTTCATTCCACGAAGTTTGCAGAGAAATCAACACCGAAAGTGCGTGTGGGCGGAGAAGAGAGTGCCGGTAAGTTCCTCGCGATTCCAGGCCATGGATAGCATGGCAAGGATCCAGGCTCAGGAGGTTCTCGGGTTTTTATTCGATTCGATTATTTCAGACGAGACAAACACCAAAGAAAGCGGACAGCCGGAGAGAACGGGGAGACCAGACCGACGTGGCAGCATTTATGTCATCTCGAGAGCAGCCACGCAAGTCAACATTGAACAGGAGACCGACGGAGGTGCAGCTGAGAACAATTTCCGGTAGGTGGCCTCGAGTCAGGATCAGCTGATCGGGACTTCGGGGCGGGTCATGCAGAAGCTTATGACGACCCAACCGTCAGGGCGTCATGATCGCAGACAAAATATAAACACTTTTCCTTGTATTTTTCAGGCTGAAGGACGAGCAGAGAAGGGCCCGGACGCACGTGGCGTCACGAGCCGGTCGGTGTTAAGCAGAGGCGAGCAGAGCGTGGCGAGACGGCCAGCGGCTGGATTTCCCGAGCTGAGTTCCGTAAAGGCGTGGTGTGCACATGCCACCACGTGTCTCGTCGGCACTATAAGGTGGGCCCAGTGTCAATATTTTACAAGAAGGTGTCAGAGTAGGAATCATTTATCAGGCGTTTCATCAGTTGAAGTCGAAGACGAGCAGCTGATTTCGTGAAATCCTGGTTCACTTGTCTATCGTTTGTTTGTCGTTAGTCTGCGTTTGAGTATTGTTTATCCTGCATCGCTATTAGTTCTTCGTTAAACTTTTTAGCATACCAGTAGGAGTAGATCCGTAAATATCAGTGCGGGTTGGACCAGTGGTCTGCCCTGGTCCAGACGGGGCCAGTGCATTCCTCAGCTCAACCCGAGTAAAGCTCATACGAGCCATAAGTGGTTGTGCAAGGTGTAGGAAAACGTTGGTCAAAGACAAATGTACATTCTATAGCTAGGATTATAAGCTAGTAACTTTATGCCCCTGGTGGCACCTGTAATTAGACTAGAACAAGTTCTAGGGATGTGCGATTAGAAGTAATTTTAGAATTATACTATTTCACGAGGCTGATTCACTTTAAATATCCGATTAGTTAAGTCCACATCTTTAGTATAATAAATAATGTTTTAGGTCCTCTTTAGAATATATGTAGGTAAATGATAGAATAAGAAGTTTATGTTTATATAATCATAGGTTTATTTTGCAGCAATAAATGGTTATTTTCTTGTGTTCCACATGTTTCTTTTGTTTAGAATAAAAATAAATTTTGTACGGTAGGAAGATAGGCAGAACCACCCCGCAGGAGCTAGCTGTGGTAGTCAGGAAGGTAGATATCCTGCCATTCCTTTCCTTTGTCATCTCCCCAGAATTCCAACCGTTACAGAGCAAAACAGATTTTCGTAGCAAGGATCAGCTACGCCGTAGCTCGTTTGCTACGCGTTGGTTAGTGTTCATGAAAATCATAGGGGTACCACGTATTATATTGTACTGACTATCAAATTGAATTAAGAATCGAAGAAGTTAACACCATGTGTAAGGCAGTAACAAGTTGGACAGAACCGCCTCAATCCTGCGGGAACCGACGTGTTTAATTGTTTACGATACGTCCCACTTCGACAATCGAGTCGCGTGTGGGCGCTGAGGGTATTCTGATTTATATCTTCTAAATAAGAATCATTTAAAACCGATATCGTACTTTGTTGCCATTACCTACTACACCTACGTAAGTACATGTTTAGAAGTACATACTGACGTACTTTCCTGCTGTTGTTTCGTATAGAGACATAATAAAAAAACGTCGAAAAATTGCAAACTGGATTAAAAAGAAAAGCTTCGGGGAAAACTATTTAGTTGCTCTCCTTATCTACCCATCTTGTCGATGCGAACTTATAACCTAGGTACCATAAAATGCATAAACCAGGCTGTGGAAAAAATCAACTTGTTTCAGTTTAAAATTCGGGCAATAATGTATTCCCCTGTATATACATAATCAGACTTTGGTAGAGCTAGGTCACAAGTGTTATCTAATAAAATTTAAGTTAAGTCACCTGCAATTAATATGTCACAACAGTTCATTACCAGCCGTGTTTGTAAACATTTCTGTTAATTTGTTGACGCTTATTGGTTGGTGGATGTTGAAAAGCAGCCGTGTTGGCCGAGTGGGATTGTACCTCGACTTTCGATCCGAAGGTCGTGGGTTCAAATCCCGGCCGTGCATCAATGGATTTTTCGTTCGGAAAATTTATATGCGCATTAACACGAGCTTTACGGTGAAGGAAAACATCGTGAGGAAACCCGCGACTTAGTCAGCTTCGCACGTATTGACCTTGTCTTTCCTGTGGATATGGCTGACTAGGCTGAGAGGATGGTATAGGTGCTGGGCAAGCCTACTCCATCTAAACATTGTCCCAGGCACTACAGTGTCCCGATAAGTGTAGGCATAGGTTGCCTCTTGACGCTGGATAAATCATCTTCAATAGATGTAAGGGCCTATTATAGATTTATAATGGTGGATAGAGAAATATAAAATTTGAAACAGACTCAATTTGTAAAATGCCTGAAATCTAGGCTATATAGGTAACTCGATTTTCTAAAAAGTGTTGGGTAAGAAACCGTACTTTCTGATAGGTTTAGTGGGTCAAGAGTGAAATTTAGTACCTATTGGCTGTTCATTTATTTATATCTGGTAAGATTACAGCGTAAAAAGCTTCTTATCTTATTTTATCTGGTCACTGGGTCTTCCTTTGCCCTGTGGCAGTAGGCTCGGATATTCCCTTCCAGAGGCTCATAAGGTTTGGCTCTCACCACTACTGTGAAATGACGGTAGCCAGCTCCACCGCGAAGGATAATGGGAATACTTTTATCAGTTTCGATGGACATGAACGTTATCTGGAAGGATTTCGATAAGTTATTTGGCTGAGTTGACTGACAGCAAGGACTTATGGTGAGGTTTGTGACATGATCCAAGATCTGCAGGTCTACCCAAAGGTGGACTAGGATTTCTCAAGGACAACCCTAATAACTAGAAATCAATCCCCTCCCAATCCGAAACCCTGGGGCAAACTCCCAAAAAAAAATCCTGGGAGTAGAGATGGAGTTCACATTATTATGGAGTGTATAGAGTGCTCTAGTTCAGATGCAGTGCACCATATTAACAGATGAAGTGCTTACAGTACAATCTAGCAGGTCCTCGCAAACCACTCTGTGCCCCACCGGTGTCGCCGGATAGCTGAACGTCTTTCTGAAAACCCTCACGTCATCATCGCCTCTAGTGCCTTGGTACAGACTGGGGTAAGGCTGGCGGATCAATAAAATGGATGGCTTCTTTGACGTGGATGTCGGCAGAGGTTGGGGATATTCGTAAGCCTTCCGGTTCAGGAGATGGAAGTTCGGACTGAAAAAGGTAGGTACTTAGATATTGAAAACGTAACTAAAGCTTCGGTCACACACAGCGAACACTCGCTGCGAATGCCTACTCGCCGCGAGAGATATTGGCTGTGTGTGACCGAGGGAAACGTTATTTAAAACCTCGTAGGTAAGGTGTGATAGTTAGGTAGGTACTCTATGATACTCACATCCGTTTACCCAGACCAAACATGTGCTTCTTCTCATACTGAAAATTCTGATAAGAATTTGCTAAACCTGCAAAATAGCACACCAGAACAATTTCTAAAAATAATTTCATAGCAAACTATCCTTCATAACGAGTTATGAAAAACCCAGGCTGGTATTATTTACGGTAAAAACATGAATCCATTGTGAATTATTGGCCGTCAGTGGTGGTTATATGACCGATATGCCGAGAGTTTATGCGTTTTTTATAACGATACGCCTGCAACATGTGCCTTATGGTGGCAGCAGGTAATTTCAAGGTAAAGAAAAGCCATTTTATGCTCATGCCAGTGGGCATACAGGCATACAAGGACAAGTTCCTAAGTTGTAAAAATGAGTAGGTACCTTCATCATAGGCTAGAAATATTCCTACCTACTTACGTACCACCTAGGTAGGTACCTAGGTACTACCTACCTATATTTTAAGTCAAGTTATCATAAATAGGTACCTAGGTACCTATATCTAGAGTAGATACTTAGTTATCTACGTAGGTAGGCAGGTACTCGGGAGCGGAAGAATAATAAAATTAGCAAATTCTTTTAGTAGGCAACCTAACCACATAGTAGGTAATGTACATACCTACCTACCTTGTAACAAAGTACCCCAAAAAGAAAAAAAGTCTTTTTGTGAATGTCATGTACAGAGTAATGTCAATCGATGGCACAATTTGTGGGTATTATCACCTAAATGTAGGGTATTTTTTGAATTGTAGGGTACTTTTAGGGTAAAGAATTCCGATGGGTATTACGTCTATTGACATAGCAAACCATACTTGATTTGCATTATCATTTTGTTACATTTATGCCACTCACTTTGTTCAAATTCAAATTCAAATTGTTATTATTAAATATAAAAAAAAATTGTCATACTTAGGTAAATTATACCAAAAACAATGATTGTAGTTTAGGTGTTTCTTCTTTAAGTATGTACTTTAAACTGATAAATACTTCATCCTTTTGATAATTACATACAAATAACTTTCAACATTTTTAGGGGAAAACCGTACGAATAATGTTGAAGTTAGGGTAATTTCATTAAAGTTGGGAGAAATTGGTTCAGAGTTGGCAGTACTCGAAAAAGCAGCAACAACAGAAGCAAAGCCATACTCATTTTTCTTTTCAATTTCATCAGCATTTTCTTTTAGCTTGTATTTCTTGAATACTATCTAGGTATTTATAAAACTGAACAACCACCGTGTGACAGAAATTGTAAAGGTGGCCTCCGATAAAATGGAAGGTAAGGAACTAGCTGCAATGCCCGCAAGGGCTGCAAGTATCCGAGTGTTTCCTGAACTCTATAACATTTGTATGCTTTTAGGATCTTCAGCAAAGAAATCTACCTCTCTAGAAACGCTAGTGATACAAAACATAAGCAATGTAAACGACTTGAAGGCGAAACTCAACGACATCATAAAAACTGGAAAAGATTATGAATACGAGGTCTCCTCTTGTATTCAATCCCTACTAAACAGCAACGACCAAGAAATAACACTCTTGGCCGTGCAAGCAGTGTCGGAACTCGTCAAATGTGAAGATAAACGTGAAACGTACGCCAATAAAGATATAATAGAACCCATCATAAAGATATTAGATAAAGAATACACCGCTGACAAACATGAGCTCGTAAGACAATGTTGTAGAGCCTTAGGCAACCTGTGCTGTGACTGCGATGCATCTAGAAACATAATCCTTGAATGCGGCGGAGTTAAAATACTCAAAAAGTTGTTGGATAACTGTGTGGACAAATACCAACATGCAATAAAAGTTCTAGTTTGTAAAACGTTGTTGAACTTCGGTATCGGTGGGCAAGAGTTTTGTGAGGCTATTGTGCAAGAAAATGTCTTAGATTCAATGCATAGAATATTATCTCTGGAGTTGTTGAAACATGACATGGATGATGAGATAGTATGTACTGTACTTCAGCTGTTGAGTGTTGTCAATGACAATGCACAGGAGATATTCCTAAGTGATGATATTAATTTGGATGTTTTGAATGTGCTGAAAGAGACAGCTAACTTGGAGTTGTCGGAACTCTGCTTGGAGTATTTCAATGCACAAGCTGAACATGGTAATTATTCCATTTCAAAGTTGATTTGTTTATTCGATAAAGTCTCACACTTAGGCTGAATTTAGTGCTTGATTGACGGTGAGCACGTATGGGACGCGCTGACCGTAAGTCCATACATTAAATCAACAATAAAATCACAATGCTTCCATCTCGATTGGTTAAACATATTAGATATTAATAACTACATTAATCTAAAAGTGATTAGTTTTTTTCTACTTTTAGACCCAGTAAAGACCCTCATAGCCAAAGAAGGTGGTGGTCAATTACTCTGCACTCGGTTGCAGCAGCTGATGGCCAGACATGAATCTGGTCAGTTGAGTGCCAGCGACTCTGAAGTGGAGAGCATTGTCAAGCAGACCTGTGAGCTGCTGATTATTGTATTGACGGGAGGTAATGAGAAAAAAATCTTATTGACTTCGTAGGTAATGGCAGATTGGATTAGGTCAGCCATTTAGGCCCTTATAATACAGAAATTGTTACTCAAGCATAGATTTGAGTAGAGAATAGTTTTTCATGCAAAAATGTATGCTTGAGTCCGGATCAATGCTTGAGCAGTGACTCAGCATACAGGCTTTAGTCAGATGATGCGTTCACACTCAGACCATGCCGCTGTCCGCGATTCCAGACTTATTTCCACAGCAACATGGCCTTTATTCTTATCTAGAAAATCTAACGAATGTTCACTGTGTATTTAAATTTTTCGTTTTGGTTAATTTATCACTAATAGTAGCAGTGGTAGATAGATAGATAATTAATACTTTATTGTACACAAGGGTAAGGTACGTACAAATCTTAAAACTAACTTTGTATAGTACAATGGGCGGCCTTATCGCTGAAAGCGATTTCTTCAAACAATGTAACGCTAAAAACTAAAGTGATACATCTGAACAATTTATAAGACAATCCTTGTGATATAACTGCCCAAAAATTTTTGACTTTGACTAGCTTAGTATCAATCAACTTGTTTCTTTTCTAATCCACAGATGAAGCAATGCACATTCTGTACAACAAAGGTTCTGGTGATGTGTATCAGACAGTTGTGAAATGGCTGGACTCCACAGACTATAACCTCTTGACTACTGCAGTTCTAGCCATCGGAAATTTTGCGAGACAAGATGATTACTGCGAGCAGATGATGACAGATGGCATTTATGATAAGATACTAGGTAAGTGTTGTATGAGTCAGGTTTAGTCATATTATACTTTGTCAAAGATTAACTCTTATTGATTGGATATCTAATAGTAATTAAACAAAATCTGTGAATGACACTCAAAGATCATTCGGTTATGAAGCATGTCATGACCTTGTAGTGTTTTTATAGTTGTTATTGTAAGGATTTTATGTATTAGTTAAAATAGCCCTGTTGTGGTCACTGAGAATTAAACTTACAACAATTGCAAGTACTTGTTCCAGCATGTTAAAATGCATAAATATTGTCACTTCAAAGTATAGGTACATAAGAAAAAAAAATTATATTTCTTTATAGCAGACAGGATGAGAATCTTTCGTTCTAGAACATTATATATTGCAGACATATTCGAAAACCACCAGAATCTAGAAGCAGCGGAAGAGGAAACCCCCACCAGCGTCCTGACTCGCATCCAACACGCGGCGTTGTCAGCTCTCCGCAACCTCGCAGTACCCGCCAGTAACAAACGAACTGCTGCCGCGGGCGGTCGTGCCGGCGACTTGTTACTGGCGGCTCTGCCAAAGCAAACAGACCATCACGTTGCTTATAAACTGCTGGCGGCGATAAGGATGCTGCTGGACGGACAAGGTATCATTATTCAAAAGAAGTTATCAATTACCGCTTTTTATGCCCCAACCAGCCCAAAGACCGCAGACGTCCCAAAGACGTCCAGCAGTGGACTGATATAGGTTGATGATGATGATGATGTTGATGTCCCAACCGAAAAAAGGAGTCATAATTTTGACGTCGTTGTTGTAGGTGTGTGTCTCTTTGTAAAGTTCCTATGAATGCACCGATTTCAATGGGGTTCTTTTATTAAGAAAGCAGGTTAAGCTGGTATGGTTCTTAGTCATGTTTGGTGAGAACTGGTACAGCAGTTTTCTAGTTATGCGGATATTCATCAACTTTAAAACCTAGTTTGAGGAATCTGGCATAATTGTAATTTTAAATATTTTGTTTATCTCAAAGCATTCACACTTTGATAAACTGTAGCTCATATAACAAGGTCTGCTATCTACTACATCCGACCTGGGAGATTGTTACATTGTAAAGAATGTTTGAAATTCAGGTTACCAAAATTGTACAGATATCAACTATGTCGGTTTTGCTGTCAAAAACAAAAAAAAATAGAACAAGGTTTACTTACTCTCTAACGAATAGAACTTGTTTGAAACTGTTACATACTTCCAGAATGTATAGCGAAGCAGCTATCAAACGATCCGGAAGCTCTGTCGGCGGTGTGCGAGTGGGCTCGCGCGGGGGCAGGTGCGGGCGCGGGCGGCGAGGCACCCAGACTACTCGCATGGACTGTCAAACAACTCAGCGAGCCAAGCCAAAGGGTGAAGCTAGTGCAAGTAAGAAAGTGTATAGAACAGGAGAGTGTACGAATAAGTCTCTGATTCTGATTAGTCGTGGGGGAATGAGATTTGCACTGACTTGACGGTGTATTTTTCATTGTACCCCTACTAACCTCACCCTAGCCAGCTCAACTCCTAATAGAATTAGTCGGACAACAATCGCGTAACCCAACGTATCGAGGCACACTGCGCGTCATAAATAATTAGCCGGCTGAACGTTGCAGTGTCCCCGCGCAGTGTATCTCTGATACGTTACCATAACGATATGATTGCGATTGTCAGATTTATTCGTGCTTCAAGATGTTCTATCAGTTTGTGTGTGAACCCAGAAAGCAAATCATGATTATTCTTTTGGGTTCGATTTCTACTCATTAATTTCTTTGGGGATTTTAAAAACTATTGTAATTTGGGTAAATATTTATACAAACAACTCAGATATTTATATAATTCTTTGTTATCAGGTTGATGGCTGCATTTCCAGCCTTGTCAACATGATGCTGGTGTCTCACTCGCTCATGCAGAATGAAGCCATCCTCGCTCTCACTCTACTCGCGATAGAATCACTCAAGGAACGGACACCTGACTCTGAGCAACCCGACTACGATTTCGAAAAGAGCTTTAGTGCCCAGCTTATAAAGTCCGAAATCGGTAAGCACATCTCTGTACTAGTTGATACGAACTGCGCGAAAATGCCCATCCAAGTAGCGGAGAATCTGATAGCGTTTTTGGATATAACTTCGAAGAACAACGAAATTGTATCAGATTATAAAGAAGCTAAGGTTCAAGATTCCTTGAAAAAATTCTCCGAATCTAGAACCGATTTGAGCAGTGACCAGAGGGCGTGTATTGTAGGAATTCTCAAGGCGATTTCATTGGATAATGGCGATTAAAAGCAACAAACTAAATGGTCTGATTTGGCCTAATGTGCAATTATGATCTATGATTTTAGCATTTACCATTTTAGTCATTTTTTTAAGAGACAATCTGAGTACCCTACAACTTTTGTTACTTATATTTCTATTAGATAGCTTCGTTTTAAACTCTGACCTATCTATGGAGGTTTATAGAATCTATTTTATCTGTAAGGGTACGAAATAACTCTTCTGTGTTGTCACTTTGTTATAATATAAAGTTGGGTATTTATTGGGATATGAATATCACCCTGTATTATAAAATGTACTAAGATATTATGTAGAGATCGTCGCCTATGGAAAAAGCTTGCAATACCCACCTTTTGCCATAATTCAATTTCGAATGCCTAAAGCTTCGAAATTAATTTTGAATCCTATATTTTATGTAAGTGCTCAAAGTTAAAATTCGATAATATCGCCTTCACGATTTGCTTTAGTTCTGCTAAGCTAAAGTCGATGTGCTAATGATATTTCGTGACTTGAAGCTTTTCTATGTCTAGTCATAATTTAACTCTCCTCTTATCTAGATTTTTCTAAGATATTTTTCAAGTTTTAGATGAGTATGTAACGTAATTTTTTAATTGTCTAACGTTTTACATTCCGAAATTAAAATAATATTTTAGAGTTTTTATATCTATTATACTATTTTCTTCTTTTAACTATCTCGCTTCATAGGATCGTATTTCGAAACTCTACCTTAGATATTTGGCCCTCGGCTAAGAGATTTTTGACACAGTTAGTTCGTTAATACTTGAGTCGTGTCGCGTTTCTCGACTATTGTTTAGAATACGGGTCTTATATTTCCAGAGTAACTGATGGGAACAACTATTAAATAAAGATTAATTTCTTGTTTTCAATATCTTATGAAAAACTGTTTAAAATAGATAAGACTACAATCATAGATTTGTATTTTGTCTGAGATCTGTGCCTCTTTAAAAACTACTGTCATATATTCCTAAAAAGTAATAAGTACATAATATAATTATTATAATAATAATCAATGTTCAATCAGTTATTCTGGATAAACTTTCATTAGCGGCCGAGCTCAATATTCAGCTCTTAGTAAAGGTTAGCAATATACGTCAAAGCTATATTTTTTGACGAAATAATCCATATTGCTATAGTAATATAACTTTAATATCTAAGGCAAATGCAAAGGCTGAATATTGGGGTTGGTAATAAAACGGTTGTGCTCGATATAGTGACACAGCACATACAAATGTAATAGCAATATTGAAATACTCAGAGTACAAGTTAGTATCACAGTTACTGTGATTTAATATTATATTATCTGTAAGAATATTTTGTATTACGCTAGCGTTAGTCAGCCTGTTTATAAAGTAAGGATTGGGCTTGTTGAATTATTCAAAGATTTAGATTAAAAGCTGTGTAGTACCACAGAATACATAACAAGTACTAAAGGTGGGTTCACATCTGATCTTTTGTCCGTACCGTAGCTCTGTATCGTATCAGCGTCGCGATCAAAGAACGCTAGTTTGGACGCCGCCGTACCACCGTACCGTAACCGAACGGGCGTCCAAACTAGCGTTCTTTGATCGCGACGCTGATACGATACGGAGCTACGGTACGGACAAAAGATCAGACGTGGACCACCTTTAGGGAGATTCTGTGAAAAAGTTCAATGAAATAACTACCCTCGCGCCAGACGCTATAAGGCAGTGTAGCTCGCACATCGCTAGGCTAACATATACTCTTTGTTTGATTCAACAAGCCAATAGAAATAATTTAAAGTGAGTAATAATCCTGTCACATCTAAATATAAGTTTTGAATCCGATAGTGCACTTATTAAATAGTTAACTATGCTTAAAAGTATTGGATTTTGTCCTATGCTATAGTGGAGGCTGTGTATGAGGATATAATGCGGAGGAATGGTATAGAATTCTGTGTATTCTATATCATTTTATCAAATAAATTTTGTTTATTTACGAATTACTGTTTGGGTAACTTTTTCAGAATTTCTATTCCTTATTTTTGGCTGTAATCTTAGAGATTTTCTTTGTAATAAGAAATGTGGCTAACTTCAAGAAATAGGTACCTAATGACAAATCTGGAATGGACCGTGGCTGTTATTAAGTTTTGCTAGGTCATTCCAGTTTACTTAGCATAATTCCGATATTCCTTAAACCTATTGACAGCACTAAAAATGTATGTCCCTTTCTTATAAACTGAAACTACAAAGACTGCTATAATTTTAGAGCTGTCAAATTAGGGTAGTTTAAAAAAATGCAACAAGAGTATCGATACCATTGTTGTAATAATTTTGTGTATGTTTTTATAGTTTCAAGAGTTTTTGATACCTACATTTGTATTAGTTAGCCTAGAGTTGTTTCAATAATTGTTATATTTGAAATACTAGTGTTGCATCCACTTAGCACTTCTATTTGATATAGTTTATGGACCAATTGTTAGTTTATCTCGATGATACATTTCACTTCCAAGACGCGAAAATCATTAGGTACTATTTTGCTGTTGTTATTTTTCAATGGGACCCTAAAGAAGTGAAATGATTGATCAATCGAATGCAATTTTAAATGTACGGAATCCTGCAAAATTTGATTATATTATTAAAATCACTTTCTTGTTTTAATACCTTTCATTTGTAAATTAAACAGAATATTAGTAAAATATTATTTATTCTTACTCATAAACAAACAGACCTCAAGCAGCAAGCACACCTACAATTAGGTATCAATCATAATTAAGTACAGAAATACTAAGAAATGTTTTGTAAATGTATTACAAGTTTCACTGCATCACAATATCTATGTGACAAAAAAAAACAATTGAATAGCTACACCTACCTAGTGATAGTAGATAATCACTCTATGGAGTTATCAAGATTAGTAATAAGTCATTCTTGAATCATGGTGGAATGCTGGGTGATGGTCATACGGAACTTCAACTCCTCATCTGATACAAGATCTTGAGGTCTGATTGGTGCTCGTTGGCCACAGCCGGCCACTTTAATGGAAACAGTGGAGTTAGTTTCTTACATGTCAAACTATTTTTGAACTTCTGTATTTTGACAGAAATTGTGTCATTTTGCACTGCCCAACGACATGATTTCTGTCAAAATCTGTGTATCTAGTTCTGAACCTTGACATTGGCAAAATTGTCTGTCGAAATGACGGACACAGGCCATTATTGAAGAGAAGAAGAGACATTTTGAATTACAGTTTTGACATTTTTTGAAACGACACAGCACTTTTATTTTAATAGTTTTTCTTGTGTTATTGTGAGTATTGTTGTTTAATTTTGGTGGAATTTTAACCAATAATACTTAGGTCGTAACATAAAGTGTGGGCCATTGGAATAAATGTGTGTAAAGTGGTTTTTCTGAATGTGAAAATTCGTGTTAGGTTTTGAAGAGAAAATCCACCATTTTCTTTTCAAAACAAACGACAGCCGACTTGATAAATGACTTGACTTGACTTATTTATTACAATTTTAACAATTGACATTGGCAAAATTGTCTGTCGAAATGACGGACACAGGCCATTATTGAAGAGAAGAAGAAGAAGAAGAACTGTGGTAGAAAGTGCCCCTACAGTGCTGAATTCAAGAACACTTAAAGATGAAAAAAAATTTACCTGGACACCTTGTTCTGGGTTTCATATGAATCAGATTCATAATTGATTCCTTCTCATAAACATGGCCACATGCCGTGTTTTTCACTGGGTCTACTATTGGTCTCTTAGTTATTGGATCAATCTGAAAAATTGCAATAAGTAAAGCTTGCTGAATAGTGAAAGAGTAAGATATAAAAGTTGTAAAACATACATGTTGTTCTTGAGCCTCAGTAATTGCAAAGTCTGACTCATCCAAGTTCACTGTAAATCATTTAAAACACATTGAATTATTAGGTTTTTCTTAGATTGTCATTTATTTTATTATATTTATAAAATTATCTATACTTATAAATTTTATTTAATTGTATTAATTGTTAATAATGCAACAGATTAGTCCTATGGTAGGTATGGCTTGAATAATTTGGTACTTACGTCTATCTCTCTGCAAGCCTCTTTCGACTCTCTTGTTCAGTTCCACCATGTAGGGATGGTTGTCTGTGTTCAGGCGTCTTCCAGCCATAGTTTCTATGTGAGCGTTGAATCTGTCTTCTAAAGTTTCTATATTAGACGAGTCAGTCTCTCTCTGCAATTCGCAAGTAGAATTTAGTCAATATGTATTTCTAACATAGAATGTAAGAATGGGTAACCAGAAATGTATCAGTGATGGGTGCAGTCCAAAGCCTAATATAGTGCACGTCCTCTGAGGTATGCATTGTTAGACAGAGGCTTAACATCAAGTGGACAAACAGATGTTTGTTACCTTAGTTCTCTCCAGAGCTTGAATCGCAACGTCTTGTTGAGCTTCCAGTAAGCAGTACTCTTGTACATAGCCTTTCAACTTATTGAATTCTTCTTCTTTCTCAGTATCCAAATACTTTGAAACATTGTCGGTGCAAAGATACAAACTTGTTATGCATTGCTTCCTCAAGTCAGCCAGATCGGTGTCTGCCATTATAATTTGGGAATGCGGGGGATGAATCGAAAGAACACGCAATGACAACAGGAACACAACACAACAACTTAGATGAAAAACAACGAAACGAAATAAGATTTTGAAAAATCAAACGCACGCAACGCAACGCAAAACAAATAAATAAAAACCTATGACAATGACATGACGTGACAGTCCACAAAAACTGACAATGACTTTCTTATGGATTAAGTGACGGCATAATTTACTTGACATTGGCAACATTGTTGACATGACGGTCAAAGACCATAGATAGGAAAAAAAGAAGACAAGAAGTTAAGAGGGCAAGGGCAAACTCTTCCGAGCGAGAGGTCCGCTGTGATCGAAGACTTTGTATTAATAACACAGTTCCATTATAATTTCATTTATTATTTAAAGCAGTGATTAGCCTAATAAGAATGTAAATAATAAAGTTATAGTAATACTTATTAGGTAGGTAGATAATTGAAATAAATAGGTAATTAATAATTTCTGTTCGCCATTTGACTTCATACGCATACAGTAAAACCTTCGCGATTTACACAGTAACCCCGACATGCCCTAACGCAGCTGAAAGTTGTTTCAACGCTTGCTTCATATCAGCGTCGGACATGTTGCGTTTCGCGCCGATCACTTTGAACGCGTTTAGGTATTCAAGCTCGGAGAACTGTGCTCCTTTCTCTCGCACAGACTGGATTATTTCCTGCAACCAAATAATAACCACGTAAACTACGATAGGATTTTGTCTTAAAATACCTAGTAGACTAATAGTTATATCATTTTTCAGTTGGATTTATTTTTAACGGAATCCTCCTTACCACAATATTAGAAAAAATAGTGAGGTATATTAATACTTAAAATAGAATAGTCTTACGACTGTTGTCTTTAGGTACAGAAGACATTCTTACAAATAATATTTAGTACATACTTGCCTACTTAATATTTATTTCTGTTTTTTTTTAAATATTGAATAGACCATCTTTTGACTGCAAAATCTTAACTGATGAAGCCGCCGGACCAATACGGTGTAGAAGACACTTATTCACTTTTTCCTTGAAGACATTCAGATTATAGTGATCAGGAAAGACAGACGCAGATATATTTTTCTTCTAAAGTAATGATAGTTGCAATATTACCTGATGCGAGCGCGTCAGTAGGTGTAGGTACTGCGTGGCGCGATGCAGCGAGTCGTGCGGCACGTGCAGCGCCGCCGCCGCGTGACGTAATGCGGCGAGCCAGGCCGCGCCGCCGCCAGCGCCGGAGCCACGCCATCGCCAGATTACGGCGGCCGACATCATCTCGCCGATGCCTTCCATTATGTACTGAAACATTGGATTCACTCGTTAGAGCCTGCGCTGTTCACATTATTCCAACCTAGTAATCCAGTGAATCATTTCAATCCAGTGCTTGATTGGCAGCTGGACTGGGTTATATCATCATCATCATCAATATATATAAAACTCTTTTGGAGCAGACTTAGAATCAACGCACAGCCTAAACTATGTATAAGTCCTAGAGGTATGAAATTATGATTACATTATTCCGGTTGGTTTACATTATTCCAGTGATATTCCAGCGCTATATTCGAGCGCTGGACGGACTGGAATACTACTAGAATAATGCGAACAGTGCAGCATGTATTTATTTTCCAGTCACGAGTCTGCGTTACATTTGACTTATTTCGCATGATTTCTAAAAGCTTATAAGATGATGAAAACTCACAGCTAATCTCCTGGGAGCCAGTACGTTGGAGGCCTGTTCGTGGAACGCTAATAGAGCATGTGCTAGTTTCCCAGCCCCTCCGCCCGCGCCTTCGTCTTCTTCTTCTGAAATGACGTCTTCTTGGCCGAGGTAGTGGAAACATTCGATGCGCATCTGTTGGAAACAAACGTCTGTGAGTGTATGGGTGCCAGTGCAAGGGGTTGGCACAGGCAAAGCTAATACCGACAGATGGTGCTGTATTGATAGCACATTTTCAAAAATACTTATTTTAAACATTTCCTACAGCTTTAAACTAACAATAAAATTGGTAGGTAGGTACTGTAAAAATATTATACAACATCCTTTCCTTTTTTTAAACCACACTTTTTATAGCGCGTTCACACTCAGCCCATCCGCTGCCGGCATTAATGCCGCGATTAATTCCGGATTTATTGCCAAAACAACAGCAAGCCAGAGCAACAAGCAGAGCAAGGGCGTGCCCCAAAATTACTCTCTGTTCTGTCTTCTCTATTTGTCACAGGAAACTGACCTCTAAATGCAGCAGTAGAAGGCACTTGTGCGATATCTCATCAAATATCATAGCAGCGCTGTTGACGTCCGCTATAAACTTATCGGTCACTTTGATTCCACCGCCCGGCCCCGAACCGGTGACTTTAGAAGGAATGCTTCTTATGTTTGTGGCTAGCCAATCCTGGACCAGAAAATATTAATAAGTACATACTAGATCTATTATCGGGAACATCTGATAGCTAAACCTGGGCAAGATACATAGGCCACTTAAAGTGGAACTAAGAAATGCGCAATCTTTACTAAATAATCTAAATTGTATTCACTGGGAATTTAAGAAGAATTGAAACTGAAAATTGAAAGATTTTTCACTTGAAAATCTGTACAAAAATATATGTTTGAGCTCCACTAGAATATGACTTTTTATGAGCCTACAAGCCTTACATTTGAAAAGTCTTCCAGAACTCATAACTTTAAAAGACTTTATCTAAATTCAATTTGGCCAAGTTCGAACACATAGCACATAGTAGATAGAATAGAACACACAATTTAGGATGATCACTTTTCATGCGTAATCGATCCTAAAGATGAGTCCATAATAAGATTCATGATGGAAATATCGGATGTTCAATGAATAATGCGTAGTTTATGTTACCATTGTCTCACATAGTACTGCAACATCGAGCAATGTATTCACGTCGGCGATGATTTCCTTGCGCATGACCGCCCCATCGCCGAGACTCGAGCCTAGAATCTCAGCTTCGCGCTCGTAAGCTTGCTTCAACTCCTGAAATATAAGATTTGTTATGTAGAGATGGTATTTTAGGGGAATGCGAAGCTTTTCATGTCATAATGCTTCTAAGCAATAAGGTTCATTTTCGTGAGAGAAAATCTGTATCCGGTCGTTAGGTCTTGGACCTTATGTTTGGTACATGCACCTACTAAATATTAAATATCAGGCACTGAAAGCTTCTTTTAAGCAACATACTATGCTCAGTGTGAACAATTTGTGGCATGCTTAGGGAAGTGAGGATTTTAAACTCAAATCAATTGATTTCTTGATGTTTTCTTTTACCACTTCAATGTTTACTCACGTCTTTGGGAATGTTATGTGCATCGCGTTGCGTTGCCGCTCGCCAGTTCGGCAAAGCTTGTAGAAACCGCACTATGTCATCATCGGACAGCCAACGCAGCGCTCGGGCTAGAAACAAATATGATTAGTTACGCGGAACAAAGTGATCAACGTACTTACGAGGACTTGCTACCGGTACCAAAAATAGCAATACGTAGCGGTACTTTCTACGTATCGTTATGATCAAAGTAATTTAATTTCGGTTCTGCGCTGCGTTGTCAGCTCGCATGATTGCCCGGTTCGGTGCGGCGTAGCACTATTCTTTTCCGTGCTCATTCTTTAATTTTTTCAATATCAATTATCATTTTACAATATCAATACTAAATGAGTATCGCTTCCTAGTCGATGTCAGTAGAACCAGTATGAAAAAGTAGCGGTAATCCAAGCCTTGATACACATTTTATTAAAATTTGTGGGTCACGTGATTGCTGATTTGCGCTGATTTGGTGACCAGTGATAGCTGACCTGTGGGTGCATGCGCTATCTTGGTGTGCGCGGCTCTGGCTGTGGCGGCGAGTGCTGCGATGGCGTGTGTTGCACCGCGTAGTGCCCAGGTGCCTCCACACGCGCCGCATAACTTGGCGGCGGCGACCACGTGCTCTATCGCCTGCCATGCGACGCCGCAGTGGGAGAATATCACGCGGTTACGTGCACTGAAACAAAAATTACTTTTATAAGAGCATAAATCACTTTAAAACACTTTAGTCAAACATTTGAGATTTCTATAGCACCAATCTGAAAATGTATTCTTTTAAAAAATACCGTTTATGACAGAGTTAACTGAGGTAACAAACATACAACTGAATTGAGAACCTCTTTTTTAAAGAAGTCGGTTAAAAAACGCACATTTTACGGGACACAAAACACCATCACTAGATTTTTTTGTGATCAAGTGACAAAAATTTTAGCAAAGTTATACATTACTCGTTTAGTATAGTTTGCGGTGGCGGGCCGCGTTCCCTCCAAGCGTTGTGCGCGCGCAGAGTTTCATCGATAGCAGTTCGCGCAGAAAGGGACAGACGCTCGCTCTCTCCCGTTCGCACGTAGTCCGTTATAAACGCACGCAGAGAACATTCTCCGCCTCTGTAAGTTATGAAACAATGAAAATACGTGCAAAACTAGAAATAAAACCCAAATTCAATTAAAAAAATCGCGTAAAAGGTACTAGCTTCCGCCCGCGATTTCGTTCGCGTCCTGGTGGGTCCCGTTGATTTAAAAGTAGCCTATAAGTGTTAATGCAGGTCACGGACAATATATATTTTAAGTTTCATCCAAATCGGATCAGTAGTTTTTGTGTAATAGACGAACATAAATACATACATCCTCACAAACTTTCGCATTTATAATATTAGCAGGGTGATATCTCACCCAGTAAGAGGCTCTATGTCGGCACACAAGGCGTGTAGAGCTGGCAACACCGCGTGCAAGTGTGCCGGGTCGGCGCGGCACACTAGCGGGTGTTTGTGACGACGCGCTGCAACACTGCTTCGGCTCGTAGGAGGCCCTAAAATTATAATAAACCGATTTAAAAAACTCTTTTTTTATCTGAAGGGGTATACTTCCAGATTGGTCCCATAAAATTCTTATCAAAATCGGTCGAGTAGATTGGCAGTTAAATAACAATAACTGGAAAAAACACGACATTGCGTATTTTGTTTTCCTGTGACTTTTCTGTGGTGTGGATAATAAAACAGTCCCAATGAACTGCCATCATCATCATCATCATTTGACAATGAAGGCGTATCAAATTGAAGTCGGTTTTGCCAGTTTTTAAACTAATAAATTATACTAGAGTAGGTCAAATAGTGCTGTTTAGCTAAACTAACACAAAAATCCTATAAAAAAAAGCTTGTTTAACAATTTTCCTCGGTAGCAGCCTATCTTCAAGTTCAAGTACTTTATTGCATTCATATTGTGGATACAGGAGATCTTAAATAAAGTAGGTACTTAATGGCTTCCAATATGAACCCAGACAGGGCACGCCAATATTTTTCTACCGCTAGATGGCGTCTTCCGTCTGCACTCTACTCACTTGTAATAAAGTTAAGATTTGCACTGACCGGTTAGTTTGAATAGTTCAGTTCGTCGCCTCTGTGGCCGTTTCTTGCCGAAGTAATCAGCGACACGCAATTGTTCTGTGTACGCTACACCGGGTGCACGCGTTGCAGCTAGATTCACACTCTCAATCTCTAGGTATTCTGTTAGGAGAAGTTGCAACTGGAAAAATAGTATGTCATTTCAAAACTAAAAAAAAAAGGCGTCATGGCTCAGTCGGTAGTAGCTCTGCCTTCCGTGCTGTGGGTCGTGGGTTCGATCCCCACCGAGAACAAACATTTGTGTGTTGTAAACATGTTTGTTCTGTGTCTGGGTGTTTCTATGTATTATAAGTATATATTTACAAAAAAAAAATGTATGTATGTATTCTATCAGCCACCTAGTTTCCATCGTACAAGCTTTGCTTAGTTTGGGACTAGAAGGCGTTGTGTTAAACTAAGTGTCCGTGAATATTTATTTATTTATTTAACCATGTACATTGTCTAATTGATAGAACCACAAGGATTATAATGTTTGAAGAGTTTTATATCTCCACATTGCTATGTTCCGGTTATAACAAACCAACAAAAAATTCTTGGACATATCACACAATGCTCTCTAGTCCCAAACTATGCAAAGCTTGTACTATGGGAGCTAGATTGCTGCTAGAATACTTATATTGTTTTTTGTAAATACATACTTATGATACTTAGTTACACGCAGACACAGAAAAAACATCTATGTTTGCCAAACACAAATGTTTGTTCTCGGTGGGGATCGAACCCACGACCCATAGCACAGAAAGCAGAGCTACTACCGACTGAGCCATGACGCCTGTCCATGCCACACAAGATACGTCTTCGGTGGACATACGCTGCCATGTCATGCAGTTGATATAGATAAAAATATCTAACATAAAAAAGTAGATATTTGGTTCAATTATGAGTATAACCAAAAATAAATACATACAACTTGCTGAACAGCGCTCCAGTAATGTTGCTCGGTGTGTAAACACGAGTCAGATAGACGATGTTTTTGCAACGCAGCACGCCACAGTTGTAATAGTCTGAAAATACATTACTAGGCTTTTATTACGGAAGGGCTGTAGCATTTTCTCCGTTTAATTAACGTATTTAACGTATTGAACTATTCAACACGAATAAAGGGTCTGGGGCAAATTGGATGGCGCCCTGGTCCCACATTTTTTTTAAACTTGCAATGATGGAACTTTGTTTGTACATATACAATGCAGTTTTTAAAAATGTGACAATGTCATTATAAAGCAGCGGGAATCATTAGTTATTAGACATTTTACTTCGAAAAATGCGTCTTTTTCAATGTTGTTTATCATATTTACAGTTTACGTCAAAATAATTACGTTTTCGTTACTGCTACTGCATTATAGATTATGAGAAAACCAAATAAAGTTATAAATAACAAAATGAATCTAAAAATTAAGTAAATGTATGCATATGCCCCAATGTTTTTTTTATCTTTTTTACAAACTGAAACAAGAATTTATATAACTTTAGCGCTATCAAAATAAAGCAGAACTGCTCCCAATACCTTTTATTCCTAGTAGCGCAAGCCCTAAACTCCTCTGCGAGTATAGTAATAAGCCTCGCCAGCGGTCGTCCCATCTCTGTCACTCCCGCAGTTTCCTGTATCTCACTCTCTTCGTCTGACTCCGGGTCTATCTCGATATCGTCACCCTCTTCTATAATCCGTCGAGATACTGAGTCGATCACTTCTAGTAGCTCATGCTGGATTTGAACTTTGAATTTCTGGAGTAAATAAAATAGATTGTTAACAGAATCATAACAAGCAAGCTCGCATGAGTTAGTGGCCAACTCTTGTGATGGAGTTGTACCAAAACCATGTAATTGATTTTGCTTGTTAAGTCAATGTATTGTTATAGGCAAAGGTTATTGCCTAACATTAGGTGGGTCACATACTTATTCCAAAATTTAATCTTCTTCTATCTTCTTCTAAATATAGCAAACTCATTTGAAGCTGACTGACAAACAACGCACAGCCTAAACTATAAGTCCTAGAGGTATGAAATTTGGAGGGTAGTATCCTTATATAGTGTAGGGGTGCACTAAGAAAGGAAACTTTGTAAAGTTGAACCCTAAATGGTCTGAAGCTAGGATCAAGGATTTTAACCAAAGAATGCGTATGCTGCTACCACGCGAGCAAAGCCGTGGGCGACAGCTAGTTTAATTATGAACTTACTTCGGTAGCTTCCTTCAGCTGTTCCAGAACGCCAAGCGCCTCGAGCGATATCATGACGGTAGTTTCAAATGTCTTGTCTTCGTCCGTGAGCGATGCTTCGAACTCAGGTGTAATGTCTTGAAGATACGCATCTGTGACTTCTTCGCTTTTGGTCAGTTCTGCAAACATTTCAAAACAATCCTGCCTCAAACCCGATGAACCCGCATTGTGGAAATCATCGAAAAGCGGTAAATCGAGACAGCTTTATAAGTTTTTATCAGGAGTTGATGTTATACATGTAATATGAGTGTGTGCTTTAATGAAATAAATAAATTATCTTATATTGTGTGCAAGAAGTCAAGAACCTTCAAAGCCAAAATTGGCTATTCAAGTCAACTTAGAGCCCATCATAGGCATAAAGCAGCGACAATGTCACCGTAGCCGAAATCGGTCAAGAAGACATCATCATCATCATCATCATCTATGAGAAGGGACTTTTTCAGGCTGATAATGATATAAACTGTTTGTTACACTGGGTGTGGTACTCCATGCTTTAGGTATGAAGCATGGAGCCTTCTGTACGTGTACTATAATAAGAACAGAAACATTTTTTATAATAGGTAACGATAAAATACCGGCAAGTAAAAGCGCCGTGCGTCGCCGAGCAGATAGAGCACGAGTTAGTGGCGCCCTCTCCCCGCGGTAAACCGCCTCGCTTATCCGAGCTAGGATCACATCTACCAGCTCACGTTTTTTCGCCTAAAATTAATTTTATTGTTAAGTATACTGGATTAGTACAAGCGCATATTCTAAGAAATCACTAGCCTTTAATATAAAATAATATATACTCTACGCTTTCTAGTCCCAAACTAAGCAAAGCAAAGCTTGTACCTGTGGGAACTAGATTGATGATAGAATACTTATATACATTTTTCTTGTAAATACATACTTATGATACATAGTAACACCCAGATACAGAACAAACATCTATGTTTGCCACACACAAATGTTTGTTCTCGATGGGGATCAAACCCACGGCCTACTGACTGAGCCATGACGCCTGTCAATAGCTAAAAACTTTAAATCCTTGAGGATACATACACCACGAAATGATGATTTCTGCCATTATTCCACTTTTACGTGGGGTTGACACACCTATTCCCTTCCATCAAACATCAACGCAGTACTTGCTGATTGTTTAATTACCTCCAAATGTTGCCTAGTAGCGTTCAATGCGTCAACATGATGCAAAGTTGCAGTAGCGGTATCGAGTGCTTCTGTCAATGTGTGCGCGCACGCCAACACGCGCCCAGCTGCTACGTATTCACGTGCACTGCGTTCCGACACTACTACGCGTTCTCTGAAAATATGGATATACTAAGTAAAGACGTTTATAAATAAAGTAAGGCACTCTTACAGTTATCTGGGTTACGAGCTCTGCGTATGTGTGTAGGTGTTGGATTACCGATATTTTTAAATACCGGCAATCAAGTTACTTTGACGAAGAACCGTTACTTATTTGATACCCGTATAAATTTTAATGATGCTGTTTAACATGGAACCGGAACGGTACTGCAATATCGGTATTTCCCATGTCAGTATTATTACCGATATAATACCGGTATTTTTTACGTAAATGACGCCGCTTCGGTCTTATCGAGCAAACTACTGATACATAAATAGCGATACCCAAGAATCAAAAAGAAAAAATAATTTGCTTTGAGTGAATAACAGAAAAACAGTTAAGACTCATCCTCACATGTCTGTCAACATCTGCAATGCATAATGATGTGTGCGTGTAGTCATCCACAGCCTCTTCAGATCATCCCGTCTCAGTCGCAGTAGTCCCCTACAAGCTGCAAGCCGAGCTGTTGATGCATCACAGTGCTGACCCCAGGCTGTCAGGGCTTGGCCGACTGCACTGAACTTCTGTTTAATAAATAAAACTAAGTTAGGGATAGACATGGGCATCTTTTATCATCTAGATAGAAAATGTGCGTTATGCTTTGGAGATATGGCTATGTAATTTTTTAGATTGATGGTTTTCAACTCCAGTGTGCCTTGACCCTAACAGTAGTTTTTTTTTAATGGACTGGATAAAGGCTTAAGCTGCATTGACACAATCAGAGTCCGAGTAGCGTCCGAATAGACATTGGAGTCCACTCAATTCGAGCAGACTCTGATCGTGTCAACACGGCTTTAGATCATGATGTTTAAGAGGTATAAGAATTTGCCCAGCAGAGGGACTTAAATAAGGCTATCTTTAGTCACAGTTTTAACGTAATAAACTGTTTATAATTCAGTTATTGGATAAGGCATTGTATTATTTTACTATTGGCTAGAATGAGTCAAATTAAAAAGGAACTTCACTACAAATGTTTACAGAAATAGTCCAAACCTGCATGACTTCCATGATCTCCGTAGCATGCTCTGCAACCAGCTCATCAAGCCGTGCATCACTTTTCTTATACTCCTTCTCAAGTTTAGCTCTCTCTTTTTCTCTCTGCTCATTTGTTTCACTTGCAGAGAGAGTACGGATTACAGACATCAGTAGACCGCTCTGATGTATAATGGAATAAGAATAAAGAATTTGAATAAGTAGGTAGGTAGGTACCACCTACCTCCTATTTGTGGTAAATTTTTAGTTCAATAAATTTTGTTTCGGGGGTTGGACTAAGACGTGTGATTTAAAGGAAATAAGTAGGAAAAATTACTGTACAAAATAGTTACACTACCAGGCTAGAACTTACAGTTTCCTTCCCTTGCTTGACCCCTCGAGGGGGCTTTGTTGGAGGCGGAGAAGACATATTTACGGTTTTAGTATCCGCATTTACCAGGAAAGTGGAGCAACAGTTTGCGTAATCCCCGCCGTCACTGATACTTTTATACCCTGAACCTGATAAGAATCGAATCGAAAACCAAACAAAAAATAGAAATCATGAAATATTTTCTTTTTGATTTGATCACCGAACCGAACACCTATATCCATCAGTGTTGATGTAGGGTATGTTACGTAGTACATTATTATAGCCACCTATCAAAGCCGACATTAGACAGAAACAAAAGATACGACTATCATGTCGCAAAACCGAAAGAAAATCGTTATCTTGCTAATTTTCTTGTTGGCTGGATGGAATGGAATGGAACAGCTGACTGTCAAATGTATGTCAATGTCATGTCACACAACCAATACATTTATGTTCCGTGTCATGGCTTATGACTTTGAGCACAAAATAATATTTGCTGTTCAAATCCCCTTAAAACCAGTCAGTTAAAAAGAGAAAAACAATCTTTTCATGCTTGATTTCAACGTATTTCAACGTATCGTTTTGTTTCGCTGCTTATTTATTTTTGAATTTCTTTCTTGACCAACGAACATTTTTCGTATAGTATGGTGTTTGTTTGTTTTACCTTAAAACAGTAAATAAACAATACCAGCAATGGATTACTCAACGATAAGTAACAAAACCAATTGCACCGAAGTTGAAGAGCTTACGAACGGAGAATTGAACGAGCGCTTTTATTTACTCAAGAAACAGTATGAGAACCTATCCCGCAGCTACGACTGCACTAAGCAGGAGCTGCATGATACCAGGAGAAGTTACCAGACTGCTCTAGACGTTCAGGGACATTTGAGTGCTGAGTTAGAAAGTTTGCAAGTAGACAACGAAAGAAGAAAAAATGATGTGAACAATCGCGTATCAGCTCTTCAAGATGAGCTAGCACAGCTAAGAGAAAAACATACGCAGGTAATCGAGCGACATTCAGCTGAAATTAAAAAGTTAGAGCTCACAATTCGTAATCTGAAGGAGGAGCAAGCAATCAAGACCCGCGAAAGCCCTGTCCGCGATAACTCAGAGCTTGATGAAGCGAGAGCTGCGGCGAGTTCAGCTGTTTCTGAGGCGGAGACGGCGAAAGCGGCGCTTGAGCAGGCTAAGATAGAAGTGGCTTCTTGGCGAATGAAAAGTGAAGAGCTGGCGGGAGAGATGGGTGAGATACGTGCAGCGGCTGAGTTGCGTCGGGAAGAGCTGAGGGCGGCGGCTGATAGAGAAGCCGCGGCGCTGGCTGACCTGGCTGAAGCTAAGGCGATGCTGCATCAGTGCACTGACTCCCCAGATTTGCAGCCTCATGGTAAAACAACATCTTTGTTTCTCTAAGAAGTAAGAAATAAGTACACTAACTTACTCTACAATCACCTTATTACTATTCTATTCACAGCTGCAAAAGGAAACTCAATATTTGCTGAAGTAGAAGACAAAAGACAGGAGATGGCAAAAAACCTCATTCAAATGAAGCAAACAAACTCTAGAGTAAGATGTTTGTTAAGTCCTAGATTAAATTAAGATAAAGTACCTATAACAGAATACTTACCCATCAAACATTGGTATACCTACCTACTAAGTAGGTGTGATGTTCGGTTAGGATATTCTCTGACTATCCCACATTTCATGAGAATAGTACAGTACACCTATTATTAGGATTATCATAAGCTTAGATCCTATGAAAATGGCATAGGATCAAAATACCAAAGATCGAAAATATTCACTCTATGTTGAATTCTCAAACAGACAATGAGTCTATAAACAAAACATAATAAAAATAAATCTGTATAGGTACCTAGTACTGGTTACAATAAATGAATGGTGTCATGTTACAGCTCAGACGAGAGCTGGCCAACAAACAAGTGGAGCTGGATGCCTTGCTTCATGAAAAACAAACTATTTGGGAGCAACAGGCTGGAGCCTCGGCACATTTTGACAGAGAACTTATTGGTAAGGCTTATCTTAAAATATCTTAAAAAGAGAAAAAAACTACTTTGACAGCCTCAATCGTAATTATTATGACGCGCTAATTTCGTCGTCGTAAAGTCGTTATTTCAAGCACTCCAGCAGGCGAATTGCTAGTGACTCCATCTCATTTTGTTATTCTACTACATTATACCTATTCATAGGCATACTACTGCATTTATTACGATGAGATTACTATTCCATGTTACGGTAGATGGGAAAACTGATTTTTTTTTCTTTTTGGATTGGTCAACCTTTGGACTACAGAACCGTAGTTAACCGTACCACAGTTAAGAAAGGATGCATTTGCTATGTTACAGAAAACTATGAAGCACGCATCACGCAGTTAGAAGGGCTATGTGAGAGACAAAGGCGTGAACTGTCGAGGTGGTTTGGCAAACTGTCCGAGCCGCCTGCCAATGGCTGGTTACCTGGTGTTTTGGATCATTTGAAGTAAGTACCTATACATTGTTATATGTTGAGGTAACAATTACCCGAGTTGTGCAGTCAACATCATTAGTAAATAATGAAAAAGTAGTATTAAGGTGACAAACTGGTCAGAGCCAAACAATTTTGTACTTCTGAAAGTGATATTTTTCTGATGCTGACTGTATGATATCTTATCTAAACGGGTCCGTTCCATTGGCATTCCATTCCAGTCTGTCATAAAAAAGTTTAATAAAACCCACTCTTTGCCTTCTTTGGGTTCATTATGATGATTATACAAAATACCTCAATCATTCATTTAGAACTTAATTATACAGGTTTTTACACATTTCTCTATCACCACACTCCATCCTAATAAAACTCTATTGTTTTAGATCTGAATGTGAACAGTTAAGAGCTGAAGTACTATCAAGGGGTGCTGCCCAATTGGCCAGCGCAGCACAAGTGAGAGATCTACGGAGAAAACTGGCTGTCCAAGCAACAGCCAATGCAAAGCAAACGACAACTCCACCAACTAAAACTGAACCTTATAGTAAAGACGATAGCTTAGACATTGAGTTAAAAAAAATACCTGTGCAGATGAGAAAAATAGATGATGTTAAGAAAAAAGTGTCATTTAACTAGTAGCTAGTAAAAATAAGCAAATTGAACATCACCATGAAAATACCAGCGTGAACGAACAGTGAAAATTTATACAAACAAACAATAGGTAAGAAAAAAGTGCCTTATTAGTATCTTAATTTAAGAAAAAATTATAATTATGTAATATCGTCCATATTTTTTAATTCTTTAAATTAAATACTAAACACTTACATTTAAATATTTCTTTTCGAAAACAACATAGTTGCAAATCCTGATTTGATTTTATGGAAATTCTAACATCTAAAAACTATTTCTCAACACCTACCTATCACAGATTCTAAAGCCACATTCTCATTTACTAAAGCGTTGCCAGAATGGGGTTCGAGTGATCATTTCAGCCAAAATAATGTTCACAAAATGACTCAAAGTCAACTAAACAGGAATACTCGTATCATCTCTGGGCCCCGACAGGTCACGTAATTCGTGTTCTCTCGCCAAAGCCATGTGTCGCGAACGGCGCGCGTGATCGCGTGCGTCGCGCTGCGTTCGCGCGCGTAGACGCTTCGCTGCTGCGTCGTGCACGCATTGTGTGAATGCACCTGGAAAGTAGGTAGACCATATTACAAGCGACAGCTTCGATTCTACATCAGCTAGTCCTCGACTATGTAGCGACACACGTTGTATACCTTCGGACCTACGGACTAACGCGATTTGCGATTCAGCAAAAACGTCAGCATTCCCGCACGGAAATATACCTACATGTCAAGGAAAATGTTACTTGACGAAGTAGGCTTAAAAATACTTTCTGAAACTACCATTGCCGGCCACTCTCACCTTAGTGTGATTTGACCATTGTTTGGGATCCCTTTAAGAAAGGTTGGTAATACTAATTAGTAGGTACTGATACTAATTATTATGAAGAGTACACTCACTGACAGTGTCCCAACACTTGATATTATCCTCTGGAAGCTGATAGTTATTGTAGCATTCGATGACGAGCTGTTTGCTTTCCGCGCACACCGGTTCGACGCTGACCATGTTTGCTGTGCGGAGGTTTATACTCGTCGCTAGGGCATTCAGGTCTTCTACCGTGAGGCTGGAAATAAATACATTGCACTCAAAGCTTTTAAAGTTATTCACTATCTTACTGATGCTATTTTTGCTGTGACCAAAAGCCTCCCGCATCATATTCTAATTTCTTCGGTTCTCGGTTAACTCAGCTCATACCGCATTGAAGAAGGTTGTTAGTTCATATTTTTGGGTCAAAAATTCCATTTTATAGTTTGTCAAACCATAAGGGTCACTATAAAGTGCCTAAGTGGAGTCAGTACCTTACCTACCAGCACGAGCAAGGATGGCCTTATTTTTCTAATGTTGCTCCTTTGACATGATAAATTCTATCCTAGAAAATGTTGGAATTTACTAGCAAGCAAGCTCGTATGATTTAGTGGCCAACTCTAGTGACGGAGTTTTTAGGCCGCCTTAAGGCCTCCGTCATGGCTTAACGACTGCCTACTACCTAGTAGTGACCTCGCATATCGTCGCTTAAGTTAAATAGGTAATCAGTAAAAATTTACTAAGCAAGCTACACCACGATTGGCATTCTAAATAGCTAAACTAAGTTTCTTCCCTGAAAGTAGACTAACCCAGTCCTCTCAGAGTGGTTCTCATCCATGCACTTGAGCCGCTCCATGAAGAGTTTGTCTTTGTAGTCACCGCGTGGTGTTATGTCGGTACTGGCCGCCGCGCCGCCAGCTATCGTAGCGTCTTCCACTAGCCTCTCCACCTGGAATACAAAGAAAATGGTCGTAGGTAGCTTGGAAACTTCGTCATGTAACTATTCCGACTTCTGCTGACTAATCTTGGATATTTACTATGATGCGCAAAACAATCATACAAAAATATTCCGTTTGTATACATACCTAATCAGTAGACGTGATAGTTTCAAAAGCGAAAACTTGCCATTTTGTTGGATATGCTGATGTGGTGGTCGTCCGGTATCTCTTCCATGGGGTCCGCTTCCGTCGGGGGTCTCTGGAAATGCGTCGCTCGCACTGACTGGCGACTGCCCATTCCTATGAAGTTTGAAACTTTTGAAAGTGTCTGAAAAGATAAAAAAACTTGAAAGATGTGCTGTGCAGTGTGCATACTGCATACGTTTCTTTTTGGAAAAACACAGGGTGTTTCCAAAAAGAAACAGAGCTTTGAATATTCTAGTTTTGTTTCTGGCTAGGTTTCTAGATCAGTCTCATATCTTGCCTAGGTATACTTGTATAAATAACAGATGGATTCTATATGCTGTAAATTTTTAAAAGAAATGCTAGGTAGGTACCATACCACCAACATATTATACATTAATTTCATTAATTAACTGCTCATAGGTAAGTCAGTTTGCCTCTCATTAGGTAGGAGGTACCTATCATGCCGTCCTATGACGCAACAGCATTCTGTTCTCTGCCTAAGGTACCGCCCGAGGGAACTGTTAAGCTTTCAAAGTTCTGGGCGTAGACCCATCACTCATTTTTAACCTGGAGCTATCGTATCGAAATAAGTTATATTCGGCCAGAAATTGTACTTTACGTATAGCTATGAAGAAGTCTAAATAAATCAACGTAGTTTTCAATGCAGACAGGTAGGTAAAGACTCTGCGATGACTCTATAATTTCCATTCAATAATATTATGTACCTACCTAACTATACTACCAACCTACCACGAAGGTAGTATATAGGTAGGTAGCTATCTAATCAAGTCGGGTTGGACCTGCCTATTGATCTTTCATCCACATTCAGATTTAGCCTTGAACTTCTCAAAGATACCTATACTTAGTCTACTTACCGACATTTTTGTTTATTAGTCAGAAACCACAGAATATCACTTTGAATAATTTAATGCGTTAGTTGTTTATTTTAGGTAGGCCGTGAAATTACGCGGTATTTATCTAGAAAATAATTGGTATCCGGGATATTAAGTTCAATGGGTTTATGAAGGCTGGGCTAAATGATTGTGACTGGGGTCTGGGGGACACCAGGATACGAAATAAAACCTGCTCACCGCCGCAACGAAATCATTTCTTTTTTCAAATAATGTCAGACTTTTTTTTGCTGGTAGCCAGTCTGCTGACTCACGACATAAACTAACCCACGTTCAGGTTTTTATCCTCAAGGAATAAATCATTTTTGTCATTTATGTTAAACATGAGTTTGTTTTTAACATAAAACTCTACTTTTGTTATTATTGCGCAAACTTCTGAAAGATTACCTAAGTTCTCTAATTTATAGATCCGCGTCATTAGGTCCTAATAAAAGTATTATCAATAGTCCATTTCAAAATACCTACACGACCGTTTCGACTCATTTGTTTACGAAGAGGTGGAGTCTTCTACTACCGGATTTAGCTTTTTCCTAGAAATCCTTACTGACTGTATTTCAATGTAGGCCTGATGGGCTGGATAATAAAAGCTATTCCAGTCTGAAAAGTAGTAGCACCTTAGCAGAATGAATTCATGCTTTTTTAAAGCGGTGCTAGGCACAACGTTACATACCTACCTAACCTATGTAGGTACTTAGTTCTTTGAAAAATTTGTCTAAACAGCTGGTTTCCTCCGATCGTTGACCTGACTCTACAGTCGCAGCCAGCCAGGGCCTGATACCAAACTAGGTACCTAATGATAATTTTATGACTTAAATCTATAAACGAGACAAAAACTCGATTTGCCACGGCTATACAGATCATTATTAAGCTCTTGGAACTTATTTATAATCAACTAGGATCTCAAGAGTCCATCGAGCTTTTTTTACGAATAAGTGCTTAATCATCTCGTTAAAACTCAAAAGAAATGTCGCTGTAGAATACAGATTGCCAATGGTTCTCAATTTATTATTAAATACTATGATGTTTTAATTGGCAGGTGCGAAATATTGAATTTGATGTTATTCTTGGAAATATACAAGTTGGTCCAAATAGACACGTAGGAACAAAAAAAATTAACTAAATTCCCCACCGGTTGAACGGTTAAAACTTCTGTAAGTACATATATCTTTTAACCGTTTTTTTTATATTTAGCTACTGGGCCACCATATTTTCAGAAAACGTTTACTTAACATTTTTCTTAAAGCACCTACTTACTTAATACCGTGTTCACACTATGCCCATGCCGCTGCCGGCATGATTACCGCGGACTTATTGCCAAAGCAAAATCGCCTTTATTCTCATTAGGGAGCAAGGGCATGAACTTGGGCCGGGAGACGGTATAGAGGCATGTTCGTTCGTGTTCACACTATGCTCGTGCCCACTTCCCTGCCCAAGTCCCTGCCGACTGTGGCATAGTGTGAACGCAATTGTTTTCATCTCTCGGATACAAATCAAGTTGAGAACCACTGTCTAGACACCTGATATTCGCATCTTCCTTGTCCATTCGGCCATTTAATTGTTACCATAACTCACGCGGAAACCATAAAAAATAAGTACCTAACCTGTTATGCTGGCGGCACATTCTCGTCGAGAGCTTTCTAGAAGCGTCTAAGTAAGCTCTGAGTGAAATGATATTTATATTTCATTGTAATTATGGTAAAATTGTTTTTAATTATTTCGTTTGTCAGGAGTCTGCTACTATACGTTTCTCTTCTTTGCTGTCTTATCAGGGTTAAGATGTCTCGGCGAGAATTATCTACCCATAGTCATTGGTCATGTGAGCACTAGGTGACTCTACATTTTCTCGTCTCTACTGTTTTGGCGAAGCTAGAGATGTCTCAGCGAAGATTACCCATATCTATACCGCACCACAGATCATATAAACTAGTAATTGCACTGACACAGTCATTAGACAAGGCGACTCTACATATTTTCGTTTTCGCTGTGACTAGGCGAGAGTGTACAGCCGTTTTATACTCAAAGGCATTATTAAAAAACAACTTTTGATCATGGTAGGTAATTGATGTACCTATTATTACAATGTCAGACTGGAAGCGCGAAGAGAGGGAAACGCAAGATGTTAATTAATTTATAAATAACTGCATAATTTATGCTGAATATTAAAATTAATAAGGTACTTTCAAGCATATCTTTTTAATAAAATATTTTATCAATAACTAATTTTTATTCCAAGGGCAGGTAGGGGTGAATATTCAAAGCCAAAATTTAGAAGTGACCTAAACATCTTAATTTCTTTTCCATTTTATTGTGCCTTGAAATCAACTAAGCTGATATCAAGAACTGATATATCGACATGCAATTGCATACTAATTAGGTACCTACCTACATTTATCATAGTTATACATTTTAGGTAGATAAGTAATTATATGTGGAGAGCGGTAGACATTTACAAACTCTTAAAAATATTTCATCCATGTTTACTTACCTATTCCAATCGATCTTTTTATAATTTGAGCTTTCATCGCGATTAGAAGAGTAGGTAATATTGATTTTAAGATATATGAATTAAAATTGAATGAAGTTGAATCGACTTACCAAATATAGTTAATAAATAGGAATAAGTAAGTATCATCATCATCAATCATCAATATATACAAAACTAGCCGTCTCCCGCGGCGTTGCTCGCGTTAGAGTGTGACTTTTCAAAATTCCTTTCTTAGTGCGCCCCTACACTATATAAGGAACCTACCTTCCAAATTTCATACCTCTAGGACTTATAGTTTAGGCTGTGCGTTGATTCTATGTCAGCTTCAAAAGAGTTTTATATATATTGATGATGATGATGATGATGATGATTCTTTTGGAGCTGACTTAGAATCAACGCACAGCCTAAACTATAAGTCCTAGAGGTATGAAATTTGGAGGGTAGTATCTTTATATAGTGTAGGGGTGCACTAAGAAAGGAATTTTGAAACGTCACACTCTAAAGGGTAGAACGCGAGCAACGCCGCGGGTGAAGGCTAGTCGATTATACTATCGATGCTATTTGTCGGAACTTTACAAAATAAAGGGAAATATTTCCTGCGTCAGTTTCACAAAAGGTCAAGGACGCAATAAATAAAATAATATTCATAGGTAACAAAGATAAACAGAAACAACCGTATCAGACGTAAACCATGCAAATTGATTGTCAAACATTGGTTTGATGGACAAACTAAGCAGAACTAATCTTAAGGATTGTAGACCATTCAAAGCTGCGATCAGATAAATCATAGTATTACTTATCGAAAGCTGCAAGTAACGATGTTTTAAAAATTCAATAAGCTTACGACTTTAATTTTAGATCTAGATTTTAGCATTTGATCTTTTGGTACAGTCAACACCATTAGAACCTAAATGATGGAAAAATAAAGTCTATATTTTGATAAAAAATCAGCAAGTTTTCATTATATTTTTCTGCCACAAACTTTATCAAAAATTGTGATTAGAGGTTTATATATTTATTTTTAAGTTTAAAATTTTTGAATTCAAATCAGCTTTCAAAAGTTGAGATTTACTAATTTCTTAATCAACTTTTGATACTTTTATTTAGTACTTACTTAACATCCGGGTGTCTGGTGGATTTAGTCATAAATCCCTTCAAGAGAAACATGTTCAAACTACCTCAGTGTTCAGTTTTATGTAAGCACTATAATATGATACCTACCATAAATAAAATGCCTCTTCATTGACTCCTCGAGACATCATCAACATGAAAAGTGGCCTGTGAAATGAGCGTTCCGTGCAATAAGTTTTATAATTTCATCTGTGCCTTGCCGACACTAAAAATTTAAGATGGTTATCCACTTGTAGAGTAAAATTGTGTGCTACGCAACTCAGAGATAAAGTGCTACGCCGTAGCATTACCAAACCATGGAAAATTTTCTTGCTACTATAATCTTTCTTCAAGATCATTCCAATACCTATTTATTTTATGACGTCATTGAACATTTAATTTTAATTAATTTATTCCAATATCCATCGAATTTATAAATTCTATAAACAGCCAGCTTTTATTGTTACAATTTAACGTATCTTCAGAATTACCAATTCCAAGAACTATCAATGTCTAGCAATCTATCGCTTATTATTATCATGCGTTACATTACAGCACAGCCTCAAAGAGCAACTCTGTATTTATAATCCACTGGCGTTTCCAAAATAGAAGAGCACGAGTTTATAACTAACGCGTCAATGTACGTCGAACGAAGGTCAAATGTCGTGAAGATGAGCAGTGGAACTGGTTTCCCGGGGGTGAGGCATGGGGCGGCGGGGTGGTGACGTCACCGGAGGCTGAGGAGGTATATAGGAGATGCACACAAGAAGATGTAAAGTTAGTTTTGACAATCGTGAGAATAGTGCCGCATTTTAAGATGAAAATATTTGTGACCCTTTTAAGTGCGGTAAGTAGATTATATTTTGAAAAATCCTTTGGGAATAAAGGATTAATAAAGGACATGCTGACAAAATAATGTGCGCAATTTCTTTAATAGTACGGCAAAAAAACATGTAAAAAAAGTATTTAGGTACCTATGAAATTTTAATACGCCATTCCAATAACATTTTTCAATATCGGTAATTTATTTTGATACTAACATGATCCTTTAATTTATGTTTATAACTGGTCAGTGGTTAGGTATAAGTAAGTGCCTATTTAACAAAGTATGAAAAAAACATTACTGAAAAAATACTTCGAAATTAAATTCAAAACAATATGCTTCAGCTGAGAACTTATAATTATAAATAACCGTTGTTTTAATTTTGTAAGACAATAACAATACCTAATCATCAACGGTGATTATAAACATTGTATCATTTGTATCCTAAGTTATTATTGGAAGTCCGTCACACAAAACTCCGTCATACCTATTCTTGGATATAAAAATAAAAAGATCGACTCAAATTTATAAATATATAATAATCCCTAAATTATAGATAGGTTGGCATAGTACCTATACACCTTTTTATCAATTTAATCATCATTGTAATTTGCAGATAATATCAAATTATTCTTGCACGTGCGGTAGTAATAGAATATTAAAAAGAAATATACAATTAATATTCATAAAGGTACACGTGGGACAAGAAAATAATAACTCGTTTACATAAATAGATAGGTATAAGTATCTAATTAGGTAAACTCACTCAATTGCATAAAACATTGTATAAGTAGAGACCAACTAAGTATAGAATGCTTGTTCTAAAATAATGCTTAAACATGACTCATACTTATTAATCATGATTTTCTAAGATGATAGATTGATTCTGATACGAGTAAGCAAGCAAGCTCGTATGAGTTAGTGGCCAACTCTGTTGACGGAGTTTTTACTGATACCAGTGATCAAGTAGGTAGGTATAATTGACCAGTTTGTGTTGGCAATCTTAATCTAGAGATTTATCTAGTCAAATTTTTATCCTATACCTACTTTGTTCATAGATATTTGACGATTTGAAGTATATTATGTCTCTTGACCATGAAATAAAGAGCTACAAATTTTGCCATTTTATTTATTTTACCTACCGCACCTGCAGGATTAAAAGATCATAAATATAATAGGACTGCTTTAGTGTTACGTAAATAAAAATAAAACTGGTGAATTCAGATGAATTTTGAATAATTAATCTATCTCTATGTAAAAAAACTATTCGACTATTTAGGTACCTACTGATATTTTTATATAAATAAAAGCTAATTTTGCTGACTGTACTTTAGCATAGTTTCTGTACCTGCTCACTGAATACTATCGTAAATTGAGAACCAAGACATTTTTTATGAATTTTCTGCTTAGTGCTAGATTTTATCGAATTGCTGCGACGATGCGGATATTTTACTTAATCAAAGGACGATGTTGTTGAAGGAAAATAAGCAAACGGGTAAAAAACCTCACCTGTGATTAATATTCAGCGATTATTAAAGGTACCTTTTACGCACAAAAGTTTAATTAAGAACTCTTTTAAACAAAAAACTCACTTGACTGGTTAAATTGGATGTTATTGAAAAACAATACGCAAGATTCACAGTAATTTTGCTATGAATTTAGACATCTTTGATTGAAATAATTTTGACGCTTTAAGAAAAAATCAGTCAAAATAAACTGACACTTTGAAAAGAGGTTAACTTTAAGTGAGTTTACACATTTTTTTCCAGCCAAAAAGGTCAATCAACATAGATGACCAACCAAACCTCTTTCTATTTCTGTGACCTAAACAATGCACAATATAGCACAATGGTCTTTTTAAATATTATAGTCTATCTATTATAAAAAAAATAGTGAGTGTTAGGTGTTAGGTACTATTTAGCAAAGCCATTGATCTCGACAAGGCATTTGAATTTCTATGCACATTATAAGCTAGGAAAGTATGTGCGTTTCAGTAGTAAATAAATCTGGTAGTGCTCTACTAGAATCCCGTTGTCTGCGCATATCCAACTAGTTTGTTGTGTTCAAGCACATTCAAGTTTACGATTTGTACATCGAGTGTTGCACTGAAGGTAACGGACGAGGTGCTAACATGACATGCTCACAAGGTGATGAATCTTTGTCAACAAGGTGATCAATCCAAGTTCAGTAAGACAAGCATAAGTATTAAAAGCAAATCACATTTATGAAAGAAATGGTGTGAAGAAAATAGTGAAAACTTATTCCAATCCTAGCCTAATTAACCTAATAAATACCAAAACCTCCTCATTGGACTTGCTCTGTGAGGTAATGCATTGTTATAGGCAGAAGTTACCACTTAAAATCAGGTGAGCTATCAGCTTGTTCCATTACCTACTTTTATCATTAAAAAAAGCCAAACTGTTAATGAATCGTTCAAAAGAAGAATGAATAAGTGACAAAGAAAACAAATACCCTCGTTTTTTTTTTTCAGTTTTCGAAAGATAACATTTCCACACCCTGTATCTAAAGGCCAAACCAAACATACGCAGATGAATAATAATAAGAATTATGGTTTTGTTCGAAACTCGTCTGAAACAGTCCATGATAAATTGTTAACAATAGCGCTACAAGGCAAATAAATGGCTTGAAGAAGCCTTGGTATTCAGGCACCGCGACACATATTCCCGTATTTTTGTATTACTAAACTCGAAATAGGTATGTACGTAGGTACCTACCGCCTAATATATTCGGGAAGAGGTGAATATTCTGAGTGGGATGGTATAATTTCGTGTGCGACCAATATACAATTCAGTAACATCTCCCTTAGACTCGCTGCCCAGTCTAAGAGAGATGTTACTGAATTGTAGTTTGGGTTGGCAATACCTCACCCCTAGCCGTTCCAAGCTTGCAGTAGGAAGCACACACTAGTGCAATAATGCATCTAAATAAACGTGATATTCCCACAATATCTCAAATATGTCGTAGATTATAATGGTTTATTTCAAGCCTGTTAACTTGCACAAAAGCATGTAAGGAAAAAGCGTAAACTAAATAATTCCTCATGACTGGTATAATTTGATTAATCTTAATCGATAACTACCTATCTACCACAATTTATTGTCTTCCTGTCCTCAACACAGCCTTGGGCGGCTAATGGACTTTGTATGCTTTATCGAGAAATGCAAGGATTTTAATGGAGTTATGAGATGGGACCACCTCAACGGAAATTATTTTATCTGTTGTTGCTACTCCACAGAGACAAATATTATTTGTATGTATCACTGTGGCAATACTGTATTGGATAGGTAGAATAGTTTTAACACCAAAAATCAATATACGAAAGCCGAAATAAAACTATTTTTAAATGTAGAATCTTACACTGTCGAAAATAATATCGCACCACTCAATTAATTATAGTCCCAGCTCAAAACTTGACACTTTTGATGCTACCTAAAGTTCACTATTTATTGAATTAGTACATATAAAAAACATGGTATAAGCTACTTGATTTTAATCAAAGTAGAAAATTATTTTAACAATAGTACATTATGGTACTAGTGTGGTACATTGGTGCTTACCGCCGAGGTGCCATTGAGACCCGAGCCGTAGGCGAGGGTCTTAAGAGAGCCGAGGACGGTAATCACCAATACACACGTGTATCATACGACGTTTTTCAACACACTTGTGAATAAAATAACTATAATTTCAACAGTGAAAACGAGTTTTGAAAAATGTTTCGCTATGGCGGGAAAAATTTTCTATGCGCGCGCATTGCGATCGGCCACAGACTAAAGAATGGGATGAGGTTTTTTTTTTATTTTCCGCACATTGGGTTTGCGTATATTCTGCCACGTACAAAATGGGGAATTTAAAGTTTTCTTTTATTACAGAGAAAACAAAAGTTATATTTGAGTGAATGTTTTATTTATTAAACACGTACGAGTTAAAATTATCTATTTAAATAAGAAATTGCATGAAATGAGCAAGCAATAGGAACATTAATTTATTTGTTCTATTGAACACGATCTTTTTTAGAATAAAAACTTTTTTAAGAACAAAGCAACTCAACCAAAAAAATTCAAAAAAAAATATCTATAACTCACTAGTGAGTTATAGCAATGAAAAAGTCACAGTTTGATTATGGGTGTCATTATGTGCCTAATTGCAGTGACCATAGAGCCACTTTATGAGCAAGTGTGTTGAAAAAAGACTTTATTTTAATTTAGTTTTATTTATTTATCAAGCCCGTAGATGAAGTTATTAACATGGACATTCAAAACAATTTGTTTAAATCAGAGTCATCTCAAAAAATATTTAGTTTATTTTTGAAATGAAAGGGTCCGGTAATAATTTACCCAAAACCCTAGATTTATATCGACAGCGCAAAACCCACGTAAATTTTGTACAAGATAAGTTAGTTTTTAAGTTACGATCCATTTATTTCAACCTTTAATATTTTTTGTGACAAAAATGCAATTTTAGATAGGTAGATTACGTTTGCGGCAGATTTAGATATTTTAGAAAAAAAATGACAAATTACTAACTCTGAAACTTTCAAAAGTCTTAAAAAATTATTATTATTTAAAATTAAATGATGAAGAGACGAAGTTTAAAAAAAAATGTCTATTCTGTGCGCACAGTCCCAGTATTGTGCCACTCTCACTTCAACACGCAACGGTCACTTCGGTCAAGTTCACGGTTAAGCCGCAGGTTATGTAACTGTTACTACGACCAACATTAATCTTAACGTTCCGACACTCGACGTGTCGACATTCGAAGAAATTCGCATAAAACCACAAGAGTCACTTAAGTTTTATTGGTTCTTAAAAAAAATATCTGTCTGAATATTTTTTATTTTTTTATGCCTTTGTTACTTCTTGTTGTATTATATAGGTAACGAGGATGATGGTACCCCTAAATAGCTACCCTTACCAGATCTCTTGCAAAACCAATGCCTTGACTTCCAGATTTTTTTTTAATTCTTTCTTTTCTTTTGCTTGTAGGTCTTATGAAGCCTTCCCACAAAAATACAAAGTCACAATAATTCTGGGTAAAATCAAGGCTGAAAGTTGACTTATTCTGCCTATTTTACGAAAACGCGTGTTACATTTTTTTTTTCTTGATTATATGATATATCATTTTTAAATCACATATTACATACTAAGGATCAAACTTTAGCATTTGTTTTTGTGATCGTGCAACGTACAACGGCTAAAATGGGCCATCATAAAAGGAAGCGTTCATAGCAAGTTAAAAAAAAGTATAATTTATTAGTAAGTCATATTCATCTAACCTAACCTTGAATATCATATGATACCTAGGGAAAGGAAAATGAATCAACGGCATTTCTAATAAATTGTAAATGATGCGTCATCATCACCTCAGACTCATCAGAGCACTTCCTTATGTACCTACTTTATTTCGCATATAACATAGTCAAAGTTCAACTCTATAATAAATTAACTAGGTACCTATACGTATTATTATAATTTATAAAAAATATTGATTGGCTGCTGTTATTAGTGAAACGGATATCAATAGTTTTTGCAAAGAACTCCATGATTATACTGACCTACCTGCAAAAACAAATGATTTTTGGGGTTTTCTGATTTATGTAGTTAAATGAATGAAGTGAATAAACAACTCAATTGCAGTCAGTGTTAAAAACCTAAATAGAAAAAGCCAAAGTAATAAAATGAGTACATAAGGTAGTAGATAGGTAAATAAAATATTATAGCGCGCGTAAATTTTATATTGTTGATGATGATGATGTTAATAATCTAGTGTTAAATTTTTGCATAATGTGCAGGATCATGTTACCAATTTATTAAAAAGATTATTTACACATTTTGATTAGGTACAATAACATTTATTTGCATAAAGTTATATTTAATTTCATTGGTTTGTCTATCTATTATTTTTACCCAAAAACGCACGTAATCACGTAACTAATAATTATATTCTTGGTTTTATTAGTTGATGATATCAGTTTCAAAAAATAAAAGTGACCTACGACTAAATAATAATGAGTTGTCGTGACTCTGTGATCAGTGTGAAAACCATTTTAATTTGAATAACATCCTAATGTTATTCTATGTATTTTATTTAAGCGATTATGGTAATTTTTAAAAGACTTAGACCTCAAAATTAGCCCAAGGTTCTATACTGTACAGAGTGGTACAACTGTCTTGTCTACGTTGTATTGGTTTTCAATATCTATAATCCAGTTTAGTCTCTAGACCACGATGATTTCCTAGACACAATTAGATCTTTTATTTTATTTTTCACTAGAAAATCGAGACTTAGAGACTCCACACACCCACTTATTATACTAGTCTTTCCAAAGCCTATCAGTGAAATGAAAACGTAAAGAAAAATAAATAATTTATAACCATTAGAAAAAAATCTATTTTATAGAAATAACGATCACCACCTTTGTATTTATTTATTTTGTTGTGTTCTACATGCAACTTCACCCTGTATAAAACAAGTCGTTTGTCCATGTTTGCATGAGACAATTCAATATTAGCAAAGTGGCGTCATAAGTCTTGAATATTACTCAAAGGTTGCCCTTGTCATGGACTGTGGTTTTATTGTACCTACATCATATAGAAATACATTAGAAAAGTAGCGGATTTATAGATAAACTAGCCATCTCCCGCGGCGTTACTCGCGTTCTAGACCCTTTAGAGTGTGACTTTTCAAAATTCCTTTCTTAGTGCACCACTACACTATATAAGGATACTACCCTCCAAATTTCATACCTCTAGGACTTATGGCTTAGGCTGTGCGTTGATTCTCTGTCAGCTTCAAAAGAGTTTTATATATATTAATAATGATGATGATAGCAAAAACCAGCTCTTATAAACAAAATTTATCGTAATCTAAGCTAATCTTTATGAGCCACAGCCACACATGAAGGGTTTTTTATAGATCATTGCGTTAAACAAAATTCGGACAAGATCAAACTTTAATATACGATGTAGATTTTAGTTAGAGGATGTAGAATAAAGCAGGCGTTGGAAGTCAAGGCTAATAAGTAATATTTGTTACGTACAACCTTTTTACAACGAATCTTATGAATGGACGCTGTTGTGATATCAACGATGAGTCAATTTGGACCTGTGACTATTCTTATTAACTTAGATCCATTACTTATTCAAAAAAACAACTTAAAAAAACCGATGTGGTCACTTAATTAAGCAAATGCGCAACATTGAAACGTCTTTCGGTTTTTGCTGAGTCGAAACATTTTAATTGTTAAAATAAAATTGTTCGGATATTTTCATGGAAAAATAACTCTTGTGGGTTTTCCAATTAGGTACCTACTTACCTCAGCATTGTTTATACTCTTTCGATATTTTACATCACCACTTATTCTGTTATTAAAATAGCTAGATATTATTTACAATAAATCTATTAGCTGGTTTAGTTATACAGTGCCTTGTTTACTCAAACCTATGTACTTGTTGCAGCTGGCACTGGCTTCGGCCGGCCAGTTCCAGATTGACCTGACACCCGAAGAAGCAGCCAAGTACATCAGCAATCCGCCCTTCAACACCCCAGAGCTGTCTGCACGCACCAACGTATTACCACTGGTATGTTGCTCACCAATCATATATAAATTGATCGAGTTTTGCCAGAGCTACGAGTGAAAAATGTTTACCTAAGTTCATATTATTATAATTATTAGGTTTGTGGAACTTAGTTGTAGACGTTGTAGCTATCAAAATTTTATCATACTGCGATTGAATATATGCAAAGTGGCATGGATTTAATATTGATTTAATAGCATTTAAATGTATGAATAGTAAGCGTAGTACCTACAGAAAGTCACAATCAACCACTAAGCCATTTATGAGCCATGATGCTAATATTATTCAGCAGTTTTAATAGTGTTTACTACACTTTTTTTCGGGACATTTCACACAACTCTCTCTAGTCCCAAACCAAAACTGAGCAGATCTTGAACTAATAATAATGAAATAAGAAATAAGAAACATTTATTGTAGAACTGTGTACAGGAGATCTTAACAATATAATAGTTTCAACAGCCTACCCATTCCGGGCGTACAATATATTAACCACATAATACTATCTTAACTATCTAATAACGTATTATAGTACTCTTCTAAAGTATAATGTGCTTTACTAATAAGCCATCTTTTTAGCCTAAGTTTAAATGTTAGTAATAGTTTATGATGGGAATAATAATAATGTTGTGCTAGGTACTCTTCGTAGTTGACTTTACATTTGACGTGCCAAGGATTCAACGAACAAAAGCCTGTGTAACTGGTGCAACAGGTGTAGAATACCCACAACTTGCTATTCAATATCACATTGTGTAGCGAATCAACTCAAGGTTTCACTATTCTTCATTTCAGATCAGATTCAACGACCCCAGGTTTCGCAGCGCAGAAGCCGGCCCTACCCTTGGACACTACTGGAAGAATGGAAAAGAGATTGAAAACACCGATGACTACGTTGAAGAGGTACCTATATGTTTGAATCGTTGGAACTAGAAACTATAGTTTGATTTAGAAGAAGAAACTGCTGTAATAAGAGCTAATATAGACAAAGCTTAAAGTCTTATATCTTTTTCTAAACACTTGACTAAATTCATTGAAATGTTGATGGCCACATTTCAATTAAATATTTATGAATTGTGAACTTAAAATATTTAATAATAAAGTAAAATGAAGTTTCAATCATTCTTAATATTATAAATGTGAATGTAAGTTTGTTTGTTACGCTTTCACGCAAAAACTACTTAACCGATCATCATGAAACTTTGTAAACATATTCTTGAAGGTATTAGAAGTAACATAGGATAGTTTTTGTCCCGGAAAATTAACGGGAACCTATGGGACGCGAACGAAGTCGCGGGCGGAAGCTAGTAAAGTATAAAATTTAATATCCAACGAGTTTATTATTCTCTTGTTTCTTTTTTCCAGGTCTACCAGGCATCACAGTACCATGGTCAAGACGGCCTAGGTGCGTACGGTTATGGTTACAAAACCCCGGAATCCTCTAAGGTCGAGAATCGCCAGAGGTCGGGAGATCTCACTGGATCATACACTTACAAGGCTCCTGGCTACGGTCGTGAGGATGTCAAGGTAAACAAACATGACAAACTTTCTCTTAGTAGTTTTTCTCCGACATACCTACTCGTAGTAAAAATATCGTGATCTTCTGAACCTACACTTATTCAAAGACTTGGATTTTATTTTGTGTTTTGAGTTTTAGATTTCATACTGAACAAATTATGAATATAAGTGTGACTGGGCATACCCAATCATAATTTTTTCAGTATGGAAGTAGAGGAAGGCCGAATAAGAAATGGTTGGATTGTGTGAAAGATGTATGGATGTGAGAGGCGTAGATTCAGAGTTGAGTAATGATATGAGTGATTGAGTAGAAGAAGAAACATGTGGTGAAGATCTCAGACTTGAGATAAGGGTAGGAAAATTATGATATGTATCGTAAGTTCGTAAAGACCAAATATAAATATTTGCTCTACATTATTACACCAATTTTCAAATCTCATAAGCAGGCACCACTTCTAAATGTCGGACTAATAAATACAATAATAACATGCATAATATGTTATGTTAATTCCAGGTCCGCTACTGGGCTGATAGCCAAGGTTTCCACCAGGAAGACAATCTCCCTAAATACGTGCCCAAGCAGGTCGAAGAAGCTCCTGAAGTGAAGGCTGCCCGTATTGCCCACGAGAAGGCATGGAATGAAGCTGCCTACGCTAATCTACACCCTGGGTAAGCCACATAATTTTTTAATCAAAAACCACCGAGAAAAGAAGATACGTGAAACTTTTCATGTAGTTATTCTTTGTCTTGGTTAAAATTTTAGGATTCTTTTGTTGTGAATTCCTATAAAATATCGTCGTTATTCTATTTCGATTTGTAATAATTAAAATGTCTTTCCCACTGCAAAACGATTTTTACCCATGCCCACATCGTCTTCCCCTACACCTATAAGTACCATCAATTTAGTCCAGCCAGTAACTTCCTATGGATGTAAACTTAGGACAGACCCTAAAACATGATTTTATTTCTTAGTGCCGCTGCTGCCCAAGCCGCAGGCCAAGCCCAACCAGCTTTTGGTGCATACCAAAACCAGCCAACCAACTACCAGCAACAAGCAGGCTTCCAACAAGGCAGCTACCAAGCTCAGCCTTCCCAAAACAGCTTCCAACAAGGCGGCTACCAAGCTCAGCCTTCCCAAAACAGCTACCAACAAAGTTACCAGAAGAACTACGACTACCAGCCACAGGCTTCAGAACAGCAGGAATCCATAGTCGCTGCGCCTGGACAGGCAAGAGAAGGCAGAGCATACGAAGAGAACCAGTATTCAACTACCACTCCAGAGCCCACTGTACGTTTTAAATTATTTTAAGCACTTTGTAATTGAAAAAGAAACTGATAGTATCTCAGAAAAGAAATAACAAGCGATTACGAGAATCGGGATTGTTGTGTAAAACATTTTTTGAAAAAATTGACCGCCAAAATACCTAGCTCAGGGATCCTTACTAGATAGTTCTACCATTTTCAATGAGCTCATGAATATTTTACACGCATTTTACTTTTGTTGTGGAACTCGAGATTAGTAGGTACAAAAGTTACAAGACGTCTAAAAATCTTTAACTTTACTATACTATTATTTTCAGGGCCCCCCACGTGGTTTCTTCTACAGCTACGATTACCCCGTCTCCATCATCGTGCCTAAGAACGAAGCTGGTCAGAATGCCAACCCTGGATACCCCGTAGATGATGACACAGTTTCCCAATACGGACGTACGCAGTAACTTGACATATCTAGTGATTTTAATAGCGTACTAGGTAGATTGTATATAAATCAAAATTCATTTAAAAAGTAAGAGTTTTAGGTAGGTATGTGAAAATAAAGTAACTATGAGTTGTAATAATTATTATCATGAAACAGAAACCCCACAAAAAAAAAAACAATTCCGAAGAACGAGCTATTTTCTGCTTTGTTATAACAGAACTTTATATCAAAGTAGGTACAATAAACATTATTTTAGACTGTCATAAGACAGGAAGTTAGTATAGATTTCTCCTACTAAATATCGGTTGTAAGTTGAATAGTAATGATCGCTAATTTTATATCCCCCGTTCTCTGTAAAAGATAGACTAATGATATCGTTATGATAAGCATATTGTACGATCAATGCATACAAAACAGACTATACTAGAGTACTTAATTATCATTGCCATTTGAAGTAGCAAAGTAGGTTAGGATAACTGTTATGTTTTTTAATGTAGCATGTTTCTAAGCTACATTTAAAACTGCAGTTTTTAAGCAATGTAATGTAGTTTATACTTTTTCATCCCACCATCTCGGAAAGAGTATTTTTAATCTTCAATATCTGAGTGGAAAAGCCGTTTTTATTCTCTAGAGGATAAAGTAAATTGAATTTAGAACATCGTGTGCACTAAGTTTGTGAATTAAAAAAAACATTAAACCTATTTACTGCTACCTCTATGGTGCCGAATATATCATACAACTTTTTTTTAATTTGTTGAAAACTCAGACTCGGAACCTTCTTGGTGTTCTTTTCTTCTTCTCTTCAACAATGGCCTGTGTCCGTCATTTCGACAGACAATTTGCCAATGTCAAGTGTTAAAATTGTAATAAATAAGTCAAGTCAAGTCATTTGTCAAGTCGGCTGTCGTTTGTTTTGAAAAGAAAATGGTGGATTTTCTCTTCAAAACCTAACACGAATTTTCACATTCAGAAAAACCACTTTACACACATTTATTCCAATGGCTCACACCTTATGTTACGACCTAAGTATTATTGGTTAAAATTCCACCAAAATTAAACAACAATACTCACAATAACACAAGAAAAACTATTAAAATAAAAGTGCTATGTGTCGTTTCAAAAAATGTCAAAACTCGTGTCCTTGGTGTTCTTTTTTCAATTTGCTTTGTACGCGGTTCTTTACGCGGCATTTTTTCACGTCATTGTTAAACCTTATATTAAAAACAAGAAACTTGAAAACAAGTGAAAAAACTAAAATGAGTGATTCTAGCGACGAGGAAGTTTGTTTGACGCCAACAGAATTGACTGAAACTGTTAATAATGCGCAAATTAGTCATTTCCTCGCTGAGGTGGAATGAAAAGTTACGTGTTGCACTCGAGTGCAAAGATTTTTCACCTCGTGCTCTTTTGATTCCCTCGCTAACGCTCAGGATTCTAATTTTGAATCACTCGCTGCGCTCGTGATTCAATTTTAGAATCCTTCGATTGCTCGGTCATCAAAATTGAACACGCGGTTAAAAAGCAACTTTGCACTCTTGTATAACAAATAACTATTGTAGTTTTAGTACATTCAAAAATGCTTTATTATATAGCATGGTCGGAGTTTGATAGTGTAACTCTTCAATACGTTATAATTAAGTATCTTTTGTAGTTTGTATTATTGGTTAAACTCTTGAGCCCGGTCTTGCAAAAATTAAATAAATAAATCCGCCATGTTTCTATCAGAAAGATATCACTGTCTTTTTTGTAGTGTTTTATAATAAAGAATCCATATTGGTATGTTTTGTTTATTTTGCCAGTTTCTACAAAGTAATTTTCTTTGGCTCCTAACTATTACTGTTAGTATGACTACATTAGTTGATTTCCTAATGGTATTACTACAATTGGCATCTGCTGGTTCTTCTTCATTTGGTTCCAAATCGACTTCACATTAGTCCCACCGTGCTCCTGTAGTCTAAACGGCAGACGCTGTCCTAAACCCGCTATAATTCCTGCAATTCCATTATACATCCAAGAAATCAAATCGGGAACGTTGATTTCTATCGGCAGAAATGGTATATTTGATATGAGATCTCCAAATATGCCACGAGTATTAGGCATGAGTAATACTGCTCTCATAGGATTTCTCTTGTCATTGAATTCTTCGGTTGGTTCTGCGTCTATAACTTCAGATTCTTCATCTCCCATTTCTTCAGGTTTTGTATATTTCAGACTGTTTGTTTGAAAACCCGTTTGTTGCATATCTGGTTCATTATTTGGAAATAATACTAGAATAGGTTGCGGGTTCCTGAAAACAATTTCATGTTGTTAGACTACCGCTAAGTGTGCAAAAAACTTATCCTCAAAAATTGTGTCCTTATTATTAAAACTATTTAAATCTTACACTGATGTGGATGGAAATAAATTCATCCTTTGCAGTGCCTGAAACTGTTGCAGAGCAAACATTTGTTCTTGCATCGCTAACCGTTGCTGCTGGACCGTCCCTTGTAATGGCTGTAATAACGGAACCTGCTGGGGCATTTGCATCTCTGCTTGCATCGTCAACTCCTGTTGTATCCTTTGCAATTGTTGCAGCAGCAAAATCTGATTTGTCTCTTGTGACGGTTGAAACATCTGTTGTTTCATAATGGCTTGTAACATTTGTGAGGGTGCTGTTATTGCTGTTGCCAAAAACGATGATAGCAATATTAAGGCAATCATTTTGTTACTCATATTTACCTACAACTGTTCTACTGTTCAGTTCACAATAAATCCGACTCAGTCACTACTTTGTAGTCTGTTTATTTAGAGGCGTCACTCACATGTAATCAGAATAGTAAAATGATACACTTTTCACATTTTTAAATCATGTTCCACACTGACTCAAAGAACACGATTGTGACAATAAAAACTGATTCGACCCATCATAACGAATCACTAATATCGACTGTACAGGATGCGTCCACAACACCGGCACGCATAAGTGTGAGCCAGGAAATGAGCCTCATCGCACATATTGTTATTCTTAGCTGGTAACAGCATAGTAACCTACTGACAGGACTTCTGACCTTGCACTTTCTTTTCGGATTTCATTTTTTGGATACAAATTAGGATTGTAAGCGTGGGGCTCGTCTAAGCTGACCTTTCATGTACAAATGGCATGTTTATTGCTTATGTAAATATTTGTTTTGAGTTTAGGCTGCGGATTAGCCGTTGTAAGTATCAAGGCAAATAGTTTCATTTCCATCTTCAGGAGCCATTTTAAAATTAAATAAAGATGATGTATAGTTTTATTTTGAAACACCCTATCAAAAGATAAACATTATTAAATTGTTTATCTTTACAGTAATTACGGTCATATTAATAGCTCTGAAATCAATTAACCTACATTACCTTCCCACACACACGTACTTAGCTAATTGTTTTACACCGCTATTGATTGGGTTTCTAAATCTTGTATTTTATTTATGTAGACCACGGCTTAGTGGTTACTTCCATTCGATTTTATTACCGCAGATGTACTAGATTTCTAAGTTGTTGTATGTTTTCTTCTATATCTGCCATTTAATCTAGATCTATCGTGAATCATCTTATATTTAACAATGGTTAAACAAATTTTCTCTCGCGTATTAAAATTGTCATTTAGGATAGAAAACGTGCAAAGATTTGCATAAGAAAACACACAAGAACATTAGCTGGGTACCTATCTACTTACCATGCATGCATAACATATGCATTATATAAATATGCATATTGCATATCCTACTAATAATAAAAACGCGAAAGTTTGTAAGGATGTATGTATGTTTGTTCCTTTTTCACGCAAAAACTACTGATCCGATTTAGATGAAACTTGGAATATATATTGTCCGTGACTTGGATTAACACATAGGCTACTTTTTATCCCGGAAATCAACAGGATCAAACGGGACGCGGACGAAGTCGCGGGCGGAAGCTTGTACATTATACATGAACTAGCCGTCTCCCGCGGCGTTACTCGCGTTAGAGTGTGACTTTTCAAAATTCCTTTCTTAGTGCACCCCTACACTATATAAGGATACTACCCTCCAAATTTCATACCTCTAGGACTTATAGTTTAGGCTGTGCGTTGATTCTCTGTCAGCTTCAAAAGAGTTTTATATATATTGATGATGATGATGATTGATACCTTTAGATGTAATATTTTTCTTGCTAATGTGAAAGTAATGTGGGTAGGTAAGTACATAGCAAAAACTACATTGCAAATTGGCTCATTGCCTCCTTGATGATTTGGTCATGACTAGTTTTACGTCTGTTCTTGTTTTTGCTGAAGCGACTGCTTAGAATCTCTGTCCCTCGATTAGCTGCACATCAGGATTCTCAACAGATTTATAAGCAAACATAGCCATAGAAAAATGCACTTTATTAGAAAGCCTTATCTACCACTTTTCTTTACCCTGTGATACACAGCAACTTGTACTCGCAGACGTAGAGGCATGCTTATTACATTTTTTATATTAGGACAGAACACATTTCCCGGTCTATGACTTTGCTTTGATATAGATAAAATCTACTTTTTTACTATTAGGTATCCAGATGTACTAGTATACCTTATGTAAATACACCTCTAAGACATCTTGAACGCAGAGCACACGGCCATAGGGCCTAAATTACTATGAAACAATGCAACAGGCCTTTGCCCTGCAGTGAGATGATGGACACAGGCTAAAATAAATAAATAAATGCACTCAAGCATTTTGTTGTCTGACACTTTTGAGGACATTTTGTGTAGTCTTGTCATAAAAACAAAACAAGGAATCCATGTGTTTACTACCTACCAAACAACAGTATTGTAGGTATTGGTCATCGCGACTCAGAGACTCCAAAATTGTCATTTTTGTATTCGAGAAATTACATAATAAAACCACTTTGATTGCATTATTTACTGCAAATAACCGGTTGCCTCAGGATATTTTTTCTCAATATTGCGTGATTTTTACTTTCACCAACTTTCTGCAAATTATATTTTATAGCTACAAAAGATATCTAAAAGACCCCTTGGAATGCGCAAGCGCTATAGGATTTAGTATTATTATAAAAAAATTATGAATACTTTGTTCTTATTTTAGTAAATTTTACATATTTATTTTCTGTTATGGCAAGAATAAATAAATAAATAATTTAGACACTAAACTAAAATTACAAATTTTAAATGCAAAACACTATCACTAATAACAGTCTATTCATGATTTGTTATTATTTTTGTCTTCGGGCTGGCCGTCATCAACAAGCACATTGATTTCAACTTCAAAGGTACCGGGCTTAGTGCTCGAAGGTCTGACAACAACCCCCGGCATCCTCGACTCGGGAATTGCATCCACTTCATTCTCTGCAGTATCAGCTATCGGAACACCCGTCACAGAGCCTTCAGGGTTAGAGTATCCGATGACTTGCTCCGGAGGAATCCTCACGGACATGAGCCCTTGGAACCGCTGCACCAGATACTCGAGCAACGGACCAAATCTTGAAACGCCATCCGTCGTGAGCAGCACCCGGTCAGTGGTCTCCTGCTTCGGTCGCAGCAAAAACATATTGAAGTTGAGGGTCTTTTTGACTGGTCGGGTCGCTGCTTGTTGAATACAAGCTATAGTGACAAACGCGAGCAAAATTCGAGCCATTATGGAGGGTCCACGTCCGAGTGGTATCACGAGAGAGCCAGCACTGAGCCTCGTCGCTTTTGCCCCTACATCTAAGCTGAGCTAACGGACCTTGGGTAAAAAGATCGTAATTGCCATTGCGGGATAATTGCACGACACCTTTCGTTTGGAAAGCGATTCCATCTTAATTTGGGTGAGTCAGCTCCAAACCCAGCCTAATTTGAACCCCACTACTGAAAATCATCTAAGAGCTAACAGTTCAAGATTGAATGGACACGTGCGACTATTAACATGCTGATAAAAATACTGGGATGCATCAATTACGTTGATGCATTCAAGGTTTCCTCTATGCCTGTAACTTAAAGCTCAAATTAGCTTGCGAACTGGATGCTGCTTTTGCAGCTGTATGCATTTAAAACTTTTATTTAAGTAGTTTTAACAGGCATCAATCAAGCATGATTGATGTACAAATAATGATGTAGTATCAAGGTCACTGTGATGCGGGTCAGTATAATCAAACAAAATGCGCTTTATAAAGCCTCTTTCTAATTGTTCTATAATAATACTGCCATTATTATGATAAATAGATTAACAGCACAAAATAGCTAGGTACTAAAAGCCGGACAAAAACACTGTCAGCACTTTGGGACCCTAAAAACTTACGAAAGCTCCTGTGTTTTTTCAAGTTTACCTACTACCAAGAGCCACCTAGATAAAGCACTGTTTATGTACTATCCCTGGCCATTACCTTGTATTTATCACCGATCTTTCTAGTTATCTGACCATAATTATACGTCAATTTCCCTACCACATCACAAGCACTAGAAATCATTCTCAGCTTCCATTTTACTTTGACTCTTGAGCTCTTCGACTTTGAATCTTATTTCAAAGCTAAGAAGAGTTTAAGGGTTACGTTCCATGGGTTAAAAACTTGGGGTTTGGAGTAAAGGCACAGGATAGGATCCGTTACTATCGTGCTCTATTCCGGGTGGTAAAGTATAGCCTAAGTGGAAGCGTAGCGGTAAACGAACTGTTAAATGAGTGTGGTTAAGTTGTTTATTGCTTCTTGTAGATAAGGCTATAAGTAACTGTCTTTATTGGAACATTTTATTGTGAAGAGTGTAGAGAATTTCCATAGATTTTCTAAAAATGTGTTGTAAAAAAGCCTGCAATGTTGTAAAAGATAACTGAGACGTGCTCTGTTGGTTTTTTTAATATTTAAAGTTTTATACCTACCTAACATTATTTTGTGCAAGCTGTGATATATATACAGCTAAATTGGAGCAAAAAATAATTACCATCACCTAACAAATGCTAATGGGTAAAATGCAAGAGTAAGCAAATCTCTCCTCCTTTTTTAAAATTTTCTATGGACTGATTTGAGTTATGGTATACCTCGGCCCCGAAAGACTGGCCAAAGACCAATGTACAATTTAAAACTACTTTTTTTTAATTACTTAACTTTGAATAGGTATGAAATGACTCTACATTTTGTCAAAGACTAAACAATGCTCAAGTTCAAAGCGAGGCTCAAAAGTATAATTTTGGACACATTTATATTGAAAAACTGAGTCTGAGCATAGCAGCCGTATAGTATTTCCTTAGGTCAGCTAAAGCACATTGCAGCCGTCGTAAAAGCTTGTTTATCCACAGATTTGAAAGCGCCTTATCGCTCCATATCGGTCTGGAAAGCTACTTTGTAAGTTTTGCTCTCTACCTACTCATAGATTGGCATCTTGACATCTCGAGCAAAAAGCTGTCGCGATTTCTAAGGAAAATGATGTTCACTAGGATGGCAATCGAGTTTTTGCTGCAGATTATTACGAGTATCATGTAATTTCTAGATTAATTTTGTTATTTATAACTTCTATTAGTTTTATTATTATATCTATTATGCAGCGGCGGTGAGCAGCAGTTACGAAAATGCATAATAAAGTAAATTTTTTTCACGTAAACACCTGTAAATACGCTAAACAACATTGAAAAAGACGCATTTTCCGAAGTGAAATGTCTAATAACTAATAATTTCTATTGTAATTTATTGTTCACTACAAACAAAGTTCTTGCTTGCTTGCTTCTCATTGCGCTTTGCTCGTACATACATACATACCCAACTAGTTGTACGCACATGTTTTTACGTTTCAACCAAGTTCAAAACTGTTAGTACTTTTAGTATTTAGTTCTTAATTTTTTCTAATTTTGTTTCTGGTTGTAATGTGTTTTGTGTGTTAAATAAATAAATAAAAAATAAAAAATAAAATTTGTTCAAAGTATTTTGTTAATCAATATTTTGATCACTGTTCTACTACTGAACTAGGAGATTCTCTATCTTTCCCGGATGATGAATGTTGAATATTTATCACCTTTTTCATCGTATTCTCTCATAATTTTAAAACTCAATATTTATAAACAATCATAAGTATTCTGAGAAACACTAACTAAATAGACACAAAAACATTGAAAATAAGATTTTTTATCTAAAATCATATACTTTACAATCAGCTAACAACAATAATATCACGAATAAACTTAAAAATTAGGAAATATTGTGTTCTAACTTATTTAAAAGCTCTGTGTACAATGACTGTCTCAAGTTTTAAAATATTTTTTCCCAATGAATCCCGGTTTGTCATGATATTTTTTCTACAAACAAATTGTTGAGCAAAAGATGATATCTATCTAAGTAAATAAAACTAAGTATAGGTAGTTTTTCCTGGAATTGAATGCTGCAATGCAACATGATATTTCGATGTTTTCAAACATAATGTTTTATTTTTCTAAATTTGAATTAGGTACTTATTGCGTAGGTACATCGGTTCTAATCTAAGCTTTGGTACGTGTCTGCGCATGCGCCGATGTGGGTCTTCGTCTGGGCTCTTCGCTTGCTTCTTTGGACTCCACGATGGCCTGGTTTTTCTGACCTTGTTCCACGGGCGTAGCTTCTGTAAGCACCAAGACAATGGAAATAAATAATAATCGGCGGCGGTGACTACTTTCCATCAGGTGGCCCGCCCGCTCGTCTGCTAGTTATAACATAAAAAAAAAAATCTTCTTAGTGTGGTTTGAAAATTAGACAAAATTCTATATAAGTACGTAGTATTTTTTACGTATAAAAATATACAATTTAATGTGTATACCGTAGAAATTTTTGGTATCAAACATGAAATAGGTAATTTTAGAAAAGGGGCATAAAACTAGACTAAAAAGCTAATAACGTTCCAAAATTAGATGATTCGGATGAGGATCAAAACAGATGTCTGAAATTCTGGAATTTAGACAGTGAAAGAGCATACAGATATTTCTTACCATTGCTGGCTGGTCTGCCTCCCTGTCCTTGAAGACCAACTAGCTGGGAGAGACGTACTGCACCACGATTTACATCAGGTCCTACTAAGGCTGGTCCAGCTCTGTAAAAAAAAATGAACTTCTCTTTATATGGACCTAGTCCATTATTATGTATCCATTATATAAGACCCCACGATCCCTAGACCAGGAACAAGATTTAGAGAGGTATATAGGTTCCTTCATTTCCGGTCATGTTCTAGAGCTTGTTTAGCTCTGTAAGCATTATAAACAATTAAAATGTAAACGCTGCTAGGACATATGGTTTTAGATTAGTCGGTTGGTTCCATACCATTCTCTCAAGTTAGTTGGCCTTATCCACAAGATCATTCCGCGTGAATATGACTAGCGACTTTCCTCACTATGTTTTCCTTCCTTCGTCTTGACCATCTGGTGTATCAGTATTCGATAAGCATACTAAGTATGTAGAATTTAATTGTAACGCTTTGTATGCCTTACTAGAAAATGTATCCACCTACAAAATGGTATAGCTGGTTTACACACTTCTAGGTACAGTGCAGATGAGGTATTTGCAGTAGAGTCAATAGAGTGGTCATTGCCGCGCAGAGAAAATAGAGATGTTTAATAGAGCAGATTGATTTTTGTCCTGTGGTGTAGTTTTATTGCTACCTAACTTGCAACTGTACTGAGAAATGTGTATACAACGCCATAGATGTAACGAAAAACGAGGAAACTTACTGATAAGCCAGGTTGGGATCTTGGTACACCAGGTCAAAGGGCCGGTTTAGCAGCTGGCCTCCAAGCAAGAAGCCAGGGTTGACTCCTTGCTGGATTACTCCTCGAGGATATCCTAGTGGAGACACCACTTGCCCTGATGCTGGGTCAAGGTAGACCGTGTTTTGGTAACCTGGGTTTTGGTAGCCTAAAACATACACAATAAAAAAAATTGATGTTTTTCTAAGCTATTATCAAGGTTCAGCATAGGAATCTGTACCCTTAGGAGCATTATTCATGAGAAACACGAGAATCCATCGTTTATCATTCAGAAAGTGACCAATAAAATGAAATCATTGTTGCGGTAAATGTATAAAAACTTACCATTTCCAGGGTATCCAGGGTTTCCTTGGGGAGCTGCAGCCACTATGTACACAGGCTGGTAGCCTCCTATTGTTCCAGGCCTACAAAAATAGTATTGTTAGTCCTTCTTGTGTTTATTTTAGAACAGAAATATAACTTCAGTCTGCTAAATTGTTCGTCAAAACTCACCTGTATCCAGGGACTGGCATGTGGACGATGAATACTCTCTGGCCAGGAGCCAAGCCAGGTATGTTAGGCGCTACTGGGTTCTGGAAAATAATTGTATTTGTTCACAATCAACTTTAAAATGGTACGAGTGAAGTTTCTTGGAATAGCTTTATTGCAAAGAATATTGCTTTTTTATCTTGCATAGGCGTTTAAAATGCATAAGTTCGATTCCAAAATGTTTTGATCTAATGGCGGATCCTGGATATTCGTTAAGTATGGGTTTGACATCATCACTTCGGTGTGGAAGAGGCTTAATCCAGCTATAAGGGTCTGTCCTAACCAAACCTGAACCACCATTGAGTAGACCTGTATCTTTTGAGGGGCAGAGGGGGGAATTGAGCCCCTTTGCTCCCCTGGATATGCTAGTGTATCGATTATTGATGAAAGCCGGTATTAGATTCTGTGCCAATGTGCACTCGTAGCACAGATGAGATCAGGATGTATATGATTGCATGTTTGTCTAAGTAAAGTATCCACCAGTTTCTAGTCAATAAAATTGTATAAAACTGCAATTAGTATGTCACTCTTCTGTACAATTTGCATTGACATAGAATAATCAATTTTATTGGCTAACGGTACTATAGCCTCGTATATGTAGATCTATAGATAGGGAGGTTTGTGCCATGCCTACTATTTATATACTAAGGCTGTCTCAAAGCCTCACTTGATGCGTTTTCTTTGATATAGAATTGATACAGCAAGAGAGCACTCAGCGGATTATTCATGCAGCTTTCACTGCTAAAAAACTTGACGTAGCATTAGACATAATTTTAGTCTATTTGTAAGACTTATTCAAAGCTCTGCGTAATTCTGCGTAAGTATGAGTAATTTTATTAATAAAATCTAGTTAAAATATTATTGCAGGTTTGTTGGGATTACATAAAAGTTATTTTGGCTGGCATTTTGTGACTTTTATATTAGTTTTATGACATCGCAGCATTTCAATGATATTTTTACTAGAGATACCTCACTGATTTGTTCCAACTGATAGCCGGATACTCACCTGCTGTGGAGGCTGCTGAGGTGCTTGTGCTCCCGGAATGAGCTCCACTTCACTGTCTGGCTCTAGAGTCTCTAAACGAGCTGGGTGGTTGGAGCTCGCTGCTAGGTTCCCTGGAAATAATTTTAAAATATGATAAATTTAAACTCGAGATTTTTTTGTGAGTACATAATAAATGCCTAATAGTTCTACGTCACAGATTATAATTGTTATTTATAAATGGCAAGCGTAACTGATCAAAATTAAGAGTAGGTACCATTTCATTTTTTTTGTTTTGAATGATGAAAAATGATTTATTTGTAAAAAGTGATTACAAATTTCCTTGCAAGTTCTGGGAACTTTTCTCATAGTAAAAATTTTAACTGGAAAACTTTGCTTGGTATAAAATGCTCAGAAATCTCTGTTATGATTTTACTCTCATCTAGAATGATAATTACTTGTTTATTCATTATGTTATATCTACTACTCATATAATTTGACTATGTGTTCTACCTTGCTTTTGTTGTTGTTGCTGGCTGTAGTACGCGTGCACGTCAGGATTGTCCAGATAGTAGTCCAGTGAGTTGATCTGCTGGAGTTGCGCTGGCGCATGTTGCTGGTACAGCCGCGGAGGTGATGGCGGTGCCGCACTCGCCATCGCCCATAGACCAGCAAGTAACACCTGGAAGTCACATCATGGAATCGTCAAAATCTGTATGTGGTAGAAGCTCTGCCCAGAGAGTTAAACTATCGAACTTATTCCTGTCGTCTCGCTCTGTTGTATTCCTGTTTGAAAGATACTCTTCAGGATACCAGGTTTCAGTGCAATTACAAAATATATAAGTAGGTAAAGTATACATCTTTATTACTTCTAAATTAAGTAGGCGCAGTGTAACACACACACAGGACTAGGGTAGGTATACATCCTCAATAGACGTTGGGGACAGTTCAGTCTGGGGTCAGGCCAGACTAACCCTTCTTTGTGGGGTAAGTTCTCTGTGAATAATTTTTTTATAAGCAAGCTCGAATGGGTTTGTGGCCAACTTTGGTGACGCAGTTTTTAGGCCATATAACCCCTTGATATAAGGTAGACTACGTGATTTTAAAGTAAAAAAATATATTTATTATTTTTGAACATTTTCTCATATTCCTACTGCATAGTTCTGATGATAGCATTATTATTTCACACATCATCAAGAGATAAAAATTCGCGAACAATGACAGTGTGTTGTAACATCTCATGCGATGTCCTCTCAGGGACCACGGCGAAGGTGAAGGAAGGTGCGACTTGCATTACAATGAGCTGAATGACTGATGCTCTCGAGATAGGAGAGATTTGGAGGCTTAGCTTATTACTTACGAACCATATGAACGACCTATGTATGAAAAATATTTAACAAGTAGGTATAAGTGGATTTATTTTATTGTCGTGTTTGGATAGATGGTTTGCTTTATCCTTGGTGGGGAAAAGTGGAATAGTTTTATTTTTAAATAATTATATAAAACTTAAAATCGATAATATATTCAATTTTTTTTAGAAATAATTAAGTTTAATAAAGAAAATTACAACTAATACAGTATTTAATTATTCATAAATCGATTGGTCCGCAAAAGCGAAATAGCGTAGGTTCGGATGTTCTTGGTGCGCATCTTTTTGGTGCGCAAAAGTTAAACGCTTTTCTAAAATTTTTAATACTTCGAGCGCTTTACAAATAAGTTGGTATCCGTCATCAAAAATGTGATGAAAATGGAAATTTTTAATTATGTTTTATGTATAAAACCACTTAGTGTATATTTTTTAATTTTTTTTTAAATATTCACGGACATTTAACACAACGCCTTCTAGTCCCAAACTAAGCAAAGCTTGTACAATGGAAACTAGATGGCTGATAGACTACATACATACATATTTTTTTTTTTTTTGTAAATACATACTTATAATACATAGAAACACCCAGACACAGAACAAACATCTATGTTTATAACACACAAATGTTTGTTCTCGGTGGGGATCGAACCCACGACCCACAGCACGGAAGGCAGAGCTACTACCGACTGAGCCATGACGCCTGTCTAGGTATAGGTAGATATACTTTCTAAGATTCTAGACTTGGTGGATTTTATACTATGAGTACCTACTAATTAATCACTATGTAAAAGGAGAACTATTAAAACGTAGGGATTGTTCGTTCACATAAGGTTTTGAAACCTCGTAAACCACGTCATACAATTATCGATAATTGACATTAGTCCTCGTAAACCACGTTACATAATTACCGATAATTGACATCGTCTGAAGATTCACTCATTCCTTCTTTATTTCCTAGATGACTAACCTTTGTTTACCTCATAGTAATTTAAATGTAGGGCTTGGAATCCATAGACATAAACAAACAGTTGACAATTGAGTAGTTAGAGTCTGACCACGCTAAGTTTCCAACAGAAACAACGGACAACCTCAAAAATATTTTGTATACGTTGTATCATCTATAGTTGTAATTTTTCCATTGCAGACGATTCCGCCAACTGTAGTTTTTCGAATTCTGTCATATTATATGCTACAAGCTTACTGTGGTCGGACTCTAGATCAAGAAACTGGTATAACCACGTTTTTTTATACTTAGGTTCTCAAAACTAGAACTAAGGAAGAAATACTAGAAGTCAAAGATACATAAGCGGCCGTACAACCTTCTATAAAAGAACGCTACATGCAAAAAAACATAAACTTCTCAGAGTTAGTTATTTACTTAAATTTTTCATCGCTCATGCTCTGAAATAAGATCATAACTAACACGAAAATTCACAGAATAGAGCTTTGGTGCCCGCTATCATAAACGATGTTAGTATGGTTTTGCAGTTAGCTACCCTAGCTCCCGTACATTGCGTACTTGGTATTCATGTTTGCAAATATATTCGCTATCGAATACCAGAGAGTTATAGATACTCATCTGTCATAGTCTACGAATAAAGTAATGACGTGAAGTCCCGTATATTCTTTGAGTTGTAAACTCAATAAATCACGATGATAAATATTTATAAGTACCTACTACGAGGTAGTAGAAAATGAATAAACGTATAATGGTATAATAATTAGAAGATGAACGATATTAAAACCTTTTCTGATAATAAAATAAATAGTTTTTATTTCAAAACGTTTTTTTTTGCTTTCCAGAGGTTTTAGTCAAGTTGGCGTTCTCCTACAAAAATATAAAACTGAGAGGTCATAAAAAAACGAAACAGAAATTCATTTTTAAACCATGTTCGTCCGAAAGCGTGTCGGTCCGGAACGAAGCCGAAAAAATTTGAACATTCAAGAAATATTCCGATTGAAGATATAAAATTTAATAAAAAGGATTTTTGAAAAAACATCTTTGAAGAACCTCGCAAAAGATTATCAAATATTGCTGCATTTTTAGTTTTCTATGCCTTTTTTCTTTCTGTTTAAGGAAAAAAACTTTAGGGAAGGTGACGGTGGATTTTTTTTCCTTCATTCCTCTCATACCAATCAAGGTACCTACTCTATTCATTATTCCTCTCACTCATGCAGTTAACTTCAATCCTGTAGGTAATCATTATCTCTTCCATTTATGACGTCATGACTCATCTACAACCCACCAACTGGGTGAAGGCTCTCACCTCACGGTGACCACATACAAAACGATATCTCTACTAACTACCACGTAAACTATGACTTGTGTGCATAGTAACTCCTGCTTATTCTACAACAAGCATACTTAGTTGATAATCTGTGGCGAAGGTTTGGTAATAACTGTTAGGTGTTCTGTGGAGCTTCCTTCCGCCACGTAGGATGTGTGGTCAATTGGGCGTGAGGATGAGGTTCTTATTTTCTTCTCGCAAGATGTATCAATGTAGGTTACTGTTTCCTGTGCGACACGAACGTACACGTACGTATTTTATTGTACCTGCAGCTGAGGTCCGAAGACGACTTTTTTTCTAAGCTTTAGTAGATCGGGGGAGAAAGGGCCTAACCTTTTTTATTTTCCTTAAAAAAAAACATTATTATTGGACTAAAGTAGAATTAGAAACGGCTTACTAAGGAAAATTTTGTCACCAGAAGTTAGATAAGCTCTGTAGGTGGTCTTTACTTACCAAGAATGAAATACCTAAGTCAGTAGGTACCTAGTTAGTAGTCCTAACTGCGAACCAACATACCTGACGTTAGTTATTTTCCTGGAAGTAAAACCAGTTTACAAAACACGGTAATAACTTCTAAGTAGAGCAAAGTATTTTGCTAGAGCTTGAAGATGCTATCTTGTATTTACATAATTTTATTAACACTACTATGTACAGTTAACATCATTAGTTTATGAGAAAACAAAGTTTCTAAAATGTTTTATGTTATGTCTCAAAACCTAAACATCTTTTTTTTTATACAACAAAGTAGACAAACAAGCGGACGGCCCGCCTGATGGGAGCGGTTACCGTAGCCTAGGACGCCTGCAACACTCGAGGTGCCAAACGCGCGTTGCCGCCCTTTGAAGAATTTTAAAGCACCCTTTTTGAAGTGTCTCATACTGTAGTCACTAGGGAAAACCTCAGCAGGAAGATTATTCCACAACCTGAGTGTCTAGTAATGTCTATACCTATTATATACAGTTAATTGATGCATACGTTCTGAAATGTGATACATTTCTGACGCTGACTGTACTTAGTCCATCCAGAACCAAATTGCAAACTCCGAAATCAGTTAAAAATACAGAACATTGTACGACACGACTTCTAAAAGTTTTAGCACGTTTTGTCACACCAAAACAAACAAATGGGAGCTGAGACATGGGAAAACACTTTCTTTTGTTTGTATCACGATTATATTCAGAATTCAGACCAAAAAGATCGCGTTTGAGCATCATTTTAGCTATTATGCTAACTCGATAAAAGTCAATTTAGTTTTAGTATCACGTAGGTAACAAAACTTTCATATTACGAGAAAAAGCAATGACTACCTCGGAAGGCTTTTTCTGTTTTCTTTGAAAATGCTGATTGCCACGGACGAAACGAAGATTTTTTGCCACCGCGCTGGTCACCATCATTCGGTGTTTGCAGCCTTTGTGTGATTCAATAAGTTTCATGACCCAACTGAAGACTCATAATAATATATCCAATAAATAAATAAAATAAAAAGATGTTCTGTGTCTAAATCAATTTAATTTAATTCTTGTCTGAACGGCCTTTGCAGTGTTGCCCGCAATTTCGCCAATGTAAAGTTTTGTTAGACTTTAGCACCAGTATCTAAATCTCCATTCATTTCAACAAATCTATGACAACCATACCGTTCTCACGAATTTGAACCAACGACCTTTGGATAAGCCAATGTCCTACAAAATAATTGCAAAACAATGGAACTGTCACACGTTTGCGCGACATGTCGCTAAGTATCCGTTTGCGACACGTAAAGTGTAGTTTGAGGTAATTGTCGGGTGGACGCGGCTCGCTGGACTGACCTGGATTCTTGTTGCAGAACAGTATGATTTGAACTACCTTCGTAAATGACAGCTTAACCAGCGACCGTTCCATAAACCCCTTGAATACTTAGAAGACGGCATTTTGTCCGCACGTATTGACCTTGTCTGTCCTTGTGGATAAGGCCAGTTATAGGCTGAAAGGATTGTATAGGCATTTAGGCAAGCCTACTCCATCTAAATGTTCCAGGCACTACGGAATCATCATCATCATAATCATCATCATCAATATATATAAAACTCTTTTGAAGCTGACTTAGAATCAACGCACAGCCTAAACCATAAGTCCTAGAGGTATGAAATTTGGAGGGTAGTATCCTTATATAGTGTAGGGGTGCACTAAGAAAGGAATTTTGAAAAGTCACACTCTGAAGGGTCTAGAACGCGAGCAACGCCGTGGGCGACGGCTAGTACTGTTTATAAAAGCATGCATGGGTAAAAAGTGGCTCCTGACGCAGTATACATTATCTAGATTAGATGTAAAGGCCTGGTTATTAGTTGTGAGAGTCAAATGCGCAGGTCCACAGATTGATGGACTCAGTGATGATCATTGAGTGGATGGAGTCAATAAGGTACGTAATTGCTTACATATAGAAGACCTTCTGTTTGTTCCGTGATAGAACAAGAGGACGCACCGTGTTTCGTCACTTTTTTTCATATACAAAAATGAGTTAACCCATGATAGTTCAGCCTATTTTTATGACAGAATAAGTGTACATCAGCCGAAAACCTTTTTTAACCTAACTTCTTCTAACACTTTTCAGCAACTAGACTGAAAACTGAAAATTAGACTGCCTACACAAGAGCTTTTCAATGTCATTAGCGGTCAACATTCAAATTGTAGCCGTACCCAATGCACGAAAATAGTGAAGGGTTGTTAGGAGAGATAAAAATATTCACGTTTTTTACGCATCATCAATCAACAAAACTAGGATCTAGGAAGGAAAATCTTACTATCGTTGTGCTATCGTATTGTAGAAATATCTAACACGGTTTGTGAAGGAAGTATCATTTAGTCCTTAATTTTGAACTTTTCGTAAAATTCGTACTGTATATTATCTCCACGTAGGCTGTCAATTATTTTTTTAAATTTTATCTATTTCCGACAGTTACAATAACAATAAAAAATAAAACTTACAATACAAAGAGCCATCACTACACTGGACGCACGCACCGAATCCGTTGAGGAAATGCGATGAGCGGTACGAGGGCGTGCTTATATCAACAGTATGATGACGGGGTTGTCCACCTGCGCCAGCGCATACCTACCAACGACTACTATGGCGTAGCGGTGTTAAAAATACTTACATCATCATTTCAGCCGTAGTATTAAGCAGAGCTAGCAACGAGTACTTATTAAGAGTTTGTAGTGGCTGGTGTAAAAAAATATTGGATCATCATCTACACACTGTACACTGTAGTAGATTAGTAGTAGGCCTCTAAGTAAGAATTTATGAGGTGCATCATTTACATTGCAGTAGAAGTAGCAGCTAAAGAGTTCGTCAGATGAGTTGGTGTAAAAGAAATAGTACTATCACTTCAGGCTTCAGCATCAGACGTGTTAGTACAGTAGAGCTCTCTATGAAGGAGTAACCGGAAGTACATAATTACATTAAAACCCGACGGCGGAGGGTTATTTGAAGGTAGTAAAATTGTAGTCACAGTGGAACTATTATCAAACCTCCATAAACAAATCACATGTCAATAAAATATGTCGGAAGATCATCATTTACAGAATAATGCTAGGTTTTCTCATTGTGCATCGTTGCTTGGCTTTCATCCAACGTTGTCTTGTATAAAATTAGTCATTTCTTCCGGAAACAAGAGAATGTAGGTAAATTACACAATTGCACCATTGAAATAACCGAGAAGCTCACTATCCTGCTATGAAGGTGTGACTAATGTTAATCCTAAATGCCACTAGATACTCATAAACGGTGAAGGAAAACATCGTAAGCGAACCCGTGGCTTAGTCAGCGCCGCACGTATTCATCGTAAGCCTCTTTCCTGTGGATAAAGCCGACTAGGCTGACAGGATGGTATCCCTATTTCAAGCAAGCTGGGCAAGCCTATTCCATCTAAAAATATGTTCCAGGCACCATGGATAATAACTGGCCCTGACGCTATATAAATCATTTAGTTTAGATGAAAGGCCTATTTGTTACTACCTATGGTGACTTAGTATCGAGTCTGACACGTTAAGCCTGCAAACGAGTAGTGGGCAGCCAAAAAAATATGATGAAAACTGCGAAATGGACGAGTTTATGTCTTCCGTAGGCCCGAACTCTTATTAATAGTAGATGCTGCAAAAAGACTTCAACGCGCACACTGTAATTTTCCTGTTGTAGCACTGTCATAATAATAATATACATTGTCTTATTAATTAGATAAAAAAATATTGCTGTCCAATGGAATAAATGATCAGCCCTAAAAATATCTCTACATGGATTAATTTTACAACTAAAGATTGTTAACGCTGTAGATCATTGTTTACATCCAAAGACGTTTTCACATAAGCTGTCAAATCATATTCATTTACAGACGGTACTTCCTTATTTGAAACACTAAAAAGCTTACCATATTTCAAGCGCTGCAGACTTAGCTTGGACCTAGTATTTTTGATAAAACAATATTTTTAACAAGTAAATGATTAAAGAATTCTCAAAAGCTTTCTTGTTGGGTAGATATATCTGTCTCGTGCATAACAATGTAGATAAGAATTGAACAACGTTGGAATATTGTTTGTAAAACATAAATCAACGTCGAAGAGAAAAGTAGGACAAGTGATTCACTTTTGCGTACAAATGTGAATTACAATGTTAATTCCACACGTGGTTTTTATAAGTAAGCTTATTAAAAACACCCACTCGAACAAGTACTACGCAATCAATAAAACCACCTAGGTACTAACGAACACGATAAAGCCTCTTTCCTTAAAAAAAAATTACAAAAAAAAAGAATAGAGCTTCCTTGTAGCTTTATATCGTTATTACAGAATCTTTGAAAGTTTTGTGGAAATGAAACTTCAAAATGTATAAGTCAAGTTAAGTCATTCGTCAAGTCGACTGTCGTTTGTTTTGAAGAATACTTAGGTCGTAACATAAAGTGTGAGCCATTGGAATAAATGTGTGTAAAGTGGTTTTTCTGAATGTGAAAATTCGTGTTAGGTTTTGATGAGAAAATCCACCATTTTCTTTTCAAAACAAACGACAGCCGACTTGACAAATGACTTGACTTGACTTATTTATTTCAATTTTAACACTTGACATTGGCAAAATTGTCTGTCGAAATGACGGACACAGGCCATTATTGAAGAAAATTGAATTGAATTGAATTGACAGGCCATATAGGTTAAAAGAAGAAGAAGTGAAAATGGTGGATTTTCTCTTCAAACCCTGAAACTACTTTTCACATTCAGAGAAACTACTTTCTCACACTTTATGTTACGACCTAAGTATTATTGGTTAAAATCCCACCAAAATTAAACAATAATACTCACAATAACACAAGAAAAACTATTAAAATTAAAATGCTGTGTTGTTTCAAAAAATGTGACAACTCGAATCCTATTTCTGATCTTTTGTAGAAGATGCGCATCTTATGATATTTGTCAAAAGTTTTCCCATATTTAGTAAGTACATGATTTTCAAAATACAAATGTCACTAGCCATCTTAAATACGTCTTCTGGGTAATATTGATATTGGAAAGAACCACGAATGAATGGCTATTTCTTGGTAAATAAAATGTTGTAAAATGTTACGCAGAATGCAATGACTCTTGCGGTTAGAATTTTGTAAGTACAAAATAAATTCTTGTAAACCAAATGGAATCATTTTATGCATTGTATCTACTTACTTACGTCTTAAGTACATAATTCTGTATCCTGGAAAATCTCTTCTGTTTTTTTATGCAACAAAAAGATGGTCAAGTGATGTTAAATGGTAACCACAGCCTGTAACGATGCATTGCCTCATTGAGCACATCCACGGAAGACGTGCTCTGTGATATGCACTGCGCCCATCACTCTTGAGACATAAAGGTGTTAAGTCTCATATGCCTGATTCTGATGCTTCTAAGTTCTCATTGTATTCTGAGTTCATTGCTAAGTCTACGTCATGTATGTACTATAACTGGTTTAGTTATCAATATATATAAAACTCTTTTGAAGCTGACAGAGAATCAACGCACAGCCTAAACTATTAGTCCTAGAGGTATGAAATTTGGAGGATAGTATCCTTATATAGTGTAGGGGTGCACTAAGAAAGGAATTTTGAAATGTCGCACCCTAAAGGGTAGAACGCGAGCAACGCCGCGGGCGACGGCTAGTTAGATAAAATAATGCAAAAACCAACAAATAACTGTATCATATCTTAATATTTTCAGATCACGTCGTAAACGTTGCTGTGTAAGTGGTGCGATATAATCAGGCGTCAATGTTCTTGCATAACAAATACTTATAAATATGGCAATTGTAGGTACGTTTCATTGTGAGACTTAATGTTATCTCCAGCATTGGTCACGTGGTGTAGCTGTTTAGGTAAAGACGTACTCTGCCCCAGATTGTGTTTTTTCATTTTTCTAAACATATATAAAAGTGTAAAAAAGTCAAAAACTAAAATTAAAGATATGAATAAACTAAATATACAGATCTACTAAATAAAGGATTCTGATTCCGAAAATCGAGTTTGTCTATTTGTTTGTTCGCGGATCACGCCTAAACTACTGGACCAATTTCAATGAAACTTATACCATTCAGAAGCCCTTTTTCCGAAATGAAACATAGGCTAAATTTTATTAAAATCAAAGACGTGGATTCTTGGATACAGCTTGAACTCTCTAAACCAAAAGCAGCCATTTGCTACTATGTTCACTGTAAGCTGGTGACAGATTCTTCTTCGTTTGGTAGATCATACTTCAGAGGTGGTCCCATGATTGAACCACCTTAATGTAACCACACGCTTGCAAAGCAATTTAAATAGCTATATCATATTTTGCTTAACATTTTTTTACCTGATTGTACTCAATGGCTTCCTTAATTTGATGTTGTCCGAATCGTCACAACAAAAATGATTAAAATCAAAAGTGACAATTGGGACAATTTTGTCCGTATATTTTGTCCGAATCGTCACTAAGTCGTTTTTATTAAAATTGGTTAGTATTTTGGCAGCTAGTTAAGAATAACTGGAAAAAACATGTCACCCACATATACGACATTGCGTATTTTGCTTTCCTGTGATTTTTAAGTGGTGTTTACGACTAATAGAACAATTCTAATGAATTGCCATCACCATCATCTGATGATGAAGTTGTAAGTAAATCAAATAAAAATAGCTTTTTCTTGTTTTCAAACTTATAAATTGTTAGAGCAACCGGTCACACCGGTGGAACTTAATAAGTGAATTTTAAGGCATTGGACTGTAGAAGTGTGCATGATGATTGATGACGAGGACAACTGAATTGGGGTACAACTGAATAAAACCAAAAATTTTAAAATTTTACTATAAACAAAATTAATACAACTTTTTCGTCTTTACGACTATCACATTCTCAATTTCTCAATTTATTAGGTACTATTTTATGGCAATTATCGTGGCTTTTTAACATCGTTTCTAATATTCTATTTTGTAGGCAGTTAGTATCATTATTCTAGATCAAAATATATGTATAATTTCAGATTCTAAGATAGTAAAGTTTAGGCATAGGTATTTATGCATCTAACAAAAAAGTATTTCATGCATCGTTAAAAGATCCAATGACCAAAGGTACCTATTTTTGACATAAACGCTACCTATTATCACCACTACCTAATGCATAGCACAAACTAACAGCATAGATAACAGTGGCAGTTTGAAGAGATAGAGAAGCTAGAAAATATTGACATTAAAATAACCAGTGTTTCTTACTAATTAGAAGGTCTATTTTTTAAAATTCTTGACGCTAATGCCAAAACTACTAGGGTCATATCCAACGATAGCAGTACCCTTGGGCTTAGCGATTGCAACACCGTTCTGCGCTATTGCTGTTCCGATTGGTCCCGCTGATGCTATACCATGCTCACCGATCACTGCTAACCCTGGAACAAACGAGGAAATATTCAAACAATCGCAAAATAATAAGGATACTCTCACACAAAGTTCTAACCTTCTTGAATATATTTAGTTTCCTGTGTTCAGAGACCACAAATATTAACTAGTACTTATACCTACCACTAAATAAACGGGTGTTAGTAACACCCGGTTACAAATCTTGTGCATAGATTTGTCAAAAGCCAAGAATCAAAACGCCTTAGTTTTTTATCAAAAGCCTCGGAGAGATCATCTTGTGTAATAACTGTTTTTTTTTAATTTATTTTTTATACGCACTACGTAGGTACCTATCTATACTTTTATTTGACTGCTTTTGTTTTATACACTTTTCTACTGTTGTTTTGTATCTCCTAAATATTTTTCAACAGTCCTTTGTTTCATAACTATTGCTATGAGATTTTCAAAGGCTTTCATAATTTATTTTTTCATTTAAGAAATAAACTTTTGACATTACCTATAGGCTTAGCTTCAGCGATATTGCCGCTGCTTAAGCCAATTCCTTCATAGTCTATGCCCGAAGATGTATTATCATCGTCAGCATCGATGCCAACTCCATCTTCTTCGACCTGAAATACCAAAATGTACCGTACAGTTGGATTGAAAAGCTTGGTCAAACAACGACGTTCTCACAAATATTGATTTCTAAGAATATGGGAAAAATTTAGCGTGAAATAAATGGTCAGGAGTTAATTTTATATTGTTTTTGATTTCGATTAAGTACCAGTGTTGTCTAGTTTCTATCACCTAAATGTAACAACTACATAGTATGCCAGTTAGCTCACATTACCAAAATAGTCTAATAATCTGAGGTCATTTAGTGTCATTAACATTTTTCTTTTTTTCTCTATTTTCTCTATGGCAATTGTAAAATATTAACTTGGCTAGAGAGACTGATATTTTGGAAGAAAAAGAGAAAATTAGCACAAAAAATATGTTAACTTACTTCATCATATGGCTCCTCATATCGCCTCAGCATCGTAGCATTCTTCACAAATAGTGAATCCACGTTATCACCTATCTCTTCTACCAACTTGATAGTATTCGAAGCTGCCTCTCCCAATAGAACGAGTTGGCTTTTGAATCTGTTTTTCTCATTATTCCCCAGGCGTCCAGTCTTCCTCCCGAGAGTATGCAACTTTAGTATGTTATTAGATATAGTTCTTAGCATTTGCAAGTTTGCAGCCAGTACTTTTGATAGAAGATTCTCATCACTATTTTTGACTATGTTTTCACTACTTATTTTGTCTTCAGATATAATGTTTTCGCTGATAACTGATCCAGCTGTGTCTTTCTTTATTTCTAGATACTGTCCTTTTGCGCCACCGTAGAATGGAAGGTATTGTACTGTTGTAGCCCTATGAACATTTAGTAATTCATACATGTGACCACAGTTTGAGGTAAAATATAATTATTAAGAATTTTCCCTTTGTAGAACAAAGTACGTCAAATATCCAGCCCATATCCAGCCGACTAAATAAAATAGACTTTTAACGTACCTATGTATAAAAACAGAGTAACGGCTAAACTAAGAATAATACTATTATAGCTGTATTTGTATCTGTCTATATGTATGTCACCAGTCCCACTCGATCAAAACGAGAAGTTTTTTACTATTTAAATGCAAATCAGTTGACAAGTCTTTGTGTTGCTTCTGTGTCTCAACTCTTCCTATATTTTTTAGTGAGTAGATTTTGTATCATGTTCAAGGCCTTATCGTGGTGACTGTGTAAATAAAAATATTCAATACATAAACAAGCGCGTTTATTTTACAATAATGTACAAGTAATTAACAGTTTAAAACGAAATGAAAAAATAATTTCAAGTGCAAGGTCAAAATTATTTTTCGATTAATAATACCCCCCATAGCATGGAGATATCCGAGTACTTCCTATGTTTAAAAATATTAAATAATTTATTCTTTAACATATTCGTATAGGTATAACTCTGACAGAGCATGCGCTATTCCGCCAGGTCCAGCTATAGCGGTTGCTTGCGGACTGTGGACTATGGATCCTGTCATATTTCGAGCAATTACAACATTAGATATTGGATTCGCAATAGCGAGTCCCTTTTCTGTTTTAGCATGAGCTTGAGGCCGGAGAAATATCATAAAGTCTGGCAATTCAGTCTTCAAAGCACCATTTCCAAATCTCATTCCATTGTAGTGGTAATCATCTGGTCTTCTTCGAAATCTTCCTCCTCCGTGCTCGGGTCTTCCATCGAATCTATTAGAGAAATAAAGATGTTAACACAAAGAAAGACAGACTTTTTGTATAAGGTTAGAGAGCGTGTCAGGGGTTAGGATGGTAGTAAACAACAGGACCAGTAGCAACAACTTTTCCTTCAGGTATAGCTTGTAGTGAACGTGGTACAGAACCCTTTTCTCTTTGCAGGCGAGATATGATCGAATGCAGGTCTGCGTCGTGTGATAGAGCAATGACTCTTGCGTGTGGGCCGGCGACAGCCAGGCCACCTGGTTGTGTGTATGCTAGTCCTCCAGGTCCAACGATTGCAGTGCCACCTCTTCCGGCAGTGGCTACGCCACCAGGTCCAGCTATAGCAACACCACCTCTTCTAACTTTCAATCTGTTTATAAAAAACCCTGGACTCGGAGCGACTGGCCTCTTATTTCCAAACAGGGAAAATTCTCCAAACTGGAAGCGAAGGTCTCCTTCATCAGAATTTACAGTTTTTGTGTCTTGTGAATCTTGGACCCGTTTTACTGGTTTTTTGGTAGTGGTTACTTTGGATGAATTTATTTTTTTCGATATCTTTTTGTCGTCAATATCTTGCATTCTAGATTCATGTGCCACGGTTCGTGTTTGAATAGCTTTGCCTTTTCGCATGTTGATACTGTTATAGATAAGATCTTTGAAAAGGTTGTTCTCAATTTCATTTCCGTCTGTTATAACACGATGGTTCTTTATTTCTTTTTCGGTCTCAGCTGATTTTTGTCTTCTGCAGATATCAGCGTCTTGTCCGGTTTGTATAAAATTACTCCAACCACCACCGTTCATCACGCTAAGAACTGGATTCTGTATCACAATTGGAAACCAAGAACCTAAAGTAGGCCACTGAAAGGTCCCAAGTCCTTCAAATATAGACGATGGTGACTGCGGTCCTTGTCTAGCTATTGGGCCAAACTGTTGGGGACTTAAAATGTTGTTGTACCCATTCATATTTTGTGGCATTACAAGAACCGGCATACTGGCCATGTATGGAAGAGACACTATCGGCAGACCCTGATTTCCTTGCATAGCAACTTGTCTTGAATGTCTCAGATCGTCATTCTCAGACAACACATTCTCTTCTTGATCTTGGCTATGAGAATATGAGTGAAGCTTTCCTGAAGCTATGATTTGTTGAAGTTTTTCCAAGACATCTTTATCCATGATATAACCACCTCCAGTTTCCGGTTGTGTATTCCAATTAACATGGGGTCTCTTGGTGGGGTTCTTTACCCGTATCGCATCATTGATAGCCTTTATTTTCTCCACTATATCTTTTGTGTTTTCTTGTGACCCTTCTTCGTACATCAGTGACCTTTCTTCTTTGCTGGTTATATCACTTTCGGATTCAATTGTATCTATTGATAGCGGAGTGGTTACTCTGAAAATAAAAAGATATAAATGCTATAAACCTAGAAGAGTTTGCTCAATTGAAATTGACACCTATTGCCCAAGCATGTCTATCACTGTATCCCTTTATTCATATTCGCCTGTCATTTTAGCGCGGCTTTAGAAAATGTGACAACTGCTCTGTCAATAACAACGAAAAGAGGTGACAAGTGACAACAGAATTAGCAGTCATTTTAGCAAGCGCACTTTTAAAAGACCAATATGAATATACCCCAGATGCCATTAATTAAGAGAAAGAGAAGAAAATGAATATTTATACATACCCCTATAACTAGAAGCAGTATTAAAGCTAAAATAGAATTAAAAGTAGGTCAAACCTGAAGCGGCAGCAGCGGTGCGATTCTCCCAAAGCTTCACTATGTGTTTTGATCTAAGTTTGTTAGTTGTGTTTTATTTATACGTGTAGTTTTTTTAAATTTTATTTTTGATAAAACATTTTCCATTATTTTTAAATTAACCCGTCAATTAAGTATATTTATTAATACCGCGTAATAATAATTAAAAATAGTAGATACATTTTGCATATTAATAATAATATGAAATTGATATCACTGAATTCGGCATTCTTATCAGTAAAGGTGTTACTTGAAAAAAATAAAGCAGTTTATATACAAAAATTCCCTTACGTTTCAAAACTCAAGCGGTGATATCGATTTCATTTCAAAGTATTAAAATAAGGTGCTTTAAATTAATAAAATAAATAATAACTTACTCATTGTTTCGTGTTACTGTTGGACGTGGTAGAGCATCGAGGAGACTGCACGAGAGCAGAACCTGAAAAGTAACGAAGAGTTTTCTTTTGGTTATTATTATCGTAGTATTAATAAAAAATATTAGTTAGTCAAAAAATTTATAATATTATCAAAAATATTTCTGAGTCATAATTGAACACTAAACCAAATGAATAAATTCTTGTTCAAAAGTAAATTGTATTGTATGTGCATTGCAACATGTTTAAAAAGCTGTCATAATTTTAAAATTAATAAGTGGGAAAAATTAAATTTACATTCTCTTTGTTTAAAAAATTCTTTCCTATTTTTAATATCTTATGAGTGGTTTCCTACAAGATTGTAATTGTACACTAAAACCAGCTCATTTAATGCATTCTTGTGTTATGATGTAGAAAATCCAGTTTTTAAATGCAGCATTGACATTGGCAGTGAATTTTTGTCCGAAATTATTGAACGCTCATAAAATACCGGTCGAGCTCTCATCATCATTAATCATAAATAGATAACTAGATATACGTAGGTAGATGTTTTGTAACTTCTGTTAATATGGCAATTAGTTACAAATAAACTACAATGTCTAAAGCAACCTTTCCGCGATCGTAACACACAACGCAGCGTACCGCGTTTGCTTTTCGCCGCTGACGCAGACTGCAATAGAACAAGAGACCATACTAGACGTTTTCCATACGATTATGTGTCCGGCGCCGCATGTCGCCTACCGCAGCGTTGTGCGTTACGATCGCTAGACCCAATCTTAACGGTTGAATACTGAAATGCTACTTGGATTAATTTCATTCCTCAAAATAACCAAGGTTCAAACCGTTCTTGATTCATTATGATACATTTCTTAGCTGTGGGATGTAAAATTTTTGGCATAGATATTTGGTATCAAACAACATCATAATTATGCCTTAAGCACAAAACTGTACATTTTATCAGTGCTTAGCTTTTGTTATTGGTGTCGATTCTGTTTTTTCATTCTTCTAAATTAACCCAATTTGACACTACAAAAAATGTTGCCGTCCCTTTCTGAAAACTAACATTACAAAGACAGCTATAATTTAAGCGCTGTCAAATTAGGTTAGACAAAAAATTCAATAGCAGAATCTATACCATGTCTACCTATTACTTGGTTTTATTTTCTTTTGTCTTATTTAGGTACTAGCCGTCGCCCGCGGCGTTGCTCGCGTTCTACCCTTTAGAGTGTGACTTTTCTAAATTCCTTTCTTAGTGCGCCCCTACACTATATAAGGAACCTACCCTCCAAATTTCATCCCTCTAGGACTTATAGTTTAGGTTGTGCGTTGATTCTCTGTCAGCTTCAAAAGAGTTTTATATATATTGATGATGATGATGATGATGATGATGATAATTAAGTACTTAAAATAGAAACACTAACGTAGACGTCGTCGGGTCTAGGTGTATTACCGGTATAACAAGAATATTTTTCGAAGTAGGTGCTCTATCATCACCCGGTATAAATATGTACAAAATAAAGAAAAGAATGAAAGCGAAATGTGGCCAATGACCCACCTGTGTCAAAAAACTAGGCTATGTTAGCTGTGCACTTGGCACCGACCAACTGTTAGTATTTATTTTGTTTGGCGTGGACAATATTGTGGGTCACCGATGTCCGATGTGTAATTTTATCGAGTGTTGAAAGTTTCTGTTTTTCACTTTAGCAAACACAATTACTTATTTACTTATTCACAACTTGTGTAGACTAGTATTTGTAATACCTGTATTTCCTCCGAAAGATAATTTAAAAAAAATATTACGGTGGCGACTTTGTTCCTAGGTAGATAAGGTTGACAATAACAATATTATTACTCTTCAATCTTCAACAAGCTCAGTTTTTGATTTTGATTTTATTCTGTCAAAAGTTCTTCTTCTTCTCTTCATTAAATGGCCTCTGTCCGTCATTTTGACAGACAATTTTGCCAATGTCAAGTGATCTTCTTCTTCTTTAACCTTTATGGCTTGTGTCCGTCATTTCGACAGACAATTTTGCCAGTGTCAAGTGGTGAATTTTATAAAATATAAGTCAAGTCAAATCTTTGTCAAGTCGGCTGTCGTTTGTTTTGAAGAGAAAATGGTGGATTTTCTCTTTAAAACCTGAAACGATTTTTCACATTCAGAACAACCACTTGTCACACATTTTTTCTAATGGCTCACACTTTATGTTACGACCTAAGTATTAAGAACAATACTCACAATAACACAAGAAAAACTATTAAAATAAAAGTGCTATGTGTCGTTTCAAAAAATGTCAAAACTCGTGTCCCTGTCAAAAGTTATTCGGTGTTTAAAATATGTAGTGCCATCTCGTTTTGCTTAGATAATGACAGATAGTGACAGGGAGAATCTGATGTTTATGTTATTGTTTAGCTTGTACTGCCGCCTTACTTAGAATTGCTTCTCAACTTAATTCAACAGTTCAATAAGTACTCTGAGTTGAAAAAACCCCAAGTATCATTCCCACGGCTAATTTAAATCTAGTACAAACTGTAAAAATAAATTAAGTGTGACACTCAAAATTAAAACACCCAATTGAAGTTCAACATCTTTTGTTCTGTTCTTAATGTGTGTGTCTTAAATAAGTGTGTGTGGCACTAATCTCTAAAGCAAACGAACCTTTTCTTGTAGTACTTATATAGGTACCTAATTATTTACCATACAATCAAATATAGAGTACCTTTGCTTCGAGAAGTACCTACCTAAGAGTTAGTTTGTATGAAGTTCATCAAGATAAAAGAAAATGAACTGTCTTGAAGACACAGTTTATAATTCTTTTGTTTTCTCCAAAGATTATCTAAATGTTTCTAGGGCTTTGTGAAAGTAAGCCAGGCCCGGCCTATGAGAGTGTTTTATGAGGGTTTGTACTGTACATTACTGGTTTCTTGAGTACTTGTTTATATTTACTTGTTTTAAAAACACATTGTCCTCAATAATAATATTTAATTACTATAATAATGCTCGGTGAGACAATGCATTGTCAAAAGCAAGTAGGCCACACGGCTGTTTCTTTTTATCTTTTATAAAACAAATAAAGATGATACATTTTAGCTGGAAAGAGAACCGTGAACATTTACAATGTCCAAGTACTTTTTCTAACTGTACATTCCACCCAGTGTGGTTAACAATGTTATTATATTAACTAATCAGTAATTTAGAGTTAAAGAATGTAAATGAAATGGAAATATTTGGGCGGTACTTAGGTAGACATTCGTTTGTAAAATTTATAATTTAGAAAAGTTAAGCACTAGGTAATAGTGAGGTATTTTGCAAGCGTTCAGAGAATAGAGGCTAGGTATATTTGGTTTAGTTTCTTTAGAGCTTTACACCGCCCTAGACTTTCCATTTCGTTTAATAAATTCTAAATTCGTTTAAATTTAGGTAATAAATAATTCAAAGCTTCTCGTCGTTTGTCGTCGTTTAAATATACATTTCACCGTTTTAAATAGCTAAAATGATTTTTGATTTTCTGAAACATAACCAAAGTCAGGGCAAATGTCAAACATTAAAATACTAAAAAGCTGTTTGGTCGAACTGGAAAAGTAAGTAGCTTATTTTATAGACACGCTTTCTAATCAATAAAATATCCTCTAAAATACGTCCATGAGATCAATATTATTTATATAAGCAGTTATTAACCATTTATCGTTCTAATCCGTAATCTAGAACACGACTCTCAAATTATGGGCTATATTCATATTGGTTTTCTAAAGCTGGGCTAGCTAAAATGGCTGCTAAACCTTTTGGCATCTGATATAGTTCAAATTCAACAGACGTTTTTTTTTATTGAAGGGTTTTAACAGACGTTGTTTATGACAGAGCAGTTAGTGACAGTGACAGCGCATTTTCTAAAGCTGTGCTAAAATGAATATGAATAAAGAGTTTTGCTAGAAAATTTGAAATAAAGTTGAGTAAATAGCAAAGGTTTTTTATAGTTTTTACATAATTACCACATGGTGTAAGTTTTTGATAGGGACTATAATTGTTGCCTGCGGCTGCAAAATATCAAATAAATGATTCTAAATATCCAACTAACTTAAACTTCTTGGTTAGTCATCATTTGAAGTAATTCTAAATAATCTTGAATCTACTGACTAAATGACTTTTGACGTTGTAGCTCTACAAAAAGTTTTTGACAGCTCCATTAAAAAATAAGGTCAGATATCATCATCATCATCATCAACATATATAAAACTCTTTTGAAGCTGACAGAGAATCAACGCACAGCCTAAACCATAAGTCCTAGAGGTATGAAATTTGGAGGGTAGTATCCTTATACAGTGTAGGGGTGCACTAAGAAAGAATTTTGAAAAGTCGCACCCTAAAGGGTCTAGAACGCGAGCAACACCGCGGGCGACGCCTAGTCTAAAAATATATCAAAATAATGGTATTGACCTTTTTAGATTATAATTTAATTTCAAAAATTCAAATATGATAGATGGTTGTAATTATTTAAATGAAACCTCATAAATAAAATAAAAAAACTATTATTATATTATCTTATTAAAAATATTATTTATTACTTTATCTTTTCGTAAATTAATCTGCTACCATGTTTTTTGTGTCAAGTCAATATCTTAATTAATAGTTTGAATTATTTTTCTACCAAATAATCTTAGCTAGTAAATTTTTTTATTATATTTTATTTACTACAACACCGTACTAAAGAGCCCCTATACATGTAGCTGTTTGTGACAATCAGTGTTTTAAATTATGAAGAAGAAGGATAAAGTAACGTTCATTTTTTCAAGAAAAATAATCCTAGTAGCCTAGTGAAAATTGCTGAAAACTTTAGGTATGAAATAATTGAGGAAATGTGCAAAAAAATTCCGAGATGAATGACCTCAAGGTCTAATGTCAATGACAAGACTCATAAATCAAAAATGGCTAATATTAGCATAACAAAGTAGTGTTTTTGTTTAACCTGATACACTTTGCATATGGTATGAGCTTTAGCATTGTGTGGTTTATTACGACTGAATTAAGGTTTAAAACTAAATTGCACTGGTTTAAAATTGATATTTGGATGCACAAATATCAAACCACATCAAATAAAAATTAAGTACCAAGCTTAACTTGAATTTTGAGTAAAATGTCAACATGCTTGCGATTACCTATAATATTATTTGAATAATTGCTTTTTCATATTCGTAAGTTTTATAAATAGTTTACACCTGCATAGACAAATTAAAAAATAAATAAGAACAAAAGCTTACCAAAAATCCAATGGAATAGTGTTGTGCCATTTTCCGGGTTTAGTTCTGCGTTATCGATTAGAATTTCTTCCTGCAGGAAGTATAATATCGATAGAAGTCACACGTGCGGTGCGGTCCGCGTCTCACTGTTGAATAAAGAGATTGGTCATCACTGCTAGCTTTTTGCTAAACGACTTTGTGGTTACCGCAGGTAGCTTTCTTACGCGCGCTGAAAAGCTAATCTTTAGTCATTTGTAATCTTTTTTGTTACAACGGCGTGTATCATCTATCATTGTTTTTTTGATGAAATTGCTGAGGTTCGTCCTATTTTCTCTACGCTATTATATGTGCTACAACTGGTTACTGTTGAATCAAAGATTTTTTAAAACCATAATAATTAAGTAAAAAATAGGTATCAAGATTTTGTACTTATCTCCAGTATAGGATTTTTTGGTTTTTGATGCAATAAGCGAACGTACCTTGTACTACAAAAAACAAAATACAGATTTGCATAAAGTCAGTCAAAACCACAAATAGACTAATCAACTAATTACCTTCTCAAACTAGAAAATGAACAGCCACAGTTTTATTCACAAACATAGTTTCATATCACTTCTATTTTTATGAGTTTTTCTCTTAGATTGAATCGTTATAAGTAGTTAATTAGTTCACATGGTAAATAATATTTAAATAGCTATATAAACAGGTTTTAAACATTAATATTGTAATTATGCGGTAAATTGTAATAAATTTAGCAAAAAACTGGTAGAATAAAAGTGAAAGTCAATCAATCTGTAGTGACATAGAAGTGAGTATTTTTCTAATTATTTTATGTTTGGTATGTACGTTGCTAAGGTACATATTTTTTTAAATAAAAATAACTGAAATAAATGTTTACATAGCTATACATATAATAGATAAATACCTGGTTATCTATAGTTTATGAGGTGAACGTGGGTCCAATAAATGATTGAAAATATGAATGGTCAAACTCGCAAGCGGGCCGAATTTGCTTGGGACGAGTTGACGGCTGACTCGTCTCGTTTTGAGATTCGTAGACAAAACACATTTGTAACAGGCCTTTGCATGTAATCTAAATTTTTTATACAACGTCAGGGGCCACTTTTTAGCCATGCCTTCGTGGGCTGGGCATCCAACGGTCATCCTTTGGGATCGGAAGGCCGGGCAGCCACCACTAAGCCACTGGCGTTCTCTGAAAACTTAAAAATTATCACTGAATCGATCGATAACCCTACCTACTATTACGTATATCGATAATAAACAACACTGGGAATACGAGCTCGTTAAAATAAATTGGTTACTAACAATCACCTTTTAGGTACTCTTGAACTTGACCATGGACTTTAAGAAGTGGCCTAAATATCAAGACAAATTGTTTGTTTATATACGTATACATAACTTAGTTTATATACAACTCTAAGCTTTCTGTTTGAACGTTTCTTATAAAAACCATCGCGGAGGAACTTGTGTGAGTATAATTTACTGATAATATGAGATCATTCTTTGTAGCGCCCAGAATTACAACTTCTTTTATGATTTTTCGAAACCTCACAAAGTCAACAAAAACGTTTCTACATAAACAAGTGATTTAAATAAAGAGTGAAGCCAAAAATGCAACTAGTGTGTTTAAATACCTTTTTCTAGGAAATGATTTCTTGAGTTTTTATGCTCATTCCCAGTTCTTGTGCACTATTTTTATTGGATTTAACAGTGTACCACGAACTGTATTTATGAGTGTTTTGGATAAATATGTAGTGTATTTTCTGTTCAACTTTATCATAAACACCCTGAAGAAGTCAACTGTTGGAAAAAAGCGCAAATATTATTCTTCAATTCTCAGGATAAGGCTTTATGTGTATTTTGTCCGTAGTATAGGTACTATGCACAATATATAACAAGTAATTATTATAGATTGTAGTAGTTCCATATAGAGCATACCTATCTACCATAAAACAAGTTATTATATCGCAAATAACATGACCACAACTCAGGATTTTTAAATGTATAGGTAGGTGCGTGTAATTTAAAAACTAATAATTATGGAACATTTTGATTACTAGAGCCTAATAACTATAATTATTAATAAGCAATTAAGGATACAATGAATTTTAATAGTTTTTTGATGCTTGTCAATCATAAATTAAGGCTAAGTAACTGTTAGACGTAAACATTAAACACTATAGATAATGTACTTAAGATAATGGAGACGTACAGTTACCTAATAAAATTCATTGTTTTACTAAAAACTAACGTTAAGTACGTTAGTTTTTAGTAAAACAACGAACACTGTTTATTAAGTAGGTATTAACATATTGGAAAAGACTTTCAAAAACTGTCAACGTCATTATTATTTATCACAGTCATAATATAGTACCTACTTTGATTGTTCAAGATGATAGAAAACTTTATATAAAATAAAAAAAAAACCGTCACTACAAATAACATAAAATAAAAACAATTAATATTACATCACTAAGTACCTACATTAAATACTTATAAGGGATTTTATTTATATTTTGATATTGTAGTAAATGAAGCTAAAATTATTAAAAAAATTATAATTGTCAATATTTCGTATTTTTCGCCTATACTCGTAGGTAATATTCATTTTAGAACTTACTAAGTCAAGCATGCACGTACGTGTTTCGTTTTGGTATTTTTTTTTGCAATCTTTCAAATGATATTGAACAGGGGCAATAGTTATCTCATAAAAACCTGCCAGTTATAAGCGTGGCAGGTTTTTTGAACTGTTTTCATACTAAATTGTAGGTATTCTGTTACTAAATAGTGACATTAGCGCGTTTTAGCTCGTTTTTTGCCGTCAAAAGCTTCTTGTTTTCGTATATTTGTAGCCACATCGCTTGACATTATGCTGGGCAGAGAAACAGTTCAGAGCTTGCGATACGAATGCAGTGTCTTTAGACATTTTTACCACATTTCCGCTGTATAGCGTCCGTGGCTACTTTGAAAACCAATACATACTAGAGTAAGGTCAGTTAACTCATAGAAAAGACATAAACGCGATATTCGCTTTTTTCTCATTTCGCTTAGCTTTTATCTTACTGGTTTCCATCCACAACTCCATCCGTGTCTCGTCCGTCCTATCTTCCTGTAGATTCTCATATTTTTTAAGGATTGTATTTTGAAGATTTACATCTAAATTGACCACTTATCGCTGACTATACCTATTTTTCAAATTTTGTAATATAGCTAGGTACAGTATTTTTTATTGTAGAAGATCATTGGCTAGGTAGCTAAACGTAGGTGTAACGTCATCGTGCTGTTTACTCCGGGCCTTGTAGGAAAACAGGCCACGTTTCTTGAATTTACACGCTACAATCTACAAGTTTATTGGTACCTAGCGATGTTGCTACCTAATTATTTTGCAAAGAGAAATCGTACTCTACTAAATATCTAGAAACGGATGTTTGGCTGATTGTAGTTTATAGACAAGACTAGAAATTCAAGAACAACATTTCTTGATCTTGAATTATCTATCTATCTAAATAAAACGTACGAATTTTATACTAAATCCTATAAAAAATCTGCTACTCCATATTTTTTTCTAACTATAAGTCTTTGTTGAGGTCAGATTTTTGCTTTTGCACTGTTTATTCCAAACTTGTTGATACAGATAAGAACCTTCTGAATTATTTGAAAGTGGTCTTATTACACCTTGCACCCAGGAGATTATTTTGTTTTTTTTTGTTCAGATGAATAATTACATAACATAATAATATGAATAAGAATCATTTATTGTCAATTATTATGATATTGTCCTGCGCCCACAACCTTAAAAACACACGCACAATAAACCAGGATAAAGAATTCGGTGAGTCTTTGTTGGTCTTTGTGACCTTGCAAAGAGATTGTCTAATATTGGAACAGATGTATACGATACGATGACATTTGATTATATCCTTCATCAATGAGGATTAAAATCACAGCACATAATACAAATGTAAGCCAAACCAATTTACTAATAAATGGTACTTGGGTACTTCTCAACGTCATAAGGTATTAGAGCGAACTGTAAAAAAATACATTCATAATATTGATCTTCTAACTACAGTGAATTGCTAACAACTTTCAATGAGAAACTGTAAGAAAATACTTAGATGGAGAAGCAATTTTAACATGAGCCACGAGCTTTAGGTAATCATGGTTTGATTTTTAATCATCAATTTCTGCGTCGTCTTCATCTATTTGAAGTAAAATATACCAAATATACGAATAAATAACCTATGTATTTAGAAAGGATTTTAGACTAGTGAGATCTCTCCTAATAAGTAAAGGTTCATTGTATCTAAATGGTTCAAATTTTGGCGTTGCGTAGGCTTACTGGGACAGTTAACGGTGCCACCATAAAATACCTTGCCCAATATAGGACTTTGACAAATAATAAACAATCTAAATAGAGTTAAAAAAAATACAACTTTAGAAATTTTTATAAGCCATTTTAATTTAAATTACCTATATACAATGTATTTCCGGACTTACAGTGTAACAGCTCCAGTGTCTGCAGGCACTGAGACAAACCTAATAAGGTTTTACAGTGTTCTCATTTAAATTAATTAAAAAAAAACTATTTATAGAAAAAAACTGCTATCACTGATTCAAAATCGATTATCACTTAATTTTAATCAATTACAAAGTAAAAATTAAGACTATTATACTATTTTACATCAAAATAGCTTAGTTTTATTTTATTTTGCTATAGTTAAAAAATGTGATTTGATTTTAAAAAATCTACATTGTACACTAGTTGAATTATCTAAATTGCGAATAGTATTTGCAGGACATTATCAAATTTCCGACCCCCTTCCACCTGTTTTTCAGGTTTGAAAGATGTTTCACACATCATCATGTCTTCGTCAACTTTTGATCTTTCCTTCGAGACTTTAATCTCTTGTTTTACCTTGTTTGGTTCCTTTTTGCGGGATGTTCCTTCAAGATTTATTTCTTGGTTGATATTGAAAACATTTCGAGGTAAACTTTCTAAGGTATCATTGTTACCTTTTCTTTCGAGCTTAATATCACTGTCTGTGTGACTAACTGTACCTCGCAGGTTAACAATTACCGTTGGTTTGATCACTGTTTGCGTTTCGCGGTTCCCAATTTGACTCTGACCAGCCATAGTATTAGTCAGTTGCATATAGTCTTCAGTTGATACAACTGGTTGGTCTTCTTCATTTTCCTTGTTTCTAATAGGTTTGTTTTTGTTTATAAACTGCGGGCGTTGTTTAGGTCTCTGTGTTGGTCTGGATCCTTTAGTATGTGTATCAATAAAAACTACTACTTCTTTTGATGCTGCCTTTTCTTCGTTTTTATCTTTGGATGTTTCTGTGTTTTCTTTAGTTGCTTCATATTTTTCGCCGTTTGTGATTTCTAAGTTTTTGGGAAAACGGTATTTTAGTCGTGGCATTTCTACTCTATCGTTTCTTCGAGGGATAAAATCTGCGTCGCTTGAGAGCTGAAGTGGTTCGTTTTCGTATCCGTATCTCTCATAGTTTTGCGATAGATTGTTATCCTCGCTATGATTTATTTCTTCTGGTCTAGAGCGTATTCTCAGAGATTCTATGACGTCACGGAATAAGGATCTTTGCTCTGGTTTTGGTGGCGTTTCTCGAGCTATCCACGGATTTGCGCTCGTAAGGATAATCATGTACGTGACACAAATGAAGCAGTGCATCTGTAGAAGGAAGTTGCACTTTATAAACAATCATAAATTTCTTATATTTCAGATATCAGGGTTATTCATCATCATTATTAATCAGTGATGATTACAATCATAGATTGCTAATAAACAAAAAATGATCAAGTTTGAGCTAGTGACCTAGAAATGTAAGTTCAACAACACCTTTAAATTGCGCGTGAACGTTCACTTTGAAATCATATTGACGTTCACAAGTAAAAAAATATTACGTGCTCGATTCTATAAGTAGGTACCTAAATAGGTATACTTAATCGAATTGAATACTTATGATCGCTCTAAGTTCGTAATTGTAGCAACTTGAATGAAACAGCTAAATAATCAGGGCTCTGATTCTATAATATTGGTCGTTTGAATTTGTGAGGTGCTCAGATAAATAAAAAGTGTTAGGTATATTATTATGGTTATATGCACTAAGAATGCCCAACATCTGAATAAAGATAGACCCTCTGAGTTTTAGAATAAATTTTTTTTTTTTCGTTAAAACGATAGTTAGTTTATTTGTTTGGGAAACATCCACGCCTCTCTAAAAAAGTAGTCAGAGGCATGTGTATATTTTTTACAATATTACATACCTAATACATAAAATTTACATCCTTGACAGGTTGTAAGCCATAACATGCTATAATACCGATTATTTTCCTCACGGTGTTTTCCTTTACCATCTGCGAGCGCTAGTTAGCAAATCAGTATATTTACAACTACCTGATACCCGCGACTTCGTACGCGTGCGAAACTTTCCACCAAAATATCTGTCAACCAGCATACGATAAACCTCGTGCCAAAGGCGGCTTTTGGTTTAGAGAGGTCAAGCTGTATCTAAGAATCCACGTCTTTGATTTCAATAAAATATAGCCTATGTTTCAATCCGGAAAAAGGGCTTCTGAATGGTATAAGTTTCATTGAAATTGGTCCAGTAGTTAAGGCGTGATCCGCGAACAAACAAACAGACAAACAGGATTTTTGAAATTAGAATCGTTTATTTAGTAGAACTGCATATTTAGTTTTCCCATATCTTTAATTTTAGTTTTTAGCTTTCTTACAGTTTTAGAATAGTGTTTACAATGTAAAAAAAAAAACAGAATAATCCTACCTTTCTGGTGTTGTCCGGCGTCCAGTGCACGTAAGACTGAACAGGCAGCTAGACCGGGAAGCCAGGGTTGATTAACCTCTCCTGAACTGCAGGTGCAGACAACTTTTAGTCTAGGAATAAATAGGTGCTCTATTTACTTTGGAAGACATAACATAGGTAAGTCAAAACGTCTTTCAAAAAGTGTGTTTTAAAATTCTTCAAAGGTTGGCAACGCGCGTGTGTCACCTCTGGTGTTGGAGGCGTCCAGAGGCGTAACCGCTTCCCATCAGGCGGGCCGTACACTTGTTTGTCTACTTTGTTGTATAAGTGGTGAAATCTGAAGTTTTGTGGTCGCTTCAAGCCTTTGTCGGTAAAGACGATTTTTGTAGAACGGAATAGTTCACGAACATAGGTTTAAGACTGCGTGGAAAGCTGCTGAGCACTCCAACGGATAGAGCTCTACTAATATGGAATCAATCACACCAATATTACAGGTTAGACCTTGATTCGACCGAAATAAATTTGACAGTGATGGGTATACTAAGTGTTCCCTTAGATTTACGATCAGTAGTGGTCTGGGCGGTAACCCATCCATATGACAAACGTTGATAACCTCAATTGCCCGTGAAGAAAGCTCAAAAATCTACATTTAAACTGGTGATGGTGAAACGCTACCTTCAAAAATACTTAACTCGTAGGAATAAAATTCAATTTCAAAGCTAAATGACAGATTCTAGAAAACTGTGGAAGTTAAAAATACGATATAAAATTCTGGCCAAATGTTTACCGCCCCTGGACAGAATCAACTAGCAACATGTCTTGTCGGGAACTACTCCCGATGTCCGGAACCACTTAGCAGAGAATTTTGCTTACACAAATACCTACCTTATTTCTATTGTTTATAGCGGTGCAAATTGCATAAAACTTTGCAAATTTTTTACTGCATGCGCACTTGATCGGACGGGTTCATGAATAGATCATAATAAAATCTCGGAAACTTCGTAATGCTGCTATAGGTACCTACTTAAATAGATACATCTTGGTTATCTAATGTACCATGAGTATAATATGTTTGCTCTGGGTGGTCTTGCGTGATCATAAATGTAATGGCCCATTTTTCACGCAATAATTCCTTCTGCCAGATTTTAATTTCATCAATCCATAAAATAAATGTTTTCGTCAAAAAATAAAATAAAATAACTCATAAATGTATAAAAAATATTTTATTTTAATTTCCACCACTCCTGTTAAAACCCTCAAAGCAATTTGTCAAGCGCTTTCTGAAAATATCTCTCCAAATCACATTTCATTACTTACAAGTAGGTACCAACTTATATTTATTGCGTGTACCCAATAATACCAAAATTTATTTTATTTTTAAACTACCTACATTGCCCTACATTTTGAACTTCTGAATCGGAAAGCCTTGGTCGGTAATTCTTACAAAACTATGATCTAGTAACCAACTGCACAGTGAAGTTGTCAGCGTCTCTCATCATGACGTCGAATTGCACCCTCAAGGGTCGGAGTACGGTTTTGGGGTCATCATCCGGGGGCAGGATGCGGTACTGGCGAATCAGCGATGATAGAGACGTCTTCAGCGACATCATAGCATAATGAGACCCTGAAACATGAAACAATCATAAATATGTATACAGTAAAATGGTGACGTCAATAAAAAAATCACGAGAGTTCATAGCGTAATTGAATAGCAAAAAAGTTTTAGATTCTTGTTGAAAACTTTGCTATGGGAATTTATTCAGTCTGGTATTTTTTCTAACCCCACAATACAGTAAATCTTATCTAAAAATAGGATGCCGAAGGTTTTCCTAACAAGAAAGTTTTCGACTTGTTTCGAACGTTCCGCGATTTGGGTGTCTAGAACCTCAGACCAAACTTATATTATTCGACAAATCCTAGCAAATAAAAAGAGAGTTCCAATTTACCAATACAGTTCCTGACTCCATAGCTGAAAGGCAAGAAGGCAGCCGGGTGCTTCGGTGCGGACTCCAGGAAGCGCTCTGGTTTGAACTGCTCAGGCTCCTCCCAGTACAGCGGATTGTGGTGGACTGCCCACACGTTGATGACCACGCTTGTACCAGCTACTAAGCTTTGGCCTGATGCTGTAAATTGAATATTTTATGGACTTAGACATTATACCAACCTGAATCATTCTATAACCACACATCTACGACGCAGATAATTGATTTTCACGACAAACAATGAACCTTCTCCATTCACAAATCTACGGTCAAACATTACTTCAGCGTGGAAGTTATTGGGTACCTATATGAGAAATTGTATTCAAAGACATGTTCGTCCGTCCATTTTAATGTGGTTTCTATGCCTTTGTTAACTTGACATTAGTTTTCGCTGTTAGAATGCTGACCAGTGATTTATCCCTCCTTCCCAAAAGAGTTTTGGTCTAAATCATCTCTACTTACGAAGTATAATATCTTTGTCAACTTTTCTTAGCAATGCTGGACCTGGTGGGTACATCCTCAAGGTCTCTTTAATAACAGCTTCTGTATACTTTAAGTGAAGTAATTCTTCCGATCCTATGGGCCTTTTGGAATCTTTCAAAACTTGCATGATCCTGTGAAGAAGATTATGCTTCTGAGGATCAAATTTTATATTATGTAAAACTAATGTATGTTAAAAGAAAATATTAGGCGCTAACTTGATTCACAGATTGACCACAGTGGTCATCGCATCTGAGGCATAAATAATAACCCTTCTTTTGCTGCACGCAGTCGGGTAAAAAGTGCCCCTACCATCAAGTATCCAACTTACTCTTGGTAAACTTTTTCCTGGATCTGAGGGTGTCTGGACATCATTACGAGTACAAACGATAAAGTTATCGATGTAGTGTCGGTGGCAGCAAAGGTCACGATGAAGGATTCCTCTCGAAGGTACACCTCGTCCAACTTTTCATTGTTCTTCATGAAATATTCAACCATTGACTCCAAGATCGTTTTTTTTGTCTTTGGTATATCTAAAAGTTGTAAATAACTTTGTGATTATAATTTCCTTATTTTCAAAGTGCTCGTAGTATTTAACAGTTCTATTGCTACCTATTATATTTTGTACTAGTTGTCGCCCGCGGCGTTGCTCGCGTTCTAGACCTTTTAGAGTGACTTTTCAACATTTCTTTCTTAGTGCACCCCTACACTTCTATAAGGATATTACCCTTCAAATTTCCTGTAGGACTTATAGTTTACGCTGTGCGTTGATGGTCAGTCAGCTTCAAAAGAGTTTTATATATTTAGAAGATACAATACATACTTACATACATACAATACATACTTAATATATAATATATTAATACTTATTATATTAATACTCATAATGATAGAATACATACTTGATATATTTTCAGCATCAGATGCAGCGTTCATTTCAATTTCCTTACATTTTTTTATTATCGTCTAAAACAAAAAATATCTATGTGAGCAAAATATAGAGCTCTATGACGAAAGTTTCTTGTCAACGTAGCCATTATTATCACCGGGTACTTTATGGTTTAAATAGTATTAAAGCAAATATTTCTTTTTGTGGCCTCCAGGTTGCCCCCCACAGTTGTATCTGCTTACCTTATCAAGAAACTCAAATATCACATCACCGTTTTTCTTCAGTGCAGCGAATTGTGAAGTCATCTCATACACAGTCTGGTTATGGAGCCAGGGTAGACAGATGCGGTTGGAAACCAGCTCGCAACATACGCTAAGAGCCTTCATGACGGGGTGCTGTGGATTCTTTTGTGCTCCGATCTCAAAACCGTATATCGATTCTGAAAATGAATGAAGGGGTATTTATTTATTAGTTTATAGACAAGCAGCTTTCGCTTTTAGGTATGTCGGTATGTCTACGTCACACAGTGTTGTAAAGTCTTTTTCTTTTATTCACTTTTTTTAAGCACTGTTTTACTTATTCGTAGCCAGTTGTCGAGTTTGTTTTTGAAGGCATTTATGGAGTTAGCGGTAACAACTTCCTCAGCTAGCATGTTCTAGTTGTGGACCACTCTGTTGCTGAAGAAGTCATGTGCAACGTATGTATTGGCAGTATCACGAACTAATTTATGATGGTGGCCACGTGTTTTTAGTAGCGAATCAATTTCAAACTAGGGCGATAACAGCATAATAATATCCAAAATTAAAATGAATACACAGCGCCCTCTGGTGTTGTGAATGTACTCATAAAGACCACATGATCAACAGATCATCTAGACTAGCTTTTTTATAAGACTGACGATGACAGAAACAAATATATATTTACTTTTTTACTCCTACGTCCCTCTTTTGTTTCTCGTTAAGTGAATAGTATTCTTAGAGAAATAAATATCTTGAACCGAATACACTTACGGAAACTAAAGCTTAAGTGATAATTAGGTAAAAATTATTACCTGAAACAGAATCCAAGGAGTAAGCGGTAATATGGTCGTAAACGGAGATTGGTCCTTTATTGGTCACTCCCTGTAACTTGTCAGCGAGGAAGGCACTGTTCTTCTGAAATATATCGACGAATTGACTCAAGTTTTTTAAAGCAAAAACTGGATTTAAAATCTTGCGACGGCGGCGCCATTCTGGAACTAAAATGAAAAAATGTAATATTATCCATTGTAGAAATGGAATTAAATCTTCGAAACATAGAGTTACTGAATTAAAACAAAGTTAAAAGTTCATGGATGTAAAAATAACTTTGAAAACGAAAGGAAAAGAACATGGTCCAACGTCTTTCACCCTGTACCTTTTGTTTGAAGATAGTTATGTTTGACTCTCAACCTAAAGACCTAGAGCCCTAGTCCTGGAGCATTTGCTCTACTTTATATTTTTCTATGATTTTGTTTTCGCTTGCATTTGCAATGCATAAAAGTGTGTTGTCAGCCGTCTCTGCATCGCCAGCTGCATCCTCTCGCTCTGTGAGAGTCACATTAGATTAGTGCCTACAATAATAACGTAGATTTTGAATTAGTTTTAATTCTAAAAGGAAATTTTTACGTTCCCAAACTAAGAGTAGATGTTACTAACCAGGGGCCACCAACAGTCCGCTTCCAAATACCGATTTGAACATTTTCAAGGTGTCATCTTTTTCGAGACAGTTTCTCAGAATTATTTCGGCTATTTCAGCGTCTGCTACCACTAAAATAAAATAACATAAGAACAAACGTATTATTAGAAAGTTTAAATAAACTTGGGGGTAAATTTCGCTAATTCTGAACGGTGGTAGTATCAGAATGATAATGTTACGTTTCTTTAAGCATCCTACGGCTTCCTGTAATTATTCAATCCTATTAATTTAAAATTTTTAGTGATAACTAAGGTCCATACACTATTTTAATAAATCACAATTGTACTTAGCTTCTTACTTGCATAAAAATAGTTTAGAATCCAAGAATGTAGCGTTGTCAGGCCTCCTTGCTTCAAAGCTTCACGTCCGAGGTCCTGAACGGCTTTCATTTTAACTGAAAATAAAAACCACCAACTTTTCCTTCCAATTTTACATGTTGCACTATAAAATACAATCGAAAGCGAAAATTCCGGGTCATCTGTAAAAACTTAAATATCGTGAAGACTATGAAGGTTAGGTTAGTGAAATAAATTGTATTTACTTTTGCATAATTATATTGTACCTGTCGGATATCGTTTGGATACGCCTTTATGATAAATAAATGCTCTAGTAAAAAAAAGTTTTTTCTCCGTGCATTCACGATAACGAAAGGTGGTAATTATTTTGTTTGCAGTAGTACAGTATTACTATCCGGTGATCACCTTTAAATGGAGGGGATATCGGAGCGTAGGTACTTTGAGGTACAAGGTGATATAAAATTTTACTTCGGTCACCGTGCCGGGACATATACTATTAACAGTAAATTCGTCAAGTGACAGGTATTAAATGTTTACCATTCCTCCATAATCGAATGGAGAGCCGCTATCCACAGGACCTTGGAGGGAGTCACGATCCTCAACAATGAGGGACCGATTATGGAAGTTTACCATTACATTCCCACAAAAAAATATTTTTTTTCATCCCACCATCTCGGAAAGAGTATTTTTAATCTTCAATATCTGAGTGGAAAAGCCGTTTTTATTCTCTAGAGGATAAAGTAAATTGAATTTAGAACATCGTGTGCACTAAGTTTGTGAATTAAAAAAAACATTAAGCCTATTTACTGCTACCTCTATGGTGCCGAATATATCATACAACTTTTTTTTAATTTGTTAAAAACTCAGACTCGGAACCTTCTTGGTGTTCTTTTTTCAATTTGCTTTTTTTGCATTTAGTCATTTCCTCGCTGAGGTGGAATGAAAAGTTACGTGTTGCACTCGAGTGCAAAGATTTTTCACCTCGTGCTCTTTTGATTCCCTCGCTAACGCTCAGGATTCTAATTTTGAATCACTCGCTGCGCTCGTGATTCAATTTTAGAATCCTTCGATTGCTCGGTCATCAAAATTGAACACGCGGTTAAAAAGCAACTTTGCACTCTTGTATAACAAATAACTATTTATATTTTTTGTAGAATATTAACTTCTACATTCGCTTTGAAGGTTGTTTAGTCTGCACATAGCTGTATATTCGACAATCGTCTATTTAACTTGTTCTGTGCCTGTGCGACAATGTCAGTACTAAGACCCCATTTACATAATGCCATTTTCTTGTACATGCAAGATCAATAATTTAATGCAATAAATTAAGCCCAATAAATATCAGAAGAATTTACGAGCGCAAATATTACAAGAATTGCTTGTTGCAAGAAGATAGTTGTGTGTATATTCTACAGAAAATAATATTGCCTTGGTGGGAGTTGAACCCAAACAAAACATTCTGCATTATTTAGATTTAAAGCTTCTCTAAGCCAGCAGGGAAACAATATAATTTTATTTTGATTTAATTGTTACATAATTAGTACTAACCTTCTCCATTTCCAACCAGCATATAAGCATGTCCGATCACCGGTAACGATGGGATATCATTCTTGAACTGCTTGAAACACTGGATCTTCCGTCTTCTTGTCCACCTCAAAAACAGGAGCCAAATAATAACTAGGGTTGAGAGTAATATTAGCAACATTTTTGTGCACACACCGCAACTGTATAGTTCATACTAAATCAAGGTCTTTGTTTTTGTTTTGGAGGTCTTAATACAGTCCGCGATATGAAAAGATATAAAACTGAAATATCATGTCAACTATAACCCTTGACTTCCAGATACAAGATACGTTTATTTGGCAGAAATATTTATTAAGTACAAATTGGTCGTAATAGTAAGTAGGAGACGCTTTCAAACTTATTGCTATAACTATCTGAGAACAAAAATTTATGAATTTAATGAATGCAAAAAGTATTCATAAAAAAGTTGCTAATTTTCGCTAAAAACGACAAAATTTACCATGAATGGGTTTGTTTGTAATATCGGGAAATTTACAAATCATGGTCAAATTGTTCAATCCCGTTTCAGTGAAAATGTTGTTTAACCATGATAGTAGGTACCTTAGACTTGCTACTGACTGTACGGACAATGATCAAGATCATAGTATTCATTAAAACCGGTTTAAGAATTATTTAACTAAAACTTGTTTCACTGACGAATTGTTTTATGAAAATAAAATATTTTAGTTGGTATAGCAGAAAAACTAACACATAAAAATATCCTCCTATTTTATTAACATTTTTCATAACTATGCACTAGATTTTAATTCATATACCTAAATTGATATCAAAGGTAGATTGGTCAATGTTCCTAATGATCATCACAGATTAAAATCGCCGAGATATTCTGCAATCGATTATCGAATCGATTCCTCAGCGTCTAGCTTCCAGCTGTATTTCGAAGTCACTCGATTCCTTCATCATGATGTCGAATTTAAGGTTGAGAGGCTTTTCCATATCGCAACTGAGTCGATAGTTCCGAACCAACGCTGCCACTGAGGTCTGCATTGACATCATTGCGTACTTGTACCCTGTAATAGAACCAATTTGAACTTTATCTGTAACACAATTGAGGTGGAGGTTAAATTAAAAAGATGAATGGACAATTATTATTATAACCTACTTGTACTCTGTTTAAGACATTTCCTTGTAGTAAAGAAACAGTGCCTTGATAAAATAGATATCTTCTCTCAAAAAGTTATGAGGAGTGTTATGGTAAGGCGTTTTATGTTGAAAAATTCGCAAGTTTGTGCATTTTCACCATCTCATGATTACGCTGTCTATCAGATGTTTGTTTCTACTTTCGGCTAGTCCAAAATAAATATAATATATTTTTATCTGATACGTGAAATAGGTCGTAACTGTAGTGTTTCATTCCTTGAATTTATAAATAACGTAAATGCTTTTCTAGACGCAGATTTATGCACTGCCAAGCAAATGTTGGTTGAAATTTAGTTTTTGTTTATGAAGGGATGTTGGATAGCGTTAGAAATACCTCAGGATATGCATGAGATTAAGGGAATTAAGGAAAAATAAATCTTACCAACACAGGCCCTAGGTCCATAGCTGAACGGCAAAAATGCAGCTGGATGTGTCAGTTCTTGCCCTATGAACCGATCTGGTTTAAACTCTTCCGCATCAGCGCCCCAGTACTCAGGGTTATGGTGTACTGCCCAGACGTTGATCACGATTGATGTGCCTTTTGGTAGTTCTAATCCATTTGCTGTATGTAATAGAATTGTTTGGATATTGTGCTATTGAATTTTGCTTTTTACACTTTATTTTGTCGTGGTACAAGAAGCATTGAGAACATTATCATCATTAAGCCTAGGTATATCAGTCCGCTAGGTATTAAATAAAACGCGCTTCTGGAGCCCATTTTTTGACTCTTCTCTTCCAGTCTTTGCACTTACACTTTGCAAATCATTCACGTGCTCCAAAGATGTACACTTTATCAGAATCAGAATAAAGTTGAAACTTACGTAGCATAGTATCTTTTTCAATTTTCCTCACAAGAATGGGTACTGGAGGATACAGTCTGAGGCTCTCCTTGATGACCGCTTCTAAGTACTTGAGTCTTGGCAAGTCTTCGTAAGTGAGTGATCTGTCTGAGTCACCAAATACTTCTTGGATCCTGCAAGATTTAAAACCTTGAGTTGAGTAGGAGCTAGAATAGCTTAGTGATCGCTTTTAAATAAAAAGTACTCTTACTCTGCGTAAACTTTGTCTTGCACGTCGGGGTGCCTGGCCAGCATGAGGCTAGTGAACCCGGCTCCCACAGCTGACGTGTCAGTTCCAGCCAGTAATAGCACCAAGGTTTCCTCTCTCAACTCTTTGTTCGTGAAGCCTGCGGTGCCTCCGGAAGACTCAATGTACATTTCCAGAAAAGTCCTGCATTTTTCCCCGTTGACTAAAACAAACGACCTTTTGGTTTTTCAATATTCTTTTTAGCAGTATACCTACTTATATAAATTGTAACAGCTAATTCATCTATTAAAAGCATAAGTAAATGTATAAGTAGATTGGTCTTATTTTGTCTTAATTTGTTATGTTGTTTTGTTCTAGCAATCATGAACTCACTATCATTTCTTTTGTGGTTTTTATCGAAGTTTTCTTTGATTTCCTCACGTTTTTTCTTTATAATCTGCAATTAAAATAATCATGTATATTGTTAAAATTGTTCTATACTCCTGACTTTCCAGTTCTAACTACTGTATTGGACACTGTTAAGACAAATATAATTGGTTAGGTTAGGTTTGAATCACGCAAGTTTTCAAAATTAGATTTAGGTAATTTAAAAATACAAGTAGGTAGATTAAGTACCTTATCAACGAAGTCCCACATACAATAAATGTCTTTCATATACGAGTTGTATACCAAGAACTTGTACATTTGCTGAGCGAAATTTGGCATGCAAAGCCTCGTGGCCGACTTCTGGCAGTGCATGTTGAAAGCTTCCAAGAACGGTTGATTTGGGTTCCTCTGGGCACCCACTTTGACGCCTAGTGCTGTCTCTGTAAGATTTATAAGCCATTTACTTATGAAGAAGAATAATACTTTAAATTTTGTTAAGCCCTTTGTCTCCTTTGTAATAGAATGCGTCGTATGCATAATATCGGAAGCATTATATTTAGGTAAGATTACACGCACTTTGTCAATTTGGTATCACATTTTTTTTTAGAGACTACCTTTTTGTGAATTTGGATTTACATACCGCACACAGAATCCATAGTATACGTGGTGACAAACTTCCACAGGGGAAAACTGCCTTTGCCAGCAACTGACTTCAGCTGGTCAACCATCACAGAGCCCTGTTCGGAGAACACCTTCACGAACTGATTCAGATTCTTTATGCTGAAGATCGGAGCTATGACTTTACGGCGCGGACGCCAGATTGGTACTGAAAAAAAATGCTGTTATTTGTACTGAAAAGTAAGAAACAAAATAAATGTTTTAAACTACATACCTATTTAGTTTTAAATTTGATAAAGACATAATACATATATGCATCTGCATCAACCACGCACGTATTCATAAATAGCTGCATTTATGAATACTTGAACTTTCACCCACCTTTTGCAAAAATACTGCCGTTGCCGAACAGATCATGTTCTATAAAGATTATGTCATCTTTTTCGAGGCTGGTTTTCATCACGACCTCCAGAGTTTTTGGTTCAGCCACATCTGTGAAGTTTTGTTCATAGTAGGTAGTGCATAATTATCCACTTACATTTTATTTATTAGCCTTCATTTGTCACCAAGGACGAAATCAGTGGCCCAATGAAAGAGTGGCTTCATCCCGCACGGCCATACGATTTCGCTGAACCCCTGACACATGGAAGATTTCAGTGTAATAAAATAGTTATATTAGGTATAGTGAAATCTTCGCGCTTCTGACTATAGTTAGCGCGCTAAAAGTTACTTTGATTAAATAAAAGATCTGTTTAAAAAAAATCTCGCAAATCATAGTAAAAATATCATGGTAAAATTATTACTGACAGGCGTCATGGCTCAGTCGGTAGTAGTTCTGCCTTCCGTGCTGTGGGTCGTGGGTTCGATCCCCACCGAGAACAAACATTTGTGTGTTGTAAACATAGATGTTTGTTCTGTGTCTGGGTGTTTCTATGTATTATAAGTATGTATTTACAAAAAAAAAATGTATGAATGTAGTCTATCAGCCATCTAGCTTCCATCGTACAAGCTTTGCTTAGTTTGGGACTAGAAGGCGTTGTATTAAATGTCCGTGAATATTATTTATATTTATATTTATTTATTACTGCAGTATTTAGTAGTCAAAAGTATGACGGAAAGAGAGTATAGAAAAAAATATTTGTACTTACGCACAAATAAACGATGTCCCAACCAAATAGCCGTTAGGCCGCCAGTTTTATAGGAGATCTGTGCAAACCTTTTGAAAACCTTCATTTTATCTGAAATAGTATGATAAATTGTAAATAATAATAGCTCGTATGCAGATAAAATACTCAAATTTGAATCAAGACTCAATCATACACTAATTGTCTATTTTCTTTAAAAATCTATAAGTACTAAAGTCTATAAACTCGAGTTACGATTTTGCAGTTTTTTATGCGAACACAACTAAGCTTTTGATGATGCTGACTGACTGATTGTAGAGCTGGAAAAACTGGATTAGCCGAAAGCTGGGCTCAATGGCGCGTCTTGGGAGAGACCTACGTCCAGCAGTGGACTAATATGGGTGGTGATGATGATGATGAACCCTAAGCTTTGTATTTGCATTTCTGTCTAGCTAGTTTCTGAGTCCATAGAGCTTGTTTCAGAACGTTTGCTTGTTCACTTACTTTTAGAAGTCACAATTTTTTGCTCTCCCAGATTTAGTAGATTGTCGATTGTCAAGCATAGGTTTTTAAAAGTTTTTTTGAAGTTGTTTGAATTTCAGTCAAATTTTGACTATTGAGTGCAGCTTGACTCCTAATTCAAATTTCATCACACGTGGTATTTTTTGTCTTACCTTGACTACTACCCAATAGGGCCGATGCATGTCCAAGCAGGGGTAGGTACAGTAAATCATTCTTCAGCTGTGATGCCAGTTTATACTCTTTTCTATATTTCCACCTCATTAATATATAGTAAACTATCACACAACTCAATGCAATGTAGTACAGAAACATTTTGATCGTAAGAAAGTCAAAAATTCTTTTTTTTTTGGGATTATTTATCTTTGGAGTTTTGTATGCCTAGTCAGAAGCAAGATATAATATTATGTTCTACTAACTCATAGTTGAAATTAAATTCATTTAGTAATTTTTGACCTTTTGGTATTAATATTTCCCATATTTTATTTATAATCACAATTTTTTAAACATACGATGTTCGGCAATAATGGTTGTTTTTATACACAAAATATTTTGAATTTATTTATAAAAAAATATGCAGTCCACCTGTCCTATTCAAGTAGTCACGTTACTTAGAAGGCTGTTACTACAATAATATCTTATAAATACTTATTTCTTATAACTTCACTTGGTTCATAATAATAACTATTATCTATTCACACGATAGTTTTATTATGAATGACAAATAAAGAAAATTGTCATAGAAGGTGTAAAATAATTAGGTATTATCTTCAAATTTTTTAAAGCTTTAGAAAAAATAATGTTTAAAAAGGTGACAGATCAAAGAAATTATAAACTTTTATGATCAAGAAGCATGCTCTGATAGTTTAGGTTTTCGAGAGAAGGTAGTCTTTTTACACCCTGTAAAAAATAACTGGACTGTTATAAAAACTAACAAGTAAATACGCAACTGATTGACCATCGAGTCATCTCGGCTTTCTTACAGTGTTTCGTAACTAACTTCTGCAACGAGATTGCGTGACTTTTTTTTTATTTGTTCTTATCAAGTCCCTTCATTTTCATTCTATCCAAGATACTCTGAGGTTTTGGGATAAAAATAATAGAGTAGGCTTTATTCTGTTTGATTAGACTACAAAGTAAGTATACCAACCTTCTTCATGTTTTATCGAAATCGGTCCACGCGCTGCGATGTGATGTGATGAGTAATAATATAAGTAAGTTCCGAATTCCGAACACTATAACTGAAAATTCACTCTCACTTATTTTAGTTTAGGTACTTATTTTTTTGTTTCATACAAAAGTATGGAACAACTACATTGTTCATGTGCAAGTGATTGTTGATCAGGCTGTTAACGTATGGGGTGGTATAGGAACCTAACTACCTACTAAAAAAATGTGTTCACGCCACCCTCATTTAAGTACCTACAATAAATAAATAAATAAATAAATAAATATTCAAGGACACTTAACACAACGCCTTCTAGTCCCAAACTAAGCAAAGCTTGTACGATGGAAACTAGATGGCTGATAGAATACATACATAAATTTTTTTTGTAAATACATACTTATAATGCATAGAAACACCCAGACACAGAACAAACATCTATGTTTTACAACACACAAATGTTTGTTCTCGGTGGGGATCGAACCCACGACCCACAGCACGGAAGGCAGAACTACTACCGACTGAGCCATGACGCCTGTCCTGAAATTTGTACTACTATTCAATTTTCAGATGCCCAAAGCTGTAAAGCTGCCACTGTTTAAAAAAAGTAAGCTAGATTAAGATTAGGTTAGGTACGTACCTAGGTAGGTATAACAAAAAATATAAGTAAGTACGGTAATTACAACAACGAGACTATAATAATAGTAAGTTTACGCAATTAAATAGGTATAACTCTTAGGTCATATAAATGTACCTATAAATAATTAACTTACTCGTTGGTACAGTTCGCAACATAGGCATACATGGTAACAAAGCTTCTTTACATAATTACTACCTTTTCTAGTTGAAAAAACAGTCTGAGCTCCATCTTTTATTTATAAGAAGAACTAACTGCTTGCGATTTCTATTAATAAAGTTTCACGTTATTTCAAAAGATGGCGCTAACTATGCCAGCCAAAACGAGTGTGTATGATGTTTTCACTAGTTATATTTTATACTTAGTATTATTATGATCTGTGCTACTGACTAAGCAGGTCCACATGATGGTCACCAAGGCTTATCTACGTTTGCAATAGTATTTAATATGATCTGTGGCAAAGGTGTCACGCACTATAATAAAATTCTTGATAAAATCAACAGTTGTAAAAAAAAAAATGCTCTAAATTTTTTTTTATTTATTTCTGTTGTTTATGGTTTTGGCAACCCTTTTTAAGTTATTGAAAAGGCTCTCCTTAGGCTAAGGACCAGAAATAAGGGATAATGAATTCGCAATGAGCCCCCGGGCGGGGATTGGGCTCTCTCTCTTTTTTACGGTTTATTTAAAAGGACCATTATTTTTATCGTTTGATTTTACACCTTTACGATACTGGCCCTGATGAAACGTTTGTGAAAATAATTATAATACTTCCTACATAGGTACGCATAGATATAAAATAAAAGAAACAGTAAAAACAAAAGTTAATAAATTTTTTGGTTTTTCTTTATTATTTGGATTTATTTTTTCCTGAATCGCCTAGTTTTTGTTTTTGTAACATTTTGTTTTCTTTTACGAGCCTCCCAGTTTGTAGTTCCATAATCAGCCATATTGCCCCATTATTTCCCATGTCGCTCGAATCGTGCCCAGAATAGTGAACTGTCACTTATTGCCATCCAAACTAGTCTATTCATACCCCCTCAACTTTATTGCAATAGATATAGAGTCTATATTGGATAGTCCTGATTGTAGATGGTGTTGTTAGGTCAATGACGTATGTACCGTGGCAATCACAGCTCTTTAGGGATGGTGATAAACAACAGTGCTTTATGTGATCTCTCACACTTGACTCTTGACTTCATTCGTGCAGTTAATCTAATTGGTATTGGTGGTGATTCTGGTGTTAATGTACGTAATAAGTATAGGTCTTATTATGTTCAAAGTTAAGGTCCAAATTAGCATACCACTTCAATTACAACCTAACTGTTTTTGTGCTGATTTATATGATGTTTTCGCCGAAAGAAAAATTTGGATAATAATGCTAGTTTAAACTTTAGTTTAAACATTGAGAACGATTGTATTTTAAATACTTAGGTCTAGTTAGTAAGTGGCAAACGTTCCTGCAACACGACGTTGCATCGCAGTAACTAGTTTTTTAGACCCTTGGCAGTCTAAACACGGCACTGGGTCTCCGAAAACATTTTTGTGAACCTCATTGAGAATTCATTGTAAGTATAAAACTCTTCTAAGAAAACGATGAGGTCTTGTCACTTTTAGATGTAATCTACCATCAAGCCGCAATTCAGATTCTTCTCAGCCTTTCAGATAGAGCCTCTAACTTCGAGTATTCCCGAGACCGTAATAAAAGGAATTAATTTACGAGTTTGAATTAGATTTGGCAGAACTGGGACCTAGAGACTCGTAGTTTAGGTATATTATGTTTATGACGAAATAAATATAGAGGTACTTGATATTAAGGGTTGTTACGCCTTGAGTACCGTCTACATTAAACAAGTAATTTTAGATACCCTTGTAAAGTAATTTTTTTATTGCCCGTCAGGGTTTTAAGTAATTTTTTCTTAATAAAACTTAAGATACCTATGACCAAGTGGAAATTTATACCAAAAGTTTTTAAAATGGATGGCCTCAGTGATTTGAAAGAAGTCATTGGTTCGAGTAAGTAAAAAATAATATTTAAAAAATTATAAAACCTCCTTCAAATCTAGATTTCTTTTATCGACAGGTAGAGATTTCGAGGGGGTGTTTAATTTTATACGAATTTCGTTGGTACATAAATTAACAGATACAAAAGTAAAAATTCTTATTGAGAAACTGACATGATAAGAAATCTTTGCACAGAATAAGATGTCTTGGTGTTGGAGACTGTAATCTAAAACAGGCTTTGTAACTTTTGTAAGCAACACCATAATTTTAAATCATCAATCATCAAGGGCATTTAGCATTAGATACTCGTAGATAAAGGGATCTACAAGAAATTACGCTAAAAGTACTGAGCCCGTAGTCTGTGCATTTGTTTTACTTTTGACTCGAATTTTGTATGAAACCCGGATAAGCGCCTCTTGCGGAAGATTTTGGAATTATACAATTCCCAACAAAATTTCTTGCTTTTCGAATGCGTTTGCGTGTGCTATAATCGAGTCGAAAGTAAAACCAATGCACAGACTACGGGCTCTGCACAAGTGCTACGCAAGGACTACGCATGTGCTACGCAAATGCTACGCAGAAACCACGTAGGCACTACGCATACGCTACGCAGTTTTTTTTACCTACGAATGGCTTTTTGTGTCTCATATAGCGTAGTAACCTAACCGCTTGCTTCAACCTAATTGCTTCATTCATTTTCTTTACTAAACACAACTGGGACTTGAACCTACAATATTATAATAAAGGTCAGATCCCTACGCTAGACTATCCCTTGATTATCTTTTCTTTTACTCAGCTTAAAATGTCGCAGTAAAAAATAATTTACGCGACTTTGAAAGTCACAAAGCGAGCCTCCGAAAATTCAGCAACTTTCAACAAGTGCCAGGGATCAGTCAGCGGCTGTAGCTTTAACTTCAAGCGCTTTCTCTGATTTACATATAAAACAGGTTATCTGACTGTTTGGGGCTGAACTAGTTCTTTGATGGTCATTTTGTTTCTGCACTGTGCATTTCTACTTGTACATTATCATTTTCATTGCAAATCGGTCAAAACCGCTTAAGCCTCAAATGCAGTACCTAAGGTTTTCCGCGCAAGAGCCAGCCGTAAAGCCACTAAGTAGACTTCTCATACATTTAACTATGATATTTTCTATCCTATTCTATCTTATAAAAGATAGGGTCTTTTCAAAAGTTAGAGTAGACATAATGTCCTGATTACGTATGTCTACTCTAACTTTTTATAAGATAGACCATAATGTTTCGCATGTAGTTATGTCTGTTGCAAGAGGTAAGATAAGTACATTTAATATAAGTAAGTAAGTATATTTTTCATGTAAGTGTTACTATTTACATATTATGTAGTTTACCTATATATATTTTAATTTATACACATAATTGGTGAAATTAATTTATTAAATGTAGTCTTTTTAATACACCGTCACTTTCGTTCATATAAAATCCAGTCCATCCAAAGGTTGCCTGGAAGAGATCGCTCATAGCGATAAGGCCGCCCATTGTACTTCACATAAGAATAATGAACTCTGGGTTTATTTTATAATTTCTGTAAAAGTGGTGTACAATAAAGAGTTTTCTATCTATCTACATTTTTCTCCGAGTGCAGAAAAAACCAAAGAACTCTGGCCGTCAAGCTGGCCGTCGCGAGTTGGTTGCCAAGTGCAACCATTGTCGTATGTTAGTCGCAGAACAAAGAACGTTGTTTTGTGGATATTTGTGAGAGACCAAATTAAATACGAGCAAAAATCTGCTTTCTAAGAAAAAAGCCCTGTCTGGCTTTGCACCTTTCAACATGTCCAAATATTGTTTGTGACAAAGTTGGAAGGGCTGTCAGTTTGCGACCTCGTTTGGTTGGCAGATCTTTAAATATAAAGCTGTCTCTCAACCGACGCGGAGTATCACACAACTATATTAGTCCAGTTATCCGAATTGGCCAACCGGGCGATAAATAAATATTAACGGACATTTTAATACAACGCTTTCTAGTCCCAAACTAAGCAAAGCTTGTACTCTGGAAACTAGATGGCTGATAGAATACATATAACATACATATTATATTTTTTTGTATATACCTACATACTTATAATACATAGTAACACCCAGACACAGTGACACACAACAAACATCTATGTTTGCCACACACAAATGTTTGTTCTCGGTGGGGATCGAACCCACGACCCACAGCACGGAAGGCATAGCTACTACCGACTGAGCTATGACGCCTGTCATTGCTAGTTCATTCGAGCTCACAAAAAATCGTTAAGAAAAGGTATGCATGTAAGAAAAAGAACGGAAGTGCTTAGTTAAGCACTGAGCGTATTACATTGCTGCTTTTAACACCCCTACACCCAATAAACGCATTCACCAAAGTGCAAATGGTCCCACAAACATAATTACAGTCTAAACTTTTGCTTCACAGGTACGTATACAATAGTACCTACTACATCAGGCACGATTTAGGTACAAACTGATATTTATTCTGTGGTTCAACAGGGCCAAATTCGAGGAGTCGGAAATTGGGGTTCAAAGTCGAATCCCATGCACTGTAACATTACAGTCGGTAGAGTATAGAAATCTAACGAAAATGAACTATCGGATTGCTATTTGTCTGCAATTTTTTTTGTAAATACATACCTACTTAAAATACCTACATGGTAACACCTAGACATAAAATAAACATCTAATATGTAATCACACAAATGCTTGTTCTCAGTAGGGATCGAACCGACGACCCACAGCTCGGAAGGTACAGTTACGAGTGGCAATACGTGATATTGCCGCAATGCTTATGAAGATGTTTTCTAAACAAACTATTTCCACGATAACATCGTCATGTGGAGGTACGTTGTGTGAGTGTATAGAAATACTTAGTTTTCTTAGGCTCTTGGAGGTGGTTTTAGTAGTAGTAGAGCTCTTTGTGAGAGCTCGTCCGGGGAAGTACTACCACCGTACCTATTTCTGCCGCCAAGCAGCGATGCTCGCATTGCTGTGTTCCGGTTTGAAGGGTAAGGGCGCCGGTGTAATTACAGGCACATGAGACTTCAAGATCTTTACGTCTCAGAGTGATGGACGCAGTGCATTGCCTTACAGGGCACGTCCTCATCGGACTTGCTCCGTGAGGTAATGCATTGTTATAGGCAGAAGTTACTACTTAACATCAGATGAGCTATTAGCTTGTTCCATTACTTATATCATTTAAAAAAAAAAGGTGGTGCCCTAGCATCTGTTGATGTTCACTTAGGTAACTCAAAGCATTTACCATTTAACCCTATTTAAGCACCTCTTGGCACGGACCTGTTTCGTGTAACATTTGCATTTAATGAGAGAGTCGATCAAAGGTGAACGAGCGTAAATACTCGCAGGTAAGTGTTGCTATTTAACCCGAAGCAATTACTACGAGATGCCAGGTTTTCAGAATATCGAATCGTGGAACCTTTATGGTGTAACCTATCATTACTTTAGTATAGACTGGTGAGAAAGGAGATAAAAAAAAAGTCGTATAGAATCATCATCAATATATATAAAACTCTTTTGAAGCTGAATTAGAATCATCGCACAGCCTAAACTACTAGAGGTATGAAATTTGGAGGGTAGTATCCTTATAGTGTACGGGTGCACCAAGAAAGGAATTTTGAAACGTCACACTCTAAAGGGTAGAACGCGAGCAACGCCGCGGGCGACGTCTAGTTTACCTATAATGTGAACTAATAAATAGACAGGCACGTAATTAGTTATGATTTATACAAGTTTGCGCCCTCGTTTTGTTGCCATGCCAACTAGATGAGGGTGCAATTTGTATAATAATTTGAATTGCATCAAAAAGAAGAGTTTAGTGACAGTTTTAATCGAGTACTGTAGGGCTACTCTTGAAAATTCGAATCAAACTGGATCTGGATTTCGACAGACACTGTGTCTTTTTGTACTGAAAAATAGTATTATTTCTGTAAAAACCTGCGATATGAATTGGAACGGGGGTCCAGAGTAACCCTGATATGAAGTAGGAGTTATAATGGAATTGTTCTAAAACACCAAATCGTGCGACCTTTTCCTCTATTTTCCACAAAAACAATATTTATTTTTACTGGTTTACCTTACAGCCTTAATATATTTTGTCCTTGTTTCCAAGCCCTGAATTTATAAAGCCCGAGGCACAGAACACGCGTTTATTAGTGATTTCCCTGCAGTATCACTCAGCTGGCCCTGGAGACTGCACGCTTAGCATGAGCGCCGATGTTTTCTACCGAAAAGAAGACCAATCGCTTTGTCCCCTTCTTTTGTTCGACGGAAAATGAGACAGAATTTGTTTTATTTTACTTTTTCGTTACGCAAATCGCTGTCTAGAGCGCTCATACTAAGCCTGGCTGTTTACTAACCTTTGCGGTGTAATATACATTATATACGCTTTTTTTTTTGGAAGAGCAATAGAAAGGTTAGTATAAGTGAATATACTGAATTGTTTATTTGAGTTTGTAAACAAATTTAATACAACTAGCAAGCAAGCAACCTCGCATGGGTTATAGTGATTCTGTTGACGGAGTTTTTAGGCCGCCTTAAGGCCTCCGTCGTGGCTTAAGGATTGCTAGAGCCGGGAACGACAGTTTAACGTGCCCACCAAAGCACGGAAGCGTTCAGATGTAAATGCCACTAACGGTCACCCATCCAAATAGTGACCGCGGAGAACGTCGCTTAACATAGACAATCGGTTAAGATTGACTAAGCAAGTTACGCCACGAGCGCTTCACTATACAACTAATACCCGTTTATCTCCCGTAACACAACTGCTTGGCTCAACCAGTAGTACCATGGGGAAGTAATACCTACCTATGCGGTATTAGTTGAGGTTAATCATTTTTTTTTATTATATAAAACTCTTTTGAAGCTGACTTAGAATCAACGCACAGCATAAACTATAAGTCCTAGAGGTATGAAATTTGGAGGGTAGTATCCTTATACAGGGTGTTACCAGACCACTTCCGAAAACGAAAGGGGGAGCTACAGCACACCAAAACCCAACCAAAAAAAAATTTGTTATCCTGAAAAATAATTATAGCCGGAGAAAACAATGTTTAAAGATTTGTATTTATTTCGCCAGCCCGCAATGTACGCATTCACGTAGGTAAGGTCGAGGCGTAGTACTATTATTTATTCTGTGTCGTAAGTGCCTACTAACGTAGGTCGCTCGCACGTCGCGTACTTGAATGACCCGCGATGAACTCTCAGCTGTTCATGCTGTAGTAGACGTAATCTGCATGCTGCGTGTACATTGCTGCTTTATTTATTTTTTTGCTTTTTTAAATGAGATAATTAGGTAGATATGTCTTATTATGTTGTACTGTGTGTATGTAACTAGAAAAAAAATTAAAAAGAGATAGTCAAGTCAATTTTTTTTTTCGCGATTTTTTTCGCTTAATGTTTTCAGTATCATGGTCTGATTGGAACCTCCAAGTTTTCGGAAGTGGTCTGGTAACACCCTGTATAGTGTAGGGGTGCACTAAGAAAGGAATTTTGAAACGTCACACTCTAAAGGGTAGAACGCGAGCAACGCTGCGGGCAACGGCTAGTTATGTAGGTAATTGCATCACGGTATCTAAATCATCACGCTTGCTCACACTTGAACAAGACAATGGTTGGTAGGTACATTAATATTAATAATAACAAATAGTACATAATTAACCCTGTAATTACATTTTCTATTAAAAACAGTTTATTATTAAACAATAGAATAACTGTTATTATTAAGTACTATAAATGGCTACTAGAATCCGGGTCATCTATAAAAACTTAAATATCTTGGAAACCACGAATGATAGCTTAGAGAAATTATGTAGTAGGTACCTATAATAAACTGTCGATAAAAAAGAATTTATTTAAGACTTCTCAGCCTAGTCAGGAAAGACAAAGTCAATACGTAGTACATGTGGTAAGTCGTAGGTCATTTCCTTCAGCGTATAATAGCAACTTACAATGCACACTATTTTGTTTAGTCGAAGTGACGCGTGACCCGAGGGCTGGCTATTTTCTGGACCAGCGTATCAGCATTACCTACTATTCGGCGCGGCAATGCAGCCAGTGTCTTGGGCAGTGGGCACGCTTCCTATTGGTACTGATTTGGACCATTTGATCTATCTATAAATCGTTTGCAACAGTTTGAAGATAGCTCAACTGTTTCATGTTTATTTTGTAAATACTGTAATAATTGTTATTTTCGTTGTGAACAAACTTTGATTGTGATAATTTTTTTAATATATTTGAAGAACCCATTAATTTGTGCACGAGTGATGCAAAGCTCAAAACTGATTGCAAAGCGGGTACCACTACTACTTTTTTACACAAACCTACTGAGCCCATTTTTGCAGACTACCAAATAATCCCTTTGATACAATTTTCTGGTCATCCATGCAGTACAGTCAAGAATAGAAGTACACTTGCGGATTTTTTAATTACAACCGATCTATTTGGGAATGTCTGGTAATCAGTAATGGTAAAATATCATGCTGGAAGAGAACTCTTTTTAGGGTTAAGTTTGCCTTTATGTACATGTTTTAAGTTTAAGTTTTAAGTTCAGTTTCTCTGTGTACAATAAAGAATAAATATCATGGTGATGTGTTTTATTGAAAAAAAAATATTTACTCCCTTTGACCGTCATCTGTCTCTGAAACCTCAGAAACCTAACAAACGCCATCAAGTATTCGGACTTGTTTTAAAAGTATGAGCATTAAAGTTATTCTTTTGGTGTTACCTGTCCATTGTAAAATGAAATCCTGAGGTGAAAATTTCCTTGATTTCTCGACGTCCAATTAATTCGTCCGCGGACCGAATACAAAGAACAAGTCTTAAAATTACGCTTTATGCCGTTTGAATAATATTCCGACGAGTTAATTCTAGCTATCTGTCATTCTAGAATATTTCTTGTTGTAAAATAATGAAATGAGTTTAGATAAAACAATTTTAGGTAACATTTACATTTAAATTAGTGAAAAGGTTTTGATAAAGTAATACTGAGAGTAATGAAAGTTGATTAAATCTATTTCGATCGATCTGTCGTGGATAGATAATTCTATTATTTAATAATTTCAAAAAATTAACAGCTTATTCAATGTTGTACGAAAAAGTTGTGCATAAAACAGAGCGTAAGTAATAAATTTATATGAACGACTAGCCGTCGCTCGCGGCGTTGCTCGCGTTCAACGCCTTAGAGTGTGGCGTTTCAAAATTCCTTTCTTAGTGCACCTCTACACTATGTAAGGATACTACCCTCCAAATTTCATACCTCTAGGACTTATGGTTTAGGCTGTGCGTTGATTCTCTGTCAGCTTCAAAAGAGTTTTATATATAACCTATTGATGATGATGATGATTGATGAAAGCAAAGAAAAAAACATATTTTCGTTGCAGCTATTTTTGCTCTGTAAAACAAAATCAATGAGCAACGCTGTCTTTCGACTTCACCTCTCAAAAGCGCAACCATCGCTGCAAACATTCAGTATAAAGCAACTCCGCTACCACGTTTGCGTAATGTACGACACACAATGTGAAAAGCTACAAAAGGTGACGGAGATCCTCTGAGAAAAAATTCCCTCGCCGGATGCACTTAAGCCTGAAAGCATGGTAGAGTGATACTGATTCGCAGGCACGCCCTGACATGATGTACGATGCTGGTAAATGCATTTACGGTGTATAGCCAAGAAATCCAATGGGTATCTACGTACCTAGGTACCAAATGGCACAAAGGAATCGGCATTGCAATATTTTTTTAACCTTTAAAAATATCTCTGTTTTCCTCAAAATGAAAAATGTAAATAAGATAATAATAATAAATACCTCAGCGCACAAATAAATCTAGATAGATATATCTGTAAAAAAGCTAAAAACTGAAATTCAAGATATGGATCTCTACTAAATATGCAGATCTACTTACTCAATAAACGATTCTGATTCCGAAAATCGAGTTTGCCATGTTTGTTTGTTCGCGGATCACGCCTTATCACTGGACCAATTTCAATGAAACTTATACCATTCGGAAGCCTTTTTCTGGATTGAAACCATTGAAACACAGGCTATATTTTATTGAAATCAAAGACGTGGATTTTTTTAGATACAGGATGAACTCTCTAAACCAAAAGCAGCCATTTGCTACGAGGTTCATCATTATGCTGGTTAACAGATATTTTGGTGGAAAGTTTCACACGCGTACGAAGTCGCGGGTATCAGCTAGTAAATAATAAATCAATATGCTTAGATATTTCACACAACGTCGGAAATTAACGACTCTACACTGCATTCCATTGCAATGTGATGGATGCTCTTGTCATGCTCTTCAAGTTGATTGTTGATTTGAGTTAGTTGTGGAATGATAATACCAACAGAGTTATACGACTGAAGGTAAGCTAGTTTTGCATGACTAAGTATAAGTTTCAAACAAGTAAGACTACAGTTTATTACACGAAACAATGTTCTAAGAGTAAAATTAAACAAGAAAGAATTAGTGGGAGTCTAGCAGACTGGCAGATAGATAGAACAATGAGCCTAGCAACTTAATTATAAGCACATCATGCTGGAATTGTGTTCTACTGCTATGAATTACGACGCCAGCACAATGTGGGCGCCGCGCGGAAGTCTGTCTGAGATATCTCCAGCGTGCCTGACTTGCTGTCAGAGTGTGGTCTCGAAACCAGCGTATCTTGGTCTATCATAGGTTTGAAAAGAAAAGCGAGTCTAGCGTGTCATTGGTTTTTTTATTCCTGGTTTTTTTCGGCGTTTTGTCAAAATGTGGACTTTGTCGTGACATGAGGCAATTATAAAGCAAGTTTAGCTTGTGATTGGCCTTTGTACGTCTAGCCTAATAAATAGTGCGAGAGCTCACTACCAAAACCATGTATCATAGCAAACATTTTGGTCGTGGGCTCTCGTACGCACAGCACAAGTCATAGAAAGTTAATAACAGACACTAAAAGTGATCAGCAAGGAAATGTTTTTTTTTACTATTGTTTGTTTTGAATGGTTGATATATAGAAATAATAGTAATTTATTTGTAGTCTTATAGCCCCACAATACCTGTGACGTGAGAGGAGTATCATTCCATTCATCACAGCTTCTCAGCTATTTCAGCGGGATTTTATTAATTCATCCACATCCCTCGTCATCCGCTGGATTCTTGCGCTTTTGTGCGATACTGCTTTTATGTAGAGTTCCTGAAAACGTTGGTTCATAGAAATTCATGCTGAAATTAGTTGGTTTGATTTTAGACAGTAAAAAGAACGATTGTTACAATTGTGCTAGTTTTTTTCAGAGCAAGTACCTACTATTTATTGAGGCATGGACTGTTCAAATAATTATTTGAAAAAGTAGCAAAAATATCGTAACCGTACCTGTAAAATTTCCAGAATACTCACGAAAGCTAGGTAGGTACGAAAGTTATAAGCAAGATCGTTTTGAAACAAGACTTGAGTTCAATAGGTCGTTGCTTTTTAGGTCTGGGAGCCTACAAATTTATAAATAGCTTTTAATAAATAAATACATGGATAATTCACAAAAACGTGCCGTAACCTTTTTACAAAAAGCTTAGAGATTGTGGTTTTGAAGCTGAAATTTGGAATATTCATCAAAAATGTTTTACCATTACGAGTTTGTAAGACATGAAGGGTTACCGCGCACCACAAGCCGAGCTCAAGGCTCAATGAACCCTTAAACAGCGGTGAACATTCACTGGGAAACTTTTTAGGCGTGTTTTAGGAGAGATGATTAGGATTTGTAGCGAAAAATTCTGATTTACTTTCAAAAGTTTTAATAACTTTTTTTTGGTGGGGATGATGACCGCTGTGAAGCGGAAACAAGGAAAAAGAAACAATTTGGTACAAAATAGAATTACTCACTGAAAACTGTATAACTTTTTCATGTCTTTGCGTCTTAATACTATGATAGTAGCTCTACGGTTATATGCCACTCCCCAAGACGTCGAATGAAAAACTCTTGCACACCTTACAGACTAATAAAAAAGAACAAAAAATAATGAGTTTAAATCAGTACAATGAAAGGTCTTATTAGTAGTAGAGCGACTTCTTTCAGACTTAAAAATAAGTATTACTATGGTAGAATAATTTTTTTTAGCGTAAGCGTTGATATTTACCTTCTAACGTATACGTTTCTGAGTGTGGCAATATATTTTTTTAGCATCCTGTAGGGCTACTCTCGACCACCGCCGTTCCAGATTGGATCCGGATTTTGACAGATTTAGTGTCATTTTGTACTGAAAAATGACAGGACTTCTGTCAAAATCTATGGATCCGGATTGGAACTGTGTTCGAGAGTAACCCACCTGATCAGGAAGTCTAATTTCATTTCTATGGCACATCCAATCGACGTGCTTCGTACAAAAGTATCGATTCAAATAATACCAAATATTCGATCTTATTATGCGATTCAATTCGCATTAAAATGATGTCCAACTATTTGAGATAAGCAAACCAACAGTTCGGAAAATGCTTACCGATTATGTGCAAATATTGCTACTCAATATGGCTTTTATATCGAGACCTTTATAGATCAAAGGGACGGATCCGTGACGGAGTCTTTATAAACTAGGTGATTCTAGGTGCCAGTTTTTAGCGATCAGCCTAAAAGAAACTACGGCTTGGTTCCTAGTGTTTTTAGTGTGATCCTTCTTACAAATAAATACTTTAATGCTGAAGAAACTTCAGTATGGTAGTACCACTCTCATGGTTTTTATAATAAATTAGCCGACGCCCGCGGCGTTGCTCGCGTTCTAGACCATTTAGAGTGTGACTTTTCGAAATTCCTTTCTTAGTGCACCCCTGCACTATAAGGATACTACCCTTCAAATTTCATACCTTTAGGACTTATAGGCTGTACGTTGATTATAAGTCAGCTTCAAAAGAGTTTTATATAATATATTGATGATGATGACTAGCTGCCACCCGCGACTTTGTACGCGAATACTATTCCAAGTTTCATCCCAATTGGTTTAGTTTTAGCGTGATTGAAACACATCTAAACTTTCGCATTTATAATATTAGTAGAATAAGATGCCATTCCATCTAATACAATAATACGTAACTCCTCGTTTCGTTGAATTGTAAATAGATTTTGGACGAGCATTATTGGTCACACGTTACGCATTGTGGTTTATTCACATCCCTATTCAAACAATGGTTAGGTTACTATTTTGAACTCGCATACGCACGCGGTTCTAGGTATCCGCCCACGTATATTGATAAATTGAATATTCTTGACTATTCGATAGATGACGTAACACAAAATCACTAGATACTGACTTGGAAAGTTGTAAAGAATTCATTAATTAATACTTTAAAATAAAAAATAAAGAAAGAAACAAAAATGCATTATTCTTCAGTTGGTAAGGCATAATTTTACAGGCAGACAAACAGTCATACCATTTTCTGTGTTATCATTTAGTGAGTACGCTGTTTACAGAGTATTATTGGCCGTGTTTTTGGAACGATAGTACCTAGTATCTAAACTGCCAATATAATTACCCATTGAAGGAATTTGAACAATGACTGTTGTGTGGAAATTGCTGGCATAACTGTAGATTGGTTTCTCTGAAATCGTTGCAAAATTCTTAGCAGAAAATTCATTATGATTTGTGAAGTATATTAGAAATAATCCTAATACCAATCCTTCAGCCTCCGTCCTCAGTCCTGGACTAAGAACGCGCTGAAACGCGCTAATGTCACTATTTAGTCACAGAATACCTATGATAAAACTTGCCAGACTTGACTTGACAAACCTTGTGGTTTCCTTAGTGCTATAGTACAAAAATAAGTTATAATGTATTTTTAAAACAATAAATAAATAAAAAAAAAAAAAACTTAAACCTGCAATGGCAGGTTTTAATGAGACCACGATTGCCCCCCTGAACCTTACACATCCTTGGTGGGAAGGCAGCTTTACGTCATCGCTCCGATAATATACTTCTTAGCTTAGCTCAGTAAGAAACGGCGTTTTTCCATCGTTTCCTTGAATAAGTTGTTTTCAGCGTTTCGATGTCAAAGATTTAATATCGCAGCGTAGTCGGGAGCGATCGCTTCGTTCACCTGAATTATTCATTGAAAGATTTCAAAACTATATTTACGTTTTCATTACAGCTCATTCTCTGCAGATTGCGTCATTTCAGTTATTGAACGAAAGGGCTTTAGATTTTTCTCTAAGATTCCTGGTTGAGAATGATATTCACTCAAAAGCGTGTTTGGATATTTTTGTTAATAGGCTCAATCATTTCTATATGCGTTTAAAAATCCCTGCCTGTTTAATGGCCTTCAATAATTTTGACAATTTCTTTAGAAGCCTTTCTATGGAATATTACAGTGAAATTGAAATATGAGGAAGATTTATTTTATTACTAAAAACATGATTGAATATAATGTGCCATTATTTTCATCGTCCATCAAAATGCCTATAAACACAGGTGTGTTAAAATCAACCAATAGGAAAGCGCGCAGATGACGTGATGTCGTTGTAACACCAATTTTACTGGCGGGTGGCATTTCTAAACCAAAGCACAGTCATAATAATACTATACTAGACCAAAGTTTGTAAGATTTGTAAGTAGAGAATTGCATATAAAGTTATGAGCTCGGAAACTGTTCTACATCATGCATTATAACTTAAATCTAAAAACTATCTTGGCGTAGTGTATATTTCAGCACAGTGAACAAAGGAGAAGACGATTTAGTCACGGGACACAATATAATAGAATTTGTTTGGAAGTAATTTATATTTTTATTTTGATATATACGGCTGCTTAGCTCAGACGTTGGTACTGAATCTAAAACACATGGGTAGTTTTGTAATAATAATGTAAAAACTCACTTATACACAGTTAATATTTAATAGTTTATTTTGGCTTTAAGTAGTTGTAGTGTATTACCTACTTAGGTAGTTTATTTTGAAAATTCTCAGTTTTATATAAACATACTAATCGTTTTACGTGCAATCACAACAGATTTGTTTAAGCGTGGTGTCAATAGCGTGTCTTTATCAATTGAATATTTTTTTGTCTGAACGTTACAGTTAGCCACTTTTCAATCTCTTTTTGATTGGTCAACAACACTACGAAAATGCAAGCTCAAAAGCTTTTCAATCAAAATTATTCATTCATTTCACAGAATAATCAGGAGCGCCATCCAAACTCCATAGGTGGTATGTACCAATTATTTTTTGATTAATAAAGAGAAACTCGCATCCAGAAGCTACACAATCAAATCGATTTATGTCAGAGTATTCATTTGCGCCATCCAAAGCTTGTACCAATCTTTTTTCGATTGGTAAAGAAGCTTGCGTCCATAAGGTATACAATCAAAGCGATATGTTTCCAAAGTAGAGTCGTGAGAGCTATCCAATGAATACCTGATCGCTTGCAGCACTGAAGAATGTATTGGATTTCCTCCACATGAGCACGACTGTTTGTGAAGTACTTTCGAAGGTGCAATGTGTACCTTTACAATGTCTTATTGCCCATACACAGTACAAAGACATACAGCAAACTTATATTAATATCACCGTGGACGTCACCGTCAAAGGTTTTCCAATAACGTGTGTAAAAAAAATATATTTTCTTTTTATGTTTTTCAATACGTATTCTTAGGTAGGTCCTAGGATCAGGAGCGGTTTAAGAAAACAAAAGGAACATCTACCTAAGTTTATTTTAGTACACCAAATTCTTATAAAGAAACAAAACTATCACCAGAACGAAACAGATAACTTTACCTATCACTATTTATCACACAGAATCGAATTCCACTTAAATCAATCAACCTATTCCACAAGAAAGATGGCTCACGTGCCCTTTAAACAAAATAATGTTCTCTTCAATGAAATTCTTTCGAGATGTTTCCTTGTCCAATGTCAAGCTGCCAAGAGGGTCTGCCGTCAGCCTGCACTCGCTTTTAAAGAAGCGATGACGCTATGTCGTCTATTGTTTCGTCACGTGACTCTGTCAATCATGACTCTGTCAACACGGCCTCTCCTGACGAAGGGTCGTCCTCGGCCCGGGAATGCGGAGTGGAGCCAATGGAACCAGCGCCACCTGCCCTCATTAGCCCAGCCTCGGGTTCAGCGTCTAACAGAGGCATGGCAAACAGAGCGCTTGATTCCTGTACCGCAGGAATTGATGAACTGTTATCAGATTCATCAGCTCCATCATCGTCTGCGAAAGAACAACAAGTGTAAAATAGGCGTTCAGTATCTTCAATACTGCCTACTTAAAGTTTTTCATCCTCCGTTCACTATAGCTCTTGCATTTAATTTATACATCGAACATCATTCATCATCTCGTAACCTCCTTCTCTTAAATTTCCCTCAGAGACGTCTCAAATAATGAAAAATATAGGGCCCTGTTACTTTCTCCTTCGCGATGAGCCAACGCAGTGTCTGCGCCTGTCTTGAGCCGCTCTGCTCGGCCACCCGTCGTCGTCGAGGTCAGCCAGCCTCTTCATCCGTCTTACCCGCCACGGATCCTGCAGTCCTCTTCACCCGTCTTACCCGCCACGGATCCTGCTGTCCCTCGTCAGGGACCAGTCCAACCATTTGGACTCAGGGCAACACGCAATGTGCCACCCTGTTACAGACGACCGAATCGTCTACCTGCCCAGTGTTACACACCAGCGGCAGGTCTGCCGATCCCCCAATTCGTCTTAGTCTACCCCCATTACATACGTCACTGCCACCAACCATTCGCTATCTGACGTGCCTATCTGAAAGTCCTAATCCTATGTGTTGTGTGTATCTAACGAGATTTTACTTATGTAAGAGAACTTTCCTAAATAAGGAGAATAGACAGCGACAGCAACGTAAGCAATGTTTTAGTTAGACATAAGACAATTGCGATCGAATCCTCGCAGCGAGAGCTCGTAACGCTGCAGGACGCGCAGCACACGCATGCCAGGGCACAGCACAAGCACCCAGCAGCAACACGCAAACCAGACACCACCAAGAGAGCGTGACCCAGTAGAGCTGCAGAACTTGCACCCTGTCAAAGAAACAACGTGTATAAAAACCGATAGCAGCGCACAGCGGGAGCTGCGCTGCACCAGCGCGCGAGGAGCGCGCTACATTAGGAGCACGGCGGAGCCCGTGCGACAGCAGCGCACAGCGGGAGCTGCGCTGCACCAGCGCGCGAGAAGCGCGCTACAGCAGGAGCACGGCGGAGCCCGTGGGACAGCAGCGCACAGCGGGAGCTGCGCTGCACCAGCGCGCGAGGAGCGCGCTACACCAGGAGCACGGCGGAGCCCGTGCGACAGCAGCGCACAGCGGGAGCTGCGCTGCACCAGCGCGCATGAGCGCGCTACAACAGCCCGCAAGCACGTAGCTTGTACTCTGTCAAAGACCAAGCGCATATAAAAACTATCAGTGCCACGTCTAAGAATTCGGACACGTTCGGCTTACCTGACCAATGCTGATCATACCCACACATAAACATGTTCATTCGTAAACAGGTGATCTTCAATTTTCAAACGATTCATCATCTGATCAACACGCAGCCTTTTTCGTAACTCAAGCCACTTAGGTGCTTGACTGTGTTGAGCTGGATTGGGGTACATACATCATCATCAGCACACTCAGTGTGCATCTTTGAGCTATTGAGCTATCTTCTTCTGTTGTTGAAAGCTTGAAAACGCTGAACATTGTTGAACTTACGGTTTTTGAATAGATTGACAAGAATGACACAAGTTTGTCAGCTGTCAATTCCGCATTAGCAACAGCCGCGCGTATTTGAGCGCTGTCAATACCACATATCACGATGAGCGTTTTCAACTCCTCACTCAGTCCTGCCAAGACGCAGACCAGACGAGCAATACAGACGGTAGTCCATCATATGCCTGCAGCTATCTCGTGATCTGTGAGAACGGAAACGACGTCGGCAATAACGGTAGTCAGCACTCGATGACCGTGATCGAAACCTGGCTCTTGACCGCACCCTATCCTTATTGCGTCGTGGAGTGCGACCCCTAGACGAGCTCCACAATTAAGATCGCAGTCTACTGCAACGACGCGAGCTACCCCGGGACCTCATACAAGACAAAGCCCGCGAGCGGTAACGCGCCCGAACACGAGAACCATCTTTCCAGCGACTTCTCAACCGACTATGCGACATACTTCGCGTCATTATACAAAAGAGACAGTCAGAAACGTACTTACGTGATCTCACATCACACAGAACAATCTAGAGCAAGAACGATTTTCTTTTGTTTGAAGTGCGGGTTACGGTTCCGTTCTGGTTTGTATTTTGTGGGCAAAATCTGTGGTTAGCTTATCCCACTTCTGATCTTAGGTAGGTCCTAGGATCAGGAGCGGTTTAAGAAAACAAAAGGAACATCTACCTAAGTTTATTTTAGTACACCAAATTCTTATAAAGAAACAAAACTATCACCAGAACGAAACAGATAACTTTACCTATCACTATTTATCACACAGAATCGAATTCCACTTAAATCAATCAACCTATTCCACAAGAAAGATGGCTCACGTGCCCTTTAAACAAAATAATGTTCTCTTCAATGAAATTCTTTCGAGATGTTTCCTTGTCCAATGTCAAGCTGCCAAGAGGGTCTGCCGTCAGCCTGCACTCGCTTATAAAGAAGCGATGACGCTATGTCGTCTATTGTTTCGTCACGTGACTCTGTCAATCATGACTCTGTCAACAGTATAATAATCAACACGTTCAACCCCTTTAGCCGTCAGATGATTTTTTTAGGTTTCTTGATTAAAAATCTATCTATAATAAACAAAGAAAAGGTACTTTTGAAATGTTAAGCAATAAAATGTCGCTTTAAATTGGTATTACCTATCAACTGTCCAAAATGTGATGTGTAAAAGTGTCTAAAGTACGAATAAGTGGTTTTTTCTGTCCACTGGTAAATAATTGAAGTTAGTAAGTTAATCAAAAATCAAAATCAACAACGAACAAAATTACAATGAAAACATTAACAAAAATTAAAAACGATGATAGCTACAATAGTTATAAACTGTGTCGTAATTATTCCATCTCCAAAACGTTATAAGAATTATTTTAAGTCAACAGTTAGTACAATTGAATCTAGCGCTACCAAGAAACTTGTAAAGCTAAGTTATCGTTATAATTTGTAGCAGAAGCAATTCACGAGGGCCACTAACATAATTAGAAATGTAGCGAGAGATTCAACTGCCCGCTGCAATAACGTTGGTTCCGAGCGAAACGTTCTGTTTTTACTTTTTTACGAGGAACTCTACAAAACCATGTTCGCATGTTATGCTCGAAAATTGATCTTTGATCCATCGTCGACTTTTCAAATCCATCGAAGTTTAACTTTTGATTGACTAATCATCATCATCATCAACCTATATCGGTCCACTTCTGGACGTAGGTCTCCCAAGAAGCGCCACTGAGCCCGGTCTTCGGCTCTTCTCATCCAGTGTTTGCCAGCTACATTTCACAGATCGTCACTCCACCTAGCCGGAGGGCGTCCTACACTATGTTTGCCTTTTATTGACTACTGTAGCATTATTGTACCGGTGCTGGAAATACCATCATCATCATTACCATCAGTCCACTGAGATGATGGCTGATAGAGAAAAATAACAAAAATACAGTATACCAAATAACATTTTGGATGCTCTTTGAGGAAATATTTTTCATATAAGAACTATTCCACGAATTTCAGGCGGTCAATAATCGGTTCTCTTCATGGAATAATAATACTCTTAGGTACTCTTGTGTATTGTGTCTTTAAAATGTTCTTCGTGGAACGCCTCGTCTTGTTCCCAGGATATGTGGGATGAGGATTGTAACAATAACTCCTTACTGTGGTACAAAACTCAGGAAAAAAAAAGAAATAAAGTTAACAAACAAGGCAGATGATGATGAGTATCATCAGATCTCTGCAGCTGCTTGCTCAAAACGCGTCACCAATTTATGTCATAGGCTCTTCTCATCCAGTATTTGCGCTACATTTCGCAGACCGTCGCTCAACCCTGTGTAATGATCAGTCTTCTGGCACGTCACATCCTTACGTTCTGCTCGGTAAATTAAACTTCAGTCCATTTAGGAACAATCTCTATTCAGAATAACAAATACAATGCCTTTTTCCAAAATCTATCTCATTGCCCAACCAAGTCCCGGCTGATGCTTCTTCGTCTTCTTCTTCTTCTCTTCAGTAATGGCCTGTGTCCGTCATTTCGACAGACAATTTTGCCAATGTCAAGTGATAAAATTGTAATAAATAAGTCAAGTCAAGTCATTTGTCAAGTTGGCTGTCGTTTGTTTTGAAAAGAATTTTTTTGGTTACCATTCTATAATTACTACTGTCAGGCAGGTGACAGATGACATTTACCACAGCGTCATTGTATAGATGCAATAATATCACTTGAGGACACGAGTTTTGACATTTTTTGAAACGACACATAGCACTTTTATTTTAATAGTTTTTCTTGTGTTATTGTGAGTATTGTTGTTTAATTTTGGTGGAATTTTAACCAATAATACTTAGGTCGTAACATAAAGTGTGAGCCATTGGAATAAATGTGTGTAAAGTGGTTTTTCTGAATGTGAAAATTCGTGTTAGGTTTTGAAGAGGAAATCCACCATTTTCTTTTCAAAACAAACGACAGCCGACTTGACAAATGACTTGACTTGACTTATTTATTACAATTTTAACACTTGACATTGGCAAAATTGTCTGTCGAAATGACGGACACAGGCCATTATTGAAGAGAAGAAGAATATCACTTGCCAGAGGACGTCCCTACGCTAATCTTACCATGGTCTCTACCACTGTCTCTATTGTATTTGGTTGAAAATGGGCATTGTTTTAATCTCTGTTTTGTTTTTCATCAAATGGAAATATCTGATTTTAACGCTCTTGAAGATCTTCACAAAATTCATTCATCTCTTACTCTAAATCGTGACAAGCAATCTGATGCTTAATCATAATCCTTTATTAAAAACAAGATAAATCCTAACATCCTTTATCTAAGCTGTACAAGAGAGAAATAATTCAATTAACGCCATTGAAAATGTTTTCGTCTGAGGAAATAAAACTTAAAGCCGAGTACAAGCTACGCAAGATATTGTTCAGCATAGAGATAAATCTAACTTAGGTAATATGCTTGGTCTTTGCGTTGACTGTAGGAATGTACCGCCCATTTTTTACGTAGGTATGTCATAGGTCGTATTTTACCTATAACCAATTCTTACTTATTTTAGTGAAGTTTCGTCGTATGGTCAGTGTCAGCCTGAGCTACCAAAATACACTATTACAATATTATTATGTCCCACACAGCCGTAGAGTTGTCACAACATAGAAACACAATTATAGGAAGTTTGTGTATTAGAAATCCAAACAGATCACTTACCTACATCATGACAAGGCTGCGTGCAAGCGTTATGAATGCTATCAAGAATGTAGACTTAATTTTACTAATCATTAGACGTGTGACGACTCTTCGCTTTCGCTATAGCGAGGGGTTCAAGTACTCAAGTTGACTCGCTTGGCGCTCTCACTGGAAGGCTGGTTTTCAGAGACCTTGAATTGAGGTGCCTTGGTAGGATTATATCCTTTGTTCAGCCATGTTTTAATATTGTTCCTTGTTTATTGAAAGCTTTTGTCTGCGATTAACTTAATGAAGTCCCAAGTGTACATCTTTATCAAGTTTATGCCAATATTGTTGACACAGATGTTACTTTCATTTTGTTGGATAATTTTAGCGTACTTTTGAAGTACGCTTTACCTTTGGATTTTTTTTACTAATACATAATGCCCTTATGATTTTATTCAGTGAATGGGAAGTAACAAGTGACTTTGCCATTCTTTCTTCCTTGCTTCCTCCCATTTGTTTTGACATTAGAGTAGACAGCGAACTTCCCTGAAATCTTTGAAAAATAATGAATGTTGGTCACGTCCAGAGGGCGCCGGTGTCGCCACTATTCGCGCATTAATCTCTTCCGTGCACACTCGGCAGTAGACGTGACCGAGCCATCTATTTGTAAGGGGACAAATAAATTCCTGCTAGTTCATTAGACCGCTAGGCCTGGACTGTTTATTAATACGAGGAATAGCTTCCTAAAGTTGCCGCCAATAGCGTCATCAGCGTGCTGAGCCGTCATAAAATAATCGATCAAATAAGGACTGTATTATGGGGGCGTACGTCATTGAATCGACCAACCGATTGTCTTCGTAGTAGGTATCTAGACTGATCCACGGTCAAAATGACCCGTAGTCTGGTTATCAGTTCTGGACTACGGGCAACGCGCGATTATGCATAAAGCCATGAAAACCATAACTGGCTGTACGTTTCAAAATTGGAACAATATTTCATCTTGGGAAAAATTCTGCCATACACTCGGTGTATTTTACGCGAGCCAACTCGCGGGGTATAACTTGCAAATAAACCCATCCAATCAAAAGCTTCATCCGACGATCCGAACTAAAATGCAACAACTGCATTTTATTTATTTGAACGCACCCACGTAACAAAACCACAAAACGTTTTCGAGTTAGACAATCGTTTGTGCGATCGACTGGGAAACTCCAATAGCCTTTTAAAACTATTAGAGAGCAATACAAACTTATTTTCAACGCGTTTAATGAGGCGTCTCACTAAAGAGAATTGCTTCTCTGTGTTGCGAGCTTTTTTATAAGTTGTTTTCGTCGTTCGTGGTCTAGATATTGTTTGTCCTTAAATTTTTTTCAGTGTTTTTGTTTTTTTTCCAATTTTTTTTTTACCACAACACAAAAGAAGTTAAAAACTCAAAAATGGGGCTACAAAGCGCTGGAGAACAAAATCGGGAGTGTCTATTAAAAGTCGTTTCGGCAACTCGTTACAAAGTTGGATTCGCTATTGGATTGGATCTAGCCCGCTACTACAATTTACTGCACATTACGAGTTTTCAACACTTTGCGTGCACGTTGATGAAGCTGACGATACTTGGTACATCTAACTCTAACTGTATTTATACAAGCTCATTTTATTTTCACGTACATGGCGTTTTGTTTGAGAAACTCTGAACCCAAAATTAAGCTAAAACTACCTAATATGGTTCTCTGTACGTGGTGAGAATTAGCTAAACGATTTTGTGGAAGACCTTAAGCAAGTAGATTTACAAAGTGATCAAAAATTATCTGCGGAACTCTAATTTACCAAAACTCAGAGCTAATTCTCTTAATAAAATGCAACAAGAAATTATTGGCAATTATAAAAGTCAGTAGATACTTACATGTAGTTACTAACACCACTAGAATAAAGAAACATATAGTAAACGTGGGTAAATAGATAAAGAAATGAATTGGTATAGCTCACAAATCCAGAAGGGATTTTTGGAAAAAAAACCCTGATAACCTTACTGCTACGCCGTAGCATGCTACGACGAAGCAAGAAGGGATTTCTGGAATATACCGAAAATTAGAGAGGAGTATTGAAAAATTGAATAGCTGTTCTGTTATAAGGCACTAGAAGATACCACTTCTTTTCTTTTCAAACTAAACATTGAAGCCACACGTGTGGCCCTCATTTAAAAATCAGCCCGTCACAATCCTACCTTCAGCTTTCCTTATATTACGGACTATTATATCAGTCCTAAAGTTTGAAGTAGGAAAATATTTAAATGAGATTCCGTAATTATGCGTAAAGTTCGCCTTTGGGGCCCTGATAAAGAAACGGTTTACGGACTGGGACCAACCCCAGGCCGCATTTAAACAGAAAACTGATTGTAATTTACCTGTTATCTAGCAATCTAGTAGTAAGCGGTAAAATAATGGTGAATCAAGAACGCTTAAAAACTCTAAGCATATATCGTTGTATCATCATAATGTCTAAGCATATAATTAGTATCGTTGGATAGCTTTATACCAGACTAAGATTTTATTCCTGAAGACATACAGACAGAAACTACTACTATTATGTCACTAGATGGCGTTACTTATATAAATTATTAGTATTGTTATCTAATACCTATAAACAATTCTCCGGTGTTTTATTTACTTTTAGATATTGTTCAAGTTACTTAGTCATTTTTTCAGGCACAATATAATTTCTGTTGGCTTTGACTCTACTGTGGATGCAGTGGGGTTTTATCACTAATTAAAAACAAAGATTGCAGTTTATAACTGTGTTTTTTCAATAGTTTGTTATGTAGCAGTATGTAGGGGATTTCTGAAAAAAAAAAAACTGAAATCCCTACTGGTAGGCATTTATTAGTGGGGATTTCTGGAATATATCAGTTAAACATATCGGCTAAAAGAATCTTCAGTGAAAACGGTAGATATTTTCTAAGTTATCTATAGCTAGGTATATCCACAATAATATCAATAGACTCCACAGTGGTCAGTTAGATACTGCGTTGTGTGTAACTAAACATTCCAAGTTAGGCTCTGTCGGGGTATTAACTGTCCGAAATATACGTTCACGGTCCGATGAGTCGGGTTTCAGGCCACTGCCTTGATTCTCTTACTCGAATTGGATAGTCTTTTGGAAGTTTTGTTTGTGGATCGTGCGTTTGGGCAGCTTGAACAATAACCTTTTAATTCCCGGTAACCGGGTATTACTTACTTGAGGTTTACGTAAACTGTAACTATCCCAACATCTTATTATTGATTCTCCTAAAACAACCATACCCTACGTTTTATTATGCCAATAAATGTATTGTTTATTTATTTTTTTAATTTATTATTTGTTTGCGATTATACAATATTATAATAATGGTAAAATTACTATCAAGAGGATTAATAAATAGAATCAATATAATAATAATTTAATAAGTGAATGACGAGGAGTGAGTCTTGGAGTTCATAAAATACAGTGCCGATTGATTTAAACAATTATTTGGTTAAATTATTATTATATTGATATATATCTGAGAAAATATCTTTTTACCAAACAAAGAGCTATAACTTTTATTTTACACAGTAAAACCTGAAAATGAAGGCTCCGCTAGCCAAAGGCTAGGTTTTAAGCACTAATTCATCTTGGAAGACAGGTTTTATATGAAAGAAAAGCCCAAGTTTTTTAATAAGCCCCAGCCAATTTCCGGGCGATAAACCATTTGAAATAACTCTCTATGTTATAAGTTTGTTCCTAATCTTCAACTCGGGATGAAATTACGCGCCCTAAGAGGCACTTGACGGCTTTATCGTGAAATAAAAGCCAAAGTTTCATCACAAAGTGTTAGATGACCCTAATCCGGCGAGTTCATAAAATAATCAGGAAGACATTAAAAATTCGTTTTACAACGTAGATAACAGCTTGTCAACAAATAAAGTTATGAAGTTTTATTTGATGCCGTAAAACCTTTCGGTGTTGCTGAGTGATATTTATTTTGTTAAGAAAAAAAAAAAAAAAAAAAAGGTTGGACACTGGACAGGACATAGGTAGTAATTTTTTCGCCGTCTCGAAAACCAGCTCTTTGATGAGTACCTGAGTAAGTGTAAATACTAAGTTAGTTGTAATTTCCTTTGTTAATAAGTTTACTCGTTTGCACAAACCTAAAGCACAATTCTCTGAGTTCCTTTCCCAGAATACTAATAATTTTCCAAGCTGCTGAGCTATAACGAGCTGCATGCTGAGTTTCCACCAAAACTCTATGCCAGCTAGTCATAATATTACGAGTGCGAGGAGAGGTGTTGAGCACGGATATAATATAAAATATACAATATCAAACTTTTGCTAACCGATTATCATGGTTTGTTTTTAGTTTTAAAAGTAAGTATTCTAATAAAAGATCTACATGTCCAAAAGCGTATTATAGATTGAAATACGACCTATTAAAATTGTAAAATATGCACTGACAAACGATTTTTTTATGTTTTTATTTTTGAGAAAAAATATCTCAACACAAACGCAAACCCAGGTTCATCTAAATGAAATTCAGACGTTTCTTCAACACCTAAAATTCACAACAATAACAATTTCCTTACCAAAAACTCCAATTTCGAGAATAGTTCGACCGGCACTTTCGCTCAGACTGCCAACAAAGTTACTGCTGGGGCGTTCCTGCACTTTCAACAGTTCCAACAACAAGGAAAAATTCCGTAGTTCCAAAAAGTGCGGACAAGAATTTTGCTAACAAGACGTGCAACTTACAATTGCTCTTTTGAAAATAGCACCGCGACAAATAACGAGGTTGTGGACTGGGGTATTCCTTTTACGTTGCACTACAGTAAATTCACTTTGGTTCGGTACAAAGTAGGTACAAACTAGGTATAAAGATATTTCGTGACAAAAGTAACCAAAACGTTACGAATGAGAAAGTTCTTTCACGAAGGAGCAGACTATATTACTATAGCCCACCGTTGGACTAGATGGGCCCACTATGCAAATGAGAGGGCTCTATGGGATTTTTTTCCCAACTAACCTACCAGTAGGGCCAGCCATGGGGCTCGACGGAAATAACTCAGATACTGTTTATCAGCGTAGTTGCAGTAAAATTATGCATCAGTAGATCAAGAGTTCGTCTAGATGATCTTTGTTGAATTTGAAAGAGTTGAATTTTAATAAAACCTCGAGCAAAATTTATAACACTTATATACGACCCCCTGTTAGTTATAGTTCTTGCGTTTTGATGCATCATGCGACCTCTTTTCTACGTACATTCACAGTGTGAAAGCAGCACAATATCCTTGCTGTTGTTGAAAATCCCAGCACGACAGCGAAATGGGAAGTTTTTAAAACTCTAATCTTATTCTTTTATCATCGAACTGCTTCTGAGAATATTGGAGCAAGCAGAGGACTTCAAATGTGCACGGTATACATGGTGTTTTACTGTATAGTATCTTTGATTATGTACCTCGCGAATGGTGTGCGAGAAGCAATCACTGCTTCCAAAAAGTTAACTATTTCTGACATTGATGCATCGTTAAAAATCGTATAATAAAATGCTTTATTGCATGTCTCTGTCGCTTGGGATGTTATTGCCTATTAGCAGTAAGTCTGAGACTGTTACTATTGTGACGGTTGACTTACGGCCGAATACTCAAACGCAACTTATATTCAGTTCATCTTTTAATTATTACCATCTCTTACCAATGAGTAATGTCAAACAGAGGCAGAGCAATTTTAAGCGGTGTTGAAATTTGAGTGACGTTTCAGTATTCGGCCCTTAGTCCTGTCGTGAGAAAGATAATCAAGGAACGATTTGAATAATCCAAAACTAGCGTATCTTTGTTCTAAGCAAAGGAAATAACTTGTGTGTGTGTGTGTGTGTGTGTGTGTATTTTGAATACCCAATTGGGATCACAGATCAAATGGCAACCAAAATAACCACAAAGAATAAAAACAATAAAACCCTCCAATTTCTGTACGCGTCAGTTAAATTTACTGGGTCAAGCCTTTGGCTATCAGCTTTACAATGCAAAACTACTATAAATAAACAAAGGTTCCCTTTATCGTTTTGATTTACATTGCTTAGTGATCAGGCCATTTTACAAGAGGACGCGTCGAAAGTTTTAAGTAGCCGTGCAGTGTAACTCAAATGTCACTATGATAATGTTCGGTTATTAAATTTGGGGTAGCCTGTTATCAGATCCATTTCATTCGGATGCAATCAGATGAAAAGCGTATGAACACGAGCACAATTTAATGCAGACCCTGCTTCTGACCCCATATGCAAACATGCATTAGGCGAGCTGGTTTTGAAACACGCACGCACCGACAGAAAAATGCTAAGCCCTTGAAAACATAACAAGGTTGGAGCGAGTTTGACAGAAATTGAAAATCATGAAAATAACTTTAAAAAGAACTTATAGTCCAAGAAAATACTTAAAGTGAAGTAAGTAAGTAACATTAATAACATTCTAAAATAATGTTCAAAACTATAGTTTTGATCATTAGTACACTAAAGTTGCGAAAAATCTTTAATCCAGTTTCACAGTGTTATACTAAACATAACCGCAAATTGAAAAGGAAGCCAACCATTAAACAAACAATTATACAGAACGCAATAAAAGAATATTTATAGCACGTTATTGTGACTACGGATGATACTCGTACTACGTAGGTGCTACGCTGTTACTAAAGAGCCTCTACGGAGCTACGACGACAGCGAAGGTGCTACGGTTGTGCTACGGATAGTGGTCAAACGGTTATCAATACCTATAATATTGTATAAAAAAAGTAAAAATCTCAATGATATATTCTCAGGTAATATACAAGCAAACCGCGGGAAGGATAGAGTCATCTTTGAAAGTTTTATTTTTATTTTGTGCTGCTGTGTCGTGTTTGAATAGAGAGCAATTACCGCGAGAGTAAAATTGTTATTTTGATTGTCGGCCAACCTTTGTAGAGGTAGGTTATTGACCGATCTTTTTCATGTTTATTTTGTGTCTAACACTGGTTCTTATTTTAAAAACCCAGTATTTTGTGCTACCACAGATTATATAATATTTATACTAGTAGTGCTACTAACGGATCCTCGTGAAAAAAAAATTTTATTCACAAAGACAATTACAACTAATACAATATTTACAATTATTTATTTATTATTTATTTACAAATAAGTGTATATTACAAAAAAAATATGTAAGTATATAATAATGTATTCTATCAGCCGTCTAGTTTCCATAGCTTTCATAGCGTCAGCTTTGCTTTGTTTGGGACTAGAAGGCGTTGTGTTAAATGTCCGTGAATATAGGTACCTATATTAAAAGAAATATTTTTTTTTTAAAAATACACATGAAACAGTTGAGCTATCTGCAAACCGTTGTAAACGATTTATGGATAGCTCAACTGGTCCAAAACAAATACTCGTAAAATAATAATGTTCTCAGTATATCCAAATGAGTGGCCGTCCTCCTACACTTACGTCCTACGCTGACACCTAGAAATGCCTAGTTTACAAAAAGTTTCTAAGAACGTTGTGTTTTTATTGAATAGAATATTTGACTTTGACTTCACTTATTTGTACTTGCAGTTATGTTCCTTTTCCAACACAAAATAAGTAATTCCGTATAATTAATTAGTATTACCTCGAATATCGCAAAACATCGCTTGTAATTGCACGCGTTCATCGCATTAATGTGTTGACGATGTTCCAAAATATAGGAGTGTTTTATTACCGTATGTTTGAATAAAGACCTCCATTCACTGTCCGACATAAGCCGCTTTCGGTGTATGTAATACACCATGTATCTACAATGGCGACAAAAAATTGACACACGGGTAGTGTGTCACATTTTAGTGCAGCTGACTCTACTTTAGTAATTTTTTTATGAATACTAATAAGTAGCTCAACCCGTGTATCAATTTTTTGTCGCCATTGTAGATACATGCTGTATAAGTATATGAATATAATTATGTAAATATTCATGGACATTTTCACACAACGACCTCTAGTCCCGAACGAAGCAAAGTTTGTAGATTGCTGATAGAATATACTTATATACAGTTTTTTTGTTAATACGAGTCCATCTTATAATTTATAGAAACACGTGACATAGAACAAACAGCTTAGGCCGGTTTCTGAGCTCGACTGACCCGTCCGTTTTGAAACCAGCCTTAGTTGTACACATAACTGTCAAAAGTTTGGCAGATAAATAAAAAAAAACACAGAGACACATTTTCGTTTCTACAATATTCGTAAGGATGGATTTAGTCGCGCCATGAATGGGTGCTTTTGTACGACAATTACGCTATAAATATTAGCACGAAACGAATACCTCTTTACTGGAAAAATTACTATTCATTCCTGCCAATTTTGTACTGGGTGTAATAAGACCACTCCTGAAAATTTCATCTTTTGGGGTTGGTAACGTGCCTATCAATAATATAAAAAAATATTTTTTATTAAATCAACTTAACAAAAAAACCCGGCTGACGGCTGGCGTGACGTGACGGGTTTGCAGCGGGGCGCATCGCCTGACACTTTTGCTCGGACGGTCGGAGAGTGCGGACGTATTAGGCAGCCTTAAGCTATTCTGAGTTGTAGATACTTACCTGTTGATTTTTATTTCGTTAAAGTTATAAGAGTTCTAGTTTTTGTGCAGTTTTGTATTTTTTTTATTAAATTTCGCTTCTGGTCTATAAAAGCAGTTTTTTTTGTTCCATAAAAAAAGTTGTTCATATTTAAAACACAAACAAACAAAGTTGTCAGGAGTACTTTTAGTACACATTGTACAACACCTATTACTTACAGATTGCTTTTCAAAATAATAAATGGAAATTGATACTTCAATTAAGTTTAAATTGCACCAGTTTTCGTATGAACAATATTTTTAATCAGAGTTTGGAAGTTGAGTTATGTAAAGTTGAGGCGTGGAAAATTCATAATCAATATATATAAAACTCTTTTGAAGCTGACAGAGAATCAACGCACAGCCTAAACCATCAGTCCTAGAGGTATGAAATTTGGTAGTATTCTTATATAGTGTAGAGGTGCACTAAGAAAAGAATTTTGAAAAGTCGCACCCTAAAGGATCTAGAACGCGAGCAACGATGGCTAGTTTAGTAATACAAAGGGTTGTTTAAACCAGTAGTTTTGAGTTGGTGTAGCTGATTTACACTTTAGTGCAGTGAAACTGCCACTAGGTTTGCCCAGGTATGATGGGGTGTCATATGATAGGGCTTTGCTTAGACATTCCAAAACCGGTCCTATTTTTATTCTAGCTTAAATAATTTTTGAGTTGTTGTAAAAATTGTTATTTATCGACAAGATCTTTGCTCGCTTCGCTCTCTTGATCAACTAACCAAAATTTTGAGTAAAATACTCAACATTTTTTAAGAAACATAAGGATCAACATCGACAACTATCATCAGGGTGTTTGCGGTTGATAAGATAAATTTATTCACAAAGAAAATTACAACTAATACAGTATTTACAATATTTACAAAATACACATGAAACAGTTGAGCCATCTACAAACCGTTGCAAACGATTTATAGATACCTCAACTGGTCCAAATCAGTACCAATCGAAAGCGTGCCCAAGTAAGCGTTGATAAGTAATTTTGAATAATATGAATATTGTAAATACTGTATTAGTCGTTTCTTTGTAAAAATATGTTTTTTGATATTTGTTAAAGAAAAGTAATTTCTGCTTTATGGTTTACTAGCCGTCGCCCGCGGCGTTGCTCGCGTTCTACCCTTTAGGATGCGACTTTTCAAAATTCCTTTCTTAGTGCACCCCTACACTATATAAGGAACCTTCCCACCAAATTTCGTACCTCTAGGACTTGTAGTTTAGGCTGTGCGTTGATTCTCTGTCAGCTTCAAAAGAGTTTTATATATATTGATTAGCGATAAGCCTATTCTGTTATGTTCAAAACTTATGATCACACTGCTTTTTATTCCCCTTTACGATCTTTATAAAAATACGTTTCACCACTTTTAGTTTTACGATCGCAAAAGAACTGATACATTTACCTTCATAATTTTCCCAGTAAACCCATAAACTATTTATTATTGCCATAAAAATCTCACCGCTGAACCTTTTGGGTAATTTTTGAAGGCATCAATCTTCTATCAACCGTACACAGGCCGCGGTTGGACCATCAAATACCCATTACACGGTGTTTTGTCGTCGTGATGCAAGTTTGATGTATTGTTATGGTACATTTATTAAAATTCCTTGAAAATTGCTTTGACGACAGTTAATAGCTTCTCTAACAAGTTAACATTGTATGCGCACTACCCTAATAAATAGTTATCCTCACTACCCAAAGGTTAGCTGGTAGAGAATGCTATTTTAGCATTTAGTTCGCCTGTATACACTACTTTAAGTTGTGCAAAAAAGAATTTTCTATCTATCTATTCATTTTGTAAATATTGTGAATAGGTACGGTATTAGTCGTAATTTTCTTTGTATACATAGCGAAAAAGCGGTAGGAAGGCACGGTAAACTGTCGGTCCCGGCTCTAGCAGTCGTTAAGCCATGACGGAGGCCTTAAGGCGGCCTAAAAAGCGATATATTCCAGATATCCACATCGATGAGGATTTGTAATTTTTTCTAGAATACTTACCAATGACATTATGTAACCTAATATGAAAAAACACTCTTTTACAAAAATATGATATTACTTTTTATTATAGATTTTTTTTGGCTAATAACATCAGCTGTAATATACCTACTTAAAATATTAACTTGTCGAATTTTTTTGTCAAACCCAAGCTTTGGGCTGTTTAGAGCCTTCTTCATCCACGTCGTCGTACCAAGAAAATTAAGTTTTCTTTAATATTAAGGATGGCAAAGTAAATTGCGTCGTCGAAGATATGAAACTTTACGAGATGTCCCTGATGTCGAGCCTCATATTTTTTTATCAAAACAAAATAATTAAGTTACGAACTTCTGTCCCTTCTGTTGGTTTACCTGGCTTTGCCTGTGTTTATTTTGAAGCTTCTGATTGATGTGGACTTGTGACTGAAGTTTCTTTCAGATGGCGCGCTTTAATTTATAATTATCTTACAATGTTATCTTTCTACAGTTTAAGTATAATTTCGAAATAAATAGGTACTTTTTCTATCTATTTGAATTTCTTTCAAAAACCTTACTGTTTACGAGCACTACTTTCGTGCAATTCGTGTTTCATTATTGCAGCCTTCCAAAAAACAGTTTGCTGCCCTACATTTCAATTTCTAAAGTCTACTTTTAAGTTTATAAAGCCGGCAGACTCAACCTCAAAAAGAAACCACACAAAAATGAAAAATGAAATTTTAGGTACCAAAGCTGTCCTCGTTCTTTGACATTGCTAACGTATCTACTGGCTTTAATCCTAAGGCAATGTTTTAAGAACACAATCCTTATCCTTATTGCTTAGATAATAAAGTTTAGTTTAGCCTGGCGATGATGTAAAGTTACTGTTGCATTTTCTAATGACCAGTCGCTGCGTTGCCTCCTGGGGACTGTGGCGACGCGAACGAATTAGGGGACAATGAACAATTAAGATAGTTCTAGTGTGTGCATCGTAGCTACAATTGTTGAGAATTACCTACAATCCCTGCCCAGGGCTAGGATTATGAACGGCGGATCAAATTTTCATTTGGTGTGGAACGTGCAAGAAGGTTTATTGTTTCTTTTTGTTGTTGAAACAGAATAACTCGTACAATTTCGAATGAAAACTCCTTACCTAAACCTATATACGACATGTCGTCGACGACAACGATATTTTTATCGAGCAACACATATGATGTGATTTTCTTATCGTGTAGATGTATATAAACAGTATGCAAACACGCAACTTTTAACCAAATCTTTTGAATCTTTTGAATCTGACTGACAATCAACGCACAGCCTAAACTATAAGTCGTAGAGATATGAAATTTGGAGGGTAGTATTCTTACATAGTGTAGGGGTGCAATAAGAAAGGAATTTTGAAAAGTAGCACCCTAAAGGGTCTAAAACTAGGATCAAAGATTTTAACCAAAAAATGCGTATGCTGCTTACACGCGAGCAAAGTCGCGGGCGACAGCTAGTATGTAATTATAATTACGATCGGTACAATGTTTGTTTTTCAGTCTTTCGTCATTTTTTAAGGGCACTTCTGCACCACCGTGTACATTAAAATTTCTAAACTACTCTTCGTCCTGTATTTACCCTGTTCCCGTGGCTTTATTTAATTGTTTTAATTCGTTTAATTCGAAACCGCCACGACATTTAAGGATTTCTGTTTGCCGACAAACACATTAATTCCATTTATGAGATACGAAATCTACCGTAGAATATTACGGCTTAATTCATAGGTAGTTGATGCATGTTACTGAATGTGACCAGTTTTCGAGGCGCGTGTTCAAATCCGGATATGCACTAATTAATATTTGTATTAAAAATATGTAAGTATACTTAATTATTCTATTATTTAACAGTAACCTCTGAAACCCAGCAAAGTTTACAAGAGTCTGTTTTTGTTTATCATATAATCTTTTTTGCGCAATTTTGTTTTCAAACCCAAGTATTTCGTGTATTTCTATAATTTTGTATCCCTATTATGTTTCAAATATGTCACAATAGGCAGTAACTTCGCTCAGATTATCCTACATTGTATGATGCTTACAAAACAAAAATATAAAGTACCTACAAAGCATCAACCGTTTCAACGCTATTACTTTTTATAGAAATAATAAAAAGAAATGAATCACAAGCTCCAATCAGAGACTTTATAGTACACAGTAAAATAAAAGATTTCAATCAAACGGGCGTAATTTCATTTCAAAAGATTAACGTCACGTTAATTGAAGGCACAGCCTGGGGCTCAATTCCACCAGTTTACATTGTTCTGTTCAGTTCCAACTTTTGTTTTCCATTTGTAACAATTTGCTTACTTTGGAACTGAAAGGCGTTGTGTGAAAACATAAAAAATGCCCATAAATATTTATTTATTTATCATCATCATCATCATCATCATCATCATCATCATCATCATCATCAATATATATAAAACTCTTTTGAAGCTGACAGAGAATCAACGCACAGCCTAAACTGTAAGTACTAGAGGTATGAAATTTGGAGGGTAGGTTCCATAAATAGTGTAGAGGCGCACTAAGAAAGGAATTTTGAAAAGTCACACTCTAAAGGGTCTATTTAGAATGCGAGCAACGCCGCGGGCCACGGCTAGTTAGGTATATAACCTACAATTTGATTGATCTTAGCTTGAAGTTTACTTCACTGTACACCTAAATCAAAACAACCTAAAAACAGATGAAAATCGACGGTTCAGCTGTTTGTCAATTGTCAAAGTTTGATAGTAGATAAAAAGCTAAAAAGCTACGGTTCAACTGCGTTTGAGCTGACAAGTTCGTTAGTAGAATTGCCCCCGTTGACTTTTACAATTGCTTTAGAATATAAATCGTCACAAGTTCTATAGAATTAGATGAGAATTAGTCACAGTAGGATTTATTGCTTCGGTACAATTTTGACAAGTTTTATATTTTGTACCATTTGCAACTTAGTACAACTTAGGTCATTTTTACTGTTACTGGTAGTATTTAGGTAAAATATAGCTTCCGTCCGGGGCTTTTTTTTTTAATAAAGTTATTACATAAAATAAGCTAGTTGGGTTTATTATTTATTATTCAACGTATTTGTGCAGGTTTAACGTAAAATTACCAACAAATTAAACAAGAAACGCTGTTCATCAGTTTATCAGCTTTACAAGCGAATGCATTTCGGGGTGACCGCACTATTTGTCACCAAAACAAAAGGTAGCGTTCCAATATACCCAAAAAAGCTAAAATAAACGAATCAGACTAAAATAAATCTAAAGGTACTCAGATAGAGTTCATTTTGCGATTGCACTTGTTTGACTACAATTCGTGTGGCGTAAAATGAACGGTCGAGACTTTTGATTCAAGGCATTTCAAGGAGCTTATGCAACAGTTGACACATGTGATTCCCAACGTGTTAAAACAGTGAATATAATATTTTACTTAATGTTAAATTTACTGGCAAGGTTTAATAGCAGTGATTTTGTATGCTCAGAAGTAAAATTTTAGATTTGTTTATTTGCGCAAAGCCCCTCCTTTCCACGTTGGCCAAGCGCTATTAAGCCGTGTCGAGAACTACTCGTTACGAAACTGTAATTTTTCTCACAATACAACTTTTGTTAGGTTCCTGGGACAGACACTAATGTGTTTATACCTTGCACTAAAATGTTTGAATTTTTATTCATTGTATTTATTTATCATTCTTACAGCTATGATAAGCTATGATATTCTTTGTAGGGATCCTAATTTGAAAGTCTAGTCATTTTACATAATATTTTAGAATAGAATTGAAAATTAAAAATAACAAAATTAAATTAAATAACAATGTTATAACATGTTCTGCAAGACATGTTTATACGATACTGTATTTATACCTAAAAGATTTCTCTCCCAAGGACAGCCTCTGAAATACGGTGTGTGCTAAGCCAAACCACGTTCCGGAAACATCAACAATATTTTACGGTGCTACATTTGTACTGTCTTTTGTTATTTTTCTTGTGATAAATCAAAATCCCTACTCTCTATACAGTTCTATTTACATTCACTCACCCATCTCATATGTTAATGGAATTGTTTTACAACAAATAAAAGCAAATGCGCCCTTATTAACAAATGTTTGTTTTTTAATTTCCAATGCACCAATTCTATTGTTGCATTTTTCTAAACTGACCAAAAAAACTCTGACAAAGACGTGCACTATTGTTATACGTTTATCACTCTGAGAAGGATAGGTCTTGCTGTTCAATTTTATGCGAATCTGTATTAACCCAGATCTCATGACCCTTTGAAGAAAAGCGAGCTTCACTGCTTTCTTTTATTTAAATCAAAAAAATAGTTGAACCAGCTTTCTGCCCACCACTGATAGCCTACCTGATGTGAAGTAATAACCTCTGCTTATAAGAAAATATCCTCACAGAGAAAGTTTAATTTGGGCGTATCCGTGAGGCAATGCACTGCGTCCAACTCTCTGAGACGTGACGCTGTGTCTGTAATTGCACCGGCACCCATATCCTACAAACCGGAACACAGCAATGTCACTGCTTGGCGGCAAAAAAATAAAAAAAGGCTTTGCAGTCGACGACGAATTTCTCAACAAAGCTTGACTACTTAAGACAGAGCTACAAAATATAAAAGAAGCTCGTAAGTGTGCTGGTTTAATGCAAGCACCTAAGTTAGGTTGGTACTTAGATTAGGGTTGTCTCATTAAGGTGTTCCAGACGTCTCTATCCAGAGTAATTCAAGATTACTGGAGTGTGGCGCAAGGTGCATTGTCTCCTCAATAGTGGAGCTATAAATGGTACATTTACCTGCCGGCTTTGTCTGTCACAAGAACCCTAGCTCTTTTTTATAGGATCTAAATGTTATATTATGTCGGGTTTGATTCTACGTTCCCAGCGACGCGTTTTCGTGAGTTAAAGTCGCAAATTCTATTTTTTTGAAACTTTTAGTTATTAGGAAATCGAAGCACTAAGTTATGAACACTCATTGACTACGCTATGTCACGCAATCGTATAATAGTCGTATGGATTTTGCAGCTTCATCCACGAAAGACTGCGCAGACACAAAAATCATGAAATCCGACGATTATTTTAATTTATCAAAGTCTTCATTGTTATTATCTATAAGAACTTACCTAACTACTTACAATAATCTATTGCACTTAACGGCGGAATTACAGTTTAAGTTTACGCACATTTATCTCTCGAGCTTATGCAAAGGATGCTGAGGTAATCGCGTGACGTCGATCACAACGAATTAAAAATATTTAACTGTTAGTTAAAGCTGTTAGATAGATAGCTGATTGACTGACAATCGTTGGAGCAAACTAATACTCGAGTGGAGACCGCATTTAGGTAAGCGTAGTGTAGGACGCCCTCCGGCTAGGTGGGGTGACGATCTGCGAAATGTAGCGCAAACACGGGATGAGAAGAGCCGAAGACTGGGCTCAGTGGCGCGTCTTGGGAGAGATCTACGTCCAGCAGTGGAGCGATATAGGTTGATGATGATGATGATGATGAATTGATAGTACCAACACTACTAGACACTTATTTGCATTAATTACAAACTACAAAACGTTCTAAAAATAACGAAACGCGCCGCCATTGTGAAAGCTTTCGCATAATAACAGTTTGAGTTCGCGCACATTATTCACTCGAGCATTATGCGAAGGCACGCCGCGGTAATGAAGTGCTCGCGTGACGTCACAGCGGAAGCGGACGAGTGAAAAATGGCGCGGGAACGCGAACCGTGTCAACAATCAACATGCTTTCGGTAAAGGATGTTAATTTTATTGTAACCCGCGATTAACTGTGCTGAGGGGTGATCATGAACAAATCTGACCACTGATAAACCTAGCGTATTCGAATCATATTGCGCGTGAACGTCAGCTCGACTGCCGAATGTTGTAGCGTCACCGCGCAGTGTAACTCGGATACGCTAGCGTTACGGTACGTTTACAACTGTCACATTTATTTGTGTCCTCCAATACGTTACTCAGTCGTAAGAGTAAATGCTATTCTTTGCTTTGACGCCTATTCTCTTATAGCCCGTGCACACTGTGCCCATGCCGCTGCTGGCATGAATGCCGCGATTAATTCCGCAATTATTGCCACAGCAACATCGCCTTTATTCTTATACCGCGTTCACACATGCCCATGCCGCTGCCGGAATTATTGCCGCGATTAATTCCGAATTATTGGCACAGTAACATCGCCAAGTTCATGCCCTAGATCCTTGGTGAGAATAAAGGCGATGTGGCTGTGGCAATAAGTCCGCGGCATGAACGCCGGCGGTGTGAACGCGGTATTAGAGATTTTAGTTGGTTTTCACATAGTAGGTATTAATGGTATGACATTGGCACCTATTTATTCAGCATATAAATTCTCCAGCTTCCTTAAAACTGGGTTTCCTTTTATGTAAAATAATGCTTGGATGAACTTACCACATACGTGAGGATATGCAATATGAACAATTTAGTGCCACATCATGCATAACCCCTAAACCATCCCCTAGAGAGCGGTGTAGCCGCTACGACTATGAATTCGGAAACTTAACTTGGAGACGAAACTTTCAACCATAAAACAAGCTTGCATTAGTATTGCATTAATAAAATAGCAATTAGGAAATATAATATGCTAGAAATAGTAAGATTAGATGCACTTTACTGGTTAAACGGTCCTGTGTGGGCGGATCTTAATTTGGAATCAATTACGGCGGGCAAGGCATCCATTACGTAAACAGAGATCTCGTTTAATGTAAACTGGACGCATTTATACCGTTATTGTTACGCTTATTTTCAGTTTGGTTAAGAGAAAACACCGTAAGTCAGAGGAAAATGTCCATCGATGTCCTGTGTTGTGTGTACTACGTTCATCACTCTGAGACATAATATTGATTATGTTCAGTCTCATGTGCATTTTTGTACCTACAGTTAATAATAAATAATAAATATTCTTGGACATGTTACACAACGCTCTCTAGTCTCAAACTAAGCAAAGCTTGTACTATGGGAACTAGTTATATGAGTACTGGCAAATAAATGTTGCAAAAGAAGCAACTTGTACCCAAAAAGCAAAAGAGCTCAGTTTATAGTTAAAATTAGAGAGAATGAAAGAAAGAAAATAAATTACAGACTGGTGTGATGTCCGTCTTGCCCTGTCCGGCAGGGTCAACAGATAATTGCAAGCGACGAATTCATTTCGTCCTGATTTCCGCCATTTTGTTTTATTTGCGGTCTGAGGGATAATCCGGTGCCTTCCATCATGCAGCCCGTCTTTATGAACCAGTGTTAGGGTCAGGTAGAGTTCTTAGCTGTAAAAGGGTATAAAATACGTCAGTGTATATGGAACTAACAGGAATTTCAATTCTCATCATCATAATCTGTAGAAATTCTACGTGCGAAATCTGGCAGAACTTCACGCCTCCAAATGTTCTGTTTGCAGGAATTGTCTACTGCCTTACATAAGACTAACCAGCACGATAGAACAGATATCCAGCACATAAAAGATCAAGTGATCAACTTAAGTACTAGCTGGGCCCGATGCCGATGGTCCTAATAGGTCTCTTCTATCTCGTACCTACATAGTTGGTATACACTAAGAGGCAACAGAATAAACAATTGAACCAAAAGTGGAGTTATAAGCATGTAATATTTTGAACAGAATTTTAAAATACAATGCTGAAATAAAATATAGTCCGTGGTTACTCTGATATAAGTAAGTAAGCAGACATTTTATCTGATTCCATACAGACTGCAGTATGAAATTGATAAAATACTGAATCAACAGAGCAAACACCGCTCTGATATCTCGTTTACCATCACTGAAAAAAGGAAGTAGAAAACTTCAAAACCCGCTGCATAAATCAGGTTAAAAGCAAGTTTGTAATGCTATTAGCCAAGCAAAGAGAAAAAGTAAAAAATCGAGTCCGATAGAGCGTGCCTGCCCGTCAGGGGACGCCAAAAGGTATACGGGTAAAAGGGTAGGTATAGGGGTAATCTCCAGGGCAAGAACTGGACGAACAGAGAAATTCTTTAGCTTTAAATATTAGGCGTGGTTTGATTCACTTTTATGCTTTTTCATTTATTGGAAATATGTGACATAATATTTATTAATAAAAATTTAAGAATATTCACACACGACTTATAATAGAAGTAACTTTACTTCTATTTTCTGTCGTGTGCGAATATATTTAAACAATTAAGATATAGGTTATTACATTTTGGGATAGGAAAAAAAATCTTAACTCACTTAGATCCGTGTTCTCGAAAACCATAGATTTTATGACAATTTTGTAAAATATATTGGCATCATAGTAATTATTTAATCAAGGTTCATTCGTGACAGTATTACCATAAAAAAAATCTTTCATCCAATTCATTAGGCAGTGCCCACAACTCACCCCTAATAAAACCTAAGCGAGGGATAAATTCTATAAAATGACCCTTAACGAGTGCCCAGCGATTTATTGGTGATTCGCTACAAGATAATGAATTAAGCGCCCTAACATTAGTAACGTAAAACAACCTTTTTTTCTCTCTCAATGAGTTTAGAATTCACGGGAAGAAATTCGGATTTTTAACGCACTTTTTATTTTTTTGTACACTCGGTGACATGTCGGCTTAAAAACAGCTGAGACGTCAGTTTGCAGAGCAGGGAAAAATGTTTGCACGAATGATTATGCACGTAGATACCGGTGTAGGTACCTAAATATTTGTTACGGCTTTTATGCTGAGGTGCTATGGTATACTCATGGTTTTGACGTGACATAGGAACTGTAAACCGGGCTTTTGCAAAATGATCGTCAATAACAATTGATTGTCTTAATACTCTTAAAACTTTTAAGTAGTTATAGTAAAAAATGCAGACTCAAATTCATTATTAAATAAAACTTGCTTTTGGGTCTTCTCCATACATCGACTTCCCGAAATTCTAATGTCATCGGTCCATTGGTTGGGAGCCATCTGCCGATTCGCTTCGCACACCGCTTTCTGGTTTCTGGTCGGCATTTGAGAACTTTTATTCCCGAGCGGTTCCAATTTATTTATTTTACAGCAAAATATATGTCTGTATGTTTCCACAACTCTCATTTTCTCAAACTCACGATAAGACCCTGAACAGTTAAAGCGTGTCTTGTTTAATTTCGTTAAAAAGAAATTAAACTGTACTTAAGTGTAGCAATCTTGCAGGTGTTTTTAATTAAAAAAACAAAAAATAAAAATATTGACTCGCCAAAATCCCTTAATTTTGTTTACGACTCGATATTAGTTGAAAAAGAATTTGCATGATTAGATAAAGAGTATATTATATAAAATAACTAACTTGACTACCAGGGGTGGTTTTCATTTCATTTCATTTATTGATTGCAAGATTTAATATATATAGCTTAGGATATAGTTAGCTAAAAGAACAATCATGTACCCTGTGAGGGCGCAGCAATAATACTAAAGCGGATAGCAATATTAAATTAATATATAAAGTAAAGTAAAGTTTATACAAAAAATGTTCTACAACGAATTAATGCTATCTTATAATAGTGGGTAAGTATTTAGGTAGCACATAGCTTATATAAAAAATACCTAAGTGGTGATATACATAAAAGAGTCACAGAACATTTTGTAAAAAGTATGTACCCTAGGAAATATAGATTACCCATAGTAAAAGTTGAATGCCAATAATAATAGGAAGCACTAATACATGCGAAGTCAGACACAATTTAATAACAATATCTACGAATTTATAAATAAATAATAAATAAATAAATAAATATTCACGGACACTTAACACAACGCCTTCTAGTCCCAAACTAAGCAAAGCTTGTACGATGGAAACTAGATGGCTGATAGAATACACACATACATTTTTTTTTGTAAATACATACTTATAATACATAGAAACACCCAGACACAGAACAAACATCTATGTTTACAACACACAAATGTTTGTTCTCAGTGGGGATCGAACCCACGACCCACAGCACGGAAGGCAGAGCTACTACCGACTGAGCCATGACGCCTGTCAGAATTTACAATTAAATTTCAAATAGAACCCGTCGAGAGACAAGCAGTGGGTTTTATCCTTTGCAGAGTTTGGGCGGTCAGAATAATGAATTAACGAAACCTGATAAAAACCACTTTTAGTTTAACAACTCAGTTTTGGGATAGAATAGAGTTTTGTAACAATAATATCTTTTAATACACCATAGACAAGTGCAATACGAATAGACGCTGTGGGTTCTGCAGAATTGTACTTACTATTCCAGTCAATAAAGAAACATAACTCTTTTTGGCATAGATTAGCCACCTTTTTTTTATGATAAAAGTAATGGAACAAGCTGATAGCTCATCTGATGTTAAGTGGTAACTTCTGCCTATAACAGTGCATTACCTCACAGAGCAAGTCCAATGAGGATGTTCCCTGTAAGGCAATGCACTGCGTCTATCACTCTGAGACGTAAAGATCTTGAAGTCTCATGTGCCTGTAATTACCACCTACAAATGAATACTTATTTTTTCCACTATATCTCTGATTGTGCAAGAATGAAGAGGCATTTCGATCGATGTACTCTTTCATTTTTATGAGTCTACTAAAAACCAAAGCAAACACCGATTGGACAGGCAACATTTTGCGTTTTATATCCAAAAATATTTCAACAAAGTCTGAGTTATTTGTATCACAGCGTGACACCTAATAAACGGCCAACTCGCAAATGCGATGTCTTGTTTCCACAACTAGGAAAAATGACCGAAATTATTCATTTCTGACGCGGTACCCTAAAAATGTTAATTCACGGAGGCGCCCCAGCTAATTGGCGGGGCCCACCACAATCTGCAGGTAAATGCGACCAGGTTAACTGGAGCTCTGCTTTTGTTCAACATTGATCGATCCCAGGGTTCGGATGGTAAAAGCCATACTAGATGATAGCGACATAGAATAATTTGTGTGCAGAAGTATCAAATACGTTTATCGATAATATATCGTTTATTATTAATATTGTTTATCTTTAGTATTTGAATTTTAATGAGTAATTATTGCATAAACTTATAAGACTGAAAATAATTTTATTTTTTAATACACAAAATCTTGGACAAACAAGTAAGTACCTCATCATTTCCCTGCCCTTATCCCACGCTAGGTGGGGTCGGCACAACATGTTTTCTTCTTCCACTCACTCCTATCATTCGTCAACTCTGAATCTACTCCTCTCACATTCATATCCTCTTTCACACAATCAAACCACTCCTTCTTCGGTCTTCCTCTACTTGCATACCCAGCCACACTCATATTCAAACAAGTACCTATACAAAATTATTCAATTAAAATCAATCATGTGGAAGAAGTCATTATATTTTCAGGAACGTGAATCACTTTGTGAAAGCACTCATGCTATTTGGAATCTAAAGTCAACAGCGTTAAGCTTATTTCACTGTGAAATTGTATCAATGAGGAAAATGTCAAAGGAAACCAACCTTTGTTTAACTTTGAAGTCTGATAAATTATGTTTAACATGATGAAAGGCGCGTGAGAGGTTTCACGATATTTTTTAATGTTTCAGGTTCGAGGCTTCAATATTCTGAGGTTTCTACTTACACTATACATACATATACATACACTCGGCCACGGTGGGCTGCATTTACACTGTAGCCTATTTACTTAGCTCTTTATGTTAAATACGCGCGCGAATTCGGAATCATGAACCAAAAATGAAGGCAAGAAATGCCGCTGTAGTGCACGCAGTCCCATATCCAAAGTAACATTCTGATAGTGTCTTTGCAGCAATTCGCCTGCAGTGGACGCAAAGCTTAAGAGCGACTTTAGAAAAAGCCGTGACGTAATATGACATGTTTAATCTCGTTTATTTTTATTGTCATAGCAGGCTAGCCGTCTAGCTGAGCGACATTTTACGATCGCTAACAGTTTATATGAATGACATTTGTAAACGAAAAGACATGTGACTGTAAATGTACCTATAGATCTAAAATGTACCTAAGGTACATTTTTTATTTACTAGCAATTCTTAGGATGTAATCTTGGTGTGCTACGATGAAACATGTACAAAAGTAGTAGACAGTAGCAGACACTGTAGTAGTAGTAGCTCCAGTGTCTGCAGGCACTGAGACAAACCTAATAAGATGTTCTTTATTATTATGACTTATATCAAAAATAAAGAGTTATTAAAAAAATGTTGTACAAATTTTGATTAATAACAAAACACAGAAAAGCAACCGTTTTCTTACGCTCACAGATTTTTACAAGACCAAACATCCCACATGAGTAAAAATCCAAAAATAGCAAAATTTTAAATAGAACTGCATTCTAGTTACAATAAAATGTAAAACAAATTAGGGTATTAGAATCGTGGAGCTCTACTTATCTCTGTTTAATTCAATTATAATTCACACGATTCACCTGTACTTAGCCCGGCCTTGGCAGGATTACTCGAATTAAACGTTGCTTAAATGAAAACAGCTGGGTCTTTACATATTATTTTAAAATCTTACTCTAAAGCTCACAGAAGTCGCAGATGTGATCAAGGCAAAAATTCTGATGAACAAGTCTTGTATTTTTCAAAACTAAAGAAAATACAAAAAATCCTAGAAAATCTCCTAGAACATCTCAAAATCAAAGGAACCAATTTATGTTATTTAGTATATATTTATTTTTTCCTATTAAATTCAGTGCTTTCGTTACTTTTATTATTATTGTTTCATTTGTACTTGTCTATATGTTTTGTATGTTGTGTGCCATGTAGTAAATAAATGAATGTCTATGTCTATGTCTAAAATATCTTAATGTACACATTTTTTTATGAAATCTGAGTGCATAATTTCAAGTTCACTACTAAAATCAATTTTTTAAGCATTTTTATTCAAAGTGAATCTTTTGTGTAAGCAGTTTTTTTCTCGGAGGACGGAATTTTTACTGTTTCGAAAGATTACATAGTCGTATGCTGTGCCCTAATAGGGTTTATGTTAGCTACACTACCTTTTGTACAACATCTATAAAACAACATAAGTGCAATAAACGATTTGAATTTGAATTTGTATATCTAGAATAAGAATAAGAATAGAATGAGAATACTTTTTATTTACGACACATACTAGAACAGAAACAAATACAGACTAATTAAATACTAACTAAACTAAAAACTATGTACTACATAAAATAAGTAAACTAGGTATAAGGTAATCTAGTGTGCCGTAAAACGTACCCAGGCTCAGCATATGTTGGATGACTGGCAACCAACGCTGGTCTTCTGCCAGAGCCGTACGGTGAGCCGTATCTACATTATTTATATTGATCCAGCTGCTTGTACCGAGCTACGTTCAAAGTGTGGTGGTGAAATCCGTCAGGAAACTCCTCTTTTGTAACGAAACCGCTCCGCAGGTGATCCAATTAAAATCGATTCGATTCAATTGAACCCTAATCCGGTTCATCTATTATTGCTGGGCCGGATTCAGGACTAAGTAGGTACCTAAGTGCCTACTTATCGGCGTTTTTGTATTTCAAATCGAATACGTTTAGATCTTGAATGGATCTTGAATTTTTGTTAACCAATTCTTTATTTTTCAAAACTCTTTTAGTACTGATGTTTTTTGAATTTTTTATGCTTCTAAGGGTGGATCTTCAACTGGCAGTTTTTTCCAAGGTCTTGGTCTAGTTTCTGAAGAAAATTATAGTGATTTTGTGGTGTGGATCGAGAATTAAGTACCAACGTAAAATAAAGAAAGAAAAGCGTACCAGACCTTTTCGTATAAAATCGAGTAGATACCTTTAATTTTTTCTGTATAAATCTGTTGTCATTTCCTTTCGCTGTCACGCAAGTGATAACTATAGAGCATTTTTTGAAGCCGTGCTAAAATGACAGATGAATATGAATAAATGGGTAGATGTTCTCATATTTACGAAATGCCGCAATACATTCTTAAAACGTCATCGGTCCATCATTTGGGGGACCTCGATACACGCCTGGAGCTAGTCAGGTAAAACCACTGTGGAGAAAATTAATAGCGCATCCAATCGCACCCCGCTACGAATTAATTCTTAATCTACCCCAAATGTGCCCCTCGCGATCAACGACCACTTAAGCTACGATTCACTAAAAGATATACAACGTTATTTTACAAACGTAATACTCCTCTTATAGCCGCAATTACCGCTAACCTCTCATAACCGCGGCCGCTCTAATATAAGTGTCCAACTAGGAATAAAGTGGAAGAATAAAATAATCACGAAAAAGTGAAGTGGAAAATAGCTCGATGGACCCGATTGTGAGAAGTCAGTGGACGGAAAAGGCCCAGAATTGTTCTACCTGGCTTCTACCTAAATAGCGCGTGCACACTATGCCCATGCCGCTTCCGGAATTATTGCCGCGATTAATTCCGGAATGATTGCCACAGCACAATCGCCAAGTTCATGCCCTAGCTCTTTGGTGAGAATAAAGACGATGTTGCTGGGGCAATAAGTCGATCGATCGATCGAATCTTCTATCGATTATTTCAAATTCAATAAATTCCGGTGATAAGTGATATTTGAGGTACCTAGTCATAATCTTTTTAGTACCTAATCAAAACTCAACTGTATATGTGATAAATTTAACGATTCGACTGGCTATGTAGAGGTATTTATATCGTCATGCTTTGTAGTTAACTAAAAACACTATTTAGTATAATTATTTTCTGTTCTTTTTCTGCTGCTGTAATTTTTATATCTCTAGTCCTTGCCTTTTTTGAGGAGTAAATCGTCTACAGATATATAGCTACTGTATGTAGTTATTGATGTACTTATTACAGCCGTCATGTGAATGTCACCGTTTTTGAACAAACCTGCAACTAAAAGTACTTGCGCAGATTTAATTAAAACCGCTACTTAAGGTGGTGTGAAACGCCTTACTAAAGGCGGAAAGATACCAGCGATTTACTTAACATAGTATTCTAAAGTACCTATTTGACATAACCAAGTACCTGAGACTAATATTCTAAGCTACCTAATTTGCCTTAAATCTGTTTTAAAGTAATTGGTAGTGCTTACGTTATTTAGACGATTTTTTTAGCATAACAAAAGGTTTACTCAACAAATAGAACTATGTAACTATTACTTAACATCAAGGCATCATGGCTCAGTCGGTAGTAGCTCTGCCTTCCGTGCTGAGGGTTGTGGGTTCGATCCCCACCGAGAACAAACATTTGTGTGTGGCAAACATAGATGTTTGTTCTGTGGCTGGGTGGTTACTATGTATTTTTTTTTTATTGAGTAATAAAATCCACAGCTCTTAAGAATAATAATGGTAAATCTTAATTTTAAAGCAGATAGCCAATGACGTATCATAAGTATAAATTTACAAAACAAAATGTATATAAGTATTTTATCAGCAATCTAGTTCCTATAGTACAAGCTTTGCTTAGTTTGGGACTAGAGAGCCTTGTGTGATATGTCCAAGAATAAAAAAATACTTATTCCCAATCAATGTCCATAACAAACAATTACAGTCCACAACAAGAACGCCGACACCTCTTGGCTAGTTGGGCCTAAATGGTATCGTGCAAAAGAAGTATAACAGCTGTTGTCTTATGAAAAGATCTAGTTCTAAATATGCCCAGGTCTGCACTCGGTAGAAGTTTAATTAAAATTGCACACGAATAAATGCAATTTACCCACCTGCGAGATTTTTGATATTAAATTAGATGCGTCTGCACCAGAGAGGCATAAAATTACTACGAATAATAAAAACATGAAAGTCAAACATTTTATAAAATCAAAGATATCAAGAATGTTTTCTGTTTCGTGCCACTATTTTTAACATGAATTTAATGATTTTGTTTACAGAAATCATCGTGTTTTCATCCTGATTCTTTTAACATCAAACTAAAAAATCAACTATTTTTAATGATGATAAAGTGGTTCGTAGTGCATTTGCTTTAGTAACAGTAACTTAATTATTTTTCTGTGTGTATGTCAAATAAACTATCTATCTATCTATCTATCTAATGGACTTATTTTTCTGACAGTGCATTGTCTCGTAGAAATCGAACCTAAACTAGTTAGTCACTATCATAACTAAAATAAATAGTACAAGCATTGGCTCACTATTTAATAACGCCATAGGAAGGAAAGCGGATAAGTCAAGTAGATTTACTTAGAGCTTAGCGTTAACACAGTTAGATTGTTTACCCCGGAAGTAGACCAAGGTATAGATACTGGAATAGACAAAATTAATATAAAAAAGTACATAAAATGCTGGCAGAGAGGGAGTTATTTCAAATCGGTTCATAAATAAAAGAGTTCTGAGGAAACAAACATTAAAAAATAAAAATTTGAGAACCTTCTCTTTTTTTTGAAGTTGGTTAAAAATAGAGCAAAACAGACTTTTTTATCAAGGAGTTTCAAAGTACTAGATATTTTAGGAATATTTTATCTATCGGGCACTTCACTACATACCTACCTACTATTCAGTGAAGTGCGATCCTTTTCAGAGTAGTCTAACCATGAGTAAAAGAAATTACTCGTAGTCACACTGGTGTAGCAAACCGGTGTGACCACGAGTCCATCGTCGTATATTCATATTTGGTCTTCTAAAGCTGAGCTAACTAAAATGGTTGTTAATTCTTTTGTCATCTCTTTTCGTTGTCATGCAAGTGACAATGATAGAGTATTTTTTAAAGCCGCACTAAAATTACAGTTGAATATGAATAAAGGGGTAAGTTTGTAATTCAAAAGAGTGTCACTATTAGGTACTTACAGACAGCATTAAACGTTCCCCACGAAGACGATACTGTGTCGTGGGATCAGTAGTTATACAGAGTAGAAGATACTCTTAATTATGCATATTATGATTATCCATACGCAGATGAGTGGGCGACTAACTCATGCAAACTGACTTTTTTAGCATAAGGACTACGAGAATGGGTCGGTATTCATAACTAGATGATGTAGTTCTTTTTCCTGCCACCTATGTCACGAAAAACGCTGCGTCAAAGAGATACATAAACTTTTTTTTTCTCTATAAAATAGTGATGTCACTTTTAGTATAGAATCTATCCGTGGTCACGCCGCCGCCCCGCGCCGGTAAGCGCTTTAATTCGGTAAGATTTAGTTCCAATAATGAGAACTCGGAAAGGTGAGGGTTTGGTAGAAAGCTTGATAATATACGTAACTCGATCAGACTCTTACCTTCGATGGAACTGATAAGAGATGGCAGCACATGTAGCATAGGAATAGGCTGATTTAAAGTGTCCAGTTTAGTGTCGAGTCAGTAAGTAGTACTTAATCGAAAAAGTAATAATAACCGTGGGTTCTTCTTCGGCTGATTATTCGGTGATGTGCCCATACTATGACTATGTCAGTCTCACGTGTCTGTCTCTTGCACGGTGTGAAAAGATGGAACAAAAACTACAGATCAACGGTTTTGAAAAACTCGCTCTGGCAAGTCACGCAGCGATGTGTGCATGAGCTCACCAGAGTCAAGCTTCAGCTTCGGGTATCTTCGGCTGAGCCGAGCGGCTGTCTGGTCTTTGGTGTTGGTTAGCAGTAAAATCAGGAGTAGGTATAGACGCACGCTGACATAGTTATTACTAGAGATAATTCATGGTCACTTCATGTCCTTTTCAGTAAGTAATCGTATCTTGTTATGTGTATATTTGTGTCTGCTATTTGTGTTGTGATCATCTATAATTTGTTTCGATAAACTGGTATAGTGAGCTATTATTTGCTACAGGTGCTCAATTTGCAATTAAGATAACTATGTAGTTGCGTGTAATTACAGCGGTTTTGAGAGAAATTCGACTCTCCTTGTCTTGACAGGTGGATAATTAATTTGGTGATAGCTTTGCAATTTGCCTTGTGATTTGATATCACTGATGTTTTGGCAACAGATTTTCACAAAGTTAAACAATTTTGAATACCTAATTTATATAAGCCCAAAGCCACACACTGTATGAGTATTTTCTAAGCCTTCATCGTGCTTCCATGCTCTGGAATATGAACTTAACGTAGTAGAAAATAAGGTGGAAATTCTGCCAAAGCTGAACTGAAAACTAGATGTTTATTAAACTCTTCTGTAACGAGAGAGCTCCACCTCATTAGTGAGTCGCAATCACTTTAAAAAACTTAACTCTAAAGTTGTTAAGCAAATCCCGATATAAATTGGCAAGAGCCCGACGGATTCGGGCATTAATTTGTGGTAAATCGCGCGGAAAATGGAAATTTTGTGCAGCCCGTGGCATCCTCGCCAGCTCAAATATGCCACATAAACACAACTTTACCGAATATACGAGCGAATATCAACCTTATTTTGAGTAAACAAGGTCGTTTGTTAGCTACGCGAAGCTGTGAAGGGCGCAACGCGATAAGAATTTTTGCGGCGCACTTTAATGAGAATAACATTTATTCGTATGGATGATGTAGACATCTTGAAGCATCTTGCGAGATGCTAGATAGTTTACGTAGTTTTAGAGCTTGAAAACATTCAGCCAAGGCTTGGTTTTATTACTTCGACTTACGCAAGACATTGCATAACATCTGAAACACAAGTAAGAAGTGAATTTAGTTCACAGTGAATTTGTTCGAAAAATATGACATCTGTAGATACGCATTATATTTACTTAGATACAACTTTAGGTTTGATTAGGACTAAACCTCCGGCTAGGTGGGGTGGCGATCTGAGACATGTAGCTGGCAAATACTGGATGAGAAGAGCCGAAGACCGGGCTCAGTGGCACGTCTTGGAAGAGACCTACGTCCAGCAGTGGACCGATATAGGTTGTTGATGATGATCATGAAGACTAAAACGTTACGCTTGATAATTTAGACTAATTTTTAAGGCTAGGTTTAGGCTCTAAAATTTTAAAATTAGTCTAAATTTTCAAGAATAACCCAACTCCTCTCAAAATAACCCAACCAAAATTGACTTGACCACAGCCACAAAGGAGGTATGTAATGGGTTTTATGAAGCCTACGAGCGTATGGGATGTGACAATCAAAATTCATGTTTTGCGCCTTGAGTGACGCTAACGAGCACGAACATAAAGGCGTTTACATATACAAAGAACAAAATAAGCGAGCTAGTAATTGGTATTGAAAATGTGTAACGTTGAGATATACACAACGCTAGACTATATTTTTGTAAAAAAGTATGGTATAGTTTGCAAGATAAGGGAGAGAAAGTTTACTTACTACTAGATAGTCGCATCTCTTAACGGGATGTTTAAGCAGGATATTTTATACTTTTGTTTAAACTACCTAATTATTATAACTTACTAGTTTTACGCAGTAATTTCTGTACCGGTCTAATGTGATTTCTTATCTACTTTCACTTTGGAATTTTAATAAAAACAAAAGCATATCGAAAGTTAGTAATGCCAATTGTCATGAAAACTGACAGTAGAACTGCACAAAATGCGTAGCAAAGGCGTAGTAAAAGTTGCCATAAAGGTTACATTGATGGGTTGTTGATTATATTGGGTTACGAGATATTATTATTTTTTAGTAGATTGGTAAGTACCTAAGTTGAAGATCACTAGGGACTATAACAACTTCGAGAACTGTTTTTTATTTTAGTCTCAGATTGTCAAAACTACTTTTTTTAGTCTACTCTATTCTATTTCTTTAGGTTTTGGGAATATTAAGGAAGAAATAAAAACAAAAAAGTAATCACGCATATTGTTTTATTAGGTCGTATGTGATAGCTAGGCTGCTCTATTATTTCAATTAATAATACATTAATTGACAGACAATAATATAAATATTCATAAACGTAAGGTATAAAAATAAAATATGAAAAATTATGAACTACCTAAACAATTTTACTGGACAGGAAACACAGAAAATAAGTACATTCAAATTAGCAAATAATAATTTGCTGTATTAATATTTATTATTAAAATAATAAAAAAAAAATTGCGCCAACATTTTTTTCTAAGAAAAATAATAATAATAAGGATGCACAATTTTTGTATAATTTGAGATTATTTTATTAATAAAAAGCATTAAATAAATTATTACTTGTTGAAAAATTGTAAGCGTATTATAAAACTTTGGTATAACGAACAAGTAGTATTTTTGTCTAAAAACACCATTATCTTCTATCTACCATTTATTATTGTTACCTACTACAACAAACTTTTATTATTCAATATAAAGTCTCCCTGCGAACTAATTATCTATATTTTACAAAATCATTTTTATAATGCCGTCATTCTAGCAATTTAAACTTTTAACCCATTAAGTATTAACATTAACATTTTAATATTGTAAAATATGACAGCTAAATAAAAATACCCTTCCACTCGTTTAACTACACACACTTATAATAATACATTTTATGCACAATATTTTACGAAACACAGGTCTTATTATAAATATTAATTAATAGTTTTTACACGCTAATTATCTATTATTTTTCTATCAGTCTGATTTTAACAAGTTAAAACTATGTTTGGATGTAATTATACAATGTAGACATAATTATAGATTTAAATAAAAAAATGGATTTGAGCTAAAACAGAAATATTTAATATATAAATTACTTAATTCTTTCATAATACAGACTCTACCAACGTTTTAGAATTCTTTCCTTTGGTCTAATTAATTCATTAAAGAAAAAAGAAACAATACGCTAAAGTCTGCTGTTGTACCATGCACTGATGACGTAGTAACTACTTGATAAACTACATCGGGGCCAAGCAAGTATGGGGTCAGGCAATTCCAACCCGCTACGACGCTGGTGCTATCGGATTTATGAAATAAAGGGTTAAAACACGATTTATATAATTGGCTATTTATATTTACACTCTATTATGGGCGTTACTAAGGTTCATATTTTGTTAACTTTATGATACCTAAGTCATGATTCTGGCTCGTTTCCATGCAGTCATTTCATTACGGCATACATTATTATCCTTTTGCTGATATCAAAATTTTATACATATTGCAAAATTATAAATTCAAATTCTTTGGCAAGTCTCGACATAGCTGTGAAATATTTTTGGTATAAAAAAAAGTAAGTATATAATTTTATTTCTATTATTAACCGTTATTTTAGGCACATTGGGATCAAAACTATAATGTACTATTTACATATTGGTACCTACATTTATCTAAGCATTAGTTTTTAACTTCGTGTTTTGCAACGATAGCGCACTAACTGGAAATTAATGGATACACTTTTTTATTTTATGAATGCATTAGATGAGAAATTGTATGATTTTATCTAACCCATTTGGTATCTACTATTAGGTTTTGGGTTACAACACTTACATTCTTGAATTCAATGACCATCACGTCACGTTTACAGACCACATTCACCTTTATTATTTACACTATAAGGTCCGTTGTCCTTTGTGGCCGCGTTACAGGCGAGTTATGCACTATATTGTTTTTGTCACTATACTACTGTCGCTTGCGCTGGAATTGTCGTCTGCTCTATGGTTTTTTAGTTCCTGAAACAATTGAAGTGAAATTATATTTTTTTAGTCGAATAATCCTGTTAAAACTAGTTAAAAGTACCGGTATCAATATTGCAAAAAAAAAATAGAACATTATTATCAAGTTAAAAAAAAATTAATACTAGTCAAAAAAATACTTGAAAAATACTAGTCAAGCCAGTAATCGCGCCGGAACCACAGGTTTGTTTTTCTGCGAAATTTTTTCTAAAATATTTTATTTAGTATATTTCGTACGCCGAGGTTTTATCAAATATGGTTGAGAAAGTATACTTTTACGGCGAGTTCTAACAAGGACTTTTCAATTAAGAACACACATGAAAATAATCTTCTTAGGAAATAAGCAGCAAAAACGAAAAGGCAACAAGAAGCTATATTTATGTTCTTTGTCTCAAAACTTAATTCCCATTTTTTTACGGTTGCTTAACATTCCATAAGACCCAGTAACATAATTTAACATGTTAAAAGGGAATCGATCCATGTTGGTGGAAACACTCAGACCATGGAAATAACATAAAAGGAATTGTCGAAGTAGGTAGCATATAAAACACTTTATTGTGTTCCATTGCCAATTTGTACGTGCAATTTTTCACACGTTTTCATAGCATTTTTTTTTGGTTTATCTTAAAAGTATGCTTTGGTAATTTGCTTTTGTAGAAGTTTTATGAAAAAGCAGTAAAACTATAATACTTATGTCATACAAAGAAGAATATTTTAATATGATTTAACCGACGGACTTTTATGGAAATCTATAACAGAATACCATATAAGTTCTGGGAAAAAAGTTAAGGGAAAATTATATAAGTCTGTAAAAACTTACTCGAGAAGTAATCAGCCTTTGGACTACAATTTCAAGCCGATCTCCAGCCGCAGCGATGAGTGGCACCGTCAGGCAGCAGTCGTAATCCACTGTTCTTGTGCCGTTCACCTGCAAACAAAAATTAAGGAGCAATTAATATATAATCCTAAAATTTATGTGGATGGCATAGCAATCTATCAAAACTATTTAATTTTTTTAAACTACATGATTTATGTATTCGCAAACCCTAATCATAGGTACTGAAAAAAAGTAAGCGAATTAGCTTGTTTTAAGAAACTAGTATAGAAGACGACTCAATTCAAGTGCTCCTTGTGATGATAACATCCTATTTTTTTATCAATATATATAATCAATATAAACTCTTTTGAAGCTGACAGATAATCAACGCACAGCCTAAACTATAAATGCTAGAGGTATGAAATTTGGAGGGTAGTATCCTTAAATAGTGTAGGGGTGCACTAAGAAGGAATTTTGAAAAGTCACACTCTAAAGAGTCTAGAACGCGAGCAATACCGCGGGAGACGGCTAGTACATTATATTTTAAACACACCTGTAAAATCCTATCAAACGGCCTGAGCAGTCCAACGATATCGGCCGGTCCACCTTTTCTAATCCTGTTGATGTAAACTCCCCGTTCATACAGCCCGTCCGATACTGAGAAACCATAGTCGTCATAAATAGCATCTTTGTATAGTATCACGTGATGAACGGACCCTCGGGCTGGAGAGATTGTGGAATCACTGCTGTAAAGACCTGGAATTCATCACATTTTTTTAACTTATGAACACAATCTAATTTATAAAAAAGAGATAACCTCTTTACAGTTTAGAATACTATTTTTCGGTGCCATGAACAACTTCTGAGACATTATCTTTTAATTTGCTAGGTTCATTGGGTTTAGGCGTTTAGGTAAAAAAATATAAAATACATTTTAGTGCCGGTTCAGTGAGAGCCCAATTTTAATAAGTGCCTTTGAAAAATATCTTTTCTGTTCAAGCATAGCTGCTTTATTTGCTTTGCAAAAAGTTTTCTTGATCGATATATATGAGTTCTTACCTGGCACATCATTTTCGTAAATAGGACTAGTCGTAAACTGAAAACTAGTCCCCGGAACTCCAGGCTTCAACGGAGATTTCTGAGGGGTAGTCACAGTATAAATTCCATTATTCATAAAGTCATTATCCCAATTCGGCCTTCTGTTCTTCGGAGACACGATTCCATACGGACCCATCTGTACATAATCACATTTACACGAAGTTTTCTCCATATTGTGGAGCTGGCAATCCTTCATGTTTGTTGTTAGAATCTCTATTTGCTGTACATCATCTTCTCTAGTTATATTTTGCTTATTTTTCAATGTATTCTCAGGAATGATACAAGTGTTCTCGTAGTGGAAAGTTTTTAAGGAATTGTTTAGTGAGTAGTTTGGCAGTGGTAGGTCATTGATGGTATATGGTGTTGAGGAGTTGAAACTGCAAGCCATTAGTTTGTCCTCGTCCGTTGGAGAATACGGTTGCTTGTCTAATCTAGATTTGTCGGGTACTGCGTATTCTATTACATCTGATGGACCTGTAAAAAATCTAATTAAAACACCATCCAAACACAATAGTGTAAGCCGAACTTTAGACAAATCTTTCTTAGTAAGAAGGTACGGACAAAGTTCAAAAATATACACTCACAAATTCTACAGTATACATAAGTCCATACAAAAACAAACAAAGTGACGTTATCATTAAGGGTATTTCAATTTGACAAATACGTACCACAGTTGGCACTAGTCCTGACCGGAGTGTTCTGATCCCAAGATTCAACAGCACTGTCGTTTGAAAGGCCAGGACTTGATGTGGAATGACTTGAATCTCTTGCACTACACTCTCCACTTTCTATAGACCCTGTACAGTAAGAAGAAAGAGATGAACTAAAAAATTAAGAAAACAATTTATTGATACCAAACATAGACATATTAGTGTTTTCTGTTCGGAAATGCAACTTTGTTATGTTAATTTCATGACCCACCTGTCATTTTCCTACAAAGCTGCAGCTGGACTCGTGTACCACTTTGCTGAAGCAACTTGATAGCTTCAGATAGAGGTTTATTCAATACGCTTTCTCCATTGATGCTTAGGAGTTCATCACCTATTTGAAGTTTTCCTGATTTCTCAGCAACACCACCTAGAATAAATTCGAACACATTCATTTGTTTATTTCCAACAGATTTAGGGCTCTTGCACACTTGACGGAATTTCCGTCGTCTGCGATGAAATTTCCGTCAAGTGTGCAGGAGCCCTTTATCTTGATATCCATAATATTAACTCTTTCTTCTTTACCTTCAACAAGTCCACTAAGTAAAATAGGCTGAGTAACATCTTCACTGCCTGCTATAGTCAGTCCCAAAGGTCCGTTTTCTTGTTTCAGTAACTCAATATTAAACACCGCAGTGTTTTCGTTCTCATTGCTTCCATGACTTCTCTCGCTTTCTTTCGCACTGTTGTTTGGACTTTCTGTATGATGTCCTGAGTCTTCACCACTGTGGACTACGGCTTTTATTTCTATGTTACTAAAACTTTGAAGTGTCATTTTGGCGTTTTGACGATGAATGCTGGACCAGTCTTCGGTCAAGTCTCTCTTGCGGATTTTTAAGGTGATTATGTCGTCTGGTGAGTTTTGGAGGATGTTGAAAGCGGTATCCTAAAATTTTAAATTATAACGTTAGTGTGTCTATATATTTTTTATCCTTGAAGGTTTATATGATTAAAAAATTTCATTGTTTGATGATGCATAATAAAATATTAGTTTACCAAAGATAAGTTGTGAAGTGGTTGTCCATTTATAGCTAGAAGTTGGTCTCCAGGTGCTAATGCTCCACTGCGATGGGCCACTGAACCAGGTTTAATATCTGATATCACCATCGGTTCTTCTGTGCTTAGCAGTTTTTGCTTGCAACCTGTTGGTGTCATAGAACTTTAGTAGAGTTAAGTTTAATTCTAAGCGCAACTTTGACAATATATATACCTACTTATCAGTCATAATTTGATTTTCTAAGTTTTACGTATAATTCTTACCATGTAACAAAACAATATCCAAAATTATTTGCGCTTAGAAATTGACTTCTTTAAAATAAAAGATTGGATTCTCACCGGTGATTGTAACTCCGAGTCCAGCTGTAGTTTTAGCCAGTTTCACATTAAACACCCCACTGGATGCTTCAATGGTGTTTGGCATGCTGAATTCCACGTTCAGTGTAAGGTATTTTGGGCTGTGAGAATCGTTCCTCCGCTGAAGTATCTCATTAGCAACATCCATGGTAAGATTTTCGTGACCGTTGATCGACATAACTCTATCTCGGATTTGAACACAACCAGACCTGTTGAAAAATTGGTAAATTGTATGCATATAAGTACTTCTTAACTTCTTCCTTCACTTGATAGATTTCCAAGATACCAGCACCAGCAGATCTTATTTTGATCGTTGGTCTAATACAATAAAGCACTTTATGATCATCATCATCATCATCATTCTATATTGGTCCACTGCTAGACGTAGGTCACTTTATGGTAAACTATAGTATAATTATATAAAATTCAATAGAGTGTTTTGACTATGTACAGTACCTGTAAGCTGGAGACTGTACTGCGACATGTGATATCACCAGTCCCGAGTTTTCCTCATGGACTGCGAGACCACAGCTTTGACCCGGAGGCACTTCCAGCTGGATGTTCAGTGCCTCTGTTCTGCACACCCCCATGCTCATGTAGTTTGATTGATTCTCTGTAAATATTTTGAACATGAATTATGCCAAATTGGATCGAATACACGGAGAAGATAAAGGGCAAGACCTCAATACAGTCAGTAAAATAATTATTTTCTTTGTGATACTGTAGAAAAGTATCACTAATTACGGACGCAGCAACACATCAGTCTAATCACTATTTGCCAGCCAACCCACACCCTTGCCTCTGCTTCATTAGCATAATACGCCGTACAAACATGTTGACTCACAAACTAGCCCAAACAAGTCACAAAGGTCCTAAGCAAATATTCTTTTCCATGCATGTTTTCCACAGCCAAATTAATTAGTTGCGCCTATTTATCCTGGCCTGAAACTTTGGGGTCGTTTGATTTCTAGTTGCAATTAGTTGTAGCTTTGTTTTGGTCCTTTTGTGGTCTGTGATTAGTGGTGGTAGTGAGGCCTAAATTATATGATCTAATTTAGTTTCAAAGCGGTCTGGAAAGTTAGCAATTTAAGTGGGTTAGCAATTTGAGATTATTCAAATAACTTTCTGAAACTATTTTCACTGTAAACACTGTTATTTTGGGAATGAAATAAGCTTAAAAATTACCGCGCATGGTAGACTATTCATTTATTTGTACGAATCTTATGTTAGCGAAAAGAAAACAATTATGAAGAGAAGAGTTGAGAAGAATTATTATGCCGGCGGGTTCAAAGACCGCGGTATAGGTAAATACATTATCGTCATCATCATTCATAGCCTGACTTCACCCACTGCTGGGTATGGGCCTCTCGTTGCTGGTACCATTTTCACGACCCCGTGCCAGTCTCATCCAATTTTTGACCGCTATATCAGCGATATCATCTGCCCGCAAGTATATAATGTACGAAATGATTCGGCCAAATTTTTAAAGAGGCAAATTAGCAGCGTGATCGTGAAATTACTTTTTTTTGCTTCATTTATTTCATAAAATATCTATCCATGCTCCTCGAATTTTAACCTGCTGTAATCATTAGTTTAGTTTTTTATTATGTTTAAACATGTCCTAATTATTTCACTGTAGTTTTTTGCTTACTGTACATAAAATGTTTACCAAATATTTTAGCAAAATTAAAATATTTATTTGTATAAAAACTTTTTGGCATCTACATTTTAGTTTTTATAGTAGGTAGGTACCTTCGAAACCGAAGTACACTGGGAAAGTAATTAGGTTCTTTATCTCAGATAATTCAGGTCAAACTATTATGAATAGCTCATCCACACTGGTATGTTCTTCATAAAGCAAGTACAGTATTATTAGAAAAGTACCAGAACATTGATCACTTCTGGTCAGTGTCGGTTTCGACCTACTTTGAAACACTTACAAAGTAAATGAACGCACGTAATGAGTTATACATATCTACACCTATGTATGTAGGTTAGTACAACATATTGTGAGTTTGCTAAAAGCTGCGACGCTTATCGGCTATATATTAGAAGATAAGCAAATTAAGCAAGCAAGCAAGCTCGTATGAGTTAGTGGCCAACTCTGGTGACGGAGTTTTTAGGCCGCCTTAAGGCCTCCGTCGTGGCCTAACGACTATTAGAAGGTACTATAGCATGATCAAGGTTAATGTAAACTGTCGGTCCCATCTAATAGCAGTCGCTAAGTCACTACGGAGGCTTTAAGGCGGCCCAAAAAACTCTGTCACCAGAGTTGGGCACTAACTCATACGAGGTTACTTATGTTTTGTATTTAGAAAATATCTCAACTCGCCTAAGGTAAACTAATTATGTATTATACCTGCAATCTAGTTCCCATAGTACAAAGCTTTGCTTAGTTTGGGACTTGGAGGGCGTTGTGTAAAATGTCCATGAAAATGCTAAATAGCATTAAACCAGCTTCTGTACGCCTTTTTAATAGTGGAATAAATAATTTTCTTATCTAATCTAATGACTTATAATAACTCAAAGCATCTTCAAGCACGTTTTGAATTCAAAAAATTGGTAAATAGAGCATAACACGTCACGGCACTGATCAAACCAAGTGGATGATACAAATCCGATAAGTGCCAACTGTACCAATCCAATCTATTTTCCATCTTATATATGTGAGCCTAAAGCATTAATTCGCAAGACAAAGCTTTGTTTAGCTCTGTGGTATCTCACCGTAGTCATCTTGTAAGCCTAGTTTCGGCATCGAGCTTTGTCTGTAATTCCGTTGGCGGTGTTTCTTTGCGTTCAAAGTCGATGTTCCTGATATGGAATTTTCTGTAACAATAAATAAGTAACAATTAATGTTATTTTTGATATTAAATTGATATTTTATGTAAAATAATATTTGGTAATCTACATCGGGGACAGGCCATTATGGGGTCAGGCCAGCGTAACCCAAATTAGCCATCTACGATTTCATAATTTCAAAAACACGATGAGATTTTTCTCTACACAAGAAACTTATAAGAATCGAAGGAAACTTAGAACAAATAAAAGAAGAAGATGACCACGTTTAGGCTAGATACATACATAGACCAAAAAAAATGAAGTTAGTTGCTATACCGTACAAAGAGATCACAATATATTAACATCATCAATCTTCAATCTTCTAAATATATAAAACTCTTTTGAAGCTATTTTTTGAGTATCAACGCACAGCCTAAACTATAAGTCCTAGAGGTATGAAATTTGGAGGGTAGTATCTTTATAATTATAGTGTAGGGGTGCACTAAGAAAGGAATTTTGAAACGTCACACTCTAACTAAAGGGTAGAACGCGAGCAACGCCGCGGGCGACGGCTAGTTACGGTATATACCTGCAAAAGCACAACATCAGAGATCATTACTAAGCAAAAAAACTCTTATTTTTAACGCAGTTTCTTACTACTAACATATTATTCCCAGAAGTTATATCGTCTCAGTAAATTCTTGTTAAGGCACTGCACAGCTGTGACCTAAGATTAAATTAAACAGCTATTGTTTGGACCTAGATGCCTAGATTTATATTATCTGGCTTACTATTAATTAAAGTTTAAAGTTATATTAACGTTTCTTCGGTGTGCTAGAGTAAATATTACCCATGTATGTAAATTACTTAAAATATTGATCTTTATTTTTGTAAGTTAATTCAAAAACTTGCTAAGACAACAGTCAAAATGAACTCTTGTCCCTTCAAGCGGACTAAGCTCGTATCACGGACAACATAAATAAACAATAATTATTAAAAGTATGTCCAAACCCTTAAAAAATTAAGAATTAATAGTCTTATCTAGTCTAACACCACTAAGTATGCTATGGGATAAACGCACACCCAAACAATATTTTAAAATAGTCATTTTAACTCAGTTACTCTCATGATTCTACGACATACATTGTCAATCGTTTTCTCAGTACAAGGGAGCAATCGTTATCTAATAAAAACCTGCCAGGTTTAAGCCTGGCAGGTTTTCTGAACTGTTTTCATACTAAATCATAGGTATTCTCTGACTAAATAGTGACATTAGCGCGTTTCAGTGCGTTTTATGCCGTGAAAAGCTTCTTGTTTTCGTATATCTGTAGCCACGTCGCTTGACATTAATGCTGGGCAGCGAAAGCAGTTCAGAGCTTGCGATATGGTGGCAAACGGTACTTCCAACTTTTAACTACATAAAAGGTTTTCGGCGTGTGTTCAGACTCTTCTTTATTTACTCATCTTCCCTTTCCTTACTAGAAAAGGTTGACTAGAAAGCTATAAGATCCACAAAAGTCCAAAAATTAGGTTAAAAAGCGGCAACTACCGAACCCCAAGTTAGCAAAGTTCCAGACGTGGGGCTTGACTTAATGAGCTATATATTAGTAGGAGCACATTACACATCAGAAGTTAAGCCTTTTGAGTTATACGAGCTAAGTTTGATGTTCATACGTTCTTATTAAGTTGGCGTAAGTTACAGGAATGAAACTAGCTTAGTTTTGGTAGGTACAGGTAAATGGTAAAGTTGTATATAACAGGCAAGAGTCACATCATACAGTTTTTGTTGGTTTGAGGTAAACACACAATTTTTATCACTTTGTAGTGTCAGAACTCTAGCGTTTATAAACGCTGTAAAATTCTACAAAGAAATAAAAGTAAAAAAAAAAAGAATTTAAAGAAACAGTTTTCAAAAATATAAGTAAAAAAATTATGCTGACTACGAAAAAAATTTCAAAAAATTTGAATTTACAGTTTACAAACTAGAATTTAGAATTTCTTTAATAATAATTCTTATAATAAGGATAAACAAACTTTTGCTTCTTTTGGTAACCAATCGAGCGAAAAGCGTGGTCTGAAGGTCCCGTTCAAGTATTCGGCAATTATAATTTTAGTTCATTCAAATCCTGTAGATTTTAATAAAAATTACCAAAATTAGTTTTACGAACGAAGACCCGGCCGGCGAAGTAAGCCTTGAAAATGATCAAAGCTAAAAACTCTCGTAACTCACGCTGGGCTAGTTCTAAAGTTGGCACTTACGTGGGGCCAAGTTAACTAAGTACCTAATTATTTCATTTACGACTTACATTCCGCTTTCTTCAGCGTAAGGTTAATGACCCTAAAGGGTTGTTTGGGAAAAACGTTTCAGCCCTAGATAGGGTAGTTAACTGGGGTTCATATGATGGAGTGGACATATGGTTGAGGACCCAAAGGTCTCTGTCACGGTGTAACTACTGATAATAGCTGGACTAACAGTCAAACTTGTCCCTGTTCTTTGTGAAGTAATTGTGACGAATGTTGGGTAGTTTTTAGCTTGAGGTCTACTCCGCAATACAATACAAAGTTTTACATTGACGCTTTTAGTAACACTACGATGCAACAATGACTGGACGGTACAGAAAAGCTTTGCCGGCCTTACTATCTTATAATATCAATCCAAATCCTCACTTATAGATTTTACTCAGTAGACCTCCAAGATTGTAATAATCTTATACAAAATAAACTTAAGCGATTTTGTCGAAAACAATGGTCTTTGAAGATCATTGGTCAAAAATAACCGTATTTTGGGTTGTAGTAACCGACCGCGCGAGGCGGTAACTACCAAGCGCCAATATGTAACTGGCGAACCTTCGTGTATCAGTTTGCGGAGTAGACCGCTCAACTTCTTGATTCCTCAATACCCTTGTCACGTTTTGTTACCCTGCACCTCTGACTCACCTCTGCTAGCAAATCGGCCACCATGTGCAAGCACATGCCGTGGCGCAATATGCAGCCTTGTGAAGCCACCTTCGCAGGTCTCCAAATAGCACATCACCTCCTCAGCTGTGTAGTTGTTGCCGTCAATCACGTGGTCGTCGAAGGCTAAGAGCTGGTCTCCTGGATGAAGGGCACCGCATCTAGAAAATTATGGAGCTTACATTTTTGAGTTCGATGTTTTAGTACAAAAAATAATAAAAGACTATTAGTTATGTATTTTAATTTAGTTTTACATTTTTTTAAAGTTCTGGCTTGAAATATAACAAGGAAAATATACAAGGTAACTACAGACGTAATCAGCTTACTTTTTAAATAACAATAAGCTTGTTAAGGAAAATTGAAGTGTCCAATTAGGCCCAACGTTTACCCAGTTGGTACCTACCTAAAATGATTATAAGCATCAGTTTGATACTTTCAAGTTGCTATCAAGTTTATAAGAGGTTTTAAGAGAGCAACCGATTTTAGTGGGATTTGCTGACTAGGCAACATTTGTAGATTATATTTACTTGAAAATTGTGCTAAGGGCTCCAAATTACCGAAGTAAAACTAAGTGGTTATACTAATGAAGCCCAATAACTGAAATTACTGCGAAAACAATGAACTTTAATTGGAACCAGTGTAATTGTTTCATTAGGAGGTTTTATTATTTTAAGTAGAAAATGAAAACTGTTGTAAGCCCATTTTATAACCTACTATTTTTTATGCTCTGATGACTTAGAACTCATCTTACAAATTTTTAACTCGACGATTTTATGTTTTAAGTTTTCTGACCGCAATGGTTTATTAAAAAAAATGAACGATTAAAAAATGGCACAATTCAGGCAAAACCTATGGTACAGACAGTCAGCTCGAGGCTGACTGTTTTTTTTTATATTTGTTGATATATAGATGACATATTCAGTTCACTCACCTATCACTAATACTAGCCGGCAGAATACTATCGATATAAATAGCATTGCAAGTCCCGACCCTCTGGTACGTGTCTGATCCAGAGCTGTACACATCATCAGGCACTCTCTGATTAGACAGGAATAAGCCCAGGTCTTCGTTACACGGCCTCTCAATCTCTATGAGCAAGGGTCCTGTGGCCAGTTTCACTGATTCCATAATAGAGACGTCGTACTCTATGGTCAGGCTGGTGATTTGTGGGCAGTTTTGCAGGATTTGGTGCACGTCTGATAGTGTTTTGTTTGTGAGCGATATCTGTGGAAAAAGCAAGGGTTTTAAGGAGTTCATCTTAAGATAGCCTAGCTGCTTGCAGAACTACTTACATGATCAACCTTCAGCAGCCTATCCCCAGGTTTAATCCTCGATGTGTTATACGCCGCACCGCCCGGCCTCACGTGCGTCACTACCAAAGGCTGAGCGTCCAAGGATCGGCTGTTTAGCACCAGATCAGCAGTGGGGGCGGAGTTCTCGGGAAGACCCCCTCGGATGGTGATGCCGAGAGAGCCACCGATCTTCTCCACGGGAACTTCGGCTAGCTTCGTGGTGATGTAAAGTGAGTTTTGGGACGCTGCTGAAAAAGATGTACGAAAGCGGAAGTCAAACCCAAATATTGATTTTGCTTTTCTAAAGAAATAATCATCAAGTTATGGAATCCAAAACCTGGTATCAACATCTTCACCCAACACTGCAAACTGAATCAACGACCGAATTTTAATAAAAGATAAGTCTAGATTTACCATAGTTGGGCATGTAGTACTCCACTTCGAGGCTCGCTCTCTCCTCCACATTGTCCAGCAGCCGAAGCACCTCATCATTAGTGAGCCTCGCGGTAGAAATTCCATTGACACTGCAGATCCTGTCTCCTGGAGCCAGTCGATCAGACTCCTGGGCCACAGAGTCTTTTGTGAAGCCCACTATGGAAGGTACGATGCCGGGTTCCGATCGTCCTGGTGAAGAAAAACAACGTCAATATTTTTTTGAATTAGGTTGACTGCCTGAATAATTGTTTAATAATAATAATGTATGTTTATTTTGGAACAGAAACAAGGCACAAGTTAATAGAAAAATATTACATCCAAAGAAGTTTAGAAAACTGTGTCGCGAATATTAACGCCCTCCTCCAGTTTACAATTATCCAAAGCAAAAACAGGTAGGTATAAGTAGATAAATACTTTCAAAAGCATTCTAAAAACATAACCTATAAAAAGATGTATGTTAAGCACAGATCAATTCAAATAGCGAATCCGTATTGAAATAACAGACCAAAGCCAACCCTAATCTATGACACCATAAATGTTATGAAATTGAGGGTATTTGCGGCGACACATTACTCGACACAGCGTAAACTGAACGATCAATTATCGAACCAATACAAGCGGGTGAAACGATCCGTCGAAGTGGACTTTAGAGTAATGCTGTTCTAGCTCTGGAAGCAAGCACTGCCTTGATCGCGAATAAATGTGATATTCGTAAACGTATCGTAACGCTAGCGTATTCGAGATACACTGCACGGTGACGCAGACATTTGGCAGTAACGTGGCAGCTTCCAGGATTTGTTCGTGATCATCCCTTTGATAGTCGCCGCGTTAAACCGTACATAATAAAGTCACTTCGCGTCAACGCCAGGGAGATAAGTGACATTACGCTACCGGTATCAAACACAAACACAGGTCACAAACACACCCTAGAGCTCTTGGACTTGAATGAGTAATAAGTTCCTTTACCCAAGCTTATAATCTAAAATACGAATCGAAATCGATGAAAATGTACGTATGAAAAATCAAAAAGATTTTTATCGTATGGAAATAAACATATTAACCGCAAGTCACGTGATTAGCCGTATACATTTTCCAAGTTTTATATTCTCTATACCGAATTGGTATTTTACGCATTTGTTTCTGAACTTAGCTTAGCAAAATAATTATTCAGTAGATAGACAAATTGTTATAAGAAAATGAATCTTTTTTTTCTATTATTTTGCTAGAGTCTACTCTATTTGTTCATACTTGTGAGTTACGGCTAGTTAAATATTACTCCGGGGAGTTTTCGCATAAATAACAGATCTATGACGTTGTAAATACTGGTGCGTTTGTCATGGAAGGGGAACTTGACCGGAGAAGTTTCACAAGCGATTGGGTACAAATAAAAACATGTTTTTTGCTATTCAAATTAACGACCTATGCTATGTCTATAGAGTTTATTTTGAACTGATTTTTTTTTCAAACCAACGAAGCGTTGAATGGCAATACTAAAAAAAAACAAAAATTCAGATTTCGTGAACTTATAAACATGACGTCACTGCTCGACTTTGTTATTATAATAATATGACCTGTGGTTCCACTGCTATGAAAATTGCACAAATATTTTTGTCTAAGTTCAACGACCGCAGATTGCGTCAAAACAGAATATTAATATCTGCAATAGAATATTCTGAGTACGCACTTTGTGTTTCAATGTTTCGTATAAATTACAAAAATAGGTGAGAAAAAGAACTGGTAGGTAGAGTAATTTTCTGGTAGAGTATGTAATATGAAAAATATATATATAATTTTGATATAAGTATAATATTAATTTATTTACTACCAAACTTTTTTCGTTGCTAATATATACGAAGACAGGCAGTATTTTCTTAGCTCTTATTAACTTTCAATTTATTTAGAAAATGATTTATTTATTTAAAGTCAACTCTACTGGGTTCAAACGACGCAATAAGAAAAACACTTGCATTTAGCATTTATTTATTTATTTATTTATTTAAAAATTTCACACAAACAAGTAGTGCTAAAAGGACTTAATGCTAAAAGCATTGTCTACCAGTCTTCCTGGGCGTGCAAAAAGGTGGTGTGGCGTGTTTTTATAGTAACCAAACACCAATTTTGTATATGACACCAATTTTTTTCGCGCTGTCACCCTCTGATGTAGTTTAATCCTCTGTGTTTCCAAGAAGAGAGTGGTATTTGTACACCCTTATATGCAACCTAGGTAAGGCTTGCATATACAGCATTGAATGGCAGTTGTAAAGAATTTCTTCTTAAAAATGTAAGTAAAAGATTTCTTAGAGTGAATAGGTAGGTAGGTACTTATTTACAAAATCGTATGATAAGCTCTTTTACAAAATCTCGAGCGTCGATCGTGCGACATCAAGCCCTAACAATGTCGTAAACGCCTGCAGTTCCCTCATAAAAGTATGAATTGATCGTAAATATGAAACGGTACATACGAGCGGTCATTCTGCCAGGATTACCGTGAACCGTTGCGTCGTAAAGCTGATGTGTAAAATACTAGTTGTACTAAAAAGAAAGTGAATATTAAGAGAATTGTATAAAAAAGGCAACCTTACCTGTGCTTGCGTGGTAGCAGAATAAAAAAAGTTTTAAATTTTCTTAAAAATCCTTAGCTTATAAAAGAAACGCATTATTTGGTTTAAATCTTTGGTCCTAATTTTAGACCCTTTAGGGTGTAACTTTTCGAAATTCCTTTCTTAATGCACCCCTAATACTACCCTCCAAATTTCATACTTCTAGGACTTATAGTTTAGGCTGTGTGTTGATTGTCAGTCAGCTTCAAAAGAGTTTTATATATTTAGAGATGGAAGATAAACGTGTTAAAAAATATTAATCTTAGCAAAATCGGCAAAAATGATCGATCGCTATTTTGATAGCTGAGACTGAACAAGTTAAGAATCTACATTCAGAAGAAAGAATAAGGCCCGTATGCTGATTTACTGCTCAACCACTGATCCGGACTCAAACATAGATTTTTGTATGAAAATTTCTACTCAAATCTATCATGAGTAACGATTTTTGTATCGGCATACGGACCTTAGACTAACAAACTATAGAGAAACAAGCAAACGGCATATTTAACGTGTATGAAGTTGTCATTATTGTTTTAAAAATCAACTGAATTGAAACCTCTTTCTTATTTGGAAGTTCATCAAAAAAGGTCTCAATTAAGCACCCTTACAAAACAAAGTTTAATTAACATCGCCCGATCACGTACGAACACCTATCTCTATTCCAATACTATCCAATTGATTTACAAGCCAAGTTTAGTACTATCGGCTTTAGTAATAATGGCATAATATGGTTCGATAGCGTTGTAAGGGTTAAGATATGGCGTAATTATTAAGGGTTTGGTGCGGATATAATTAATCGATAGATTGCGTTGTTGGGAATGGGTTAAGTTTCCTGCGCTGCTGGCACGAAGTTGTTGATAATGTTATTTTAATATAAAATATTGTTAAGAAAGAACTCGCAGAGTAGATCACAAGAGAAAGAAATAAGTCAGTATCACTATAGCTAGAGTTCAAACTTCTTGAATTGTAAACAAAGATTTTCTAGAATCTATATGCTCATAGTCTGCGTATACGAGAGCTTTATTATGAAACTAGCCGTCTCCCGCAGCGTTGCTCGCGTTAAAGTGTGACTTTTCAAAATTCCTTTCTTAGTGCGCCCCTACACTATATAAGGAACCGACCTTCCAAATTTCATACCTCTAGGACTTATAGTTTAGGCTGTGCGCTGATTCTCTGTCAGCTTCAAAAGAGTTTTATATATATTGATGATGATGATGATAGTGCCAAATAATGCTCACACATTATTTTTATTTTGTCATAAAAGGGAGTATAAGCAAACACTATATACCGTGCGCTCAAAAACATAACTAACAAGCCATATGTCACTTTATACAAGCTATCTGTGGGAATACACAATCCCATGACGAGGGTATAAAAGAAGGTACATGTTATGGTGTTTTTGTTAATAATTCAGCTCATCTTTCCCGGATAGAGCTTTACAAGAACATAAGCTTGTAACAAAGGATTCGAGTTTCTAAGCTTAATTCCCCTGACATATGGGTTTGGGAATACCCAAAAACCCAGAGGCCAAGAAGAGCAGCCAGGTGCAACGCTAACTATAAAGTGGTTCATTGACTAGTAAAACCGCGTAGACATTCGCGACGCACGCCTCGCGATGTCTGTACTCGGCTTAAGAATCGCGTTAACTTGCTAAATAAATATAAAGGTATAAGTGATATTTTCTGGATCAGTTTGGATGGTTCAGAGATTACTTACTTTGTTATTCAGAAGTAATGGGAGTCCTCAAAGGAGGGCTAATTTTTTTTTCTTTATCTCAAACAGAATAATGCCTGTAAATTATCTGATGGTATTGTGTAAGTCATGTCTTTTGGTAAAAAACATTTGTAGGTAGTACACAGTTTGTGGTCGCTATCGGGACTTTATTTTATATATATTTAGTGCTATTACTGCTTGTTAAATCTACTGTGCCGTCAAGAACAAGCAATTTAATTTAGTTAACACTAGAATAACAGCCGTAAGTTGAATTAACGTGCTGCTGAAGAAATAATGGGAGAAGTTGACGGTAAGATACTGTATGTTATTTTAAAAGAAAATAGGTACCTATATAACTATTTTGTTGTGAATTTAGAGGAAATATAAAATGAAAATACAAAACTAATCAAATTGCGTCTTTAACGTTTCTGCTTTCAATATTGTTTATATGTATGCGTCAAAAATTTAAGTATTTCTGACGCATTTTGTAAAAATCTAGGCCATTTTCTGGGTAAAATTAACAATAGGTAACGTGCATTACCCAAGATATTTATTTTACTGTAATAATTTGACGGAAAAAATAAATTAGTCCTAAAGAGAATTTATGCGACCATTCAGCGAATGGACGACACAATAAAACCAGATAACACGACTAAGCTAAAGCAATATAACACCAGTTTACGCAATATTTGACCTGGCTTTAAATGCAACCTCCAAAAACACATTAACATTGTGGGGTTTCACCGCATTTTGGCTAAATAATCTGATATTCTAGATGCATTAGTAAACTAGTTTATTATAAGAAAAAAATACGAAAATAGTAGATGACCGATGTCTGATGATAACTGATATTAAACGGTTACTTCTGAGTGCCTCATAATGACGTAAATACAGGATGCTGGTTGACTTGCAGGCCAACAAAATCTCATCATCATTTGAAGATCTATCGCTTTAGAAATGTATGAGAATGGTGATGATGGTGACCAGACAAAACCAGAGTGCTCTTAAACTGTGACCAAAAATAGAAAAAAAACCTGTTAGTATAATAATAGGTACATCTCATATTTTGTTGGTTATATATAAAGTAGGTAAAGAAGAAATAATAAACGGCAAACCCTTTGAAAAGGTTCCTAAAATAATAGGTTGGAAAAATATTAAATACGCCAACTCCGAAAACCTTCCAAGGATCCAACCCATCAATAGAACACTTTTCTATGGAACCAATAGTGGGTGAGGTGAGCGTGAAAAAAAACCCGTTAAATATTAAAAAAAAAAAAAAAAAAAACTAAAACCTGACCACTAAAATCAAAATCAAATCAAAGAGTTAATTTGCAACTAGGTAATTATATAATTATCACTTAGAGTATATATATATTGACAAAATAAATAAATACACAGTTGCAAACTGGTTTCAACTCAGCATAATAATATGCAGGTTGTAATAACTTGCGCTGATCTTCCGTTGAGGCCAATGAGGAGGTAAGTAAAAAGTAATAATCACTAGTAATCACTAGCTTCGCCGTAGTCAATTAAAAATGTAATACCTAAGCACTAGACAAATACTAAGGACATCCGATTTTACTCACACTAACTTGTTCCATAGTAAAAGTTGGTCATATCGTATACAAGTAAGTACTCCAACCCCCTGAACTTCGAGAGTGGTTTTATTACAGCCTGTACCTATATAGAGTACGTTCTGATTTCAAAAACGCGGAGGCGGTAAGAAGGCTTAGTCCAAAAAGGGTTTTTGATCTTATTATAGCGTGTGACATTATCTCTGACATAGAAGATCATTGTCTCTGACCTTTGTTCATCTGAGTTATGTTTTAAAAAGAAAAACTAAAGTTTTTTTATTCCGCACAATATACAAACCATTTTGTTACCTAATATATGATGAATAGCTTAAAACTTAGTTGTTTTGATAGGTTAGTTTACATTATTTAGAGCAAATTTTACATAGGTTAGTTTAGGTTTTACAAAAATAATTATTTTAAGCTTGCTTTTGTTTCACAATAGAAACTTTCCTAAGCTTGTGATCAAAGTGGTATTATAATAATATGATCTGTGCCAGAGCTAATCCAGTTATTATTAAAATATAATAAACTTGTGATTCGAGAATATTTAAGTTTACCATTGACTGTTTTTTCCCTATCAACGACACGACATATACACGATTAGCCGTCGCAGGCGGCGTTGTTCGCGTTCTAAATAGACCCTTTAGAGTGTGACTTTTCATAATTCCTTCCTTAGTGCACCCCTACACTATATAAGGATACTACCCTCCAAATTTCATACCTAGGACTTATGGTTTAGGCTGTGCGTTGATTATCAGTCAGCTTCAAAAGAGTTTTGTATATATTGATATCGTGTAAGAGTTGACCAACTATTGTCATTATTCGTACTAGATACTAGACGCTTTCACGCACCATTTCTACTCTGACACAGATTTCGTTTTTAGAGCCGACATGCGACATTTCGGCCAGTCGACTGCAAAAGCTTATTATTATCGGGCGATCATAAACTAAGCCATGCTTTTATAACCTCAAACTCTACTGAGTGTAAGATATCTTGATAAAGGCATTAATTTTCTACGTTCAACTTAAATATCCTTCAAGTTATTAAGCTCTTTATGTAATAGCATAAGCCTTATGAGTCAGACAGCCTAGACGTTGTTCATAATTACAACAAAGATAGCTTTATCCGAAGATTAATTATTAGAGGTTTATCTTAAGTTTATTAATAAGGTAAAGGGTAGAGTTCAAATGGGATTTGTTTTACGTAATGTTTATGGAAGAAAATTATTTCTAAATCTATTTTTAGTAGTATACAGATTATTTTGAAAGAAATCGCTCAGAGGAACAGAACCGTTACTGTACCACTCGACATATCGCTTAGCAGATAAATATTTGGTAGAGCTAAATTGGTGCACAATCTAGGTTTAGTATTCAGACTATGATTTGACATGCTACCCAATCCCAGTCGAAGCTGGAGCATTTATGTCGAATTTCGGTCTTAATTCCCGGCCTCAATCTGTCAGCAATTGCACAGAATAAGTACATCACAGAGGTAAGTGATTACTTTACGGGTAAAACGAGTTCAACAGAAGGTTACAATAAACTGAAGACACCACGAAGGTCTACTGTATCACTGTCAAAGTCATGACGTGTGTAGGTGCACACGATATTATCGTCGGAGCTAAACGCACTCACACCAGTGTCGTCGTCGATAACGATATTTTTGTTCGAGCCTTGACGGTATCGTGTTATGTATTGAGCTCGCGTGCATTTGCCTTAAAGATAATTTTAGTCGTGAAATGAAACAAACGTAGGTACCTACATACAGATAAAATATTCTCGTTTATTAAAAAAAAAAATCTTTTAGTGTAATATCCTTGATATTTTAGCGCTCTATGCTCTATTATAGCCGTGTTGGCCGAGTGGGATTGTACCTCGACTTTCGATCCGAAGGTCGCGGGTTCAAATCCCGGCAGTGCATGGATTTTTCGTTCGGAAAATTTATATGCGCATTAACACGAGTTTTACGGTGAAGGAAAATATCGTGAGGAAACCCGCGGCTGAGTTAGCTCCGCACGTATTGAACTTGTCTTTCCTGTGGATATGGCTGACTAGGCGGAGAGAATGGTATAGATGCTGGGCAAGCCTACTCCATCTAAACATTGTCCCAGGCACTACAGTGTCCCGTTAAGTGTAGGCATAGGTTGCCTCCTGACGCTTTATAAATCATCTTCAACAGATGTAAAGGCCTATTATTATTATTATATTATGCTCTATAAATAAAACAGCCAGGCCAGTTCTCGCCGATTCTAAAAAGAGTGCTGGTTGTTTGTATCAGGTAAAATAATTCAATAATTTTATATAGAATTTATAGTTAGAACTTTGTAGAATGTTCTATTCGTACTCTGTTAAAAGGAACATTACGGTTAACTTAATGTTCTTATATGATTTCAGTAGCTATAAAAAACATATTTTGGTCTCAGCCGAATCACTTCTTACGTTTCTATTTCTTTTATTTTATGTTGTGGATTAATGTGGGTGAGTTGAGTAGTGCTAATAAAAAAAGTTATTTTCAATGAAATATTTTCTTTATTCTTAAACATCGTTGCCTGGTAGGTATTCTTAGGTTCTTAATAAGGGGTATCTGTACTGCAGCTACTTACTCTATGGCTCGCACCTGACCGCAAATATTCAAATTGTCACATTTACATGTGAAACGATACTCAAACGCATGTAATTGCACTGATCACGTGTGTGTGCGTGCGCGAAGTACGTGGAAATTAGTGAGCAAATTCTGGCATTGCTCCACTTGCTACTGTTGCTAGGTTGCTACTAAATTGGGAATGAGTTTCGTTGGGAACACTAGTTCGTAATAAAGTTTGATAAGAGAGAGAGACGATAGGCATTTACTTTTTCCCGAGAGTGAAGATAGATGTATAACAGATTGGTATTCTGTGCGGGCGGCGTGCGAAATCCTATGGAATATCTTTGAAAGCTCAGCGTTTGGTATATAAAAAACCAAGAAAGGATTATCCAACTGCAAACCGTTGCAAACAGTTCAAATTGATAGAGTATGTATCTCAAACCATGCTTGTCAAAAGCACTACCAAAATCATCAGTTATTGAAATTGTTTCTAATTTTGAGCTTTGATCTGAATACATTCTGAATATATAAAATATATCTTTCAGTCTAAACGGATCTTTCTTTTTATTTAATCTGTATTAAAGAAAAGATACGTATAAGTAATGTATAAGAAAAGCCAAAATTAAATCCTTTTAGTACGTCACAAGGATTGGTAAGAGCAACGGACAAGAAACTCATTCACTGTTTTTTATTTATAAGAATTCTAATTGTACAAAAAACCTTTTTATGCCAAATGTTTTTACGATCTCATCATATAGAAATGTTAAAAGCATGCAAAATAAGTTTTACATTCAACTTCATTACCGTCAAACATATCACCAACCGCACAAACACGGCGAATAAACGGGATACGCCATGCAATATTGAACTGTTCCATTATTCATGTTTTGCATCTATTGTTGAGTATATTCAATGGTCCTGGCTAATGAGACCTGATTGGCTGCAGGCTAATACGAGTAAGCCGAATAGTTTTCGATATAAAAAAATATGCTAGTGCTTTATTATTTGTAACTGAAGTGTTTTGATGGAACTGAGAACGAACTAAACTGGAATAAACTAGATTATGTTTAGTAAGTATAGCCCGTTGAACATAAAAGGAGAAGGTATTGAGATTATGCGCCATCTGAAATCTAAAGTCGAGTTATTAAAGTCATAAAATTAGAGAACGTTTAAATAGCCGTCTCGAAAAATTAAGTTTTTGGTTTTATGTCACATTTGTTTTCAACGTGCGATTGTTTGGCACAAAGTGTTTGTCTAAAACATGGTGCCCGTTTATATTGAGGGATCCTATAGCCAGCTCCAGCTCAAAATTAGCCTGGAAAATGTTGTCATGCATACAAGGTAATACAATGAAATAAAATTGCATTATTTGTCTATGATTATACGTATCATTACAAAGAAGTATTTTTTAAGGTTGGTGATTGCTTGATTAGCTTTTATCTAAGAGATAGTAGATACTATATCCAAAGCTCAGTTCAAGATTATTTTTTTTAATATACTTTTAACAATTAATAGTACAGTAAATAGGTTAACTAGGTACTTAGCATTTCACACATACTAAAATAAAACTCATTCTAAACGCATTCTAACGCTAATTCTGCACCAAATCGTCGAAAAATATTGCGTTTTATAAATAACGGGCACCGTTATATTACGGAAGAAATATATAAGATAAGAAGTCTACGTAAGTCGAGCTTCTTGTGAAGATTTATTGTTGTAAACCTAAAACTAATGCAAATTTTGGTCAGAGTGAAAATTCACATAACTTTTTATGCTATCTGGTTATTGAAAATTTTGTGAATAAAATTCAATTACTACAAATATTAAATTGGCAAAATTTTACACTGAAAGTCTTTTAAAGTGTTTGATAATCGAGCAGATTGTGCACGAAGAGTTCAACCGTCTATACACAGTTTTTTGGTTGGTTTTACTGTTCCACTTTTAAAATTACAAGACCTGACAGGAATCAATTCAAAAGACGGCTGCCGCATTTTAGAAAATCCTAAGCATATCGTTCTGTCGTCCACAACATGCGTTGCGGTGAAACGACCATGTATCGCCTTAACAGTGTCGTTTGAAACGCGTCCAAAGCCAAAGAGCCTTAATGGTGCGTTAAACTGGAAGTCGTATGCACCCCATTTGGATAGAAACCTAGATTTGTGTCTACGTGGTACATCTAGTAATCACAAACGGTTTATCTCATGATTATATATTTTATACCTATACCTATTTAAGTTAAAACATAGCGTGTGCTAGTACTTAGTTTTTGATGAAATTACAGATAGCCTGCCTACTGTTAAAACTTTGCAATCTTGATCTACATACCTACCTACGTAGCAATTTCTTAGAATAAGTAACTACCTAATGCATGCTTCGCCACTAGCTTCTAACCGACTTAAGAACTACCTGTAATAAGTCTAATTTTAAGTGAACTGTAATTTGTCCTTATGAGCTAATAATACATTCTTTAAACCGATCCGTAGGACGCGGTACTTTATATAACTGTACTTAGTTATAGCAGTGTTTCTTGATCATGAATGGGGCCTACAAGGACTTAAACAATAAACTAGTCATTAGCGTTGATGACTAGCTAGAAGATTAAATTGACGAGTAAAAACGCTGTAAAAAAGCTAGTTTTCAATAAAAAATAAGTAATGTTTCGCAGTTCATTCAAGTAGATATAGATCGAGTATTTTTTATTGTACACCAATTATATGTAAACAAAATAACAAAAATAAAATACCATAATTGGTAGTACAGTCAAGTTTAGTTTAGTTAAGTAGGTAAGTACTAGTTTTGTTTCTAGGTTTCTTTTATATTCTAAACATATCAAAAGAAAAAAGTTATTCTATTCAAAACAAGGTTCCGCTCCCAAGAAAACTTTTCTTTTCAAACTTCCAACTCTTTCTAACCAAACAATCTTTAAGTACCGTTTAATCTAAGCACTCAACCCGTTTCACATTCAGTTAAGTGCAAAATAACGTCTAAAAGACTTTTATACCTCGATTCATTCAACGTAAGAGAAGATCACTTAGGCGGCGGGAATAGGGAAGTGGTATCAGGGTTGACAGCCATCCGGTTATTATATCGATACGATAGTTGTCTTTCAAATAGCTAATTATCTTAACATAGGACACATTCCAGTAAAATCTAACTTTATAAGTAACTTCTTAAGGAAAGATTTTCTAAAAATCGATGGGAAAGGCTTGGCGTGGACGTGGCGTGGCAGGCTGACTCGATGTGTCGTCAAATTTTGCTCGGTGTTATAGAAATATTAATCCAGTATTGCAGTAAGTTTCCACAACGCCATTATAGGTAGCGCCAGATGAAGGCGCAATCGTAATAAATTTAAAACCGGAAACCAATAAACTAAGCAAAGTTATGAGCCAATTTAAATGGTGGTCACCAAAGCAGTAACTAATCGACGGCGAAATATAAAACAAAACTTTGAAATAGAACGTGTGTTTGACAGCTTCTGTCATGTTTGAGTTGCTAGGGGTAAGGTATAGATTGGTTGTGTTTTGGTATGCTTATGCTCATATTACACATGCCCACGAGATGTGTACGTCATGTGTGTTGTCTATGTTTAAACGTAGACACACTCTTAATTTAATAACTTGTCACATTGGTGGTGCTGGTGATGGTAAGAGACGTCAAATTGTCTCTATTCGACAAAAACCTTGATTTCGCATACCCATTCTTGCATACTTCAGACAAAACGTGCGCACAAGTAGATACATAATTGCACGTATACATACATCTTACGCTGTGCAATTAAGCCCATGTGTGTCAATTTATCCGTCTTTTTCGTTATGCCAACTGCCAACCCTATCCGATTCTTTTGAATTAAAGATATGGCTCACGTCTCTCAGTTCAATGAGGATCCGCTCCAGCCGGAATATAATTGGAGATGTGAAAGAACATTGTGATTCAGATAAAATGATTTAAATTCTCCACTGTGTAAAGGTGAGGAAGGTAAAAAATAGAACTTGAATAGGGATTTCTTTGCGGCTTGTGCCTTTTCAAACATTTGATCCATTAAGCTTGAAGGATTTGGATTTTTTTTAAAACATCCTAGATAGGCTGCTTTGATACTGCTATCAAGATAACACCTACACTATATCGGCAAAGTCTCATACATCATATCCTACTAATATTATAAACGCGAAAGTTTGTAAGAATGTAATTATGATGTGTAGATGTTTGTTACTCTTTCACGAAAAAACTACTGATCCGATTTGGATGTAACTTGCAATATAATATAATGTCCGTAACCTCGATTAACGCATAGGCTACTTTTTATCCCGGAAAATCTACGGGACGCGAAGGAAGTCGCGGGCGGTAGCTAGTTTAATATATAGGTCTCGACACGGTTAAATAGCTCTGACCTTGAATGTCAGTGCAGTGGAAGGTTGCTTTGCGCAGTAAAGATATTTGTTTAATAGAATAAATAAATAAATATTTATGACACTGCAATTTAATTTAGGTAAGTATATCATACTTTAGGTAAAACAATACCTATGAGATCAATATCTATGTGAACAGACAATCCGACACCAATATTACTCTCGTTCTAGTCCTAGCCCCAATAAAGCTCGTAAAAGTGATGACGCAATCTCATAAGTCCGTATCCATCCCCTGCATATTGTAACACGGTTAGGAATCGAACCCGTAGAGTACGTTACGTAAATATCAGATGCCATGAGTCAAGTGCACTGAATCATCTCAGCACTAGGCATAGTGGGGAGAGAAGAGCTAGCGCACAACAAGTATCAAGGCAGACGTATTAGTGCTAAGAACAAGATTATTTTTTATTAAAAAACTTTATCATTTTACAAATAACTCGTTTGGATACGAAATAGCTACGGCATAGCTACGCTACGCTACGGGACTTCTCGTAGAAGTTTCGTAGCACCTGGTTATTTAATAATACACGCACGCCTCTACTATGTGTCACCAAGAATGAATTTGGAATTATGAAAAGTGCGATCATATTTTTTTCTGGTTATTTTTTTTATTATTTTTCGTGTTGTACTAGGTGTAAGAATGTCAAACGTAGTGAACTTCGAAAGTTCAAAGCCACATTTTGATGCCATTTTAACTGAATAGATTTTAATAAGGATTAAACCTTACTTATAATACAGTTGTTAGTGATTAAAGATTATAATAAAATATTATAAGCCAGGCTCTATTATTTCTCTTCCCATATTATTATTTCCTTTGTTGTATGTAGGTCAAGTGAGCCAGCTGTTTGAAAGCTGTGATGTAATGTGACTGAGACTACGGACTACGTGTGCTATCTTTAATTCAACAGCTCAGCGAGAAAATCCACTCCTGAAGGTTGGTCTAAGAGATAGCGTGGATCTAGTTTCGCATTCTGAATGTACGTAGTGGTTTTTAGATAGGTAATTTTAAACTTCTGTAACAGAATTTATGTGGTGTTGAATATTGTTTTTTCTTTTTTTATGCGTACAGGTGCGTGATACACACAGCCCTTTTTTTATGATAAAAGTAATGGAACAGGCCGATAGCTCACCTGATGTTTAGTGGTAACTTTTGCCTATAACAATGCATTACCTCACAGAGCAAGTTCAATGAGGACGTGCCCTGTAAGGCAATGCACTGCGTCCATCACTCTGAGACGTAAAGATCTTAAAGTCTCATGTGCCTTAGAACACTATAAGCATTTTATAATAAGTATAGAGTCTAAACACTGCTGAGGTAGTCATATCAATTTACTTTTTTTAATAGCTCTATACAAAGTAACCATTTTGTAACGAGACAAGTGCACTATTGAAGTAGTCACACTTTTTAATAGTTTTACAATTTTTTTTGTAACAACTCTATTTATCTAGTGAGATAATAGTGAGTGTATTATTTAGTGAACGTTGACGTAGATTTGTATTTATTTTGACTTTAGTTATACAAGTAAAAGGACTAAGTTATTTTAACTTAAACATTGTAAAGTGCGATGAAAAAATTTAATTCGAAAAATATTATAAAATATAAAAAGCATGTTTTATATCTATCGCTCCCGCTCACACCTTATGGTATTGTTGGTATATTATTTTTGTTCTCTCTGAACTGTTTCAATATTTTTCACGTGAAACGAATTGGAATAAGCAGAGCGTGGACTTGAATCAGAATTTATTTACTTTTTTTTAAACAGACTTCATAAATCTTTCAGTTCAGAAACGCTTTGATCGAAGTTTTTGTCGTCATCCAAGCAATTTTTCTGCTACAATTTTTCTGCTGTTTCGCTCGCAAAATATTAAATCTGAGGTTTTGCTGTGGTTTTCATAACAGAAAAAAACTTCCTATATTGTGCATATAGTGAGACAAAAGTAAGAAACAAAAATATTGATTACAATTTTTTGATTACTTATTGTATTCTGAGACTATATTGTAATGCCTGTGTCATAGGTATTTTCAATGCAACACAAACTCATAATTATATTCAAAAACATTGAGGATATGTAAAGAGATAGGTAAAGTCTCGTCCCATTATTGATTATTGACTCACATACACATAAAAATAACATAAATACGAAATCTACCTGTGTGTGAGCTAATTCTAGCAATTTGCAATGACTAATAAGTTATATTAATTTCCAACTTTGGCTCGATCGATCTTCGCTCGGCTGAAACGTCAAGTTTTTTAGTTGAGCCCCTGAATAGTTTAGGCCTAATCCGACCTCATTAATCAGCTGATTACCGAAGCTGTCACTGCCAACGCAATTCGAACGAAATGTTCCCATTTGTGAGTCATTCGCGTGTCCCGTGAGTCATTACTGTTTGCCAGAATATTTTATAGAAACCGGGTAACCAGTGCCGGTGACTCGGCGCCTATTAGGACTTACAAATTCAATACTACTAGTACCAATAAATGTCAATAGGTACGATGTCTATAAATAATTCAAAAATATTTTAAAAAATTGACACTACAAGTTCGTACATTACAAAACAACACTCGTACATTACAGCTCGTCTGAATATACTGAAGAATGTACCAAGCATGGTCTTCCAAGAATCAATTAAATCACTCCTGAAATTTTTTTATCATAAAAACACTCATTTTTATTATTATTTTAAAATCCACAAATACTTATTATTTTTTAATTATTGAATTAAAGCCGTTATTTTAATTTATCAATGAAGCCTTCTGTTAGGTGATATTATTTATTTATAGGTATAGATAGATAGATAGATAGAAAACTCTTTCTTGTACACCACTTTGGCGGAAATTATAAAATAAACACAGAGTTCATTATTCTTATGTGAAGTACAATAAGCGGCCTTATCACTATGAGCGATATCTTCCAGGCAACCTTTATGCATATACTACTACCTATATGTTTTCTATATAAATAAGGCCGTATTGCTCAGCGCAGGGGCGTGCTGTGCACTTTGTAAATGAGTTTAGCCAAAACGCAACCACGCCTCGCGCAGCCATAGCGTACATAGTTCAGTACATTCTCACCAACCTATTTCTAATCGATTTATTAGGTATCATCGTATCGAACCAACCTATTTCTATCGAATTTTTAATCAATTAATTTTTCCACTGTTTTTCAAAATGTTAAACATGAAAAAGTAGGTTTCATCCGATAAAACAAACTTTATGCGTTAATGTAGCAATCCTAGATATTCTAAGATTAAATACATCTACTTGACAAATTATTAATATAACAGAGCTTTTCAACAATACTAGAGTCTACTTTCAAACCTCTATACGAATGCTGCCTTAAAAATTGTAAGTTTCTAGGCAAAATTTATTTGATCATCACTAAACCCATGCCTTCAAGAGAAGAAATCCTGAAAAAGCTTTTGAATACGAGTTTTTATTTACAGATAGTCGTCGTAGACAATACAGTAGTTGTACAGAGCCCGTAGTCTGTGCATTTGTTTTACTTTCGACTCGATTATAGCACACGCAAACGCATTCGCAAAGCGAGAAATTTTGTATGAAACTCGGATAAGCGCCTCTGGCGGAAGATTTTGGAATTATGCAATTCCCAACAAAATTTCTCGCTTTCTGAATGCGTTTGCGTGTGCTATAATCGAGTCGAAAGTAAAACAAATGCACAGACTACGGGCTCTGATATGAATGGCATCAATAATAATAAATATAACATGCTTTACCCAATTATATGAGTCAGACCCGTGCGTGATTCCAAAGAGTCATTATAGTTTAGCATGAAGCGGTTTGTGTACGCACACGAGTTTAGTCAAAACCCTACCCCGTCTTACGTACACATAGCGTAGATATTTCAGTAAGGAGCGATTACAGGTTGAAGACAAGGAACACTTTTATTTTCCCTAAATAAATTTAAATTTAATTTTAATTATTTAATTTATTTTAAATTACTTATATCTACTTAAAAATATGAGCATACAATTTGGTGGACATATTACTAATGAATACGTTCAATGTATGCATGCTCGGCTAATAGGTACTTAGTTGAACGCACGTATCAACGCGTATCTTTGAAATGTTAAGCTTGTTTGGTTTAGTTTTTGATAACCTAATACGATTTTATCGATATTAATTTTGATAAGAGCTCTACTAGCAAAATTTACTCAGAAGTTAGCTATTCTGTCACTGTCATCTGTCGTTGTGACAATGACAAGTTTATACTCTAGAACCGATAAGGTATGACTAACGCCTGAATACTGAAACGCTACTTGGATTAATTTCATGATTATCTCATATGATAAAGAAGAGGCAAGGTTTTGATGTTTCGTAAAACTTTAAATTTTTTGTTAGGATTTTTTGCAGTAATTTGCGTACTGCCTACACTGTGTCGAAACTACGTGAGCCGTCAGTCGTGTCATTAGCATTATTGCGATGAAGTTAATACGTTGGCGTTTGTTGAGAATTAATTAGGCGTATTTAGATTTACCGTGCGTGCGTGAGCTTAGTCAGCAAAGGGGTGGAAATATAATAGCACACAGCACAATATGGTGCGAATTATACGGCTTTTTGGGTGAAATATTGGTTTAAACCTTCCCATGAGTCACAGTGTTTTTTTTTTTTTTTCCCATGTAAGCACTACCATCAGTTCCATATTACACCCAGGTTAGTTGGTAGATAATGCTAAATAGCATTAAATTCGCCTTTGTACGATTTTTTAAAGTGCAATAAAGAATTTTCTAATCTAATCTAATATAACGCTATTTTTAACAAAACTATTTATTTGTTAACCTGTGTTTGGACCCTATGCCACTTAGTATAATTTTTAATGTGGCATTTTTTGTAGTTATTTCAGTGTAAAACTTTCAATGATTCTTATAACTTTATATTTGGAAAATATCCTTCCTGTCGCTTTTTACAAAGTTATAAGTTTATAAATACAATTTTTTTAAATACAATAGTACATTATGGTACAAGTGTGTAACATTGGTGCTTACCGCCGAGGTGCCATTGAGACCCGAGCCGTAGGCGAGGGTCTTAAGAGAGCCGAGGACGGTAATCATCAATACACACGTGTATCATACGACGTTTTTCAACACACTTGTGAATAAAATAACAATGAAATAACTATAATTTCAACAGTGAAAACGAGTTGTGAAAAATGTTTCGCTATGGCGGGAATAACTAATCAGTTTTCCTATGCGCGCGCATTGCGATCGGCCACAGACTAAAGAGATGAGGTTTTTTTTTTAATTTTCCGCGCTTACGGTTTGCGCCTATTCTGCCACGTACAAAATGGGGAATTTAAAGTTTTTTTTTATTACAGAGAAAACAAAAGTTATATTTGAGTGAAAGTTTTATTTATTAAACACGTACGAGTTAAAATTATCTATTTAAATAAGAAGTTGCATGAAATGAGCAAGCAATAGGAACATTCATTTATTTGTTCTATTGAACACGATCTTTTTTTTGAATAAAAACTTTTTTAGTAACAAAGCTACTCAACCAATAAATTTAAAAAAAAAAATCTATAACTCACTTGTGAGTTATAGCAATGAAAAAGTCACAGTTTGATTATGGGTATCATTATGTGCCTAATTGCGGTGACCATAGAGCCACTTTATGAGCAAGTGTGTTGAAAATACAATTTAAGTACCTACATGAGTAGTAAAGAACATGCATTATAATTAATAAATGCATTAAAATAAATAAATTAAGTCAATACACCTACTTTTTCATAAGTCGGATAGAAAATGGCTAATTATGTCACTGAAACCAACTCCAAAACCGATTACAATACAATACAATACAAAAAACATTTATTGCCTCGGTAGATATTATAAAAGGTACAAGGCTATAATTAACAGTAACTTCGAAGATTGATGGTTAAACCCCACTTTACAGCATTCGTCATTCTAACGGTTCTAAAAGGTATAAATGAAAGAACCTATTGAGGTCTCTTAGAGCGATTTCATTCAGTGAGGTACAATTCTATAGATTTATGGGGGTAAAAGGTAGAGCTAAGTACATAGATAAACATTTTCTCCAAATTCATTGCAAATTCAAACTCAACTAGGGAAAGTTAAACCAGCCAGCTGGCATAACAGCTGACCAGATCCAAGTTCGTCCTAATTAAATACAACTTGATTTGATTCGCCATCAGTATCGATAGTTTGCCACAACTTGGGTTTCCGTTCTCTAAAAATAACTAAAATTTTTATAAGGAATTTTTCCCTTTGAAATAAAATTTAACGTAATCTTCGTCATTTGTTACAACGTGACTCGTTTTGACGTGACAAATTTTTGTTATCGGTTACAATATCTGGTGTCGAAATGCTCGAGCCCTCCATGGGGACTCCAAAGTGTCTTTACAGCTAGTAGGTATAAGTTAGTAGGCCACAGTGTCGAGTTTGTTTAACGACTCAAAGAAGGATCTTTATAAAAATGACTCTTATCAAACAACCTTCTTTTACGTTGGTTTATTATTTTAAAACAATTAGTGCTGAATACCCAATGATGTTAGGGAGCTACACAAGAACTCTAGTTCCAATTGTCAACCTCCACCTGCACGCGGTACATCCTGCAGTAACCAACGAGGCTCTGACGACCGGTCGACGGCGGTATAGCCCTTCCTAAATTGACACAGTCAAATTCCTGGCCGCTGACGGGCAGCAGCGTCAGCGGTACAAAGATTGTGCTCTCTGCGATCGCCAACCCGCATGCCCAGCGTGGCGATTAAGGCAAACCCTCCCAAAATGATAGGCACAACAAGGCAACGGCCCCCAGTTCCCGGTCGCCCCGCTAGTCCTGGCCAAGGCAGCGGTCATGGAAGTGGCGGGGCAGGGGGTGCTAGGAATCTCCAGGTTAGGGAAGGAGAAGAGCCGAAGACCGGGCTCAGTGGCGCGTCTTGGGAGAGACCTACGTCCAGCAGTGGACCGATATGGGTTGATGATGATGATGACCCAATGATATTTAAGACCGTGGTAGCGGCCCATAGGGTTAGATTACGGACTTACCAGTGAATTGTACGCTACTGTCAACCTTCGCACAGTTTTGGGCACATAAATATTTCTATCTGCGGTTGCCGGTAGGCTCTTGATAAGGGTCTTTGGACATTCTGTATTTTGTAATTAAATTGTATCTTATACAGTGTAATGTAGGGTCTATTACTGGAGTGTGAAGGAATTTTGATTTGAATTTTCGTGTAAATACTTCGTGTCAAGGACGCACGCAAAATTTTAACGAAATTTCCGAAGAAAACGAGAAAAATATTGAGTTTCGAGTTGTAAATTGGTAACCTTCTACAAGTAAACAAATTGATATTTCGTTCTAAACTCACCAATTATATATTGTTCATCTCGCTGTACGTTTAACTTGAGATCATCTAAGTTCTTGTAAATAAATAATGAGTTATAGCGATTGGGCCCAGTCCGATGATCCGAGTATTCGGTATATAACTAGTTAAAACAATTCAAAAATATATTTTCCTTTGTGGTTTTGAATTGGAACAGGTATTGAAGTGACTACCACTTTTAATCTAGTAAATTTGTCTAGTGCAAGTGAACCGTACGAGTTTTATAAATATCAAAATTGTATTGAGATCTTTTTGCAATCAAACCATTTGAACAAACCAATAAATCACTTCAGTTCTCCCTCACTATTTCAATTCGGAACCAAATCAACTGTGGTGCTCTCACCGGTACTGTACCGGTACATGTTCTATTTCACTTGATGCTAACCCATCAATGCCACATAACGCTTATTACCTTCACTTAAGATTCAAAACTGCCAAAAAAAATCATAAAATATAGTCTTTTTGTTGAATTTTACCAAAGGTATAGAAGTGATAGAGAGGCTTTCAAACATTCTTCTTCTTCTTCTTCTTCTCTTCATTAATGGCCTGTGTCCGTCATTTCGACAGACAATTTTGCCAATGTCAAGTGTTAAAATTGTAATAAATAAGTCAAGTCAAGTCATTAGTCAAGTCGGCTGTCGTTTGTTTTGAAAAGAAAATGGTGGATTTTCTCTTCAAAACCTAACACGAATTTTCACATTCAGAAAAACCACTTTACACACATTTATTCCAATGGCTCACACTTTATGTTACGACCTAAGTATTATTGGTTAAAATTCCACCAAAATTAAACAACAATACTCACAATAACACAAGAAAAACTATTAAAATAAAAGTGCTATGTGTCGTTTCAAAAAATGTCAAAACTCGTGTCCAACATTCTTCTTCTTCTCTTCAATAATGGCCTGTGTCCGTCATTTCGACAGACAATTTTGCCAATGTCAAGTGTTTAAATTGTAATAAATAAGTCAAGTCAAGTCATTTGTCAAGTCGGCTGTCGTTTGTTTTGAAAAGAAAATGGTGGATTTTCTCTTCAAAACCTAACACGAATTTTCACATTCAGAAAAACCACTTTACACACATTTATTCCAATGGCTCACACTTTATGTTACGACCTAAGTATTATTGGTTAAAATTCCACCAAAATTAAACAACAATACTCACAATAACACAAGAAAAACTATTAAAATAAAAGTGCTATGTGTCGTTTCAAAAAATGTCAAAACTCGTGTCCCCTTTCAAACATTGTAAAAAACCAGTCGGCGGAATTCTTGATGTCAGAAAAAAGTCTAAGTCAATTAAAAAGAGTGCCAACATTTTTTAACCTGACAAACTCAATTGAACCTTCATCAATTTCCACTTTTTCTTTTTTATGCTTTTATTGGGAGTTTGTCGATTTGGGGATGAAAGTTTTAAAACCTAGTACTACTACTTCTTCTGTATCGGTTTGGACATCGGTACAGTCGAGCACAGCGTTTAATTGTATAACCTGACAGGTGACAATACACTCGCAGCTGTCAATTAACGGCAGGTCGACATTTACAGCTGGTCTGTAGGTCTGTGGTTTCAGGTTAGAATATTTTTTGAATGGGATACTTCAACCGCGGACTCTCGACCAGCACCGCTTCAATTTGAATGTTTTTTACAGTTGCTTCTGATACAGTTTTCTTTCAGTTGAAATAAAATAAACCTAATGCTTTTATTTTAAGCGAAATTAAAACATAAAACTCAGTTTAAATCAGAAAACGGAATACGGTGATGCCACTTCCTGAGTTAGCTCGCTCGAACGCCAATTCCCAAGCTAAATTTATTTGCTGCAGAAAAGGATGTTTCAGAAATTTCATTTCGCTCAACCCGAAATCGAGTTCTTTTACGACTGGCTCAATAATCAAATGAATAATTGAATAATCTGTAGTGTCGCGCCATAGATGATGGAATAGTAGGCAAGTCTTGCTTCGAGTCACGTGACTTTGTGAATGTTAATTCTGTAGTATGAACTGTGATATGAATCTGTGGCAAGTGCTTTTTAGTTGACGCGCTTGATGCAAAGTTCCTGGAAGTGCTTAGTTAGCGATCACCAAAGAATATCACAGATATTAAAAATAGACTATCATAACGAGGAGCGAGAGCGATATAAACTTTATATTTATGTCACTACAGAGCCCCGAGTCTGTGCATTTGTTTTGACTTTTGACTCGAGTGGGTATAGCACACGCAAACGCATTCGCAAAGCGAGAAATTTTGTATGAAACCCTGAGCCCCAAGTCTTTGCATTTGTTTTACTTTCGACTCGATTATAGCACATCGCAAACGCATTCGCAAAGCGCCAAACTTTGTTGGGAATTGCTCAATTCCAAAATCTTCCGTTAGAGGCGCTTATGCGGGTTTCATACAAAATTTCTCTCGCATGCGTTTGCGTATGCTATAATCGAGTCGAAACTCAAAACAAATGCATAGACTCGGGGCTCTATGCTAGCCTAGCCTCACAAACAGGTTTTGCTCTCATGATTAGGTAGGTAGATACTTATATTTAAAAGATAAGTATTTTAATTAATTATGCACTGAAAACTCGTTCTAGGCCCTCACGCCACAAAGAACTAGCACCTAGAATCACCTACTATATAAGACGATTCCAAAATGATCCTTGTGATTTTACTGAATCAGAGATACTTAAGTTTGATTTCGACATTATATTTTATTCCTTATTGAATACTTACTGAATTTTTTTCCCAAAGAAGTATCTTTACTTCTTATACTGGATAAGAATTTTTATTGACTTCGTTACAACAACCAATTTATTAGATTACAATTTTCACCTCAACCGGACGTCACAGTCCCAGGGTGAGCGTTCTGTCATTTGAAATCAGCGTCCAGGCAAAACTATAAGTCCTAGAGGTACGAAATTTGGAGGGTAGTATCCTTATATAGTGTAGGGGTGCATTAAGAAAGGAATTTTAAAACGTCATACTCTAAAGGGTAGAACGCGAGCAACGTCGCGGGCGACGGCTAGTAAATTATATTTCTATTTCTATTTTCTACCATATTCACCATTTTTTTTCCATGATCTACAAAATGTAACGGAAAATAAGTAATGAGTGACGCAAGCCTGACCCGAGCAATGTTCACATTACCATAAGCCCAATTACTTAGCATTGTGAATTTGTACCCTCTCACGGAGTATAATTCACGGGGTCGTTGACTTTTCATAATACTAGCATCTTTATACATTTTATGTAAACGGGATTAGAAGGGGTAACAGTGTTTTACTGGCCTGTGTTGGTGATAAGGTAAATTAGGGACTAACATGAAACAAATAAGATTCATTTTTCTTGTTGGTGAACTTTTCACTGTCTAGTCACTGTTATTTTGCGTAGGCTACGTATTTTATTTATAACTTTGAACCTATTAGGTATTAATACCGACCGCACTCAAACAACGGGCGAAACACAAACATCCAAGTATCTAAACTTTGACATTTATAATATTAGTGGGATGGGATGGGATTGTGGAATAAACGCCTCAATATCAACACGTGGCTAAGCTTGCTTAGTCAATCTTCACCATCTTCAACAAGTTAAGCGACCTTCTGCGCGGTCACTATTAGCACGGGTGACCATTAGTGGCCATTACATCTGAGCGCTTTCGTGCTTCGGAAGACACGTTAAACTGTCGGTCCCGGCTCTAGCAGTCGTTAAGCCATAACGGAAGCTCCGTCACTAGAGTTGTCCACTAACTCATACGAGCTTGTTGTTATGTTAATTTTTTTTCTTCATTATACACCCACACAGCCGGTAAAACCAATAGTTGCGCCATATTGGCTTAGTTAGGATAACTTGAGATAAGTAATTATTGACGTGATGAGAAGTTACCTCATGTTTCGGATCCTCTGACAAAGTTCAGATGCTTCGTGCTACTGTAACATTGTAGTTAGATAATTGGTTGATGACTGTACGATCTTAATTCGATCTGATCGTCTAATCTATGACATTCTTAAAGCTCACGTTTTTTATCAATCTTCTTAAAACCTACTTAACATTAGATAACTCTTCTTGACCAAAGTTTGAGTTAGCCTACTCTCACTGCTGAGTATTTTTTTAGGTTTGACTGTGACTTAAAGACACATAATGTACTTACATTATGTATAAACGAAAATGTACAAACTATACTTTATAGATATTTCATTAATGTTCACAACTACACATAGAATTTTTATATGAATATACCTATAAAAAATCATTGAACTTAACTAAATATTATTTTAACAGGTGGTCACTAAAGGGACCCTCAAAAAATTCGGGTACTATTTTTAAGAGTTTTTAGTGGCCTTTTTTTTTAGTTTTTACAGGCTAATTTCCAATCATATGTAAACTAGCAAAGACCGTCGCATGCAACAAGGCATTGCCAATATATTTCTACCACGTACAGTCGCTGACAGAATCTCATTTACAAACCGTATTAAAAGTTCCAGTTGTCACCCATTCTCACCTGGGGCGTAATGGACGGACGAAAATGAAAAGAACGAAATGAAATTTGGACTACCAATCAGGGCGCGTTAGACGCAATAAAAGAAGACCCTTAGCACCGTTACGGACGTTCGAACTGATGGGGAATCGGTCGCAAATCAATTACTTAGTGGACAATGTGGGCAGTCATTTAATTTTCTAGCCTACGAAAGGATAGATAATAGATATCTATTTAGGTAATTGGTGAACTACGGACATACCTACATAACTGGCGATCACAATTAGGTCATCTAGATGGCAGTGTTAGGTAGCATAGCCGCAAAAGCTATAGAAAAAAAAACACTATAGAATCGTTTTAGATATTAAATGACAGTGCTTTTTTCTGCACGAAATAAATAAAATGATACAAAAACAAACCCATCAAAAATGATCCAGTGAGTGAACACGAGTAAGTAAACACCTCTCTTATCCAATAGATGATAATATGCTCAAGCTCACGATATGGAATAAAAATAGGTTATAAGAATCCAATAAAATAAGAATGTGATCTATGCCGGTTTGCCTACGTGCTTAGATCTCGATTGATATAATATCGTAGGCTGTATCACTCCGGATCGATCATGGAGGGAAAATAAGCTTTATCGTATTGGAAATAAGATTCTTAAAATTTTTGTAGCGTTAGTGATTGAGACTGGCACAAAATAAACACTCATAAAAAAGTTTGAAAGTCGTTCGCGATTTTTGCTGACGTTCGGAATTAAAATTGAAAACTATATTTCGTTCGGGATCGGGATTAGCCTAGATAAATTCCATAACACACAGTTATGTGCTCGAGCATACTTTTAAATCCATAATAAATTACTTAGGTACAATCACGTACAATGATCTTTTGTTTATTTATCATCTTTTCACTATCCTTGCAAAAAATGGGTACTTCTCAGATTTCCCGGAAAAAGTAAGGCAGCATTTAGAAAACCAAGTTTGGTATCCAACATCTGTTGGAGGTGTCGACGTAAACTATAAAACCGTTTACGAGTAAAGGTCTGTTCATAATGGGAAGACATTTGTATCGTATGGCAGTGTTGCCAACTGGCTTTCGATATAGCTACGAGTGACTTTGCTTCAGCTTAGGGATTATTTTAACTCTTTACTCGTCAATTATTCGTTTCCAATGATTGTTATTAAATTACAATATTTTTCAACCTCAACCTATTGCTTGCCATCAACACTCATATTCTTATTTTTAACTCGAATAACATCGAAATTGTGATTTAGTAGTAATTTTGGCAACTAAAACTCCCCAACGCACGGTTTCGAGTCAAAGCGAAGATTATTCGAGGTAATATGGACCGATTTATTGAGCAATAATAGCAACTTTGCATTCTATTGCACCGTCAGATCTAGCAATAAAAGCTGAGTTGGCAACACTTGCGTCGGAGATAAAATGTTGTGTAGTGCGCGTAATAAATGGCATCGATGTGTTCGGTTCATGGTGATTTTTATGGGCTGTAGTCTGGTTTCTCCGCCTATTTTATGGTATGGCTTTTTCTATTGGGGTATCGTTAAAACGTATAGTTGGTAATTTATTGCCAGTAATCAGTGGTTTTCTGTGCTGAATACTTTGTTTATCACAATATTAACAGCTCTGCCGCATTTTCAGTACGTATATTGTTTTTGCCAAGACGCGTCTAACAACTATGGCACAGATCATATAATACTGACTATAGGAAAACCATTGATTTCTTTAAAAAGTATTTTTTTATCGTCAGGGAATGAATAATGAAATACCATCTGTGTGAAAGACTAATGAAATGTAATGTATGAATAAAACTTATAGTCATACGTATCAATATGTTAGATCGCTTATAACGATAAGACCGCCCATTGTGCCTCATACTTAAAACTTATTTCTCTTTTATTGTTTTTCTTCTTTTCTTGATGTGCAATAATCTATCTATCTATGTCAACTTTGACTCCCATAACGTGCCATGCTTGTGTCATGCATAATGTCATGAAAGAACCAGTTTTTGGACGGACATTTTTCCAAAAGTGATAGCCAATTGAATTGCCGGGTGTACCTACAATTTCATATTTTAAAAACATTTCCTTTCCAGGATATTTGGTTAGGGTTTCCAGGCACGTCTTCGTGATCGCACGTTACTGCCGGGTCACAGCCCTGCTTGTGCTGAGCCCGTAGCACTAGTTTATTTATCTTTCCTGCATGTTAACATTATAATGCAGACATTCTGGTCGTCCTATAACTAATCTTACAGCGCTCTCGAATACTGGCGAGCGCAGACGGCGGCAATGGTTAACCCGTAAAGCTAGAATCAAGAGTTAATATCAAGGGTTCTTAGATGAATAAGATGCAAAAGCCACCTCTATTGCAGTAAGCAAGCAAGCTCGTATGAGTTAATGGCCAACTGTGGTGACGGAGTTTTTAGGCCGCCTTAAGGCCTCCGTCTATTGCAGTGGTACTAGTAAACGCAACAGCGAAGCTTGTATTGTTACACAGATAATAAGTTGTGCGACTTAAAGATTATATCGCGGGTAATTTCAAATTGCACAAGATGCTAATCTGGAGTAATTGAACCTCTTCATCAATCTACCTACTACTCTAATCAGTGTCTTGTGCACGCTTCCGATTAGTACTGATTTGGACCAGTTGAGCTACCTAAAAATTGTTTGCAACGGTTTGTAGATAGCTCAACTGTTTCATGTGTATTTTGTAATTATTGTGAATATTGTATTGTTTATTTTTAGCAACATCTCCTACCAACTTAATTAGTATTCTCGTACCTACCTCTAACTTGATTATTGAGAGTATTTATTTCTACTAAAAATTTACAATGCAGTCAATTCGATAGCACTAGAAACTCGTGTAAAGGGGACAGAAAATTTCGGACGTTCACGGTTTGACGCGTTGCTTGAAAGGCCACGTGCCTATATACCTACTGTATTTCGGGAACACTTTGATATTTTGCGACATCTTGATTTATTTTACACTCAAAATATCCAATTTTCAACATTAAGAGGTGACGGCTTATAATTGTTGCCATACAAGTACTTTTTAAGGGCTTTCTTATAAAGTTAGAGTAGATATTATGTCTTGATTAGGTAACATTACGTAATCAAATCAGGACATAATGTGTCTTACATTTTTTAGATAGGTGGTAAATCTTTGCTGTAAGGGTAATGTTTTTTTTGTGGCAAAAACTAAACTTTTTCTATCTATTTTTACAAATGTCTATGAATATTTATAGCGTATTGTTATTCGTTCTGATAGCATCGAGTAAAAAATTCTGATCCAATATCAGCAAAATGCTAGATTATTATCAAACGCTTTAAAGTATTTTTGTTGTAAAATGTCAATATCAAGCTCAGTCAAAACCAATTTCGTGATGAAATTTATCAAAGTGATTGAAAGAGATCTAGGCAATTTGTTAAGGGTACCCCACCAAAGTGTTATAAGAATTTGTGATTAAGAGATAAAGCGAAGTTAATTTACAGTTCAAGCACATTATGGAATCGTTGTGGGTTCAAATCCTACTTGGTTCTTATCTTCTAAATATATAAAACTCTTTTGAAGCTATCTGACAATCAACGCACAGCCTAAACTATAATTCCTAGAGGTATGAAATTTGGAGGGTTCCGTAATTATATAGTGTAGGGGCACTAAGAAATAAATTTTTAAAAGTCACACTCTAAAAGGTCTAGAACGCAAGCAACGCCGCGGGCGACGGCTAGTCTTTATAATAAAATTGAAAATGGATTGACTAACAGAGACTCACTAAGGACGTGCCCTGTCATGCATTTGACTACGTCCATCACACAAAGATGTTAAGTCTCATGACATGTGCCTGTAATTGCACCTCCACAAATATAAAATAGATTTGAAAAATTTTATTCTACGGTTCATTTGCCGTATTTTATTATTCCAATATAAATAAAATAAATGAATGTCCATTTTAACGGTCGCACGTAGAGTCGTACAATACTAGGATCCCGTTTACGATATAAAAATGCAGAATAATAATTGCTGATATCAAAATATTTAATAGCTTTTGCGTTTTTACGAGCTTCTATACTACGATAGTTCAACAATAGATTCAATCAATACATGGAGCCAAATGAGCCAATCAAATCGTGCCGCATCCATAAAAGTATACGATTGTTGTTATTTCATGTTTCAAGTTTAAAAAAATACGTAGTATGCATATTTTAATCAAAGTGTTATGCAATTTGAATTTATATAATAGTCATATTTTTTGTTGTTACCTCAAATAATCCACAACCAAAGCACGATTTCGAGGCTGAGTCGAGTCGAGTCTAGGCGAGAATTACTCGAGGTAACGACAAACCACTAAGAAAATGAGCCTTTCGGGCGAAAGAAATACTTAACAATGAGTAGAAAAAACGTGGGTTTAAAAAATATTAAAATCGGGTCTAAAGCAAAACACGCGAATGACAGAAGCAACGGTGTATTCAATCAAACAATCGTGACTGCCATAGCTAGCATATTGATCGATGGTTTCAAAAACCTATGAATCTTATTCCTTTGAGATAAAGTTGAAATTAGATACCAAAATTGTAACAGGATGAAAATGGATAGGTTTACATATTTTATTCAAATTCTGTTTCCAACAGAAAATATATGTTTTGTCGATGCAATATTTTGTTTGAATATTATATTTTTGTTTTAACTAAATATTATATCCAGAATCTGTATGCTGACTTTTTGCTGGATGCAATCCCAGATTGATAGTCTGTAATAAATATTTATGTATTCGGTATTGAGGTACCTACGAATTCAAAATAATTACTAATGTATTGATACTAAGTATTTTATTTTCCTATTTTAGAATGGTTAAAATAATAGATTTAATCATGTTTTGACACTGTTTTGACGATTCATTAACTCTAGTTGTGGAATGAACTACATTTTTTTAATTTATTAGAACGACTTCCCACAGCACAGAAGAAGTGTTAGGTGACTATGTTTTGTATTTCTCTTGACTGGTAAGATAAGTAGAAGTACACCTTCTAGTCTTTTGACTTATGTGTTGGTAGCGGTACAAATAATCATGCTGACTATTGCCATACGCAAAAACTCGAGCTCTGAAAACTCCCGAATTTCCGGGAAAGTCACGTCGGTGCGTATCCATGACCGCACGTCAGGCCTCCCCCCATTGAGTGAGGGCCTCGGTATATTTAGCCCGTTGCGTAAAAGAGACTGACCCTAATTATGGACTCATTGGACTTGAGCCATGAGTCGGCGGAAGTCCAAGATTATAACAATTTTTTTATGAGTGGAATTTGCAATTTTTCTGAGACGCTGGGAGGTGTTGAGTTGGTGTCTATTGAACGCTGTCTGTCTGAAACTGGAGTCTTGGACAAATTATTCGTCCAAGACTGGAATACCTACATTAATTTATTAGTCGTATTAACTTATAGGTACTGTGAAGATTAAAAATATAGTAGGCATTACTAGAAGGGTATACGATACAAACGAAACAAAAAAACTTTTTAAAAAAATCTTAAAGATATAAGTATTTTTTTGTCATTGATTTTGTTCAATTTAATGAACTCTAACGAACTAAAATACTTTTTGAAAAGCTTTTACCAACTTCACCGACAAAACTTTTTCAAACAACAACAAACGCACATCGCACCTTATTTACCCAAATAAAAACAAGACTTTATTGTTTAAATTAAGCAGGAAAACATTAAACAAGTTTAAATATGCACCAGAAACACATGTTGGCCTAATAAACCTTTTTGTTTACGGTTTTATACTATTTCTGTCGTGACGACTTCCAAGAAAGGAGTTAAAGCACACTTTTGTACAATGAGAGGTTTGTATGAAATGCTTTAAAAAAAAAGCAGTGACAAAAGCTCAAAAGCGTATTAATAATTATAAATGTTATTTTCAAATTAATTTTAACGATTATTTATAGCGAATAAATCATTGTATATGTCTATGTCTCAAAGCGTCCTGTGTCTTTACACTAATACACATAACTCTGCTTTATTGATAAAAAGGTGCTAAAAAAAATCGCATGCTTTTTTGCACTACTATTAGGTGTAGTTACGTTTGTTAACATTAATCTCACACTGTTGTGATTAATACTACGTATTATATCAACCAAACCAGTCTATGTCATCATCATCATCATCATCATCATCAACCTATATTGGTCCACTGCTGGACGTAGGTCTCTCCCAAGACGCGCCACTGAGCCCGGTCTTCGGCTCTTCTCATCCAGTGTTTGCCAGCTACATGTCTCAGATCGTCACCCCACCTAGCCGGAGGGCGTCCTACACTACGCTTGCCTAAACGCGGTCTCCACTCGAGTATCAGTCTATGTCACGGTATTTTAATAACAGTGGAATGTTCATTATGTTCATTCACACGTTATTTTCAATCTACGAATTACTTTAATATTGAATCACCGCAAATTGCTACGAAAGCGAAATGATACGAACAAAATTGTACGATAAAGTGTGAAGTATTTTTCGTTATTGCTGTCACCTTGTTTTTAGATAGATAGATAGATAAAATATACTCTTTATTATACACCACTTTTACGGAAATTATAAAATAAACACACGAGTTCATTATTCTTACGTGAAGTAAAATAGGCGGCCTTATCGCTATGAGCGTTCTCTTCCAGGCAACCTCTGTATCTTTCTGTATTTTCAACTTTGAGTCTTTGTGATTTCTATAAGACGAAGAAGAAGTGTAGTGGTATTGGTCTTTCTATTACAAACGTTGACACAGAAGAGCTAGGAACGCATTAAAGTAAACAGAAGGATAGCTTCATTCATATTCAAGACTGTCTTACACGCACACAGTGTAACAAAGTCTCCAGTCCTAGTATGCGCGCCCTGATTCAATATTCGGATAGGCTATTCGCCTCGACCGCACTTCGCCAACTTTAATGGAATTATTGAGTAGAACCGTATCATGGTCACACCCTCAGTGGTAATGTTCACCTGAGATCTAAAATCTAAACTGAAGTCAAACTAAAAACGTTTTTTTACGCTTTTTTAAACGTTGCCACGTTTAAAAAAGCGTTACTTCTTAGGACATAATAATTAAAAACATAGTCGACAAAGAGTACTTACTTTTTTATCTTGAAGTTATAAATAGATGGATGTACCTAATCTGTTCTTTTTATGAAGAAAGTTAATCCACCTCAATATTTATGAATATTGCCATTATACTTTTTTTTGGGGTAGTCTTTCAAAGGTCGCCTTTAATTAAACACAGGTTGTGTTTACTTAAATGCGTGTCTCAAAGGACTCTTCCATATGATACTTGTTTGCAAACTCATTTATGTAGGTACTGAAGTTTGCAAACCAGCTTTATAGAACAAACGGATGACCTTAATATGTTGATAACTGTGAATGAAATTACTGCGATTCTCATCAAGTGATCAAGATTACTAAGTCTAGTACATCGGCACGACAGACAGAACCAAGACGACGTGGAGAACGCGTTCTGATTGCATGTTATACTATACCTACTATATCAACACTAACAACTCTGTACGGATTTGACACAGCAGGTTCAACATTTTACTTTTCAAACATGATTTTTTTTATAAAAATAATTATAGAAGGTTATGCGTTTCAGAAAAAAGAGATCTTTATAGATCGTTTGCCGATTGTATAATCGTAATATATTTTGAGGTTCTGAAAACTGTATTTCATACTTAGTTACATTACATAGGATTATTATAAACACTTAACAATAGAGCATACTAAATTAAGAAAGTACTAGTCAGTGCTTCTACCTAAACAGATAAGTTTCAAACGGCGCTCAGTGTGATAGCGCGCAGTCTCAGCTCATCCCGGATTTCAACGCATCCCATTAGCAGAAACATCTAATTTCAGTGTTTGCCGTACGAACAAACAGACAGGGCTGCACCTCATTAAGTTGTGTTTATTTTCGCACGTGCAAATACTAGCGATATACAGAAACTTACGTCTTTGATGTCGCTTCGCGCGCGACAGAGTCGGCGTCTTCGGCGGTTTGGTTTTGACGCTCCGGTAACAGTAGAAGGGTTCATCCTTCCCTTTCTGTTTGGAGCTTAATTTGAAGTTGAACATTTCGTTTATATCACATAATCACTTCACAGCACTTCGCGGTATCATTTTCTAAGCGGGAACAGAATTGGGACGCGTGCGCTCGCTCTTTGGTTTCTAAATATTGTGAGTTGTTGTTTTGTGAGCACGCGTGTCGATTAAATATAGAATGCGTGCGTCTGCGATGGCTAGCGTTCGCTTTTTTTTAATAAATAAAACTGATACAAATATTACCGGCAATAAAACATTAATGGTGGCCACACGGACCTTTTTATCTTGGTTTAATGTACGGTTTTAGTTCACGTGTTTTACGTTTGTGATTGATACTGACTCTTATTCGTTTAATGAATATTATCGATAATTGTTTACTATACCTATTAGTGATTTGAATGAGTTTTTTGTCTCTATTTTGATTCGGGTATTTTTTAAACTTACAAACATAAAACTGGAATAATAGTCTCAACATCTTTCTGGTAGATATTCTCAGTATCTTGATTTTCCATAGAGGAAACAAGTATAGAAATATACTCTTGGAAACAGTTTTCATTAAATTTGTGATCTAAATATTTGATCCTGAGTTCCTGAGATGAGTTCGATTTATCAAAATGCAAAAACCTTAGAAATCTATATCTTGAATCTTCTGTGTTACCAACATTTTGCATATTTTAGTGTTACTATGAGCAAATCAGTCCTTGAAGACCTCGTGTCGCCAAAATAATTTAGAGAGTGACTCAACAAACACTAGAACATCATTTTATGTATGTAGTTGATTAGGCACCTATTACTTACCCTCAAAAATAAACAAACCAAGGCCGTCAAAAACGTAAGAAACTCAATGTCGGATAAATTCGTGAATGAAAAATCTGCCAAGACTGTCTTTATACATGTTCGAAGAAGTGTGTGAAAAACAAAGTGGAAATAATCGTCTGTAATTCATAGGATCTACTCTGCCAAATCATAAACGAAAATAGTGTCGTTTTGAGTTACACTGCGTAGTGGGACGGTAAAACTCAGCGCAAAAATACAAAACGCACAAATCGGCCACGCAGTATCCCTTAAAATATCAATAGAAACATTCGTCTATTGTTTTGCATAGTAAGGCCTCAGAGAGGAAGATAAGTAGATCAACGGATAACAACTTATTTTTTTTGGTGTGAATAATATGGGATTTACAGGTGATACATTTTTGGCGAAAAGATTATGTAGAGGAGACATCATTTATTATTTTCTATGTTATCTAATAATACCTATATATAACTGGCCGTCGCCCGCGGCGTTGCTCGCGTTTTAAACTCTTTAGAGTATGACTTTTCAATATTCCTTTCTTAGTGCTGCACCCCTACACTATAACTACTACTCTCCAAATTTCATACCTCTATGACTTATAGTTTAAGCTGTGCGTTGATTATCAGTTAGCTTGAAAAAAGTTTTATATATTTAGATATAAAAAAAAAACTAAAAAAATAGTTTTAGTTACTCATGTTTATATCTAAGCAACAAACAAACTTTTATAGTGACAATACTAGTTATAAAATAATCAAGATATTGAAAAACTCTATCTAATATTGAAACTTTTCTAGAAATAAATAATGAGGGCATAAAACTAAACTATGATTATTCAGATTTTGAAAACAGTAGATGTATGAAATTATTCATACCTAAATTATGCTGTTTTTTATTGTAGAAAGCTGATTGACGTGGGATGTTTGGTGAAAATATGTGCATTGCATTCGTGTTATGAGAATTGGCAAAATTGTCTGTCGAAATGACGGACAGAGGCCATTAATGAAGAGAAGAAGAAGAATAGTCATAAGCTCTGAATTCCAGTTTCGAAGAGATTTTTGCCAGACCTATTATTTGCAGTTACTACATTCGGCTCAAAGCATTTAGATTTGACAAACCGAAGTTTATACCTACTTTACGAACTGAGCGCTTCCGTACTTCGGAGGGCACGTTAAACTGTCGGTTCCGGCTGTAGCAGTCGTTAAGCCATGACGGACGCCTTAAGGCGGCCTAAAAACTCCGTCACCAGAGTTGGCCACTAACTCATACGAGCTTGCTTATACCTACTTTAGGGTCTGATGATGACAAGCAAATAAAGAAAATGTATGGATTTTAAGGGGTAAAAATAACGTTGCATATTATTGATAATTAGACGGTTTTTCAAAAACAATTTCCCGTACATTTTCCAGAGTTACCGGACAATTCGAACATCACTAAAAAGCATTAGGGTCTCGCTAAGTGAGTAATTAAAGTCTGCCGCACGTAGCCTGTACAGACCCCGTGATACTTGAAAACATACGGGGAGATTTTCCTAACGTTAACGCTGAAAATATTTTGTCGAAAAATTGTGCACAAAAAGTTTCTGCAGAATAAGTATTGTTTTGTTTAGGAAGAGTCCTAGAATAAACGATACTTATTATGCACAAATAAAAAATTATACACAAAATGTACTTACAACAAAGTAAGTGGATCTTGGCAAAACTTAATAAAATAAATATTTTCATTGTCACGTCGCGTTTCACGAACGGCTAACTTCATGCGGTTGCCTTCTGCCAACCTCATTATAACTCAAGCACTACACTATTGAATAATTTAGCACTAAATCTATGTGCATGAGTAAATTTAGACTTGTTTTTCAGCATACGAGCACACTATGATGATGTTCCCCTACCTTGTTTCTGATGTTTTAAAGTGTTTTTTTACCACATGTGACTTGAGATCAGCCTATTTTCATACCTGAAACAAAAGAATATGCATTATTTTTGCTTGCATGACTAAATTACAAAAACTTTAATTCTAGTTGTAAAATTCCAGATGAAGGCCAAGTCTAGCTTTTATCCGTGTGTAGTTTTTGCGCGTGTAAACTTTGGAATTCCTTTAATAAAAAAATCTTACATTTCATGAATATAAACACTTTACTGTTTCACGGCGTTACCGTACAAAATACTCTCCCGTGTATTCAGGACAATTAGCCAACATCACATTACTTCCCGCATCCACATCGTTTTATGTACTTTTCAGACCTTTACGTCACGGTTAATAAATTTCGTAAGAAAACACGTACGTTTTAACACGAGGAAAATATCCGGTTCGTGCTGAAAGCCTTGCTTTCTTGATGGTCGGAAAATTCAATTTAACTATTAATTTATATGAGAAAAAAGTAAGGTAAGTAAAAATGTGTTCATTTTCTAAAAGCCTTATCATAATATAAGATTTTACGAACTTATTATCTAAGTACATAAGTATTCGTTTCTTGGTAAGGTTAACTATAATAGAGGTAAGTAGTACTTAGATACCTACCCAGTTATAAAACATTACATACTAAGGTATGTAATATTCCACACCCAAGCTTAGTTATTTGATATTTTTTGCTCGTGCTTCGCTTGAAGACTTGTAGTTGATAGTTTGTGACGCCCCTCTAGGTCACTTTCGTGATTCTACCTATAATCGCTATACAGGATGTCTTGAAACTAGTATGTTAAACCTAATCAGGGTGATTCAGATCATAAAAATTAACAGCTGGAGGGCTAAAATTTCTAAGAATACTTTTTTCAAATTTTTTGTTCTGAGCATCATAATTGCACATAACACCTTTTTCAGTGGTCGGATCACTCAAAAATCTATGAATAACTATACATTCACGTCATGGCTTGATCAACACAAAGTCCGGATCGATCTATCAAGCAAATTAATTCAAAATGGGGCGTGGCTTGGTTGGTATTAAATCAGCTGAAGTACCCGAGACAAGTTTAATTAACTCTGAGAAAGTTTGGGAGACTGGAATCGCTTAAAAACTAGTGAAAGTAGCACATAGAAGTGAAGACTATGATATAATTTTCCCAATTCACTTTTTCGCTTCTGTTTTGAACTCCGAAAAATCATTTTGAAACAAATAGTTGTAATTTCAGTCTATTATTTACACTTTAATCATAACATCAATATATATAAAACTCTTTTGAAGCTGACTGAGAATCAACGCACAGCCTAAACCATAAGTCCTAGAGGTATGAAATTTGGAGGGTAGTATCCTTATATAGTGTAGGGGTGCATTATGAAAGGAATTTTGAAACGTCACACTCTAAAGGGTAGAACGCAAACAACGCCGCGGGCGACGGCTAGTTACTAAATATATTGATTAGATGAATTAATAACCAAGCAGATAAACTATTCTGTTAAAATAGTGAGCTGCTAAGGTTAGTGAGGATATCAACAAATTCTCAATGAATCCAGATCATTTAACTAAGTATTAGTTTTCATTAGTTTTTCTAAAACACGTCACAAAATTAAAATGCAAGCAAAATTTATGAGATTCATTTCTGTAACACTAAGATTTTTGATTTGCCAGCCTTGGAAGGTCGTTTTGCCCAGGTTTGCGAAACTCCTTAGCACGATGGGCTCTTATCGGGGGTTTCAAGGATAGGGATATTTTTTTTCAAGAACATTTTTATACTGAGTCATACACCAAGCCAGGAATTATAACTTTTTATGAAAATACAAAAAAAAGGGACTGACAATTTTTACTTTGAACTTTTTTTGAACTTTGAGTTTTTTTTTCTGATGCAGCTATTATAAACATTTGGCTGCCAACACACCTAAGGTGGCGTACGCTTAGCAATAATCCACCTAATCATTTTTTTCTTGAAAAACCTTATCCTTATTTTATGCGATGTTGAACGTAAAAGTTATAATAATGTTATTAAATATACCAGTTCATGTTAATATTTATGTACAAAACTGTTATTGCCAAACAAAAGCTCCTTCCAAACCATAACCATTTGTTTATTGCAACAACTATTTATATAATAAAAACTTCCCTACTGACAAAAATCACGTAACAACTCAAAAGCACGACTCTCGCAAAAATTTATAACTTTGGCCAGTGACAACCAATTCGAGCGCGTATGATAAAATCGCATAACAATTTTATTACTTCCGGCGTAACCGCCTTTATTGTCATACACATAAAGTTGAAAAATGATTGTGGTTTTTTGGCCATAACTTAGTAGCAAAGTGACATAGTACGGTTTTCACATTTATGGTGATAAGTAATACGAAAGTATCAAGTTTTTTTCGCGCTATCGCCGATTGAATGGGATGTTTTTGTTAGGTAAAACAATGTATTGAAAATGTTTGAGAACTTTGACCCGATTCACGTTTTTCCTCAACGACGTCCTCGAATGAAAATGTATGTTTGGTTTCTTTGTAACATTGTCATGTCAAGTGTTATTAGAAAGATAAGATATTTTATGAAATGACTGTACCTATAAAGTTGCTTATTGATTTAGTAATTTGCTAAAATGTAAAGTTCTTAACAAATTAACCTATTGTATGTACTAATTGAAATCATTTGAAATACCTACATACTTAGATGGAGATAAGTGGGCATCGAACCCACGACTCACAGCTATTTCGTTTTGTAGTTCTCATTTTAATTATGAGCACAGTCAGTCTATTTTTTCGGCAGGTAATTTTACCAGTGCCAATAAATTATTTAAAAGTAATATAGTTAAGTCGAGTCATTCGTAAATGGTAAAAATACTACATCCATACTGACAAACGTCTTTTTCCCTATGTCCACTATTTTGTATGACAAATGGAGAATCTATATAAACAAAATAACTTTGTCGAAACTATATTTTACTCCCATCTACGTACATTATTCGACTTGTTCGAAACTTACTTTTTCCCCATAAACCGTTTACATAAGCCTGATTTATGACCACACAACTTACTTTCAGGGGTTTTTGCTTTGAGAATTTACCTGGTAGTTAGTTGTAAGCGTCCGTGCACAGTAAAAATACTGCTCACTTTATTTAGTACCAAGAGAAATATTTTTAGATTATATTTTCGTTTTCCACACGATTTGTTTCGAGGGTTTTTTTCATCGTCGTTGAACTCATGACAAACATTTTTCTGTAATCCCTAAAGCTCTGCTTCAGATATCTTTTCATTCGAGACACATTATTCTATACCCTCTAACAAATACCGTCACTTTTTCTTATTAATATACGACTATCTAATAGAAATACTGGAGCGAAAAATCCGATTTTTCCACATACCGCCTATAAAGTATACGCATTATCATATAAAATGTTATTACACAGCGCCGAGAAAATTCCGTTAAACTTTTTAGGAAAAGCGGAATGTCGCTCTTTGTAATAATATCATTAGGTACCAGAAAAATACTAAAATACAAAAACGCGTGAAAATGGACTCTATTGTTGTCATAATAAAGAGATTGTTGGAGGTAGGTCATTGTATTATGGTTTAATGTGAGCTGAGCCGATACAAGCTGTTGGAAGAGAAACTTTTTTATTAAGAAAATATCTACTTTGTACAATTTTGCTAAGTGTTAAAAATACCGCCGGCTCTTTTTTTTACCAAAAGCAATCAAATGGCATTACAATATCATAACCTACCTATGTCATAACATGACCTATTCTGCAGAATCTAGAACATTTCTGTCATTTTGACCATAATATCGACGACAATTTATTTCCCTTCGTCCCGCTGAATATGTTTAGTGGGACGAACGGGAAAACATTTTAAAATCTTTCCATTCGTCCCACTAGTGGGACAAATGACAATATACAAGCATATCGGGTCAAGCCCTTACCCTCTTATCAAAGAGCGATTTATGAATAGAACATTTGCAAATAAGCTAACATCCATTAATCGAACGGTTATCCCGGTCACAAGGAACAACGCAAATATGGCTGCCGGATGAGGACCGTAAGTCACGCCGCGGGCACAGTCAACTTCCGGTTGTTGATTCACGAGACGAAACGTCTGTGTAACCATGTGTAACACAAAACGGCAAACAATAGTTGGTGATGACATTTGAGCTACACTGCGCGGCCGCTTTGAGCTTTGTTCTTGAAGTGGTTGCGTCGCCACGCAGTGCAACTCGAAACGATAAGTTGAATCTCCGTTTATTGTTTTTCGTAGTAGACTTGGGTTGTTTGTCGCGTTTGAATTAGGGAAATTGAGTATTATGAGCGACGATCTGTGACCGACTCGATACATTGCAAGTTGATACATGACATGTAAGTAATATTTTTTATGTTTGATCTGTATCCAATTTGGCACTTTGTAAGATAATACATGACATCCTTATTTTTTCTGGTAAGTAATGCTTTAAAAGGAAAAACTCGATCTTTCATTTCTCATTCCGTAAATTAATATCCTACATTCAGAACGTTTTAAAATAAGTAGCTTTTTACTTTCTATCCGGACATCTTTCATTTGTTTTTTACCTTACGCTAACATGTTCTGACCGGAAATTAAATTAACACCTAAAACAAACGTAAACCAAAGTACACCATAATAAAGATATAGTTGAGTATTGTTTAGGTGGTCTAGAATTATACGATGTTTTCTCCCACTCTTGTTTGATGTACACTGAAGGTATGAAACACTAAAGCACAACGTTGGAACTAATTAGACCTACAATAGTTACCATGCAATTTAGTTGAGCTCGCAAATTAGCTGAAAGCAAACGTCAATTCCCGCGGGATTACTCAAATATTCCGGAATTGAGGTTGCATTGCGTCTATTGTGAAATATTCCATAGGGGACTATAGATATTTCTCTAGAAATTCTATCCGCAAAAAGCGTGAAACTATAGTATTTCTCTCTCTCTATCTCTCTTCCACGCAATTATTAATCTCATCTGATGGTGGGGTATAATTTTTGTGACTTTTTTTCCAATTTGCTCTATCTGACGCATCAATTTGGGAAACATTGCAGGACGCAACGTCTTAACTTACAATATAACCATACAAAACAATACCCATTTTTTTATTTAAATCAAAGCCAACAGTGAATTTTAGTAACATTACAGTGTCCTAAGCATATTATTTTCTTCATCAGTAAAAACATGAAGCAAAATAGAGTTTTACCTGTGCACCAAAATGTTTACGAATAAAACTTCCAATGGGGTTCATTGGAAGTTTTATCCGTGAACATTTTCGTTTATATTATTTTAGTAGTTGAGTTTGAAAGTGTTGCCAAATTAACACGCAATAATTTAGTATATTAACAAAATGTTACCAACAATTTAGCCAAAACGAAACACCTCTCTCATAAATTAATTGGGTTAATTTGTTCCGATATAAAATTAAAATCACGGTTATAACAAACTACATTGAGTAATTAAATATACAATTTTGGCCACTGTTTTAATAAACTCATTGGCTCTGAATATCGAGCTGTTTCTGCTGATAAGCGAAATATTTTCCAATACACATTCAGATAACTCGAACTTTTCATATTTGGGAAAGCATTTGGTTTCCATTGATCTCATTTACTGTTAAAATGAGTAGGATATTATAAATGCTGCAAAATATATATTATTATTATTTATATTTTATTGCAAAATATATATTATTTGGCGTGCTTGATGATTATAACCTCCACTATTAAAATTCTAGTATCACTATATTTAACTTGTAATTTGGTGAACATTCTATAATTTTTTTATATTTATGTATTACTAGCTGATCCGGCAGACTTCGTACTGCTTCAATCGATAAATAAAAGACCTAAACTTTTGTATTATTATTACTTAATTATTCACCTTTTAAAAACCTTCTTTGGACTTCCACAAATAATTCAAGATCAAAATTAGCCAAATCGGTCCAGCCGTTCTCGAGACTAACGAAAAGCAATCCATTTTTATATACTCGTACTTATAATATATATAAGATAGATATATTTGTAACACCCATGATTGTCCTAACAATCTGTCAGCTCTGCTCTATACATGTTTCATCTAAGTAAACAGTTGAGATCAGTAAAAAAGTTTTTTTTATTAATTGCGTCTATGTTCGATGCACCGATATGTAAATGTTATATAAATGTTTATCTATCTATCTATCTATCTATCTATCTATATGTAAAAAACTCAGAAAGTAAAAAAACAAGTACATAAGCATGAAAAAAAACATTCACAATAAAACACGACCATTTAAACTGCCAAGTCTTTCGGAGCCACGCATTTATGAAGATTTAATACCAACGCGCAAAAAGTACTAACTATATCTACCTAACTGAACGTTGATTTACTTCTCTTTTGTAACATAACTTGTGAGTTGTTGAAAGTTTAGACAAGATTCAAAGTTTTTCTTTCAACCGTTTTGAAAGAAATATTCTATAACTTGGTTGGGAAATAATAACTCTTTTTCAGTTAAAATACTGTCTTGTTTTTCTTGGTTATTCAATTATTTGACGGTCAAGGCAGAATATTTCTCGACTGGAAACCGAAAAGTGCAGCATTTGTACAATTATTCATTTTATGGCATAAAATGGGCTGCCTCTCACTAGAAGCCGTTCCGGAAGGTTTGCGCAAAAACCTGTTACATATCGAGAAGTGACTTGCGAGATATTTGGTATGAAAATCCGATAAGCGCCTCTAGCGGGAGATTTGCCCACTATTTTTCGCCATACAAAAACTGCGAGTTTTTTGATTCTGGCTTGTCGCAAACTAATATAACGGGATACTACGGGCTCAGTGGTAAAACGGTACTGTGGCAGTATGTAATATCACTATCACATTTTTAGAACAGAATAAGTAATGACAAAAGTGGTGGAAATGGAGAAAACTCGCGTAAATGGCAAAATATCGTAACGCAAATAACGTAAACAACCGTCGCTGTCTCGATTGCAAATCTTAGAGTTTCCATTATAAGTGTTATTTTACAGAGGAAAAGACTGCACTTAAGAACTAGGTTTTTCCATTTTTATTGTATTGCAAGTAGATATGTATTTATAAAAAAAAAATATAAGTATTCTATCAGCAATCTATTTTCCATGGTCAAGCTTTGCTTTGTTTGGTACTAGAGAGCGTTGTGTGTTAAGTCGAAGAATATTTATTTATTTATTTTTCTTCTAATAAAAGAGAGTTGAAAATTAACATTTTTCTTTCTTCCTCACCGTGTAAAATCAAAAGATCTTGCGAATTGTTTTTGGTAGCTAGCGGGTCGGGCGTAATATTGTGATTTCAATTCTTGTCCAACTTTCAGTATTACCATTTCAATACCATTTGCAGGACCCTTAGGACCTATAAAACTATGCCTTTTCAAACGGATCCCTAACACCGATTGTAATCTTTTGCCCCTCAAATCGTTTTACTACGAGCCCCATTTTCAAGGCAATTCAGAAATATTATCAGTTTTTTTTATATCGAATGAAATCATTATCGGAGCCGTTGTAGTCTTCTGGGAATTTGAAACTTACTTGATTGCTTATGACTATTCAACTTTATTTCAAATAGAATAGAGTGGATTTTCCTTTGAGATAAAAATACAAGTGGACTGCAGACTGCCTTAGTGTGTCGCATTACGGTATGGACTGTAGTTTCATACGATTAGGGTTCGTTATTGCTTGTTGATGAAATATCATATTCTAGGTCTTTGTTTCTTGTAGGTTTAGTGTTAAGTGAACAAAGCTACCTTATCTAAGAATGTTTCATTTCGAGTCTCTAAAATAGTGCTTTTTATAAAATAAAACTAAGATTTTTTTTTAATTTTGCGAACAAAATTCACGGGCAGGAAACCACGGGCAATTAAAAAAAAGTATAGAAGTATTATATCAGCAATCTAGTTCCCATAGTATAAGCTCTGCTTAGTTTGAGACTAGAGGGTGTTGTTTGAAATGTCCATGGATATTTATTATTATTATCATTAATTATTATGCAATAAGATGTACTTAGGTATTATTGTATGTTTGCGTATTTGAGTACGTGTTCGAAAAGGGTGTTAAGGCAGCTGAATTACAAATAACAATACACGAATCTAAATGATTTCTGATAATAAAAGAACAGAAGGCATTGTCTTGTCCATCAGACCAAAATTAACCTAAGCCACCTTAACACATCAGGTTGATTGAAACCGGATCTCGATAAATCAGATCTCAGTGAGCGTCGGTGTAGAAGTGCCGCGTCAGCTGGATCGACAGCTTAGCTTGGTTATAGCTAGGATGCAGTAAATAATACTAGAGGGATGTGAAACTCCGGAGCTTAGGCGGCGACGTAGTTAGACGGCCTCAAGTGTATTGAGAAATTGATTACCAATTAGTCTAGGTTTATGTCTTACTACCTAATAACAGCAGATCTCTAGTTAATAGTTTAAAAGCTAACTTTATTTAATAAACAACCTATTGTTTATTAAATAAACAGGCGTCATGGCTCAGTCGGTAGTAGCTCTGCCTTCCGTGCTGTGGGTCGTGGGTTCAATCCCCAACGAGAACAAACATTTGTGTGTGACAAACATAGATGTTTGTTCTGTGTCTGGGTGTTTCTATATATTATAAGTATGTATTTACAAAAAAAATGCATAATGTATTCTATCAGCCATCTAGTTTCCATCGTACAAGCTTTGCTTAGTTCGGGACTAGAAGGCGTTGTGGTAAATGTCCGTGAATATTTATTTATTTTGTTTAGGTATATTTTATTTATTGTCCATGACATTTTTGAGTTGTAAAAAAAAAAATTTGCGATGCCCTTGTCATTTTGTAGATTCTGTTAGTTCATCTACTTTACTAGCTACTGCCAGTTTTTTACCTACAGGTCTTTCCAGTTTAACTACTTTTTTAATCCCACTGCGAGACTAAAGTCTCCCCTGTCCTTCCCATGTGTTTCTTTCTCTTTACTAGATTTTTTATTTCCTCGAAACAGTCAAACCAAGTGCAATAGACTCTGTATAGCCATTAACTAAGTTCCTCTTCTATGCTTTTATAACATTTATGGTTCAGCCCAGACACGGCGCAGGTGAGTAGGGTAGAGTGCTGACGAGAAGCTGTTATTACTGCAATGTGAGCTTAGGATGACATTGACAGCAGATGAAGGTTTGTTTATAAAAAACTTTGAATATCGGCCTCGTTTAAAATTACTTCAGAAGTACATTAGGCACGTACCAACCCATGAGTTTTGTTTTGGTCACTCTGTTTATACAGAGTCCAGTATAGTATTATATGATCTGTGACAGGGTATACCAGGTGGAACTAAACGTCTCCTGAAAACTTCAGGAGCTGAGAGTACCCATCAATATGAACCACTTTTCTTAAGGAACCAGTGAGAAAAAAATCAGCTGTTACATAATACATAATTTTTTTGCGAGTAGGTAAGATTTTTTTTGTTATTATGGGTAACCCTAAAATGTTCATGGTATCATCTTAACATGTAACTTTCGTAGTATATAAGTTGTTAAAATTGTTTTCAGAAAACAGAGAGGTCTCATTTTAATCTTAGTAAATAAGTGTTAAGTTTGAGGATGGTAGTAGAACACACCGTTTTTCATGATAAAAATGAATTTTATTTTCTTCGCACACTGCACATTTCGCATAGATTCTTTGCCACTTTTTTTTTCTTATTTACAAAACCCTTCGTCGTACTACTAATTGACAGTGACAGTTAAAAAAAAATACACAGACCATAAATCCAAGAGATGACATAAGATGAGCGTCGCTAACAATTTATACAAAAAAAAAAAACAAATAAGAATATCATGTTATATTATAACAGTGTTATGACAGTTTTGTGGTAAACTGTCATAACATTGTTATAAAGAATATAAATTTAAAAATAATATAAGTACATACATAAATTGTTGTTGTTATTGTTGCCTTGTTTCACTATTTTATAGAAAACACGACAGAATCCTACTCTGTCTGAGTAATAATCAGCTTATCTTTGCATTAACTAATCGCATTGCTACAAGGAGCTGAGCCTGACGTAAAGGTGGTACAGTCAGCTTTAGTAAATGATGATGAGATAAAGTTTTAGAAATGTTTGTTCACGGAAAACTAACTTTTTTTTTTTTTAACTATGATTAGATCAACGTTTAGGAGAGGTCTTATAATATTACCTGTATTTATGCACTTACATACTGATGTTATTAATAAAAGCAGCATCGGTAATCCATCTTTTCTTTGAGTTAGGAAATAAAAAGAAAACAAAGCTAAATCTAGAACTTATACAGGTTGTCCAAATAGTGATACTAAGTACTAAGTTAAGTTCCATAGAAAAACAGTGGGTACGAGTTCACACCCGGGGTGTAGAAACATTGTTCAAGTTTTAACCCTTCCAATCAAAATTTCTGAAAAAGAAAATAGTATGATATCTAATCTTAACTCGAAATATGCAAAAAACCGGGTACATACACGGGGTTTTTTTCCAGATACCACCAGCAAGGAATTAAGTATTTTTCTTTGAACATCACTATTTAGACCATCCTGTATACAAGTGACTCTTAAAAACACTTCAGCCAGTAATGGAAAAACTTCTTTTTTATCTAGAAAGTTTAATTTCATCAAGCAAGGATTCTTTGTTGTTTCTCACCGGTAGATAAGTCGAATTACTCAGATTCTTTAGTTTAATTAACACCATTTTTTAATAATTACTTTTCCGGCTAAAGTTTTGCCGAAATGATTCAAAATAATATGGAAATAAATAGTTTAAAGAAATATGTAATAAAAAATAGTCATGTTTTTTTGTTAAATTTTTATTTTTAGACTTTTGCCATTGCAATAGCCTCATCGTAACCGAAGAATTAAAAAAATAAATGATAAAAAAAGTCAAAAAAACTTGCATAGCCGATTTTCCTGGTGTTTTGGTTCAGAAAATTCTTGAGGAAATAATGGTTTCTTTGTCATCTTTTGACTTATAATAATATGCTCTTGAACACAAAATATGTAAGTACATTAAATCATTTTTTTTTTGCAGTTACTACCAACCATCACCGCAACCATAATCTCTGATTGGCCGTTGTTAAATCCTACCTCGTATAACTCTTCAAAATTAAAAATCCAACGCTGTTATGAGTTTTAAGTAAAATCCGGCATCGTATAATTCCCGACTCTGACTCTAAATCCAACAACAATCATTTTCATGTAGTAAAACCACAAATATAATTCGTTCTTAAATGTATTCAATTAGAAAACTAGCTCCGTTCGGCGATAGATTTTTGTATAAGAATCTCTACTCAAATCTAAGCTTGAGAAACGATTTCTATTATACGGGCCTAACGACTTAGTAGGTAACCTAGAAAACTATTTACCTACTGGTAAGCAGAGATTGCAATAGTTTCTGTACCTATATCATTTCGATATGGCCATAAGACCTAGTTACATTACAAACATCAGCCAAGCTAGATTTATCGCAATTGACGGTAATCCCTCAGACGAGCGGCGCCTAATCTTAGACTGCACTCTGCGGCTAATCCGGCAGACGAAGGATAGAATTACCTATCCAAAGTTTGCTTGCTTTTATGATTAACAAGAGTGATTTTTACAGAACTGGTGTGCTAATGTAGTGGACCGCAAACTGAAAAGATGAGTTTGTTATACGACGTTTTGAAGTATTAGTGAGACAGCTACGAGTAGATTATGTAGTGTGCCTGTATATTAACTTCTGTCGTGCAACAAGCTAAGTTTAGCGGAAACTTGACTCAAATGCAAAAGATGTGTTTGTTATACGTTTTGAAGTATTAGTGAGACAGCTACGAGTATGTAGTGTGCCTGTATATTAACCTCTGTGGTGCAACAAGCTTAAGCTTGTATACCTAGGTGCAAGAGATGAGAAATCGATGCACACAGTGGTTAGTTTAGTAGTGATGTGCTGTGAACGTATTCTTTTAATTTGAACTCTAAAGCAAAGAAACGAATAGATTTTATAATCTTTTATTCAAATTTATTCTGTTTGATCGAAACTGTTAATTTAAATTTTACACACGCAATTTACAATTATCATAACTGAATACTAAATATTAAATACTAAATTTCATAAATTATAACAAGTTGTCATCGTTCCTAAATCGCATACCTACTTTGTTTTTTTCCATACATCAATGTTTAAAACTAAGATAAAAAAACTATGATTACTTAATTTGCTAGCATTTACTGTCCCCGAAACGATTTATTATTTGACTATAATTAAGTGCTTTAGTTTGATTCTTTCAATTAGTACCTCCCATTGATGGTACTGTATAAAAGCCATCCTTCCTCGCAATTCAAAATGCAAATTACTAGAGCGTTTTTAGTGCGGAATACAGTGCCGGCCAAAAAAACTGCATACATTTGGTATAATTTACACAAATTCGGACAGCTACGCTTGATTTGTGGTTGCGAGAATCCATAATAAATCTCCGAGCTTTAACTCTGGCTCAAGTTACAGGGAATGAGAGAAAAATTTGTGTTTTTATTTTTAAATTCTAGTTCTTTAATTTACTCGCCTTTTTAAAATGTCAGACTGATTTATTTTTCTATGGGGACTAGTTTCGTGTTGTACTTTTTTGTTTTATGTAAAGTTGAGGCTTTCGCAGCGCGTTTTATGAACGAATGAATACTTAACACATCATTTGTATGACGTCTTCGTGACGTATAGCTGCGTAGGCCTGCTACGCGTAGGCCCAAGCTTTGCTACGCATTGGCTTCGTAGGCTTTGCACGAAGCATTATGAGCTTTGCTACGCGTAGCAGCATAGCTACGAGTAAGCCATTTCAAAGTAAAATAAAAAGCGAGAGTGTGTACTCTAACAACTTTGGCGTTCTATACAAATCCTACTAATATTATAAATGTGAATGTAAGTTTGTTTGTTACGCTTTCACGCAAAAACTACCGAACCGATCATCATGAAACTTTGTACACATATTCTTGGAGGTATTAGAAGTAACATAGGATACTTTTTATCCCGGAAAATTAACAGGATCCAATGGGACGCGAACGAAGTCGCAAGCCGGAAGCTAGTATAATATAGATGTTTGTTCTGTGTCTGGGTGTTTCTATGTATTATAAGTATGTATTTACAAAAAAATGTATGTATGTATTCTATCAGCCATTTAGTTTCCATCGTACAAGCTTTGCTTAGTTTGGGACTAGAAGGCGTTGTGTTAAGTGTCTGTGGATATTTATTTATTTATCAGTATAAGATATATACACGTAGATATAAATGAAAATTTGACAGTGACGTCATTTAAAAAAATACTCTTAAAACTACTAGAACTAATTATAATTATTATTAAAATTTTTTTTAGCAACAAAGTGCGTCCTTTGTCGTGCAATTTGGTTTATCTCACAAAATCTCTGCAACACAGGAATTTATTATTAAAATATTATCAGCACGCTGAGAGTTTCTCTTTGAGCTTACGTTTCGCGTCTCATGAATGCAGGTTCACTTTAACTAGAAACTTTTCCAAGGGAGTGAATAAAATGTGTGCATATTATAAAACTTACTAACAGTTTTGAAAAGCATTCTAGGCATAATGTGAGCTGAAATGATATTTTCCGTTATTCTATTTTCCTACATAATTAAAACAACTGCCATTGAAAGATCCAGTCACAACAACAAATATTTTTTTCAGAACCTACCTAAGGCACATAGCACACGATGCGGCGGTCACGTCAACTCGTTTTGACAGCGCCTTACTATTAGTCAAGAAATAATGCTTGTTTACTAGTTTCTTCTTGACTGTGACACCCCTTAAATTGGATGATAAGATGTAGTCATGGTCAACATTACAGTCAGCCAGTCAGCTATTCTTTGCCAGACTCATTTAAATGCCCTAGAAAAATTACGGTGATTATTGCTAGTTTATTATTGGTACGTAAAAAAAAATCTATTTACTAAGAACTTCAATAGTATTTTCGAAGCCAGTTTTGTTTTTCGTTCGCAACTTGGTAGTATAAAAAATCGTATTACTTTTGCAGCGTCGCCCGTGTGTAAACAGTCTAAGAGAACAAATACTTCGTAAACTACAGAACCAGCAATAAACCTCCTAAGTCCTTAACGCACTCGCAGAAAACATATAAACTGAGCCGGGCCTACCGAGAGCACATATTGTACAGTGCGAGCACAACAGCTGATGCACTGCCACCATAAATTAGTAAACGTAAAAGTAGAAATCGAAAATATTTATTTTGTTATTTTTACAAAATAATTAAATCTTAAACTCTAAAACCACCTTAAACGATTCAACACTCAAATTATATTTGTTTTATCTGTTAACCCTTGAAGTGTGACTTTATTGGCTGACAGATTTCTCCTGACCCTATATTGAATCGTTATAAATATGCTTCTTCTTTTAACTTAGAGCTTGTCTGTGTAAAAAATGCAGCTCTCGCCATGTGTTCCTTTCGAGAGCAGCTTTCTTGATGTTCTTATATGACATGACATCATTCTTTATGTTTTCAATAATTATGCATACATGCATAAATCTTGGTACCGATGAGCCTGACCAAATTATTGGCCGAAACAAAGTCTGCGCCGTCTGCAAGGGCTGCATCCGTAACGCTCTTTCTTTCAGTAGTAGTGGTCTATCAAGCCTCGCATTTTTGCCTTTACTACGAAAAACTTGCATACTGACTTGGCAAATATTGTTAAGTGTGGAGCAGATATAAGGACAACGATAAAACTCTGATCATTAATTTCATATCGCAAATCAGACCAAATAACTGGTATGTCATATTGAGTTGTAACCGTTTTTGTACTATCTAAACCGTTGTTGTTAGCGTAAAGTTGAACTGTTTGTTTTTTTCACTGTGACCTTGGCCCAGTCGCCCTAATCCGCCCATAAAATTGGCAAAGAAAAAAAACGTAATCGAACTTCCGGGTCGTCGTAACTTCGGACTGTCACTTCCAAGGGATTTTATAGAATGTATAGCCGAAAACGGTTTAGGTATAAATCACACGTATTGCCTTAAAACGGAGTTATCTTGCACTGGGTTTGGTTCTGTTTGGGGAAGATAAAGTTCATATGAGGCCAGCTTTGATAATGGGGTGTATTGAGGCCCTAAGGCTACGCGCACGTGGCTGGAAAAGCAGCCAGTGGCGTTTTTTGTTTCTCAATTGACTAATTCAATTATTTTCATGCTGTATTCATATTTAATTTAATTTCTAGGATTTTTTAAAGAGAATGTTAACAGGGTTAAGCTTGCTTTATCTTAGGTTGCAGCTACATTTACCATCAGGTGTGCTGGTAGCCAAAAGCTTAACGTACATCTAAACGCAAAAAAATATTTAAATCAAAAACTGTTGACAACGAAATGCCCAGTTCTATATTATATTCTGTACCAATAGATTTCAGTCAAAACTACATGGAAACTTTACAAATATACAAAAACTTCAGTCTTTTGGTACTGTAAAGGACCAGTCGCTAACTAACTTAGCCACTTATTCGGGCATGAGTCATGGCACGCAAATGGACTACTAATTCACGTTAACAACGTTTTGTCGAACGCCTGGAAAAAAGCTCCCAGTAATGAATTGAATTTCAGTTATTTCTCGGCAGTTCGCTTAACACGTTTTACAAAACTGCGAGCGGAAATGTTAATCGAAGTCTAGTGTTTTTGTTTATAAATTGGCAAAGAGAATGTCGGATCACACCTTCTAAAATACGCTTTGATTTTTAAACATCGATTTGATGTGATTTTTTTTACTAAATGCGTTGGTACACTGGTCTTTCGCTACAACAACTAATTCAAAGTCAACTCTGACTAGATCGTGTTTTTTTTTTGCATAAACAAGTACTTTTATATTCCTTTGAAAAAGACAAAACACGATGTAACTACTTTAAACTTGTTAAGTGTTTATTAGTAGTGTTTGATATGCTACGAAATACACATCATGTAATATAATTGTTCTGCCACGATAATCAAACGAGCTTCAGTCGCTAATTGTATCAAGGAAGTTGTATACAATTTTCGAAGAACACAACACTTATAAAATGTAACGTGGGAGCAGCAAAGTGATATCTTTCTGTAACATAATAACGAAATATTCTCATATTGCCACATCTGACATCAAATAATTTTTCTCTTCGGGAATCGGTCACAGAGAAAAATATGCAGTAGGTTTGTAGCACCACTCATAATCATAATGGAAACTATGAACTTCAAAATCAATATCTAGTAAAACAAAAAACTCAACAAACTGTTTCATGGGCTTTGCAGATCATTGCATGAAGGTAGGTACGACAATAGTACAAAGCTGCTGACACTCGTCTCGGGGACGTTTTGCCTTTTACAGGGTCACTAAAATATTCAATGACCGTGTAAAAGGCAAGAGTCTAAATACAAGAGTCACAAACTATAGACTTGATAGTAAAAAAAAACGTACAAAGAAAGCATCGTAAAACATAACATAGACCTCTATCATAGGTTTACATATTCAGAAAGAACAAAGTCTTCTCTGACTAACAATCTTATATCGTTTTATAAAGTTGTCCGGATTTACGCGCAAGGAAAAGATCAAATAGCATTCTACTGCATAACTTGGACTGTGGCAAAAAGGATGCGACTTCGAAGCAAGTATTATAAAATAACCAGCCGGCTCCTCCCCCTCAATATATCACCGAATGTTCGCGCGAGGTATTTTTAAACGATTCCAGAATTTTTCTGAATTTCGTTTATCAGAAGAGATTGCCTTTTCAACGGTATGTTGCGAATGTAAGTGCGATGTGTTAAAGTAATGAGTTTTAGGGAGACGTTGGAAAATATTTCGGGTTTTAAAGAAAATGTGAAAGTTTGGTGTGATTTTGTGGCGTTGCTACGACTTACCTACCTACTCAAATACCATTTGTAACAGATGTAGCCTTCGTACCGTGTGCTATGTTTTTTGTTAAGCTCCTATGCGCACTGACTTATTTGACTTATTTATAACTACCACAACAACAGCGTAACACTTTCCAAGGTAGGTAACCCCATAAAACTGAAGCTGCAGAAGGCTTTGTGTTGCTATGTAGTGATTTTTCCTTCATCTCACGTTGCATGAATCTCATTAATTTTTCACCAAAAACCTAATAGAGAAAAGCAATTTTTCTTCCTTTCTCGTTTTTGCACAAACCTGCTCCATTTTTTGAGTATTTCTCAGGAGCATTGGGAATTATCCAAGCTTCACCGGCAGCCCTGAAGTGTGGGCTCGAGCCGCATTGGATCTAACATCCGTCACTCTTAAGTCAAATGTAGATAGAAAACTGGCCATAGTTCCTATCGACACACCTATACCTTTTGGCAGCATACAGCGCGGAACGAGACTAGCTAGTACCCACATGTTACGTTAGGTTACCTATAGCCGTTACTTAGCTATTACTATTTGTTTGTTTCTTGTAGGTATCGTTATGTTTGCTATATTTTCTACGTCCGTTCTGTATTTTCTGTGTGTATGTCAAATAAACTATCTATCTATCTACAAGCTTAGGACAAAAGCCATAGGCAACGTTTCTTTACATCAAAGAGAAGACACAACTTTTCGTCCTTTTCTTTTTGTTTGGCGGAAAAGAGACAGAGTAATTAACACTTATAGGTAAGACTGCAGTTCATGTTGAACCGAATATAAATGATCAGAGTTAAAAACGTAGAAAAAGAAAAAAAGTGTTAACGCTTGGTCACAGAACGATAGTTGGCTTGTACAAAAAAAAGTATAAAAGCAATTACAGACGAACAAAATAACAGCTGCCATTGTATACTATCCCTTTGATTTATTGCAGAAAAGGAGCGAGAGGAGTGACGAAGGATCGTGAAGCAAGCTACTGCCTCAACATGACACCACGAGTATACTGTCAAGAGATCCACGACCAAGAAGTTGAAATTGAAGAAACTGTAAGAGATCAACGATCAAAAAGAAGTTGAAATATGGAAAACCCTGTAAGAGATCAATGACCATGCACGAAGAAGTTAAAATGGGAAAAAGTTCAACCGGAGCACAAAGCAGGTTACCGGCGCCGGTAATACCTGTTTTCTGTGTGTAATGAACAAAGGTGAGAAAGCTTTTAGAAGTAATGATCTTGTCGAAAGAGGAAGTCGAAAAAGTATTATATCACAATGATACATTAAAGGGTAGAAACTTAGTTTATCAGGAGGTCACCACTTATTGAGTCGTGTATTTTTGGGGGATATTTGTTTATTTTATTTTATTGGCCCAAATCTCTATCTATCTATTGGATACTTTTTACCAAAGCAATACTTATTTAAAAAAAATATGTTTTATTTATTTTGTAGAATGAACGATGTCATGAAAATATTCTGGATTATAGTTATGTTAAGTTACTTAATACTCACAAAAAAATGACGGATGTTGTAGGTAATGGATTCAGACATTTTAATGGTCAACTAACTTTTTGAAAAATTAACCCTGTCGCAGCCTGGTTAAAACTCTGGGCAGTTTAATGCCTGTTAATATTTTTCCCGCGACGAGGTTCCCACCTTTGCTCTTGGCGATTTTTCCACATTTTTGTCGCACTTTCCCCTGTTTCGGGGGCGATGGTAATATAGATAAAAATTTATAAATAACTTACTTACTCTTTCGCTCTTGGCTGGTATTTTTTGGGAAAAATCTCGAACGGTGCGCCTTTTCTTTGTGCGTGAAAATTTGTTAAAATTCACGGACACAATGCTTTTATCGCACTTTGTAAAGACGCTGCTTTTAAATTTCGGTTTTAAAAATAGGTGTGAATTTTAGCCTTGCTTGTATTGAAAATCTGAAGGAATATTAGATTCATTTTATTCCTAATGTATTTTATCAAAATAATTTTCAGTATTCTGAATTTTTGTAGCTCAGCATAAAAAATGTCGAACCCTTTCTCAATCAAATTAAAAATGAACGAAACACCACTTGAGATTTAAACTTTTAAGTAAAAATTAAGCATATTTAAACTTCTAATGAACCCTTAAAAGTTTCAAAGTTGAGATTGTAAAAGATAAAAAGTTTTTAACGTAAATAATCCTAATTTCAACCTTGGTTAAAAAGTTACAAACAAAACTAAAGTGTTCTCTTAAATTAGATCACAATAAAACTTTCTAGACTTGAATGAATTAATAACTTAAAAAGATAAGTAAATAAAATAAAAAAAACCTGGTACGATGTCATTGCACGTGGAAAATGAACTTTTGGAAAATTCATACAAATGGAAAAATATATTTTCAAATAGCCTCCATCTTTAGTCCAACTCTGTTTTCACAATATTTTTTTGACATCTATCCAAAATACACACAATCACAATTCACAAATTACCTAACTGAAAACAAACTTGACCACGGAATATTGGCGTCTGCCCAAACCGCTGAAAAACTCCATCTGAATTTCAGATGCGGAATGTTACCTAACCACCTTTGTGTTGCTTACAATCACAGAAAAATGAGCTTTATTACGTTTAGATAGAGTGCACTCAGCTACAGCAAGGTTAGTAATTGGCTAAACGCTCGGATGGGCTACATTTTCATTTTCTGTTGATGGCGTATTGCGATTATGCTGTGGAGATGATCACTCAACTTCGATCGTTAGAGTAGAAAAATATTTTCCTAGTCATAAACATTTTTATATAAACCTATATGGTTTTTACCAAAAAATGTATACTTTTGTCTGTCTGAAATAAATAGCTACGCACTGTTCAGTCTACATCTTCATCTTCAAAATAACATCTTTAAATTTTCAAAATGACATGTCATCGTGCACTCAGAGAAAAATATTGTGAGTGTGACAATAAAACTTTAACCCCACTCAACCGTTCATAGTCCATAGTCGCTACAGCAATGTTTTTATTGCTAAAGGTTTATTGCTAAATTAGCAACATGTTTCTTAATCGTACGAAGTTGTCAGATTGACAATATTCAGATTATCATTAAACATTGTTGGTGCAAAAGTAAAAATTAACTTAACCTGCCAAGTTAACTTTGTGACAACTCAAGTAATTCTCTGCTGTTGTTTTTTATTGGAACCAAATAAAATTTGAGCACGTATACTTTACATAGTAAAAAAGTATTTGACTAAAGCCGTATTTGAACCTTAGCGATGATACACGCCAAAATTACGAACACCCAGAGAAAACCAATTTTAAATTTTAACAAGTGAATTTGTATGCATGAGCCGTCGACTTCATCGAACCTGCGTCGCCTTATCCTATAGTTGTTTACGTGGAAATTCATGAATTTGACGGCGCACGTTGCTGAGTTATGACTTATAAACAGTTTTGTGTGATATATATTAGATTTACGCTGAGATTCGTCTGATGTTATGATCAATTTTCGGTTTAAAAAGGTTGACGATGGATGCCGGCGGGATTGCAATGACACGAGCTCTTTGAACTTGAAATAGCTTGTACTGATTCTAAACATTTGTGTTTATGCGCTCTATTTTAAGGACGGAACACAGAGAGTTCTTATGAATTAAAATAAATTGTTTGTTAATGTATTTTTCTATGCTAGTAAAAAAACAAATTTATTTTACACTCGTACAAAATATAAATTCTAAAGTGCCATCGTTTTTGACCCTCAGGAAAAAAGATAAAAACAAGATTTTTATTTTTTTCCATAAATGACGCATATATAAAAGTTTCTCTGCACAAAGAGGGGTTGATACGCCGTGTCACACTCACTAACTTTCGCTTTGAAGTTGATATCGACTGTTATATTCACGTTTCGGTCATGAATAATTTGACGCGTGTTCTTTTATAAATTAACTCTACATTATACAAAAACTTTAGATGGTTGAGTACAATTTGAATGAAACCAGAGTATTCTAGTCAATAATGAAATAAAAAATCAGTGATGTTAAGTTGCCGTTTGCCCCATTCGCTATAGTAGAAATAAGGATAGATAATAATAGTTTTATAACTCTCATAGATACAACTTGTTTAATACCTATAAAAACAAGCCACAGCACCTTTTTGCAGACCCAAGAAGACTGGTAGACAATGCTCTTAGCATTAAGTCCTCCTATAATAGCACTACTTGTTTGTGTGAATTTTTTAAATCAATATGTATAAAACTCTTATGAAGCTGACTGATAATCAACGCACAGCCTAAACCATAAGTCCTAGAGGTATGAAATTTGGAGGGTAGTATCCTTATATAGTGTAGGGGTGCACTAAGAAAGGAATTTTGAAAAGTCGCAACCTAAAGCGTCTAAAATTAGGATCAAACATTTTAAACAAATAATGCGTATGCGATCAAAGCCGCGGCCGACGGCTAGTTTTTAAATAAATAAATAAAAATAGATACGAGCTAATAAATATTTATTTGCGTACAATTTATACAGATTGTAAACGCTTCACTGATCACCAAACCTTCAAAATTGAAGCATTCGTACATTCGAGTTCGTTCATCCTTGGTAGCCCGTCGTCCCCAGCCGTCTTTTGCACGCTTATTACCCACGACACGGTACGCTAAGCGTTCACGTTCCTTCTAATTTTATTTTGCATATGAAATGTTATCTGCTACACATCAAAAGATCACTTTGAATTTCCAGATGGTTCGTAATGTTTTCTTCGTGGATTGTTGTAACCGTTGGTATTGTACTACAGAATAAATAATACTAATAAATGTTTAAATGGATCACTCCGTAAAGATTTCGAAAGAAATAGCTACTTTCGTTAAATGCAATAAAAAACTAAATAATTTGCAAAGTTTAGAAATTTAAACCCATTGTCACTAACTTTTTTTTTAATTACGTATCTAACAGAAAACTAAACGTTATCAAGGAGTACCTAGTTGTAAATAAATCAATCTTTGTATCATTTCATTACAGGGGGGCAATTGTTGTTTTATAAAAACCTGCCAGGTTTAAGCCTGGCAGGATTTATCATGAAGCAAGATTTTATAAAAGCAACCAAAACACACAAGACTAGTGAAACACATCGATCGAGCAAAACTAAAAGAAGCGGCCAACTCAAGTGGCAGCATCGGAATTTCAGATGAGCCGTGTTCATTCGGATCGGAGCCTCTCTGATACCATTGTTATCGTAGCTAAACGAACAAACGATTCGCCGGCTGGTTCAGAGTGGTTCTTTTAGAACTGCAACGAGTTTTGAGTGGGTAGGTAGTTTGCGTATAGTGATCTCTATTATACAGAGCAATCTTTTGTTGCTTTGAGTTGGTAGGTACCTACTCGTAGGCCCGTATGCTAGTCCGGACTTAAGCATAGATTTTTGTATGAATTTATAACATCTGTATTTGTTCTTGAGCCCACGACTGTAAGAGACTATTGGTCTATCTTATATAAAGTCAGAGTAGACATCATGTCTTGTTTACCATACGTAATCAGGACGTAATGTCTACTCTAACTTTTTATTAGATAAGCGATACGTCTCTATGCCATGTCATCTCTAGTCACACTCAAGACATAACATACTCTATGGTCACATTGTACACATAGTTCGTGCTAGTATTCCAACAATTAATTTCCTTAGCTACAGGATGCTCCAGCAACTAATCACTGAGAACAAACATAACATAATTACAAGTATAAGTCATAAACATAGTGTACAGCGTAAAATGTTTGCACTGCGAGCCAATTTGCAGCACAGAAACATGTGATAAAAGGTGTAGTAACACATTCTGACATTATTTTCAACTGGCAATGCAGCCAGGCCCAGCTGATAAATAGCTAAACTGTATCATGTGTATTTTGTAAATACTGTTTTAGCCGTAATTTTTATTGGCTAAATTATAATCTCAGGAAAGAATCTTATAGGTTATTTTCTTTTTCTAAAAAATATTTTGTTCTCTCAAAAAAAAGCCTTAGTAACAGTGACACGTGCAATGCTTATCCATGAAATCCCCTCGAAATACTGTTAAATGGCATAAACAAAGGTCGGCTGGCACGATAAATTGCTAAAAGCTAATTACAAATTAATAATGTGTTTAACAGCTAATATTATTGAAATGTAATTAAATATAAATGAATTTAATAAAATAAATAAATCTAATGTATTTATAACTCGCATTTGGGTGAAAGTTAAAACTGTCTTATAATTTTAACTTCATATAAACTTAACTGCAATGAAAATCAAACAAAAGTTATGCTAAGTTTCTTGTCTAAAATGATGTATTCAGTTTAATCACATAAAATCATTTTTATATTCTAGGATTAGTAAATAATAATCTAAGCTACACCTTTTATTAGCGTCCCCAACACAAACGTTCTTCGTATGAAATAAATAGGTCTGTTTCCACTATGTACAACTGAACATACTGAATACAGTGTACGTAAGAGTTTCTAATAAATGGACTAGTGCTGTGCCAACGTTAGAAAATTATCGCACTGGATCCCAGAGGAGTGCCGTGACATTGCGTTGTCCTATGCTAAATAATGAAACTACAGTTGGGCTGTGGTCTCACTAGGCTAATAGTTTGCGACTGGCAGCTAGCGTTGCAAATTAATCAGTTTAGGCAAACTAATTCTCATTTGCATTTGTGAGTTACAGTCGAAAATCCGATTGTATGCTCTTTTACGGCGTTAGCAACCGTGATCACTTACGCTGCGATTAGACTACTGGCTAAATACACTTTGTAATTCATGGCATGTATACGATACGACAAAGCATTGTGTTTTGGTGTTCAGTGTCTACATTGCTGTACGTAACGTACATTAATAGTTCAATGTAACTTCGTCGCAACTTGTTCAATAAGACGTCATATCGTGTGTATTTTTTAACCTAACTCTGCATGCGAAACGTCACAAATCACGTAAGTACACTTGATAGGCTCCGTCAGATATATGTAAAGTAACAGTCAGCCGCGTACTGTTAGTTAAAGTGGGACCGCAGCCTGTGCTCGTTGGAAGCGTAGCCGGTATTTTTCTCTTGGGTCTTACGTTGTTGTAGCTACTGATAGTTACAGCGGTGCTCGAGGATAAGGGTCGTAGTAACGTACGTCTGTTATTGCTGTGGAAAATATCGTGAGAAATTAGGTTAGTACCAAAAATTCAGGGGAAATTCACCTCTAAGTACCTACAAAGAATCTTGAACGAGGTAATTTTAAATGCTGACTCTACCGCTACTAAATAAATAGAAAAACCTTTAGTTACAGAAATATTTCAATCTAGTGTTTGTATAAATACAATGGTTTCTTTATAATTAAGTTTAAAAGTTTGTTGATTAATTTTGTTTTACTAAAACTGTGGTATTTACCATGATTTATTAAAAACCAAGCTACCAAATAAAAAAAGTCGTAAGTACGGAGCAAGTTGGGAATAAGTTGAGTTACTTATTTGTTTTTCTTTCTGTCACAATAGGTGGCAGAACTTTCACGTTTATAATCAAGAGTCCACTCCGCTCAAAGGGATGCTTAGGGACCCTAGAGTAGAATGCAAGCTCCGCTCTATGTGATAGTTAAAGTATTCAAACATCGCTTAGCAAATCTAGCTGAGCTGTGACCACAAATGGTCAGCTTATCGACCAATCAGAGCTCACCTAAAATGCCGAAACTTCTAGAACGCACCACAAATCGCTTCGTTTACTACAATTCTAAAGCGATAATAGGCAAAGTCTGCCTGCTAGGACCGCGATGAGTTTAGAAATAAACTGTTAAACTCATAACTCTTTTTTGATGCGGAGCAAACGTCCAATCGAGTTAAGAGACAGTTTGTTCTAGAGAAGTAAAAGGTTATAAGAAAAACAAAAACTCTTGTAAAAAAGACTGATTACAAGTTGACCTGAATAGTAGATGATATTGAAGGATTATCTAACAGAATAATCTAAAAAACAGCTCTTGTCATGAACAAGCAGATTGAACAAACACGAAAAACAGAGGCGAAACTCATTTTCTAGCATTCGCTTGTTGTAAAAATACGTTTGGTTCCATAAGCTCGTAAGTTGTGAAAAGATGTTACGAAGACTATGAAAAGTTATGGCTAGCCATAACACTATGCAATCGCATCAGCATTGCAAACGTCTCTCTTGACAATAGCCGTTTTCACACGGTGATACGACACCCACACGATATTGGAGAGCTTCTGACATTTCTGGAAACAACATTAGCACTTTTTTTGTGTTATTGTGTGTAATTGTGGTTTAATTTCGGTTGAATTTTAACCAATAATATTTAGGGTCATAGTGTAAGGTGTGAGCCAGTGGAATAAATGTGCGTCAAGTGGTTTCCATAAATGATAGAATTCGTTTCTAAGTTTTGAAGGGAAAATCCACCATTTTGCCTTCGAAACAAATGACAGCCGACTAGACGAATGACTTAACGTAACTAATATTGTTACAAAATATTCACTTGACACTGGCAAAATTGTCTGTCGAAATGACGACGGACAGGGGCCATAATATAAAATAATAAAAAGAAAACTAATGTCAAAAATACCGGACACTTTCACACCGTGTCGTCGCGGCGCTGTCACTTACTTCGAGCGACTGACATGTTCCGTATCTTCGAGCCACTAGTCTGTGGATAAAGGCCCAGAGTAAAGTTTTTTTTTTTAGATATATTTAGTGCGCACGGACTTATCAATATCCACTATGAGCTGACAATCGGAAACAATAACATTAGGTAACTCTCACGTTATAGTCTGAAAAGGAGACTCATATCGTTATCGTGTCGTGTCGGTGATAGTGTGTAATCGCCCAATAGTAAAACCACGAAACCAAACGCTGACTCAAGATTCTAAAACAAATATACTTTGAATGTAAGTGGTGCAGTGTCGCATCTGAATTTTAAATCTGTGGCCGGCATCGGTTCCAGAGCATTTTGATTTGTTTGAGAACCTTTCAAGTAGTGGCGTAAACATGTTTTTCTTATTGAGAATATTTAGGTACTTACAGAAAGGAAACTATTTCTTTCATAATATGTCAAAAAGATAAAAAAATTAACCTAAATACAGAGAAATAAAAATAAAAACATACATAGAAATACTTTTTAAATTGAAAAGTATAGTTTTCAACCATAGAATTATCATAGCTAAACGTAGCAGTATATTATTATTTTAGTGTATAAGGTGGGGACGATGAAAACACGGGTACAGAAAATTAATTTTTCTATAAAATTTTTACCTAACAGTTTTTTTTTCCACTTATTTAAAAAAAATCAACTATACTTAATAAAAACTAGAGTATAACTTATTAAATTAGGTCATTCTAATTAGTTTTAAACGTTTGCAGCCTTGCAGATTCTTATGCAAGTGTAAAATCAAAGTTTAAATTACATGTCTCACTGGCGCACAGCCAAAACTATTCTCTATTACAATTGCAATACTATCTGTTTACGCGGAAAACGTACCATAACAATTTAATAGTAGATCTTTTTTGTTAGATTGGAAAAATACACATGACTTAATTCTGCATTGTATTTTTTTAATCTATCCCTTGGCACTTTCGAAGACTTTAACACGGTAGTATTGGAAATTTTAATTTCAGAAAGTATTTTCTAAGTCTTCTATTATAGCCTCATCCCTTCGAATGTATTTTTTTATTTATAAAGCAAGCAAGCTCGTATGAGTTAGTGGCCAACTCTGGTGACGGAGTTTTTTAGGCCGCCTTAAGGCCTCCGTCGTGGCTTAACGACTGCTAGAGCCGGGACCGACAGTTTAACGTGCCCTCCGAAGCATGGAAGTGCACAGATGTAAGTGGCACTAACGGTCACCCATCCAAATAGTGACCGCACAGAACGTTGTTTAACAGATAATCAGTGAAGATCTTCAATCTTAGCTTAGTCAATCTTCACTTTTTATTCATGATAGGTAAATACTTCATTACTTCAAACTAGCAAACTTAGCTTAGCTTTGAACTAGAGGGCGCTGTAAGAAATTTCCATAAATATTAATTTATAAATTTTATACTCCAGTAACTTGAAAGAAAATCCACAAATTAAATTGAATAACTTTTATTCCAAGGAAAACGTAGAAAAACGAAACAGGATACCTAGGTGAGCTAAAGTTTAATTTTAATTACACAGAAATAAAATTAGCTCACATAAAAAGAGGAAACTGCCCAAAGAACTGAAAACCCAAGCCAAGAAAATTACCACTTAGCAGAGAAACGTTTAGGACATAAAAATAAAGTGCCTATTACCAACGCAGTTCTTTCTTATTAAGTTTCAAAATTATGCACCTTGCTTTGGGATAAAATATCGAAATTAAAAGATTAGAGGTAAAAAACTCTACTACACAAACTTTTCATGAAACAAATCACAGGATAAAGTTTTATATTTTTCCTCTAATATGGATGACGTCAAAATGACGTCACAAACTCGTTGACCAATGGGTGAAACAAGTTTTTGGCCCAGATATGACGTCATCTTTATAAGATTGCCGGACTGAGCATCAGAACCCAAATATTAAAAAAAAAGCAATCTTGTCTTCTTTGAGTCGTAATCGTGAACCTTCATTTTAACATCTGCAAGCAGAAGTTTAACTACTGATTATATTCTGCTCTGTGACTGAAAACTTTCCCTTCACGGTTAGGACCTAAGAATAGATATCTATTTTGGTATATCTAAAAAAGATAGTGTACTGTTTTTCCTGCTCTGTGTCTTAAGGCTATTACCCCAGTGCTTACCATAAAAAAACATATCGTATCCTATTTACCGCTCACGAGCCCACACAAAGGTGTCTCGAATTAGTGCGGGTATTCCAATAAACGTGTATTGTTTGTCCCGCACATCAAAGCCCTCGGGAGTGCTAATGCAGTGTAGAAAACAAGCAGCTAGTTCACTTTAATAGAATTTTCACAGTTACACTTGAACACTTCTAAATTTTCACCTATAGTGTGACAGAGCACGGTCTTATGTTAATATTTTTGTGAACATGTATGTCTCTTTAGAGATATGATTGGTTGATCTTTTTTTCACATAAAAAGATACGCATCCTACAGCTTAGATTAGATTAGATTAGAAAATTCTTTATTGCACTTTAAAAATCGTACAGAGGCGAGTTTAATGCTATTTAGCATTATCTACCAACTAACCTGGGTGTAGTGTGGAGATGATGGTAGTGCTTCTAATGGAAAACTTTAAACTTTAAAAAGAAAAAACAACGCCTTTAAAACTACATTAACCTACAAAACATACTATATAAGCTGGATAAAATATACTACCTAATACACATACATACATACATACTATATTATACTTAAAATTATATACATATATTGCTCAATTTTTCAGCTGACTACTATTATTACGTTTAAAAGTAATCAAAATAGAATCCATGCAGTTTTAAAAAGAAATAAACACGAAGGTTTTTGTAAATAAGCTTGGGTGGGTCAACATATTTATTTTGTAATTTAGCAAAATATTTTTGGACTATTTTTCACAAAACGAACTAAAAAATCTGTTACTTTTGCTCTTCTGTGTAAAAAAATGTTTGAGCGCTGGTATTCAAATAACAGTAGTGAGGGTGGACTTATCCAGCTCTCTTTTTATGAGCTATGTCAGTATGTTTGTAATTCAGATGTGGATTCTGGACTAGCATTGGGAAACGCTGTATAATTCGGGAATCATTTTAGCAGAATGAGGTTTCGTATTATGTTTACCTCGCTTGTGGTTATTTTTCATTTGATGGTTATTACCTGTGAACAAAAAATAAAATGGTTAAATCCAATGCATAAATACATAACAATGTAGAGGTAAGTAGTTACTCAGTTGTCTATATTGCAAAATAAAATTGGGATATAAAATGTCGCTGGAAAATTGGATTATGGTAAAATCCTCACATTCAAATAAACTTGATGATGCCAGAGGTTTTTCTAATTTATTGGAAACTTTTAGTAGAAATAAGAACGTTCGTTGTCAAGTATTACGTATTACTTGAGTAGTTCAACTGATAGTGCTAATACTACTACTGGTTTTAGTGTTCCAACGCCGAGGAACGCGCACGGTGCAATTACAGTCACATGAGACATCTACGTCTCAGAGTGATGGACGTAGCGCGATGTCTCACAGTGTACATCCTCATTGGAAAGGTAGGTAAAGTAAAATTAATATACAAAGTGATTCAAGGTGACCAGTGACATTATATTGAATAAAAGCATTTGACTTTGTCTTGAACTATTACGATGTAATTTTGCCCAAAGGGGATTTTGAAACTGAAAAGTCTCAAAATCTCCTTGATTTAGAAATTTTGAAATCAAGGGGACGTCTCATAGGGGATTATGAGACCAACCCGTTCTTAGTAAGGTAGCATCATTTTAGGCTAAGACTATCCGATGGGCCATTTGCTTTTCTTATATTATTGTCATTAAATACCTTTATGTAGAGTTATAGGTCTACAAAGCTCTACTAAGCTGACTACGAAAACACAGTAATCATCATCGTAAACCTGTAAACGTCCACTTCTGGACATAGCTTCCATAGAATATCAGAAATTGTGGGTCTTTCGCATAGACTTTCCGTGGTCTTAATGTCGTCGATCCATCGAGTGGCCCGTTTAAGAACGTTTATTTTCCATCGATAATTACGCTATAACAAAACGCATGCAAATAATTATTCAGTATCGTTCAGTGTTGTTCAGTGTCGTGTATGAAAGGCTTGAACACTAGCAAGTTTTAATAACGTATGATTTGAATTAAGCCGGATTGTGGTGACGTTTCGGTGCATCCTAATCTGACAGTTTCGAAACCTGTGGATTGGCCTGGTTCTGACTTTGTGGGCTTGGCATAAATTCTCTCTGTTACTTTGGCAAAATCTATTTGTACTAATAAGCTAGTGGCCATGCTTAGTCGGAAAACATTATTGATCTAAAAAACATTTTTTGAATAGTTTTTATCAAAAGCGATTGTAAAAAAAGTTGTATTCATTTAGTTGCGATTGTTCTATCCTTATTAGGTACCTATTGGTAGAGACCAGTCTAGTAGACTCGACTGATAGGGTCTCTGTATTCTTGGAACCTTTACCAAGTGTGAAAAACTGTTGATAAACACGATATCGGGACCTTAGACTGAGACTAAATAAATTAAAAAAATTAAAAATTGCATTCTTATTCTCTTTGGGATATCTAATAAAATTGGTTGTATTACTGCAGTATTATAATATAAAAATATATAAGCTAACCGCAGCTAAATAAAATATACAGGATATTGTTGGTTTATCCATGCGATATAACATAAATAAAATGCTGGCTTCATCGTCCGTCTGGAACCCGACGATATGGTAAAAATGGCAGATTTATTTAATATTTCGAGCACTCTCGCACTTTTGGAATTGAATTTGTTGCCATAAATTGATCCGTAGCTTCGGATATTTCATTTGAATCAGCAATTCGCTTGTAAATAGTTTAATTTAATCTTCAAAAGCATCGCTTACTGGATAATGCTTTCAAAATGATCTCACGTACTGCAATAAATTGCATTTCTAGAGTTGGTTGGTCTGGGACTCCTCAAAGGCTCGAGTTACCTATACCAATGGGAATTTACGGGTTTACTGATTTGTAGGAATGTCTACCGTGTCTAGGAATTACATGTAACAGTCTTAAGTGAGCTTATAATTATTATTTATTTTAACAGATTTTGAATGTTCTAGCAAAAAAATTTATTATAATTTTAATACCTACCGTTTTTTGGATGTTGGATTATGTAATAAACAGAAAATACCTGGAATACTATGCAAGGTATTTTAACGGCATTCTATTAAAACAATTATTCAATTCATAATTAAATATTACCATGAAATGACTTGCAGCCAAGAATCCACAGGATAATCTGGCTTAGTCCAAGGTAAATAGATTTACCTTAGAAGTTAGGTATGCGGCTTCACACCTAACGTTTACCCATCTACTATTCTCACGCGCAACTAATAACCACGCAAACAGTAGGCAGCTTAATTGAATTCAGATTACCTGATTGCGCAACTATTAGAAACGATTTACTTCCTTATTGAAGTACAGTAACGAGAAGTTAGGATACACGTGCACTTAGCAGCTAAACAAGCGGCCAACGACATGATTGATTGTGATTTTTTTCCGTTGTTCTTCTTCTTCTCTTCAATAATGGCCTGTGTCTGTCATACGGTGCAATGGCCATCGTGTTTGAGTTCATAGTTTGGATGCATCATTTTTGACAGCTGTCTTTAGATTTCAGAAGATTACCGTAGCAACGGTGTAACGTGTCAAAAAAAGACATAATAATTTTTGATTAAAATATGAGTACGTTTATTGGCCTAAATATGTATTACTATTTGGTCTTAGCTTAGAATATTTGTAGGTACGACATAAAAACGTCTGCAAGTGATGCTATTCCATGAAAGCAGTTCCAAAATGTAAGGATTAGTCGGCAGCAGCTGAGCGTGGATTGTGTAAACGACAGATACCCCAAGTGCAGATAAATTTAGGTTACCTAACATGTGGGATACCCAAATTCTGCGGGAAGCCGCAAGATATTACATTTTCGAAGCACTAAGCTTGCATGAGTAAAGTCAAGCCTTTGAATTAAGCAGCTATATCCTATTTCTCCCAGCTATCGTTATCAAAATTAGCAAAGACGTTTACAAAAGAGTTAGCTACCTTGCTAATTTGATAATATGGTTATCTAGATAAGAGTAGAAGATTTTTGCATTAATGGGATAATTTTATTTGTAGCTATAAAAAAATGCTGAGTCAATTAATATCAGGTATTCAGCGTCATTTTGAAAGTTGTTATAATCTATGGGTATTTAAATACGAACGCAATAGATTTCACTGACTAAGAGATAAATATCAAGACAGTAAAGTGAGTTTAAAAATGAGTTTTTTATTTTCTACTATAGAATCAGAGACAAGTTTATCTAGAACAATCTTATTTCTAGCTCTCTAGCAATGTTAAAACGATATATGAAGAAAAGACTAGTCAAGTTGTCAACACCCTCGCCCTAGACTGAACATACAACGGAATGCAACTTCGTTAAGAGACGCACCTGAAGCACGTAGGTACAGTTTGCGAACGGCAGACTTCACCTGACTTCAATGGAAACACACAGGCACATTTTACGATAGAAACCGTCCCGAGTATCGCATTTTGTTTGCATAGTGTTTTAGATATGCATCTACTTTATTTATTCGTTGTTTCAAGTGATCTGCATAACTAAATATGCATATTGCATGAATTATTACGATGACACAAAATTCATAGAAAATGTAAAACTTCAAAATTTTACAGTGTTTGGCAAAAGTTGGCCGCTTGATCAGCCGTCAAGTGCGCGCGTAGCTTTAAAGTCTTAAGCAGAAATCATAACACATCACACACGTGTCTTACCCCTACACGTGGTTGGAAAAATTAGGTTGTAATATCAAACATGTCTTGGTGCCCTATATTACGCAGCTTCATAGATAAAATTGATGCTCCGAAACGCACAAAGACAGCATCCGTATAGTACAATCACATTTCACACTCAGGTGCAGCTAGGGTTGCCAACACTACTGTTTAAAAGAGTATTATACTTTATTTCGCTAATAGGTATACCGTTTACTGTTGAACAAGAATTGCATCTAAGTAACCCTATATCTATAGAATTGGTACCCAACCCACCGAGAGAGTCCTAGGGCCATGTCGTGCACTATTGCCTCAAGCTTAAGCCCCATAATTTTAGTAAAGTCACTTAGCTACCTAACCTAAATCATAGATCTGCCACTGATTTACGTGAATACAATAAAATAATATTTTCTAGAAATACTGTTTATTTTCCTTCTCTGACCCTAAAATATTTTATTTCTGTAACATTGGCAACCCTAGGTGCAGCTATAATTAATTTAGCTGGTCACCTGGTGCTGCAATGGCTAATTATTCGGATCTGTAGCGAATTCAACTTACTTTTGAGATAGATTGTGGTTCGTTTGAAAGCAGCAATATCAACGGGCTGTGATAAAGAATGACTTCTTAAATATTTTTAAGATAATAATTATCTTGGTTTTTGACAATTTCAGGGCTCAGGAATTTAAGTTATTAAAATTTATATTATTCAATTTGCATGTTAATATTATTTTATTTCAGAATTTTGTAAATATATATTTTTGTTAATATAATTATTTTATTTATTTGACACGTGTACTTTTTCGTAATGCGTACAAAAACTGGAATAAATTTAACAAAATGCCTAAAAGCTAAATTAGCTTTCGCCGTTCAGTAATGTATCGACCATCAATCTTCACGGCGGAATTTGTTCAAAACATTTTTATCTTTAACAAAAACATGAAGGAAAATTTCGGTTTACTGCTCACTATTTGCCTCTCGGAAACTTTTCATCCTCAAAAGTTTCTGGTTGTGACGTGTTTACTAATGTTAGAAACGCTTTTATTATAACCGATTTGCTCAAAAAGGTTGGGCTACTCAAATTCCCAAATTTTGGGTAGAAATGCTTTTAGATACTAACTTATCAAAGAAGTTTTCGTTGAACAAGATTATGTGGATTTTTTAAGAAAGGCAAGATACTAGTCTATTAAGAGGTTTAACTTTTCTTCTTTGTTAGGTTTTCACACCTGCTTAGGAGTTTCTCAACGTTAAGAGGGGTTTATCAGTGAAAATTTTCCTGATAAAGAATATAGGTACTAGATACTCTTGAGGTAGGTAGGTACTCTTGAGAAACGTTTAAGGCGATTTAAGGTAAGACCGTAAATGTATGGGTTCTGGTACTAACTGGTAAAGTAGGTTATATATTCATGTTTGTCTTCTAACTTAATTATTTTCTACATTTCTTATTTTAAATAACAAAGACTTACAAAACTCGAATCTTCCTCGTATTATTACTCATGAAGTTGGTTACGAAATTCCCAAAGAAAATTAACTCTCAACAAACTTGGGGTAGGAAGGAAACTGCTAAAATGGATATATCTGTGCACTTGAGTATTACTAATAAACCTGCTTGAGAATATTCAACTTTGATACCTCACGTGTACGGTTTAGAATTGAATAAACTTTACGTGAAAACAAAATAGTCATTACGAGCTTCGTAAACTATTTTAGGTTTAAAAGTTCAGGAGGCTTACCGAGTAATATGCAATTAAAACTTAAGAAATGGACAAAACAAAGGTGCCGACTTATATGCATAAATATGAAATTCATACAATACCTTCATTTGTCCAAATAACTCCTTTGAACCTTTGTTTTTCTATTAAGGTTTTCTGGTGGGGTTTTCTATTGAGTTTATTTTTCAAAGCACCTGTTTTTTTGGTTTTATTAATAACTTTTTTTTTTAAAGCATCACTAACTAATAAACTGAACTATTTTTAACGGACAGTGAAGAATGTATTAGTCGACTGCGAGTAATACATTTGTGCTACGTTTGTGTCTCATGGAAACAAACTAACACAACCATCCTAAAGACGTGCGCGGCCTGAGGCGGTTCTCTAATAGGTGATTATTTTACAAACTTTGCCGTGTTATCCCACACGTATACAAACTTACTTTGGTTGAGAGAAACGCTTTGTTTTTGCTGGGAAGATTACGTAAAGAAAATATTGTTTACTAGCCGTCGCCCATGGCGTTGCTCGCGTTCTAGACCCTTTAGAGTGACTTTTGAAAATTCCTTTCTTAGTGCACCCCTACACTATATAAGGATACTACCCTCCGAATTTCATACCTCTAGGACTTATAGTTTAGGCTATGCGTTGATTCTCTGTCAGCATCAAAAGAGTTTTATATTATACTAGCCGTCGCCCGCGGCGTTGCTCGCGTTATACCCTTTAGAGTGTGACGTTCAAAATTCCTTTCTTATAGTGCACCCCTACACTATATAAGGATACTACCCTTCAAATTTCATACCTCTAGGACTTATAGTTTAGGCTGTGCGTTGATTCTCTGTCAGCTTCAAAAGACTTTTATATATATTGACTAGCCGTCTCCCGCGGCGTTGCTCGCGTTAGAGTGTGACTTTTCAAAATTCCTTTCTTAGTGCACCCCTACACTATATAAGGAACGTACCCTCTAAATTTCATACCTCTAGGACTTATAGTTTAGGCTGTGCGTTGATTCTCTGTCAGCTTCAAAAGAGTTGTATATATATTGATGATTGATGATTGATTTCAAGTTTACGTGTAAAGCTTTGGTTTCGCGATTGTAACGCACAACGCTGCGGTATATGCGACATGCGGCGCCGGACACATAGTCGTATGGAAAAGTCTAGAATGGTTTCTTGTTCCGTCGCAGTATGCGTCAGCGGCGAAGAGCAAACGCGGTACGCTGCGTTGAGCCGCATACCGCAGCGTTGTGCGGTACGATCGCGAAACCAAAGCTTTAGTACGTGCTTATATACCTACAGTTTGCAAATAGCTCAACTTTTTCATGTGTAAACCATTAAATATTTAAGTACATTGTGAGCCGTAATTTTCTTTGTATAGTGACTTAATAAATACTTACATTACATATATAACAAAAAAATAAACACTGTTTTGAATACTTAACATGTTCTCAACGCGACTTTTTTGTATCTAGTAAACACGGCTAAAAATTTCACACCACATTTACATACATTTCCAGACGGAATTGAAGCGCCAAAACAAAAGGGCGGCCATCCTATCTGTCTACTAAACATTTCCACCGGTACCTGACGAATAATAACCATAATTTATTTCTCACTGTATATAAATTAACACAGGAAGCCATTACCATGCCGAGGGATGACAACCGGGCAATAAAGTCTAAAATTGTACGAACGAAACTAATTACGCCTAAGCCAGCGCGCTGGGTTTACTATTCACAAACGTACTGGCTTTAAAATAACGCTGGGATATTTTGTTTTTATTCGGGCTTGATGGAACATGCAAATATGGACCTAGAGCACAAATCCACAATTTTATTTTACTCGATATTATAGAATTAAATTAATACAAGCTGTTGATTACTGCTGATAGAGTTATTACTAAAAGTTGTGATGATAGCGTTAATTATTCTTAGGATGATAAAAGTAAAATTGGCACAACAAACGAGGTAAAACATCTAGTTAAGCACTGTATACTCGTGGTAATTGATATCGACAATATTATTGAAATATGCAGACAGGATAGGCAGTTGTCAGATAAGACCATAGAAATATTAATGCCATGAGATAGGAGTTCAAAGGTAATGAATAATCGTTGAAATACGGACGGACAGTCAAGTAAAAACGAATTGCTCCAAAACTCATACAGCCAGAGCTTACTATTCACAAAAGTATTAACTTTATACGCTCAGTGAACCCACGAAATACTGATGAAAACAGTAACATTGTTATTCGTAATCCAGAATTTAGGAGCATACGCATGAGAGCAAATACGATTATCATACCCGGTGAAATTATTTCAATAAATTACTAATGTAACTCACATTTTCAGGTTATTGTTTTTGAAAAAACAATAAATTCACGATGTTACTAAGTACCTACAATTTGAATTTTAAAAAGTACAATCATAATGACAGGCGTCATGGCTCAGTCGGTAGTAGCTCTGCCTTCCGTGCTGTGGGTCGTGGGTTCGATCCCCACTGAGAACAAACATTTGTGTGTTGTAAACATAGATGTTTGTTCGGTGTCTGGGTGTTTCTATGTATTATAAGTATGTATTTAAAAAAAAAATATGTATGTGTGTATTCTATCAGCCATCTAGTTCCCATAGTACAAGCTTTGCTTAGTTTGGGACTTGAAGGCGTTGTGTTAAGTGTCCGTGAATATTTATTTATATATTATTATTATAATCTGGCTATACTCAAGCTAACTTTGCTTTTTAATTCCACCTGCTTTTGCCACGCAGTCTTTGAAGTCTAGGCTGGCGGAAGTCACAATCCTTCATCCACTAATGATGTTCTGTGACCAATCCTTGGGCACTAAATAGGAAATAGAACCTGGCTATTTTGCACTTTAATTTTGCAACAGCTTAGAGTAAAATTAATTCACTTAAGTTTAGGTTGTTTTAAATTATTATTAAGTGTGCAAGGAAAAAATTACGTGCAAAGTTGGCCAAATCAAACGCATAGTTAAATCATTCGGTTTTATAATTTAGACGGTAGTTTTCATAAATTTAATGTTGGTAATAAATCATTTTTTTTAAAACCCCGGGTTCCTCTTAATCTTCTCTACCTCTGGTGTTGCAGGTGTCCATGGGCGGCGGTGACTACATTCCATCAGGTGGCCAGCCTGCTCGTCAGCTAGCTATGGCATAAAAAAATACAAAGTTCTCATCGCTTTACGAAAACCTAATCTGGAAGTTTTAAATCATTAGTTCTATGCTATGCTAAGTGCTAAGTTGTAGGAGTAAGTATCACTTCTATTAACCTGTGTGTCTACGCTTGTCTGGTCTCGGATGTTATAACCTAACCCGCGTATCAGCGGCATTAGAAGCGGTAACTAGTTCAGGTGAATATTGGCGAGATCAAACGAAGTTGACGGAATATCATTTTGAGTTCATGATTAGTTGAGACATGCCTTTGATCGATTTGGAAAAAATAGACTACTGTGAGTTTGATCTGATAGAAAATATACAAGCACAAAATATTTCACTCGTCAGAAAAGTTTCGGTATACAAAAGCTTTCGATTTCAAGCTGCCTGATGAACACAATTTTTCTGCTTATGTTAACCAAAAGCAACTAAATAATCACCTCTTTACTAAAACTAAGTTAAACACCAACCATGTTATTAATAAACTCGGTGTAGGCTTGGAGTTAGTTACACCGTGTTTTGTCTTAACAAGGCATGAACACATAATAAGGGATATATTCATTCATATTGGTCTACTAAAGCTGAGCTAACTAAAATGAATGCTAAATCTGTTGTCATTTCTTTTCATTGTCATGCAAGTGATAATGATAGAGCATTTTTTAAAGCTACCCTTAAATTACTGTTTACTATGAATAAAGGGGTAAATATAAAAGCTAGCTAACTTACATCATACTCGTTCAGAAAATTCTTTGTAATCTATACGTCAATTTTTCAAATATCCTGCCAGTGAAACCACCGACTCATATCTAATAAACTGAGTTCCGAAAGAATCGTCCAGTTTCGAGCATTCCCAGTGTAACAAAATAAAAAAGCCATTTTAGGTACTGCAAAATGGTCCCAATAGTTATCGGAATACAGTTCGTTTTATTTATGTAGAGATTGCATTCAACGTAGTGGATTTTTAAATTATGCAGCATTGAACATCGGTCGCGTTAGATTCCGAGCGGTGGAACGTTTGACAGAATATTTCCAGGTGTTAGGTTAATATTTTGGGTATTTTGACACGATTGGCGATCTGCAAATATTATTGGACATGTGAAAAATGTTTCAAATCAATCTCTGCTATTTTGTTAAAACTAATCATATCACCTCGCATGGGGGTTTTAGAAATGGCAGCCACAGTAAAATAAACAATTCTATTTCTGGCACAGTACCTCTATAGAAAATTGTAAAAAGTGTTCACGATTTAAATTTAGATGTAGAAGTATTAATAATTATAAATGTTTAATTTATGCTTATTAAACAAGGAACCAAAAAGATTAGAAGTAAACCTTGCGTGTTTACAACAATTTTTACTGATTATTACGTTTTTTGAATTTAGTGAAGCCTTTTTATTCCCTACATCGGTGAAATTGAAAGAACTCAAGACTTTTCAACTTCAATTTATAAAAGTCACTTCAGTTGCAATAACATTCAGTGCTACTGACGGTTCACTTTGGCGTATCAACTTAATTTTACGGAGTTCATGGTAAGCAGAGTGCCACAGGGCTCGTATTTCGGCCCGTTAGTTTTGAATATGGCTTACTGGAACGCATCTATGCAAAAAGCTCAACCTGGACGCCTGTTAAATAAGTGTTAATTACAAAGTAACAAACATAAAAGACTGTTTTCTGTAAGTACCTAATCTAAATAACTTAAACATATATAATGTTTGTCATTTTTCTCGATATCATCACTAACGCTAACTCAAAATTTATGATTCTATCTACATTGGTCAAGATGGTATATAGATGGTATAGATGGTCAAGTGAATAAAAATCATCAAGTTACAAATATTATACTAAGCGCGGGCAAAGAAGCGATGACCAGTTTTCTATGTATGCGGCGACAATACACGTCGTGCACGAATATTGAAGTTTTGTATCCACTGCTGTATGCAGTTTTGTGTCCACTGCTTGTGAATGAAATGGAGCTGGCGGACAGAACGTGGGCTGGTTTTGACATAATTGTTTTGGTGGTTTTAATGGTGTTTGATGGACTGTTTATGGAAATCTGGCCCAAACATGTCCGTTTCACGAGTTTTTATTCAAAATGATCTAGTTTAAAAATGTTTTTGTATGGTTTTTCTTCAAAACCCATAAAACGCCAAACTGAAGGTAAAATTTAAAAGTGTTCCTATTGTTAGTGATTAATATACCAAATATTAATGGGTTATTCCTGAGAAATTCTAAGGTTTCGACATTATTTTAAAATTAGACGAATTAAGGTATTTAGTTAGCAACAATTCTATGTCTGTAGATATCCTTGTTAATGTAAAACGTTGTTTTCAACACCCTGTGAATTCCAAGTTGAGTTACGGGTACAACCATGGAGTGTAGAACTAACTGGTGAAGGAAAAGGTAATTATCAAATAATTCTTGGAACAAGAGTTATTTTTAAGCAGGAATTTCATAAGCTTGTTGCATGCAGTAAAAACAACTTTCTACAAAGTAATTCGCTTGTTTTTTTAAATAATTTTCTTCTGCTCCAAAAAAGTAAGTTTTGGCATTTTTTTTTTTTTTTTATTGAACCAGCTGTTATTTTTCAAACAATACTTGAGGACTTTCATGTTGAGCGAGTGAGTATTGGCGAAATGCCAATATTAATATCATACTCGTAACAATATCATCCCGAGTTTGCCTTTTCCTACGGGTAACATTGTATTTATATTTTGTGATACCTAAAATTTTTTGCATTATTGCCTGAAGAAAAATTATATTTTAGTTTTCATTAAATCTCTTAGTATAACAGCCGGGTTTTGATCTTCTATATTTTATTCGTTTGTTCACGAATTTGCTTGACTACCATAAGTTAGTTACATTTTACTACAAATGCAGTACTTTTTGAAGTGAAAACTTCTTTAGCACCGTTGTGATTTGAAATTCGATGAAACGAAAACGGTAACAGATTACAGATGAGCTACAAGTTACTATTACACTTACATTTTGCGAAAACAAAAGAGCGCAAACAAAAAGAGACATAGCTGTAATTTCAACCATCGCAGCAGAGCTATTGTTGGCGGAACAGTGATACCGTTGGACTGCGGTCAGACCGACATCGGGAGCAAGTTCTAATCCAATGCGATATTATAAACTTTTTGCAACTCCTTACTTTTTATTTCGAGATGAAACTTAGTACTGCATATTGGTTAAGTATTCTTTGAAGGTTTCACTTCTACCACGTGTGAATTTCACAATTTTTTTTTAATTAGACTGTTCTGTCGCTCTTCTTGACAAAGGCTACCTCATTTCTCTACTCGTCACTTTATTTTATCAATAATATTTCTTTGGGAACTATTTACTTCAAATTGAACACTGTTATTATAAACATTGGTTTGGTGTAAGCTAAGTGCCAACTAGTTATCAAACAAACATTCAGGTAGGTACATGAAAACTGTAAATGTTTTTAGAACTTGTCGGTAAATACTAGCATAGTTTGTAGACTTACTTCCCAAAAGACAAATTGGTAAGCAACACAAAAACTTTGTTCCAATAACAAGCATTGTTCAAGAGAGTAACAATGGTTTCTCTACGCTCTGAATACCAGCAAAGAACAAAATGAATTGACCTTTCAGTAAAATGAAGTCTCATTGAGAAGATGCTGTTACATTATACGTAAAGTAGTTGGTTTTTTATTCACTAAATTATAAAGATAAGCTATCGAAAGTAGCTATATTCGAAATAGTTAGTAAGTTTATTGTTGATACTTTGTTCTCGATATCATTTATATTTTTCACATCAAGATTGCACACGAAAATTTTAATATTTATTTGTTGAAATTTAAAGCAACCAGCACACTGGACCTTTTAGTTTCTATATTAGTGTCCTTTTTTGCATAAAAAAATTCTAATAATTCCTAATAATCAAACATCTGCAGACTTTTACACAAAGCTATACTTGATATTTGTTCAAAACGCTGAACCAAATGCGTCCCTTGGTGGATGTGGATAAATAAACTCATAGTAATTAATAACGGTGTAACTAGTAGTAAAAGGTTGACCTTTGGTGCAAAAGACTTGTGAAAGTAAATAAACTTGAGTTCAATCAGATACAATAAGTTTTTGCTTGGAGACGTTTAAATATAGGAAAAGAAAAGAAACAGCTTACTGACTCGTAAAAAAAAAGAAAATTATTCGTTTTTTTTTTTAATTGGATACAAGTTATATGTTCGATGGTTTTTATCAAAACCGAATGGTATTTTAGTGCACTACCATTTACACCGAGCCATTTCAGTGTTTCGATTTTTCCAAAGTTCTAGCCAATATACTGCCTACAGCAGGCATGGCGTTTATCACCCCAAACGGGATACGCAAAAATTCGTACAGCCATTTTCGAGTCCACACCGCAGTCACTTAACTCATCTGGACTTTTTAGTTCTTACAGTGCATCTATGTACCTATACATACCTATAGTGCTAGATTGTTTAGGGTAGAACTCTCAGGTTCAATATTCTGAGGTGGAGCTAATACTGTGTCATGGATAAGCTTCATTCATGACATGATCTATTACTTGTTCACAGTCACACAACTGACCAACTTTATTAAATAGTTTACAATGAGGTAGGTAAGTTTAAATGATAATAAATAAAGTGAAAAATAAAATGAGAACAGGTAAAATTTTGTTTAACAGTAAAGTACTACTGCCTTTAAATATTAATGTACTCCATTTTATTACCTAAAGTGCATAATAAAATGAGAATGGGTAAAAAAACTAATTCACACGTAAAAACTGCCAGAGTTTTTGATTGCACTGTGACTATGCGGTCCAATGGTATGAGAAAATACAAAATGAGTTGCGCTTCTATAAAGTACCCCACTAGGACAATGGGCAGACTATCCCCCATTCTCTCGGGGCCCAGCTAGTAAAATATGCGGACATTACACGCGCAGGAATGTTATGAGATCCGATAGTCTTTTGTTTTTAGTGGCCCAAAGCTAGATTTTAAGGGTGCTTTTCCACTTAATTTATAATTTAAACAAACTGTAATATAGACCGCATATTACTAGCTGTTTCGCTGTAATGTATCGAATGATAATTATGATTTCTGTCCTTTATTAGACAAACATTTTAGCATAAACAAGTAATTGGTATTATTGTGCTTGTAAGGCCACAATTGATATTTTTGTCTAGTATTTATGTTATATACCTTTGTTTCCATATTTATCATAAAGTATTGAAAAAGACAATGCTATTTTTTATTTATTATTACGTCCCCTTAAATCAATGTCTATAATCACTGGTCCTTTTATTATTGAAAGCTGTAAGCTTAATTAATTGTCTAGAAATTGACGTCCGCTAAGTTATGAATAAGGCAAAGTGCGAGTATTTACGGGTAAATTGGTAGCTATATTAAAGTAAAAAAAAAAAAAAATTACATTATGAATTTTCTTAGACCTATGTATAATTATTTTTTTAATTCAAACAACGTAAAATTTAATCAGATAAGTAAGTAATAAAGTTCAAATTGAATTAATGTACATTGCTTACGACTGTCATGCTACGGACACCGTTTAATAGAAACTATACCTTCGACAACTTATTATAACGTGGTAAATTAAAATTATACGGACAGCCTTCTCTAGAGGATTATAAAATTAATCGTTGGGGTTCTAACTCTAGTTGATAATTTCCACATCCAGTACCTTCCTCTGGATTAAGGATAGGTATGATTAATGACCCTCACATTGAAGGAACCCCTTTATTTTAAGGTTTGGTGCAAGTGCAAGCGATGGACGACTAAACTAATTTTGTGACTTTGAGTACCTATAGTAGACTATAGCCCACTTTTTAGAAAGTATTCAGATGCTAGTGAGATTTTACCGTTGTGATATATTATTGGGAAAGTATTTAATGTAACATTTAAAAATGAGCTCTTTTCAATTTATTTCAGTCATTTTTGCATAATTGAAACCCAAATTAGCGTGGATCTAAATTAAATAAACACACGTGTAAACTATTATAAAACTGTAAAAAAGCCACAAAGTTAAATTAAAGATATGGATAAACTAACTATGCAGATCTACTAAATAAACGATTCTGATTCCGAAAACCGAGTTTGTCTGTTTATCTGTTTGTTTGTTCGCGGATCACGCCTACTCTACTGAAGCAATTCCAACGAAACTTATACCATTCGGAAGTCCTTTTTCCGGATTGAAACATAGCCTATATTTTATTGAAATCAACGACGTGGATTCTGAGATCCAGCTTGACCTCTCTAAACCAAAAGCCGCCTTTGGCACGAGGTTCATCGTATGCTGGTTGATAGATATTTTGGTGGAAAGTTTCGCACGCGTACGAAGTCGCGGGTGTCAGCTAGTTCTTAAATATGAGCGTATAACCAGCCGTCGTATTTCAGCGTTTTCACTTACCTTTTGTTTTACACACTTGCACAAGTCTACGGGGAAATTAAAACATGATTTCTGAGCCCCTGCCTTATACTCGAAACATCCTGTAGCTTTATCATCATTAAGGTAATTGATGGACGGAAATTTGAGAATCGCAGAGTATTTCGGGAAATTATCTTTTGAAATTTCATCGTATTGGGAAACGCTTTCACTGGCGTCAAAGTTTAATATTCTGTTGAGCGAATGATGTCACTTTCTGTATTTACTTTATCGTATTTTTAATTAAGTTATGCTGGAAATTTATTTGATTTAACAGTTATTTTATTTATAGGCTAGCTTTTATCATTTTATATACTTAAGTAATCACGAATACGTACTATTGTTTCACAAAATAAAAAAGTTTCCGATAATTGATGATCTTCTCAAAGCATCTTTTTCTTTGACCTACAATATATTGATAGTTTGGATTGATTCGCCTTTTCAGTTGTTATACGAGTCTCCTGTTTACCATCACTTTGTTTGTGATGTATCAAAGCTTTATCCTTAGCGAAAGTTTCCCTTATGACCTCACTCCGGATGTGAGTATCCTTTTCTGAAACTTATTTGGGAGTGTCTCGCATAGCTGAACAAATCATTCTGGAGATAGTCAATCATTCGGAGTACTGAGTGTAAAATATTGGGTATGCGGTCAATGCTTTTCAATTTATTTTGTGTTCCTGGGCTTTGGTTTGATAGTAATGAATAGTATAACAAAAAAATGGTACGAGTGCGATATAATGTTTTCATGTACAACAAAATAATATTGTAAAAGAATTTACAAGGTTGTTAGCATGACGTTTCTTTGAGGATTTTCTTTTCTATCTAAATTATAAATCACATGATTATTTTTTATATTTAGTTTAAATTAACATGTATTGCAAAAAACTTAGAATGATAAAATACGTCTTATCTTGTTTAAACTAGAGTTTTCGCTTCAATGAATAATTAAATTAAGTTTCCCTTAAACATTTATTTACTTTTCTGAAGGGCGAATTTTCGAATAAAAAGCACCGCTCAAAAAATATCTCAATCCAAATATTAGGACAACCTAAGAAAACAGACGAGAGAAATTCGGAAAATTAGAGCGGCATGTCACGGTCCAATATCTAAAATAGCCTTCTCGTCAAACGTAGAGAGCGTTCGAAACGTACTGACGCGACGCGAAATTTTCAAGGGCCCTGAACAGAGTCCCTCAGTTCGTTCGCTGACATGAGAACCCTTGAGTGGTTCAGCTGTGTTCATAAGATTGATGGTTTATTTTTTGGTTATAAAGGTGGAATTTAACGGTTTATTTAATCTGTGATGATATCCCAGTTTTTTGATCCGGGATTTGAATAGAATAACATCGAGTCATTCTTTGTTATTTTTATCTAAACGCATGTACTCTTGAATCATTCTTGTTTTTAGTTGAATGGATGAGTCATAAGGTGGTATAAAATACTTTTATTATAAGACTAAGGTAATTATTTTTTATCTAGATTAAATATTTCGCATGAAAGGGAAAAAGTTTTAGGACTCTTCAAATAAATAACAACCCAAGCTTTCCCAGCCCCGCCCTCATATTTACTGCAAGTTTCTTGAACTCTAAAATACTAAAATTGAATTCCCTCAACCGTTGCATCTTCAGGAGATGAGGAAGTGGTCAAACTAGCGGGACCAAAGCCAAACTAAATAGCCGAAGACGTTTAAAAGGATAATACATTGGCACACTGCCAGTCCCTACAAATATTGCCAGTATTTTACAGAATAGTTACGACGGATAAAAAGCCGAACAAAACGACATACCAGACTGATAACAATAAAAGTAAAATAATGATAAATTCTACTCTAGGATCAATATTTTCGCATGGTTGGAATAAAATAAGTAAGGAATAAGTCTGGTCCCATTATTGTCCCTTGGGTGAACCCTGCAGGAGTCAATATTATTACAGATTACGCGATCTAAAGTAGTATTGGTATCCGAAAACGATTCATCTGAATCGTGAAATTGAGTGATGTTTCCAAGGACTATAAAAACTACGATAAGTATCAGTTTTCGTAGTGGCAATATTATTATGAACACGTCCTTATTTCGCCTCAGTATCCACGGACAGTGGAGTGTCAATTTTCTGTAGGAGAGGCAGGTTAATCTTTCCTCTTAGATATTTTATTGAGTCTTAGTTGAAATGTAGGTCAATTAATTTCTATAAAAAGTGCTGACGGTATTAGGTCGCGTTGGAAAACGGGACGGATATAATGAACTACCTGTTCTTGAGCGTTAGTAAGGAAGATAAGTAAAGAGAGATAAAAGCCATCAGATGAAAAATTTAAGTCTACTTGAAGTTTGTGGTGTTCTCTGGGTTTTTTCTTTCAATACAAAAGGCACTTAGAACTAACTAGCGCTAAATATCAGAGATAGGTTAGAAAACTAATTTCTTCAGTCAGAACTCCATTGGAGAATACGATTCGATCAACTTTCTCAAAGCGGAAAACACTTACGAAAGAGAGTCGTAAAATAATGCGCTGATATAAAAATATTTGCCTACCTTTGGAGTTACGTTGAAGTCCGGTGTGGTTAGGGCTAATTAACTATTAATAAAACTTACAAATTTTTGTATCTGAAATCGGAAAAAATATTTCTATTTTGGTTTATTGCAATGGTAATGACAGTGTATAAAAATCGCTAGCAATGTACAAAAACAAAATAAATCTGCACACCTAATAATCCCGCTACAAAAATAAAAATTTCCAATCTGGTGGAGTAGGTAAAAAATTCGTAACAAAAAAGTATACAGGCGATCAAACCCACTCGTGGTAGCGAAGCACGTTCGACTCGGCCTCGAATCAAGTGCCCTGGAGCGCCCAAACGCTGACACAATGATTGTGACGCCAACGAACACTCGTCTCTCTTAAAAGATCCGCAAGTTTGACGTCAGAACCCGAAGGACCACTCGAGGGCATCTAGCAACCCGGAACGTGTCCCACCGTGCCACTTTCAAGTCCTCCCGTGCGTCCCTTCAGAGGCATTGATCAAAGACACCACGCAGAGTTCTAAAAATACGAATAATACAATGACTTACAAAATATATTCTTATGTAATTCTTGGTTCGACAGACGCTAAGTGTAATGTTTCTTTGATATAAAGATGTTCTTTGAATTTAAATTTTAAATAGAAGTGGGTGTCGTAATTTGTTTGGTTTAGTTCAGTGCCAGTTTTATAATGATTTTGTCTTCATTTCGCTTTTGATGAAGAAGGGATCATTTCAATTAAACTTAGTCTGAAATATTAATTAAGATGAATTTATCGTTGGTTAAGTGTATTCGAAATGTGACTCCTTTAGTTGGTAAACAATTTTGGCAAACAAAGTAATTAGTAAATCAAAATAGGTACTTTAAGTAACTTTTATGTACCTTCTGTTTCAAATTTAACACTATCTACAGAGCCTCTGACTCTAGACAATTCCAAAAGATCATTGCCTTCAAATAATCTTGGTGGTCAACCGTTAGAAGATTTTGTAGCAGTCCTTTTTTTCTAAATATCCCAATGCTACTATATGACAAACCTTGATTATACAATCACTAATTGCATAGTATAGCGTGTTATAATACAAAAAAATGTATTCTCTTCGTATCTTCAAACGTAGATTATATAAGTTCCCAGAAATACTGCTCCGATGGTATGAACTATTGCAAAATGTTCGAGTACATATCAAAACAGATTTGCAATTGCGTAACAGTCAAATTACGCAGTAACATGGAGCCTGAAGCAATTGAAAAAGCTTTCAACTAAACTTTCCTTTGAAAAACAAGTAACAATAATGTTTACGAAAACGTGTCAATCACGTGCTAAGGTTCACTGACGTGTTTTTTGTACAAATTTACCTAAACTCGGAAAGTTTACTAAAATGAGTACATTGGTGTGCTAAAATGAGCAAAAGTATCGCGATATTTAAATTTAGAAGCGCAAGATTGTATTGCGGGTGTCAAAACACAGGCATTGAATGACATCACCAAACAAGTTTAAAACATTCACTCATTATAATCCTTATGCTCTCTTAGCAGAGTTTATAATGGAATAGCTGAAAAGAAAATGCCTCGTATTACTGAGCGTCAAAGGAATGACATCAAGGAGACGAAAGACAGAGTTACATCAAAGGATGAGTGCAGTATGGGGATTATGATTCATGAGTTTTGAACGTTAGAAATAATTTTGTTTACAGATACAGAAACTAAATGGGATGCGCTATAGTAATAACGATGAATATACTTTAAGGCGGTTTTATCTTTATTTTCACAAAAAAAATTATGAAATAAGCACTTACTAACTATTTGCTAACCTATAGTATAATGATGTGTGCCTAAAAACTAAGTGTGGCAAAGCAGGCCAAGCACAAATCTTTCCCAACCTCTAAAACATAAACTATCAAAGTAACAAAATACTTTCCATGCTACGGTTGCTTGGAAGAAATCGTTTTCAAGGATAAGACAACCCATATAAGTTATATAAAAGACTAGCCGTCGCCCGCGGCGTTGCTCGCACTCTACCCTTTAGAGTGTGACGTTTCAAAATTCCTTTCTTAGTGCACCCCTACACTATATAACCTACCTATACCCTCCAAATTTCATACCTGTAGGACTTATAGTTTAGGCTGTGCGTTGATTCTCTGTCAGCTTCAAAAGAGTTTTATATATATTGATGATTTGTACGTAGAAATCTATTCTTTATGTACAATAAAGAATTATCTAAACCATAGCATAATAAGAAAACACAATTTGCCACAAACTACAACTGAATTTTTCATGATAAAATCAGTTATTTTTAGTATTTTTGATTAGATGTCACACATATTACCTGTATATTTAAAGCTGACTTTTGTAGTAGATACAAAGTGAATTCCCAAAGGCATCAGTTTGGCTAAAGGTTAGTAATGGTCGTGTTTGAAATAGTAAACCTGGCCCCTGTGTTTTAAATGTATACCGGGTGTCCCCGGAGTATGTTGTCCCGGACAAGGGAGATTGAAGACACGAGAACAATGTTCTACGACTTTTGTGAATTCAATAATCGTATTTGAAGAAATGTGCTTCAATGTTGGAATTACGTACAAGATATGAACCAGATTTTTTACATAGTACAATAAATAGTACCTACGTAATTGTTGGCAAAGTAGACATTTACTTAAATTAAATTAAAATTGGGCAAAAATTAGTTAAACATGCCTATTCTTTGGAGTTTTACCCCCAAAACAGTTACTCTCATGGCATAATTTCTATAAAAAAATATATATACTTATATCTGAAAAAAAAATATCTTAGAAATTTGACCCCTTACTTATTCAATTTCATATTCAGAATCATTCAGTTGCTTTTACTAATACTGAGACACCTTGTACTCAGCTACAGAAAATCAGCGACTCTACCGCTTTTACCGTTATGTTTTCCGCACATACAAAGTGAATGCTTCCGACAGTGAAAACTAAACCATTGTATTTTAATCCACAATTTTATAACTTCTGCCATTCAGAACAAGAGCTAATTTCTATTGTCCGAGCTTTAGCCGACTTTTTCACAAAAGGGAATGCAATTTACTTCAGACAATGGTTGGAATTAACTGTGTGGTGATCTCGAGTTTTAGAAAAGCGTTATTTAGTATGTTTGCTATGGAAGTAAAAGCGTATATTTATAGTTTTGCGTTTTGTTAATTTTCTCGCTTTGAACTCGATTATTATACCGCGTGCACACTATGCCCATGCCGCTGACGGCATGAATGCCGGCATTATTTCCGGACTTATTGCCACAGCAACATCGCCTTTATTCTCACTAGGGAGCTAGGGCATGAATTTGGGCCGGGAGACGGGACACGAACATGCCTCTGTGCGGCTCCCGGCCCAAGTTCATGCCCTAGCTCCTTAATGAGAATAAAGGCGATGTTGCTGTGGCAATAAGTTCGCGGCATTAATGCCGGCAGCGGCATGGGCATAGTGTGTACGCGGTATTATGTGAAAGTGATAGGACAACCAGATGGCACGTATTCTGAGAACGTGCCATAAAAAATTGCACTGCGTCCATCACTCTGAAACAGTGCCTGTAACTGCATCGGCACCGACATCCATACCCTTACTTGCAACACAGCAATGCAAGCACCACTGTTTGGCAGCATAAACAGGTAGGTACATTGGTAATACTTCTCCTTTCACCAGATCTCTCACAATCACATTTATCACAAGAAAATTTACTTCTACTAAAATCTGTTTGGCTATCAGATTCTGAAACCAGGTAGTGCTAGTTGGCTTGATCAGTTTTTGTGGTTCGCCAGATTTAAATTTAATTTCAGAACTCTTGCTCCAATAAATTTTGAATTACGGAATTGATAATTTTTTCCAGCTTTCTGCGCAAATGAGCACACGAAAGCCAAGTTCCAATTGCATCGAGCACGCAAGCGTTTTAATTTTCTTTTGCTCGACAAACACTATCAAAAACGAATTTTATTGACGTCTGTACACAGTACAAAATTGTTTAAAAATATAGAAAGCTGTTTTTTTATTTCAAATGAGATATTGTTATTAAATTACTTTACTACTAAATATCTTTAGGTATAAAATCCATCAATCCATTGACCAATGTTTGACCATTCAGTGGTATTCGACATCAGTGATTTATTTTTAAAATAGCTCTATATTAGCTTAGCATTGCAGATTGAATGACGTTCCTACAATTTTACGCGCACAAAAATTAATTGGTTACCACACACAATAACAAATCACAAGCCCTTTCATATCGAGACCGCGTGATGAAAAAGAAAATTAAACGAAATGCGGGAAAAAGGAGCTTTACACATTTCCGATGTTATCAACGTAACGTGTTTCCATTTATCACTTGGAGGTATTTGGAGGTATTCCATATTATTCGTAGACAATATACAAACCGCTCGAGGGGTTAAGTAGAAGCGAGAGTGAAGCTGAAGCGACAAGCGAAAGGTTAGGCTCTGAAGTGTGGGTCAGATTTTTTTATAAAGGATTATGTGCATACCCAGATTACCCAGTCCATAAAACAGCATACTTTTATCTAACAAAAAAATATTGGAATTAAGCTTGTAAAAATTCACAAAATAAAACATTTATAGTTTGTGCAAACTAAAAACTAGAAGTTAGATATTTTTAATGTTTTTGTGGGCTGTAAAATTGTGTGAATTTACGTTGCTATTATTTATTATTTGCGTGTTACACTTGACACCATTTTGTTTATGCACTATGATGATAAAATATAATCCAAAAAGACAGCTCATTATTGTATATTATAGAGGTCAAGTCATATTTTTTTCTACTTTTAAATGAGTAAAAAATCTTAATACTTAGACCTCTGGTCTCTTTTGGCAAAATACGTAAGTAGCGCATATAGGTAGCTAATATTCAGTAATACATCAAGGGTTCAGAGAGTATTCTACATTCTTGCACGTTCATGCCGTTCATTTGATGTGTGTGTAAAAGCATATAAATGTAAAAGCATATACTATAGCAGGTGTGAAATAAATTGTTCAGTTACAGAAACTAACGATCTTAGTAAGAGTTCTACACCATATTTTTGCTGTTTCACTTTCTAGTGCTAGATGACCGTTTTCGGTGGAAAACGGTCATCAAATAAAAGTAAACAGGCACGAAAGTATGATTTACCTTAGTCTGTATTCCACATAAGTAATGGAGCACTCCCATAATAAATGACATGCCGTACCAGAGGTTACATCGTTCTGTCATTTTTCTTCCGATCGATCTATCTTTGTGCCAAAGCTTTGGAGAAGTAATGAAAGCCAGCGTCTGCTGTAATTTTGCAAATAATACATTAGTTTTTTCACTTATATTTTTCATCAGTGAAATAATCTAGGAACTGGAAAATTCCATCTATTATTTGAAGTTAACTATTTGGTGCAGTAGAACACTTCCACAGAGAAGAAACATAACGTAAGATTAAAGCAATTGCATGTTTCTTAAAATAAATTCTTCTACATTATACTGGTCTTCTAAATTTGAGCTACCTAAAATGGCTGCTAAATCTGTTGTCATCTCTTTTCATTGTGCCAGTGACAATAACAGAGCATATTTTAAAGATATATAATAATACTAGCCGTCTCCTGCGGCGTTGCTCGCGTTAGAGTGTGACTTTTCAAAAAAATTTTCTTAGTGAACCCCTACACTATAAGGATACTACCCTCCAAATTTCATACCTCTAGGACTTATAGTTTAGGCTGTGCGTTGATTCTCTGTCAGCTTCAAAGGAGTTTTATATATATTGATGATTGATGATGATGATATATTGAATGAAAATAACCACGTTCAAAATAACTCAAACTAAAAGGAAGCCTTAAACGTAAGGATTTTTATACAGACATTTTATTATACATATCTATTTTGGAATTCCTCAGCATAGAAACAAGCTATGATATGAGGCAAATTCCAACCAAACTTGTCCCAGAAGACGAATAGCTACGCATATTACACTAGTTCGAATTCTCATAGCACACAATAATTATTATGCAGGAACAAAGACTGTCTTCTAGCACTCGTTTTTGACGCTATCAAATAGATTGAACGTGAATCCAATAAAATAAAATAAAGGTTAGAGACTGGTGTACTAAAGAGGAGGCCTATACCGACCAGTGGGGGCATACAGGCTAAATAGATAGAAGGTTATTCAAGGACATTTCACACAACGCCTTCTAATCCCAAACTAAGCAGACCTTGTACTGGGAACTTGATTGCTGATACCTACCTACCTACCTTCTAGGCCAACCCAAATCCTCACTGGGTACATTGAATATATCTATTAGTTTAGAAAGATCAACAGCATCAGGCGTCATAATCTGATGGTGACATTTACATCTAGTTTCTGCACGAATTTGATTCAGAAAATGGTGCTAAGAGATATTCTCTGAGACGCAACTTATATGTAACTACTCGGCAGGCTACGTATGTCGCAAACATACAGAAATAATTTTCAGCGTTTCATAAAGACGACTGCTAAACCTGCGCTTAGTTTAATTTTGCTATCCGACTTTAAATTAATTCTCAAGAACTAAACAAAGCTAAGAGGCAATCGTTGTCTCATAAAAACCTACCAAGTTTAAGCCTGGCAGGTTTTCTGAACTGTTTTCTAAAATCATAGGTATGTCTGTGACTAAATAGTAACATTAGCGCGTTTCAGCGCGTTTTTTGCCGTCAAAAGCTTCTTGTTTTCGTATATCTGTAGCCACTTCGCGTTTTACGATATGGGAGCTGAAAAAATTAATAAATTATTATATCAAGTTTAAAATCACCGCCGTTATTAAAATTTGCATATTGAGAAAACGCGACTTTAGATTTTTTTTACTTTCTTTTCACTGATTACACTTCTAAAACTCTGATCCTAAATAAAAATAAGTGTTGTAAAGCTGCAACTAGAATTTACTGCTAGATGTTACATCATCATCAATCAATATATATAAAACTCTTTTGAAGCTGACAGAGAATCAACGCACAGCGTAAACTATAAGTCCTATAGAGGTATGAAATTTGAAGGGTAGTATCCTTATATAGTGTAGGGGGTACACTAAGAAAGGAATTTTGAAACGTCACACTCTAAAGGGTAGAACACGAGCAACGCCGCGGGCGACTGCTAGTCCATAATGTATGTGTAACTTTGGAAATTATTTCCAAAGTTACACCAATTAAAAAGTTTCATAAATAAAACCGACTATCTCTAGTATCGACAAGTAACTCCTTTTGCAACCTCTTTGGCACCACTACGGACAAGTTGTCTACCTACTCCCCAGATGCCTATCCAAATACATACCACTAGTTAGTTATGTTTGCCAAGGAACATGAGTTGACAAATCTTATTAAAATGTACTAGGTACATATTTGTATGAAATTTGAATATTCCTTGAAGACATGTCTCAAACAAAATATTATGATGATACGGAGTAAAATCACTCGCAAGGATTCAGATTGACAATGTAGTTTGTACTATTTTATATTCAACTCTATTTATAAGACACTAAGGTATATTTATAATCGTATGAGATTAATATCTAATAGCAAAAGTCGTACTCCTTATCTACAGCTAGGGTGACGTGCCTCTGAAGACATTCTCAAAGGATTTTCTAGTAGTAGGTACTAGGCAAGTACTAACGCGTCTTGAGGATTTGTCTAATAGTACTTACAGATCCCGACGTGGTTTAATAGCGCTGACCTTGAATTTAGGGGTAGTATGAGGGCGCTTTGCGCAGTTGCGCCGTATGTATTTTCCTAATACTTACTAAAATTAATACAAAAAAGTACATAGCTTCAAAATCCAAAACTTACATCTCACAGTAAAATAAGTTTACTTACTTCTTTCAATTCCACGATCCCAATTAAGATAAAATCTCAAATTAAATACTTTGTTGAATCATCGAGACGCGTTAATTCCTAAATTAAATAAATGCTCCAATTTATCCATTCAGAAACGAGTGGGTTTCAGTTCTATGTCAGCTAAAGTCAAACAAAAACTACTAGTGGAATCGAATTAAAGAAAAATAATCCATTGAGCGAATGCAATAGAGTTGAAAGTTCAATGAATTTTTTAAAATGTTCATAGTGTTCAAATTGTTTCAAAAGCTTTCTTTAAAATACAGTTTCAAGTAATTGGTCTGTTCTCTACAATCGGAATTGTACTTAATTGGAATTCTGCTTTAGAAGAATAATAAATAAGGATTCCGTAATGGCTTTAGTGTTGCAAGATGCAAGAAAAAAAGAACCCTTTTTGGTATTTATAGGAATATCATTATTTTCTTAAATTTTTGTTTATTTTTTTACAAAGTAAGATTTAGAAACAAGTTAATATAGCCCTATAAGGGTTAAAATGTACCTAACTTAAGTTACGTACCTATTTAAACGTTTTAACTGATACTTAATTCATGTTTTTAGGTATTGTTTTTTAAATAAACAAAAAAAAACATTGGTTAGGTTAGCTATTGGTTTATTGCACCATCCTACATTTCTACTGATGATCGGTTTGAGCTTTTGAGACAATTAGAGAGCCAGAATATAATCTGTTTCCTGATTTGTCCTCACAAAACTGTAATGCAAGTATATACTTACTTACCATATTAATTGTAATTTTTGTCAATAACAGTATTTCACTTCATATTTGAATTAAAATAAATGGGACCAAACAATAATAAAAATACTAATAAAAAGTTAGTATTTCATCCCAGTGACAAGACACCAATAGTCCGAAACTAGAATAAATAATTTCTACGTTTCTAAATAATTTAGATGAGCTTTATTAAATACAAGGTATCTTAGTATTTAAATAATTTAAGCAAATAAACCAGCTTTGGATCCTTTATTATGAATTTATAAATCAAACTCCGCGTTGTCCCACCTTTCGTCAAATTAAACATTCAACGTATGTATCAAACCTATGGAACGCTGCTTAATTATTAGAGCAATATGCGAACACCACTTCCTATGAGTAGTTCATGTTTCAGAGGGATGTATACGGAGTAATGAATATCAGTAGCATGTACTAGGTACATGTTTGTATGTACAGTCAGCGTCAAATTGATATGAGCGTCTAGAGTAGTCAAAATGATCTGAAAAACATAAAAGCAATTTAATATACGCAGTTTGAATCATCATAGTGCTGTAAGCACACAAGGTGTTTAAAATATCTTACTACTTACTGTTTCATATTTATATGAGCAGTCAGGTTGTTCAAAATTATCTTAGCTAACAAAGCTTTCAGAGGTAGTATGCAAACTCTTTTGAGTGAATACTTGAAATGTCAATGAAAGCTTTGATAGTTAAGATAATTTTGAACACCTGACTGCTCATATAAATATGAAACAATTAATAGTAAGATATTTTTAACACCTTGTGTGCTTACAGTAATATGATGATTCGAACTGCGTATATCAAATTTATTTTATGTTTTTCAGATCATTTTGACTACTCTAGACGCTCATATCAATTTGACGCTGACTGTACTACATTGAACGTGTCGTGTCAGACAGACTGGCAAAACTCTCGAACTAGACTCGTGCTTTCGAAAAACGAACAACGGGGAAACGGGGATCAAAATTTGAATCATGTTTCATACAACACGAGATTTTTAGTGTGTCATTTTGGTGGAATGAGAGTCCCGCTTCTTCTTACGTGGGAACTACGTATTACATATTATTTGGTGTCAGACACGAGCCGTGGGCACGGGAGACAAAATAGTGTTATTTTATAAAGATTGTTATAATTATATATATAACTCTTTTGAAGCTGACAGAGAATCAACGAACAGCCTAAACTATAAGTCCAGAGGTATGAAATTTGGAGGGTAGTATCCTTATATAGTGTAGAGGTGCACTAAGAAAGGAATTTTGAAAAGTCGCACCCTAAAGGGTCTAGAACGCGAGCAACGCTACGGGCGACGGCTAGTAAAATATATGCGGCTACTGTTCACATTGGTATCGATTTTCTTGTTGCATTTTTCTAAACTAACCTAATTTGACAGCTCTAATATTATAGCCGTCCTTGTCGTTTCAGCTTATCAGAAAGTGACGGCAAAACTTTTAGTGCTGTCAAATTAGGTCAGTTTAGAAAAATGCAACAAGAGAATCGATACTTATAAGGACCCAAGGGTAAGAAATATTTATGAAACAAATCAGATAACTTCAGAGAGTTGAGAACTTTAATAATACTGCCATAATGCCCTTATTGCCAATTTAAGACCTAAGTCTGAGCTGTCAAACAAAAACTGACATAACCAGAGCCAGGGTACTTGAGAAACCGCTAATCCTTCACGTCCAAACTTTACATCGGAACTTTGTTGGTACAATCAACGCCATTAGTAAATAATGATGAGATAATGTGTCAAAAAAGTGGATGTCTGAAAACAATTATTCATTTTATTACTTAAACTATTACTTTTTTGACGTAAAATGAAGTGGGAATAATGTCTATTTGCTAAATAAATGTCAAATCAAAGTAACGTCAAAGTAATAAGTTAGTGAGAGATGTTTAGAATCAGAAGATGTCAGAATTTAAGCTTTCACAACTTAGACACTTTAGAAATAACAAAAAAATTGAATTCCTTAACCTACTATACGCCATAATTATATTTTTAAATTATTTTCATAATAATTTTTACTAAAACTTTAAAATGAGTTTTATTCAAATCATGATAAATATCTCGTTTGTGAACTGTACAAATAGGTACCTACTAATTTATGCAATAATAGTTTTCGTTCCAGTCATAAAAAAAAAAATCAGTGCGTGCGAGTCCCTCCGAGCGGAAGAAGTTATACTTCGAGTGCGACGCATTCACTCTCGCTCTGTGTTTAATGTGAAATTAATTTAATATTTATTTTTATGTAGTTAACCAATATGCAGTACTTATTTAGTTAGAAAAGGTTCTATGCTCATGTTGCCTTAAATCAGAACTAGATGGCGCTGCTAAGTTTGGTCGGATCCTAGAACGCGCTATCGAAGTGTTTTGGGTTTTGTGTGGGTCTCCATATATGTGATCACTCTCGTTAGTTTAGTCTCTGCCTCTTTCTATTCGAGAGAATAAAAAGAGACAGAGACTAACTTCCCGTTTAACGCAAACTTTGACGCTGTCAGTTGGAAGTCGCATTAGAAGTATAACTTCAATAATGCGTACAAATCTGCGATTTCTGGCACTGACTGTACTGTCTATATGCCTACTAATGCCTAGTTCCAAGGGCTCTATGTAATGTAGAGACGGATATGAAATATTAGGGGGTAAGGGTAACCCTTATAATTGTCCTTGAATTAAGGCTCTTTGTGTAAAGCCATGACAAACGCTAGGCCATTTGTTTATCTATGACATAGATACTCGGAAATATTCGAGTATGTTGTCTATTTTCATTTGAGTTAGTGACGTTATTCGAGAAAATTATCTATTGTCGCTCAAGATAGTGACGTCATCTCTATCAATAATATTTTTAGAACATTACTTAGTATCTTATTTAATTTCTTAATATCATAGATATTCTCTATGATGTTATAATGCTTGGTGGTTGCTTGGTTGTATGAGTCGGAATGCTCAGCCAGAAAAATAACAAAAGTATCGTCAACAAAAGATCTGCTAGACATATTATTATTTTTATCATAAGGCTCATGCTTACTTTTTATATTTAAATCATTCACGTACATACCTAAAATCTCTAGGAAACCTCAGAAAGTAACGGACTGTATACAGCCTGTAACCTTCTGAGGTTTCCACCATGTTCCTCCTGTGGTGGGTATACCTACTTAATCGTATCAGTCTATGGCCAACAGCCAGTGAGGCGCGCCAGCACGCACGGATAGCCCGAATCATTGATCATCGCATCGTAATGTTGGTTTTGTAGTTCATCGCACTGTTTTCGATATAGATAAGCATTATTTCTACTTGAGCTCAGTTTACTATAGCTAGAGCACAGTTTTAAAGTGCTACAGGGTTTCAGTTCTTTAACAAAAAACTAGTGCTATGAGTGTTGCTACCGCACTCATAAGTGTGTAAATAGCTAGGATATTTAACACCACATTTGCAGAGCAGTCCTACATCGCAAAACACTCTACTATTCATAAACTTGTTCTAGGCACGGACTAGGGAAGGGATTTTTACTGTAAAAAATGTCTACTCCGACTTAACAGAATGAACTCAACATAAAATGAACAAATACTGGAGATTTTTATTTACATTTCATTGGTTTAATATTTTTTTTTTTATTATATTGGTGTGAAGACCGCAAAAGTATAAGTTTTCTGAAGAAAATATGCATGTTGAGCTTGAAATGGCTTCTCGGTCATAGTAAAAGTTGTTAGTTGACCCTCAAGTGGCAGCACGAGTCATTTCTGTTGGTACAACCAAACATACCAGTTGTACGACGGGTTAGTGTCAAAAAAACAATACTTTTTATATATACTTGGAATTATTGGATGTTGACATAAAAACAACTACACAAGACAGGTATATTAAGTCTACTAAATAGTATACTTAATTCACCTAGGTGACTAAGCCCCGGTGAATTAAATCGACGGCTCCACTTATCAAACTTTAAGCTTTAATTTTGTAAAAATAATTCTTATTCCAAAAGTTTTCAAAAAATCAGAGCCGGATTTAATCTTCTTCAAATGTACGTCCCTAGAGCTGGATGTGGAGAATTCTCTGTTTTACGATCGACGTCGTTCTTGCCTTAAAGTAAAACTAAAATTTTAAAACCTGCGCTGAAATGAGTCGACAGCTGCACGGTGTTAACGTGATCTTGGATTAAGAGAATATGGATGTGCTTTATCTTTAGAAATATTTTTTTATGTAGCATCAACTGATTTTCCAAATGCAATGAAGCTGTCAATGTTATTGACCTGAAAAAGTGTCGGTACAAAAACGATTTTTTCAACTCTTCTCTGAATGGTCTTTGCAGTATTGCCTGCAATTTCGCCAATGTCACGCATAGAGACTGGCAGAATCAACTGTCTAATGAAAACAGTCAAATCATTTTGGCAGTTTGGCCATGACACGACACCTTTTACATGGCAAATGACGATCGGAATTTTTACTCGACTTCGCGAAGCAAAAGGAGGATTATATTGAAATTTATTTTCATTGCCACTTCCAGTCCACAAGCTCTGTTCCCACAACTATTTTTACTCCCCCAAGTGTACAAATTTAGTTCTCAGTAGCTGCGAGGTACTAATTGACGCTTTAAATCTGTTGCCGCCCTTTGATACTTCCACTACTTTATGATTTTGTAATAATAAACACCTAATAAAGAAAAGTCATGTACATGACCACACACTAGGAAATCATATGCCGTAGTACTAGTACCCAGACCCGGAACAAATAGTATAAACAGGTGCTTTTGTCATCGACTGTACCAGTGTACATAAGGTACTAGTAAATTGTCGCAACGCGTTTTTGTCTGGCTGTACGAACTATTAGTATGTCATTTTAGGGTTAGTTTGGCCTGACCCCATACTGGCCTGTCCCCGATGTAGATTACCAAATAGTATGTATGCATTCGTTATAGACAAAAAGATGTGACCGGTTAGTAGCGGGGTCATGCAATCTTTTTGGTCTATTTTATTTTGGTATAAAAAAACCAGGCAAGATACGTCACTATGGTTTTTAAGAAAATAAACATCTAACGAATTCCTATTGAAATCGTCACAAAGGCTAAGTTCCCAGACAAGGAATCCTCCAATTTAGAGAACCTAAGTAATTCAACCTTTGAGACTTAGATCACGTTGACTCAAAATACCGGCCATTCGTAGACAGCGTGGTTTGCCAGTTGGTAATAGACATTCTTAATTCTCTGCAGTATAACAAGCTGTGACAAAACCCAAGTAGAAGAAATCCGTAGAAGAAACCAGGCTACCGACTTTTGCAAGATCAATAAGTCAGTAAGTTGACTATGGACAGATAGAGCTCATGAAACTTTTTATTTTTTTATTTTTATGATAAAAGTAATGGAACAAGCTGATAGCTCACCTGATGTTAAGTAGTAACTTCTGCCTATAACAATTCATTACCTCACAGAGCAAGTCCAATGAGGACGTGCCCTGTAAGGCGATGCACTGCGTCCATCACTCTGAGACGTAAAGATCTTGAAGTCTCATGTGCCTGTAATTACATTACTGTAAATACAACTACATTGCATAAGGTTTCTTCTTGAATGGCAAACCATATTCGTACAATGCAACATCTTTATCTGATGATGAACATAATTAATACGTTATCGTAAAGGTTGCGAGAAGTAGGAAAACAAGGATCAAAGTATTTGACAACTCTATAGTTGAGAAAAAATATTTGTAAATTTTATATGTAGCAGTGATACATAACTTGATGATGAAAGCTTGGTCTTATCCATAGCTTTTCCACATTTATTTAGTTAGGTACATGAATAAATTCTTAGAAGGTGATGGTAAAGATTCATCTTTCAGCAAAAAATGTTTGGTCTGCTCAAAGTGCACAACTGTTTTCTATGCAAATGCGTTCAATTGAGACCTCTTGCAGACTATAGCTATTGAGACGAACACCAATGCCACAAAGGGGTTCAGTTAGATTGGATATAGATATCCTGAGTAGCTGGGATTTAGAATTAAATAGTTTATTCATGAAGTCTGGAAATTCGTTTGAAGGCTAGATTCTAATATAAGTGTTAGAAACTGTATTTGATTATTTTATTATTTACTTTCATGAACGACAAAAAAAGATTTTTAAGTGCTGAAAATATTTCATCAAAACTGCCTGAGTACAGCTTGTTCTATCTCACGAAGGCGGTTTAGCTATGTTTGTAGTAGTGCATGCACATATACCAATCGTACGTCCCGTCTCTTTCTATCTCAATACGTCTGAGTGCTGCCTAACCTTACGCACACAAACATAGACAAACCGCCTTCGTGAAATAGAATATTTTGTACCTACAGTCATTTACAAAAGGCCACAACTGATAAAAAATATGAGTTTAGGCAAATGAACCCATGATAACTGATACAAAAATATGAGTTGATCCAAATAAACCCATAATAAAACATGACTGGAAAAAATCATAGTAAAATGCAATTTGAAAGTACAGTGCATGTCGTTGTCAGTTGGGTCCGACCACGCTTCGATACCCGTCTGATTGTCAGCTGGCAAAATGGCACCCAGACACAGCATATCATGAAGACAGCAGGATAAGGCTAGTGGGCTAGTGTGGGTGAAATCCTCCATCGTGGTTACTTATTGGTGAAAGATAGATATAGATATGTTCTTTATTGCACACCAAGAAAAGAAGAAAAACAATAAAAGATAAATAAGTTTTAAGTATGAAGTACAATGGGTACAATGAAAGGTGACACAGAAAAGTCTAGACAAAAAAATTAACAGCTAATGAAGTTCTTATAACATTTAATAAGGGTAAGTAAAATTCCTTTAGAATTAGGCAGAACAAGAAAATCGATAGCAGACTAAAATAAAGGGTAACTCAAAATGAAATAACGTCCAGTTGAACTAACGGCAATTTTACTTTCCATTGGTGCAACCAGTTGGACATGCCAGTAGTGTTATCAATGTTTACAAATCTATACTTACTCTTATTAGCTGTAAGTTTTTCCAAAATTGAAAAAAAAAAAATTATAGCACAGTGCATAAACCGTCACATATAAGGTCCGTTCTTCCGTTGAATATGAATTCCAGCGAAAACACGCAAGGAGTTTAAGCAAAGTGAACGAGCTACTACAGAGTTACTGTACACTTCAGTGCAAACGCACTGTTCAGATTTAGATCGCATTTGACGGTGTAATTACGCTGTAAATCTCATTGGACAGAATTAACTGGAAACGCCTCTTCAAAGCACCGCTTAAACCGAGCAATTGTATTACAGATCAAGATTGATTTGTGGGATATTGAGAAGTGATTTTTTAAGGATAACATTGAGGCAAACGATAGAAAAAAAGAGCGGATAATAATACATTATTAAAAATAATTGAATCTTATACTAATTGATTTTTTTGGTCCAGTATCAACTCCACTATGCGGAGGACATAATCAAAAACTAAATTTACCCTCCTTATAATACTTTTCTCTAATATCTTTCACCGTATTTATTTTAGACAGTGGATTTACCCACTAACGGCAAAATAAGATCCTATAAAAATAATATCCCTAAACATCTCGAGTTCGATTGAAAACATTTTCTTCGAGTCCACGAACCATCAGAATAATGATCAACATAAATTCTAGTCGAAGAAATACAATAATCAAGGTCACAGTTTGTCCATTTGCTATCCTATGACAAATATCCCCAAACGTTTGTTACATTGTGAATTATGTTATACTCTAGGGAGCCTTAACAGGGGTGGATCTAAGTAGAATAGGTTTTATATTCCTTTGGTATTTAGATATTATTTTATATTCCTTTTTATATTTCTTTGGTAGGAGATAACCTCTTTAGTCTAGTATTTTACACTGGCTACAGCTCCCGTATGGCAAGCTCTGAACTGCTTTCGCTGCCCAGCATAACATCAAGTGACGTGGCCACAGATATACGAAAACAAGAAGTTTTTGACGGCAAAAAACGCGCTGAAACGCGCTAATGTCACTATTTAGTCACAGAATATCTAGGATTTGGTATGAAAACAATTCAAAAAAAAACCTGCCAGGCTAGACCTGGCAGGTTCTTATGAGACAACGATTACCCCCAGGCAGGTAACCTCTTTAGTCTAGAATTTTACAGACTGGCTACAAGCTAATAGGATAAAATCAATAAAATTTGTAGCTAAAAATTACGAATAGTGACTTAATTCCTTAAAGGTTGTCAGTTTAGACCTACCTAATATCACTTGAGCTTACTGTTTCAGCTGGCTTATTGCTTGGTTAAGTTAAAAAAAATCCATAGGTAATACAATTTTTGCAAATGTCAATTTGCTATTAGAAACTTATGATACTGGTTATTTATGCCCATAACATCCATCTTTACTCCATACCTGTCTTAAGGGAAATAAGAACGAAGAGAGCTCCAGTTTGATTTATAGCAGAAAAGCTATGTTTGATAGCACGCAATTCCTTTTCGCTTTCTTGAAGTTATGCCTCGATATTGTTAGTGCGTGCGTGTGGAATCCGAATCGACTGGTTCCTTTGCCTCTTATCTAAGGGCTTTGTTTGTTCTGTAGTTAGTGAAGAAAAGGGGGAGACGTATAGTTTGCAAAGGCTTTGTTCGGACTTTAGGCTATGCACACAGATGGCAGGCGGTTTCTATTTTCCCACTAAGATATGTATGGACCATTAAGTTTCCATTAAGCTGTGATAATTTAATGTCAGTCACCGTGATGTAACCAGCGCTGAAATTACCGATCATATCAGGAACATTGTCATCAGCCATATACATTTTAAAATGTACATAGATACAATAAAGTTTCTTATGTACAATGACGAAATGCTAATGAGTATAATAAACCTTGTAGAGAAGAAATAGTCAGCAGAGCTCCGCACGTATTGACCTGGTCTTTCCTGTGGATATGGCTGACTAGGCTGAGAGGATGGTATAGGTGCTGGGCAAGCCTACTCCATCTAAACATTGTCCCAGGCACTACAGTGTCCCGTTATGTGTAGGCATAGGTTGCGTCCTGACGCTGTATAAATCATCTTCAATAGAGAAGCAAAGTTAAACAAAAAAATTAAATAAAAAAAAACATAATTTAACCTTTGCGCCCCTACGTATAAAAGATTCTCTAAACTTTTGAATAAACAAACGAGCTGTCAATTTCATGGACTAAATTAAATTTCCCGGAACAAATTATTTTTAGGCTGCACCACAATATCCTTTGATCACAATAAATTTCCGTACAATCGCCTACAAAACTTAATTAACACTTCACCCGACCCGTGTACTGTCAGCGACGCAAGTTGAATGATGCTGGGCTTAAATAAACATCAAAGTTATCAAAGTCCACGACGGAAAAAAACAAATGCATAATTTTTTCTGTAATTTTAGATTCGAAATTTGAATGGAAAGCTTAATTTATGTCAACTCACTCAAAATGTAGATCCAAATTATTAAACGAAGTAGAAACTATCTAATCTCAAATAAAAAATCCCTCTACCTTCTGCCGAATGTTTCAAAATGATCTTTAATATGATAGAAATACGTAACATTATTAGATTAGCTAGGCTACAAAGTTTTCAGGCTAAACCATCATTCGAATGTGAACCTATCGCACTGTCATCTTTAATCGAGTTGCCTTGATATACATACCTAGTTGAAACGAGTTGATCGATATTTAAGTTGTCATTCTAGAAAATACCTCAAAAGGCAATTTTCTTTTAAACCAAATTCCAATCAAAAATCTGTTTAATAAATTCTAACCTAAAAAAGTTAATCAACTGTCGCTGTCTGTACAATCGAGGCCAAAAGTTGCTCGGTTATCGATTAGACACCGCATCTGTACCCGGGCACCCAATAAATATGTAAATTCTCTCTGGATTAACCCCGATTGTAGGTGATATAAATCAGCTGGTTCATTAACATCAATCATTTAGAGTAAACAAACATGTCAAAGAAATGTAGTTTGGGTGAATTGTGATTCGAACTCTATCATTTTTAACATGAAAAAAAATATACGACCACAATTTTTATGAGAAAAATGATGGAATGCAGATGGCTTACCTAATTTAAGCATTGCCGTAATGACATAGGTAACTTTTCTTTTTTTTTTTACTTTTTTTTTGTTAGAGTAGACGTTATGTCTTGTTTACCATACGTAATCAGGACATAATGTCTACTATAACTTTTTATAAGGTAGTGGGTTAATATTTTTAGTCATTCACATTGCACGTGATAAATTCAAAAGCAAGAAAAAAAAGTAAGGTGGGTACAGGTAAGTATTATTAATTTGGAAGTTAATATAATTTGTCACAGCGGTTTCTTTCTCAGCTAAGCTGGTTCGGGAAGAAGGCCGGCGGCGCCCGCGTTCAGCCCGCGAATGGAAAATTGCCGACTTGGATAATCATTTTTTATCTTTATTAAAATCGAAATATGTTTCAACAAAGCTTTTGTGAAAGTTTGTTTAAGGAAAAAATGTTGAAAAGCTTAAAATTTGTCTTTTAATACGACAACAATTAAGTTAGGTCTCTGCCTTTTAATATTTTTTAGAGTAACCTAATGCAGTACAGCGCAAAATTGTATGCTCGCTGAGCCATACCAAAATGTTCCCAAATAAATACGTCAACATTATTAAAGCTATTAAAATTGTATGAAAAACGTACATCCATAAACAATCCGTATACTAAATTATCCATGTAATATTACTTTTTATTTTTGTTTTGAATTTTGACTATCACTTTGACTTCATGGGTTACTTAATCGTCGAAAAATCTTAAAAATTCCAATACGAGTTCTTCTAATATCACATCGGTGCTGACCCGTAGTACAACCAACGGTCCAACATAGCCCAAACGGTTGTACCACGGGGAATGAACCTTCTCATCAGATGGTTACACGCAGTGACTCACTGAAAACTAAATACATTTTCACGATCCAAAAAAAACACTTTTTTAATATATTTAGACATACGACTTCCATTCTCCCACCTCAGCCCTACGTAATCGGTTAACCCGCGCGTTCCCGCGAAAATTATGCTTTTAATTCCAAAATGGCGGCGAAAGAATTCCGCGGTCGCACAATTTATGGGTTCAAAACGATTTATACAAGGTTATACCTACAGAAGGGAAGCAGCCATGTTTAAACGGCTACATAAAAGAAAATTAGCTACTTACTTTATAATTTTTGCGGCCAGAAAGCACTGGAGATAAGTAGGTACTAAAAATAAAATGAAAAATATTTATGACGTTATTTCCATGTACGGTGAACTTCCCCTGAGGTTTTTTTTTCTTTTTTAATGATAAAAGTAATGGATCAAGCTGATAGCTCACCTGATGTTAAGTAGTAACTTCTGCCTAAAACAATGCATTACCTTACAGAGCAAGTCCAATGAGGACGTGCCCTGTAAGTCAATGCACTGCGTCCATCACTCTGAGACGTAAAGATCTTGAAGTCTCATGTGCCTGTAATTACACCGGCGCCCTTACCCTTCAAACCGGAACACAGCAATGCGAGCATCGCTGCTTGGCGGCAGAAATAGGTACGGTGGTAGTACTTCCCCGGACGAGCTCTCACAAAGAGGTCTACTACTACTAATCATTTAATCGACATTTTTAAGGATACTATCATAAGCATCGCAATTTTTAATTTTTTAGGAATGTATTTTTTTTAATTAAATTTGAAAAAAGCTTTTTGGACACCATTTGCTAGTTCCGTAATTCCAATAAATAGAAATACAAGCGACTGTTGAGCTATCTATAAATCGTTTGCAACGGTTTGTAGATAGCTCAACTGTTCCATGTGTATTGTAACCTGACAAAGTTCCTAGTAGGAGGTTGGAATAAAAAAGTAGACAATTATTTCTGACCTGTTTTATTTTCCTATTTTTTTTTATAAATCAAGTTAACAGAGGTATTAATTTAGAATTTAGAACAAAATTAAAATAGTGCTACGGCTTACTTAGTCTTAAGAGATGGGTATAGTGAGGTCTCGAGATGAATTGCAAATTAAATGTATTAAATTATAATTGAAATCAATTGTGTATTTTATGTAGGTAATGTATAAGAGGGCGCCAACCGTAGTCCTAGCTACGGTGATAAATAGAAGCTTATATTTTCCCTACCTAACGTGTGAGGAGTCGCCGACGCGAGACACAAAAGCGCTCGTCCTCCGGCTACAAAAGCAGCCTGGGCATCGTCGACGAGCACCTATCTATGTTTACCGACCGTGGTCACAGAGCAGGCTGTTTGAAGTATGTGTCCAGGCTTGGAATGCTTGCTCTCAACGTTCCGGTTGGACCGTGAGCAAAGCCGCCCGGTTGTAGTAGTGTGAAAATAGTAGAAAACTAATCCACGTAGAAGAACGGGTAGGTAAAATCTAGTATGTAGAAAACGGGTAAGTAGTAATTCCCCCTGTAATTAAGAGAAGACTCTAATTACAGACTGGTAGTGATAATGAATGTCCGTTCCTTAAGACGGAGTAAAAAATATGTTTTATGAAGAAAAATAAAGTTTCACTGAACGGTTTAGGCTGATATTTTTCATCTAGGTAAGGTACATTTATAGGGACAATTTGGAAGGGAAATAATAAAGATTTAAGATGAAAATTGACTAAAATAGAAGAATTTTGAAATTAATTATTTTTTATATTTTGTAAAAAAGTAGGGTTAACGATGCTAATGTAAGATGCGTACCTGTTGTTTTAGTCCAGGGGGCTAGGAAGAGATTTATTCGAAGGCCGCGTGTTACGACGACATGTGACGCCGCGTGGAATTGCAACACCTTCTAACTTTGCCAATCTGAGGAATTCCACTAATCAAAAACAACGCACAAGAACACCAGTAACACAGCCGAACTTTTCACAGCAAACTTACCACAATTTGTAAATTAAAACAGGAATAGGCTGGACACAGCTTTCCGTGTAAAGAAGTCTCGTAAAAAGAAATCAAAATGGAGATTGCTTGGACACATCGATACCATGTTCGATGAAATCGTGTGGCCCGCTACAGCGACAAAACGCCAAATTTAGCAGAAAAAAAGTGCCACTTGTAGCGTAAAATAGCAAAAAAACTATACCGAACGAATGAACAATAAGGCTTAAAAGGATGCCTGAATTAAGTAAAAAACGATAGCAAAACCACTCGGTTCTACTCCTATGAAACAATTCGGTCTCCTCTATAAAGAAAATCGAGACAAGGTAGCAAAACTTTGTGTTGCCGAGTTGGCAACCACCACAAAAACGTTGCGTTCCGAATTACGCTAATTAGGTCACAGACTATAAATATGCAACAAATGAGATAAAAAAAATGATTAGAAATATAATCGTAACAATGACCCCCCCACTTAGAGGAATTTTGCGACCAAAACCGCGAAATTCAAGCTGGTCCTCCAGCTTTTACTACGTGGAATGGCGTGCTTGAGGAAAAACTAAAAAAATATCTGATATTATTCAAATGAAAAAACAACAAGTCAGAAAATTCAACATCTAACATGCTCCGAAAAAAGTAAACTATAAGTAAGTAATAGGTAAATACTACTCACTGCAAAAATATAATACTTAGGAACTAACCCTAAAGTACAAAAATATCACAATTTAATATTAGGTACAAAAAGCACCTGGGAAAAAGGTTAGGTAAGTAGTAGGTAATGTACAACACAACACAGCTATGGGAGATACTTCGCTATCAGCGCGTCGCACTCGAACACTGGAACATAAACTGTACAACAAAAAAACAAACAAAATTTTGACAAGCATTTGGAATAAGGCTTTTTGTAAGAGTTTCCAAAGAACCGCTCTAGCATAGGCTTATTTTTGTGAAGGAGTTGCTTCTACCGCTCCTCGTTGCTTCAAAACAAACTCAAAAAAAGGAAGACAAACAATATTTCACAAAGACAAAATTTTGACAAGCATTTGGAATAAGGCTTTTTGTAAGTGTTTCCAAAGAACCGCACTAGCATAGGCTTATTTTTGTGAAGGAGTTGCTTCTACCGCTCCTCTTTGCTTCAACAACAAGGCGAAAAAAAAACATATAACAAATGATATATATGGGGTAACTTTCTTCTATGCAAACCAAACCAAAAATGTATCCATCTGCCAGGACTTGTTATTACAAACCAAGTATATCCTCTCCCGTCCGGGCTTCAGCAATCTTACAAAGCAATCGAAACCTAAAAATCCAACTGCCAGGACCTGATGAAACATTCCAAGTTTAACCTCTCCCGTCCGGGCTTCAGGCTATGGTTGACCAGACCACAGGTAAAAAGGGAAATAACCGAAGTACAAAAATAAGAACAAACAAAATTTACTCAACCATGGGGCTCAGTTCATGGCTGGGAAAAAAACAAATTTTCCATGGGGTAAACATGAAAAAAAAATAGCAGACGGGGGAAACCGCAATGCAAACAAAGATATCTCAACCATGGGGTAAACATAGTTGAGAGTAAATCAGACAACTTCAAAAGTCGAACCCACTAAAGGCCCACTAAAAATAAAAGAGCAAAACAAAAATATATAACCAAACTAAGTTTGGTTTGGAGGTAAAACGCCATCTGAACCATCGCCCTTCAGATACTGAACGTGCCAAGCACCCAAATGTTTACCAGTGCTGCAACTTTCCAACTCGTACACCAAAGGCGAACGTTTAACAACTACACGACACTTCTCATATTTAGGAGCAAGTTTGGCCATGAAGAATTTGCTGGCATCGCTTTGAGGAAAGGTCTTCTTCCAGACAATGTCACCGACATTGTACTCACATGCGCGACGACCCTTATCATAATAAACGGCGCTTTTAAGATGAGCCTTAGCGATAGCTTCTTCTACCTTCCCAAAAATATCGCGTAGAACACCTAATTTAGAAACGTAGTCTTCACGCGAAGCACAAACAAGGTCTCCTTGAGCCGCGCGAGCCGAACCATAAAATTTCCCACTGGGGATGGCTTCACGACCGTGAACAAGGGAAAAGGGGGTAAACCGTGTAGTTTCATTGACAGCAGTATTCAGAGCGAACTGAACTTTAGATAAAGTGGTATCCCACGAGCGATGGTCATTCTTAACAAGAATAGATATAGCCACAACAATCGTCTTGTTATATCTTTCGACGGTATTGACCTGCGGACAATAACGAGGGGTAAAATGTATTTGAGGAATATCGTATTTCTGAAACAAGGCTTTGAGCTCACTACCAGTGAATTGCGTGCCATTATCCGCAACCACTGTGCGCGGTACACCATGGGTCAGAAACACACCAGTCTCCAAACATTGGGCAATGGATTTGCCAACTGCTCTCCGAAGGGGAAACAACAAGCAATATTTGGAGAAACAACAGACAACTACGAACAAAAAGGTGAAACCTGATCTAGATCGCGGTAACGGCCCGACTAGATCAATGCTAATGGTTTCAAAAGGACGAGAGCAAACCTTAGGATCTCCCATGAGACCTTTAGGTGGCTCCTGAGAATGTTTATATGCCGAACAAGTGTCACACGCATTAACAAAGTTAATCACGTCCTGATACATCTTCGGCCAAAAATAACGCAAGGAAACTTGCTTAAAAGTTTTAAAAATACCGAAATGTGGTGCCGTATCCCTACAATGACAAAACTCAAGAATTTCGGAACGCTTGTATGAAGGAACAACTTCCTTCCAGTCAAACTCACTCGACAGACCAAATTTATTTTTGGAATATCTACACAACTTACCGTCAATAATAGAATAATTTGGACAAGCTTTAGAAGATCTAGCACACTTGGCCAATAATCGGTCAAACCAGAAGTCGCGGGGAACGGGGTCAGTAGGAGGATCAACGACGAGAATAGGAACTGCACGCGAAAGCGCATCAGGAACCACGTTATCCTTGCCTTTACGATGTTCAATGACGAAGTCATACGGCGACAAGCGACAACCCCACCTAGCGAGGCGTCCGGTAGGATTTGACAAATTAAAAAACCACTTGAGACTGGAATGATCGGTAATAATTTTAAATTGAGGACCTCCTTCTAAATACGGGCGAAAATGTTCAACGGAAAAAACTACTGCGAGCGCTTCTCTTTCGGTGGCAGAATAATTTCGTTCAGCCCTATTCAACGACCGACTAGCGAACGCGATGGGGTGTTCTAAACCGTCCTCAAGAACTTGAGTTAAGGTTCCCCCAATTCCGTAGCCAGAAGCATCGCAATGAACGGAAAAAGGCCTAGAAAAATCTGGGCACGCCAAAATCGGAGCCGACACTAAAGCCGCTTTCAACTCGGTAAACGACTGCTCAGCCTCTTGAGTCCAAAGGAACGGAGGAGCATTCTTCCGAGTGGAAGTGAGTGCATTTAGTGGAGCCGCAATAGAACTGAAGTCCCGTATGAACCGACGATAGTACGACGCGGTACCCAAGAACATTTTGACTTCTTTCCGGGTAGAAGGTGTTGGGAAGTCGACAATAGCTTGAACTTTATCAGGATCTGTACGAAGCCCTCGTTCGTCAACGACATAACCGAGGTACTTCAACTCCCTACGAAAAAAATGACACTTTGACAAATTAATAGTCAAATTAGCAAAATTCAAGCGTTCCAAAACTCGAGACAGCAACGAAATGTGCTCATCAAAATCACTACTAACAATAATGATATCGTCCAAATATACGAAAACCCTATCACCAAACTCGGGACCGAACAACTTATCCATGAGTCTCTGCTGCGTAGCTGGCGCCGACGTTAAACCAAAGCACATAACCTTAAACTGAAACAAACCACGCCCAGGCACGGTAAATGCGGTCTTCTCGCGCGACGAAGGATCCAATGGAATCTGCCAAAAAGAACTCTTGAGATCGATAGAACTCAAGAACTTTGCGTCCCTAAGTTGATCAAGGATTCGGGAAATATAAGGTAGGGGATACGCATCATGCCTACTCACAGAGTTCAACTTGCGACTGTCGATACAAAAGCGGAGCTCACCGTTTGACTTGGGAGTGAACAGGGTAGGGTTGTTCCAAGCGCTACTACTGGGCTCGACCACGTCCTGTTCAAGCATCTCTTCCAACTGCCTGTTTAACTCCTTTATCCTTTCGGGAGACATCGGGTAATAACGCTGTTTTATCGGCGGGGAATCACCAGTATCTATGGTGTGAGTAAGAAGGGGCGTACGACCCAAGCCTTTCCTTTTAAAAGAAATGGACTCGAATCGTTCTACCATTTTCGCAGCAATAAGGCGTTGATCAGTAGGTAACTGATCAAACGGTTGTAAAAAACGAATTTCAGATACGACACTAGTATCCAGAACATTAATAAAAAAATCTTTATTATTAAAGATTCTTGGAGCAAGATCAAACGCTCTCCAAAAATCTACACCTAAAACAAGGGATGGGGATACGTCTGGCACCACATACAGTTTAATAATACGAGTAAGATTATCAAACGTGATTGGCAACATAAAAAAACCTACAACTGGAGCACGGGAATTCGTCGCAGAAACAATGTGGGTAAGATCATCACTGCGATGAAGGGTAGCTCCCGCCTCCAATAACAAATTACATGCATCGGTTCCCAAAATGGATATGGTAGCACCAGAATCCAATAAACCGCGCAAAGTATGGTTAAGAACTTCTACACGAAGAAAAGGACGATTATCATGAGGATTACGAACCGTCGAGACACTTCCATATGAGGAAAAGAAAAATTGTAACTGTTTTAAATAATTTTGCCAATCGGCTTTATCAAAATTAGCAGAATTATCTCGAGGGTTCGGATCAATTAGTTTTTTGTATTTTTAGGTTTTGCTTGAGGTGAAATCGGTGAGGGAGGTTTACAAACTGGGCACTTAAACGCTGTAAAACCTTGCTTACCACAACGGAAACAAACAATGGCGGTGGACGTGCATTCGGAGAGGCTATGAGAATCGACACGGCAACGGGCACAAAACTTGACATCAGCAGAAGCCACAGCATGGACTTTGGGCTTAGCAGATTTGCACGCTAAGTCAGGTGCTAAGCATCCATTAAAAGGTTTCGGGGGCTCGGCAAAAGTCTGCGCACGGTTCTTTCCACACTCCAACATCCTACACAACTCCTTTAGTTGTTTAAGCGACGTTATAACGGTAGTACAAAGCGGAACAGAGTACTCTGGCCTAATATTTTGAAAAACGATGTCAAACCTTTCTTTCTCCGACACTTCGAATGAAAGGCGGCTAAAATAATTCAGCATAACGGCAACGTAGGCTACAATGTTCTCGTTAGGACCCTGCGTACGCGAACGAATTTCCTGCATGAGACGGCGGTCAAAGTCATAGGGTAGGTATTCAGCAAGCAAGCTTTGTTTGAGCTCCGACCAACTGGTCACCTCGGAGCGTATGCTACGGTACCAACACAATACATCTCCTTCAAACAATTCCGCTGCAGAAGTCAACAACAGCTGCTCAGATATGCCACGCGAGGCACACAACTCGTCTAACCGTTGTAGGAATACACGTATACAAGATGATCCATTGTATTTCAGATTTAATGATGAAACCATCTGATATCTTTTAGTTGGGATCGCAGAAGCGGGGGGAACAATTGGGGTTGAGTCTTCGTAAACATCAGTTACACTAGTTTTAAATATAGCAAACATATTATCAAGTTTTCGTAAAATTTTGTTTAAACTACTTGTCAGCTCCGAATGAGTAGACAGATCAGCTTCAGTTACTGGTTCCAAGCGCGTAAGGCGGTGGAACAAGTGATGCGCTAGCGCTTGAATGCGAGTTAAGTTCTTTAAGTTTGGGCTAACCGAAGCTTTCGAAAGTTCTGAAAGCTCCGAGAGCTTTTTTTCAAGTGTTAGTAACTCGTCAGACACCTTCCCTTCAAACGAAACGATGGAGTCCGAAGGCACTTCCTTTGCTAAAGTTCTTATCTGTAGTCTCAAAGCAGAAACATCGGCGGCTGGCACAGCATCCCTAATACGGACCTCATGGACGAGTTCATCCTTGTGTAACGCTTGGAAAGCAATCGCGCGTTCCTCCATTATGAATGGAAACGAAAAAAGAAAAATAAAAAAATATTTTTGTTGAAAAGTGACTTTTGTCACCAAATGTACCAAAAAATTTTTGTGTGTATTTTTGTGTAAAAAAGTTGTGAATAGTGTAGTAAAGCTAGTTTAAAAGTTGTTTGGATATGTTTGAAAAAATTATATCACCAATTTTGCAAATCACCTCAAGTTTACAAAGAAAATATTTTGTAAACAAATTCTTAAAAATAAAATAATCGTCCAGTTGTTAAAGTAAAACTGCAATTGCACACATGTAAAGACACAGTAAAGTAAGGCAGGGACTTATTCAAATAGTAGTAGTAATGTAAAACACACAATATCATTCGGGTAAAAAAGCAATTATTGTCACAGCTAAAACGACATGACAACCATCTCGAGAAAAGCCCCACACGTTGGGTGTCACTGTAACCTGACAAAGTTCCTAGTAGGAGGTTGGAATAAAAAAGTAGACAATTATTTCTGACCTGTTTTATTTTCCTATTTTTTTTTATAAATCAAGTTAACAGAGGTATTAATTTAGAATTTAGAACAAAATTAAAATAGTGCTACGGCTTACTTAGTCTTAAGAGATGGGTATAGTGAGGTCTCGAGATGAATTGCAAATTAAATGTATTAAATTATAATTGAAATCAATTGTGTATTTTATGTAGGTAATGTATAAGAGGGCGCCAACCGTAGTCCTAGCTACGGTGATAAATAGAAGCTTATATTTTCCCTACCTAACGTGTGAGGAGTCGCCGACGCGAGACACAAAAGCGCTCGTCCTCCGGCTACAAAAGCAGCCTGGGCATCGTCGACGAGCACCTATCTATGTTTACCGACCGTGGTCACAGAGCAGGCTGTTTGAAGTATGTGTCCAGGCTTGGAATGCTTGCTCTCAACGTTCCGGTTGGACCGTGAGCAAAGCCGCCCGGTTGTAGTAGTGTGAAAATAGTAGAAAACTAATCCACGTAGAAGAACGGGTAGGTAAAATCTAGTATGTAGAAAACGGGTAAGTAGTAATTCCCCCTGTAATTAAGAGAAGACTCTAATTACAGACTGGTAGTGATAATGAATGTCCGTTCCTTAAGACGGAGTAAAAAATATGTTTTATGAAGAAAAATAAAGTTTCACTGAACGGTTTAGGCTGATATTTTTCATCTAGGTAAGGTACATTTATAGGGACAATTTGGAAGGGAAATAATAAAGATTTAAGATGAAAATTGACTAAAATAGAAGAATTTTGAAATTAATTATTTTTTATATTTTGTAAAAAAGTAGGGTTAACGATGCTAATGTAAGATGCGTACCTGTTGTTTTAGTCCAGGGGGCTAGGAAGAGATTTATTCGAAGGCCGCGTGTTACGACGACATGTGACGCCGCGTGGAATTGCAACACCTTCTAACTTTGCCAATCTGAGGAATTCCACTAATCAAAAACAACGCACAAGAACACCAGTAACACAGCCGAACTTTTCACAGCAAACTTACCACAATTTGTAAATTAAAACAGGAATAGGCTGGACACAGCTTTCCGTGTAAAGAAGTCTCGTAAAAAGAAATCAAAATGGAGATTGCTTGGACACATCGATACTATAGGTGTTTAATATTTCTTTCAACTAATGAAAAAAATGAATAAAAAAAAATAACAATAACATTTGTTAAAAAAAATGGCGGTGTTCGAATATTTTTAATAACACATGTTATTTCACTTCAACACAAGGTGAACTTATGTAGGTAATATTTTTATTATTCACTTTCTTTACTGCATTGAAATTTGAACCTACGCTTGCTAGATATAATGAATAATTTTATAACTAACCACGAAAATTATTCTTTCATTTTAATGCATTGAAATTTGAACCTACGCTTCCTAGATATAATGAGTAATTTTCATATTTTCATTAGAGTGACCGGCCTGAAGGTATTCTTTCATTTTAATGCATTGAAATTTGAACCTACGCTTCCTAGATATAATGAGTAATTTTCATATTTTCATTAGAGTGACCGGCCTGAAGGTAGTGCTATGTGCCGGGAAGCGGCCGTTTAATTTCATTTCCGGCTTCATCTGCATTTTTGACTGTGTACTCTATTATCTATGAGATAAAGCTCAATATAGAATGAACCACTACTTACGATAATTAAGTCGTTTAGTGTATATTTAACAACATTGATCTGCATTCAATTGTATGCTTTAAGTTGGTTAAAATAAAACACAATATAATTTTTATCCAAGGATCATGAATACAATTGTTATTTTTGGCAAATTGAATGAATGACAATGATTGAATGAATGAGACCTAAGAGACGAAAATTTATTTAGACTTGCGATTTGCATTTCTGCGCCATCGTTAGATGGAAGAAAGTGTTTGTTTCGAAGTCGTATTATGTGAAAAATGCCGAGAATAAGTTCGGATATATGGAACCATTTCGATCAATGTGCGCGCCGATGCGCCTGTACATTAGAATAGAATAGAATAGAATAATTTTTGGCAATAAAAATTATTCTATTCTATTCTATTCTAATGTACAGGCGCGGCGGCGGTGGCGTCGCAAAGTTGGCTACCTGCAAATACTGCAAGAAAAAGTTTTTATCTTATTGAAATATGAAAAGTAAACCTGTGTAGGATGCCCTTATATTTCTTATCTGTGGACCGTTCGTGTGAACGGTGAATGTTTTTGTCTATGAAAAATTGTCTGTGCTCGCTCTCTGCTAATATCAATCATTCACTCATGCGTATAAATAAATTTATCTAAGCGAGTTTATCGAATATTTATTCAAATAAAATTAATCATTAAAAATAACGATATATTTTTTTATCGTTATAACATTAACTAATAAAAAAAATTAACCGATTTTGACACCTCTAATCGATACCATGTTCGATGAAATCGTGTGGCCCGCTACAGCGACAAAACGCCAAATTTAGCAGAAAAAAAGTGCCACTTGTAGCGTAAAATAGCAAAAAAACTATACCGAACGAATGAACAATAAGGCTTAAAAGGATGCCTGAATTAAGTAAAAAACGATAGCAAAACCACTCGGTTCTACTCCTATGAAACAATTCGGTCTCCTCTATAAAGAAAATCGAGACAAGGTAGCAAAACTTTGTGTTGCCGAGTTGGCAACCACCACAAAAACGTTGCGTTCCGAATTACGCTAATTAGGTCACAGACTATAAATATGCAACAAATGAGATAAAAAAAATGATTAGAAATATAATCGTAACAGTATTTTGTAAATATTGTAAATATTGTAAATACTGTATTAGTTGTAATTTTCTTTGTGAATAAATAAACTTTAAATTTATAGCGACTGTTATATTATATAAAAATATTACAAAGTTACTAATTATTTACAAATTCCTGAAACATTATTACTAAACTATTACGCGTAGTTAGGGTAGAGAGCAAATTAATACTTAGCATTTGGAAATTAATATTCTAATCCATTCATAATGCTTTTAGGAGATAATTTCAAACTAATTTAACCGTTGAATAAATTTATTCATCTGACAAAATAATTGTCTTTCTCTTTTCAATAGTCGATGTCATAGTCAATAATTATTTAATCACTAAAATTACAAGGGTCATAGAACGTCAATTAATTCAGGGTTAAATATGCGGTGTCTAGCTTTTTCAGAAACTATTCATCGCTTATATTATGTAACACTAGGCCGTCGCTATATAATAATAATAATAATAAATAATAAATATTCACGGACACTTAACACAACGCCTTCTAGTCCCAAACTAAGCAAAGCTTGTACTATGGGAACTAGATGGCTGATAGAATACATACATACATTTTTTTTTGTAAATACATACTTATAATACATAGAAACACATATAGTGAAATAGATTAGATTAGATTAGAAAATTCTTTATTGCACTTTAAAAATCGTACAGAGGCGAGTTTAATGCTATTTAGCATTATCTACCAACTAACCTGGGCGTAGTGTGGAGATGATGGTAGTGCTTCTAATGGGAAACTTTAAAAAGAAACAACAACGCCTTTAAAACTACATTAACCTACAAAACATACTATATAAGTTGGATAAAATATACTACCTAATACACATACATACATACCTAACCTAAAAAACAATACATAATAGACTAGGATACATATACCTACTATATTATACTTAAAATTATATACATATATTGCTCAATTAGAGTAGAAAATAAGTATCATGACCACTTACCTGCCAGTTTTAGTCCTATTCTCTTTCCTGGTGGCTTTGGTAGCTCTATATGAGTCCTACGAAGTCCTCTCTCCGTACACAATCCAGAATCAGTGGACAGGGATGTCTGAGATTTGAACACTGAAACAAAATAGCCTAATTATTGTTACACTCCACATCAAGCCAGCAAGCTCGTATGAATTAGTGGCCAACTCTGGTGACGGAGTTTTTAGGCTGCCTTAAGGCCTTCGTCATGGCTTAACGACTGCTAGAGCCGAGATCGACAGTTTAGCGTGCCCTCCGAAGCACGGAAACTCTCAGATGTAAATTACACTAATGGTCATCCATCAAAATATTGACCGCGCAGAACGTCGCTTAACTTAGACAATCGGTGAAGATTGACTAAGCAAGCGATGCCACGAGCGTTCAACATCAACTCTTAGTTACTTTCGGTGTTACCAAAACCACGCTATCTTAGATTACACCCAAGAGGCACTACGGGTTTCTTGAAGTGAAACTATCAAGTTTTTAAAACTCCGTACCTACCTAACCTTAATGGCTTGTACATCGCCTAGAGTCCTTTTACCCTTACTTTTGGTCATACGAAAACCAGAGCCATTGTACATAGTACTCAAGAGGCATTACGATTCCTAACAACAAAGTCTTCATTTCAATTTGAGCGTATTCCCTTTACAACCTTTATTCCCAACCTCGCATTAGGTGCGTGCCGTTTAGGTCCGCCTCCTAAACCCAGGATGTAATACCCTGTCTCCATTGTTTTTTATCGCCCAACCACAACACAGGGAACATTTAACAAGCTTCAAACCTACAAATCTCCCCTGCCCGCTCGTTAGCGAACAACTTTTACTGTTACTGCAGTTGTAAACTGTTTGCCGTTTGGACTAAAATAATACTGTAGTGTTGTAATGTTCGATAATGGTTGCGTCTTGGGTTTTGTTAACTTACTGCAAAGGGTTTGTTTTAATGCGTAAATATAATTTAGTGAAATTACTGTAATTATTCTGTATTTATCGAAAAAAAGGATTATTATGTTTGCTTTTAGCATAGGTACCAATTATCATTTGCCAGTTGACCCCATGAAGCCAGCAGTTTGCAGCAAGCAATGTTGATTGTTTGCTTATATTTGAAATATAAATAAATATTTTTTACCACCATCTAGCAAGCCTTCATGACAGTAACAAACTAATTTGATACAACTAGAAGGAAAAGTTTATACCTACTTAGGTCTGTATTGTAACTCTCACACAGGTATATTGTCACATTTTTAAAAAGGGTATTAATCCGCTGAAAAACCACAAAACATTAAACTTTTCAACAAAAACACAAGGACACCTGCAACTTTTTGGCTTAAACGACGTGTTTCAGACTTAGAGTTGTGTAATTTCCTTGTCGACTTCTCTGAAGGGTTTCTTCCCATCAAGTCCACTGTCCGCCTCACTGTCCATTTTTATTCTAATCTGTCATAAAAATCTATACTTACATGAGTTTAAATTTAGATATTATGAGCATTTTGTCAGCCTACCTTACGAGCCTTAAATTGGTAACCTCTGATAATTTTTTAACAGTTTATTTCATTTACCTACCATATCTTGGCAGTTAAGGCGGTGTGGATTTTTCCCAACGGTCCCGCAAGTGGGCCAGTCATTGCGCTCGATGAGAATAAGCCCTCTGAAGTCGTTAGCAAGACTTGACATTTCGTTTTAAAAAAGAAGAATTGGTTCGCTCGACGCTAATTTGCGTTGGAAGTTTTGCCGCTAACTTCGTGTTTTACTTTATAGTCTAGGAGCTTTCGAATGATAATTTTAATTAGGAATATTAATTTTTCTGGTTTTGTTATTCTATTTTTTATTAAGTAGTCTAATTTTGTTTATATCCATGACAGCTATCAAAGGTTATGCTCTTAAATCATTTTTCCATTGTTATAAGTTTTTCTTCTAAATGTTCACCCTATTTGTATTGGGCTGTTGTACATTTGTCACAAAGTAAATTCGTCATTACAAAAATGATAAATACAAATAGGGTAATAGAAAAAAATACTAAATTAGCTGCTAATTTAGTATATTTTTCTTATTTCAGCCACATGATTGGCTTTTTGGGCTGCAATATTTTAAGGTAGGTATATTGATAGTTACGGTACGAAGGAAAAGTTATATAATTTTTCTTAGATTTGTATCAGAAAACATTTGAAAAGTACCCTCTGGCTCTAGCTCTATTATCATTCTCAGTTTGTTCTAGGTCTGGTTTTCTTTGTAATATTCATTACATTGTCGACTTTTGCATAAAAGGTTGTCAACTTTCATTTTATCAAGCGACTTACAGAAAAGCTTTATGTACCTACTAGTTGTCGCGTCTTCCATTAGTTTTAAGCTCAAGTTATTTTCACAATAAATTTGGAACTTCCTACCTATAAGTATTTAATGGAATATTTTGTTCTCACTAGAAACGTTAAAAATACTTGAATAAGCTAGTAATAAGCAGTAAGTACATAATCTAAAAATATATTTTTTTCGCCAACGATTTAGTAATGTAAGTAGGTATAGTAGATACACAAATTAATTATCTCCTCTGGACAACACCGCCGTTTTAATTAGATTTTTTTTAAGAGAATTACTCAGAGTCCTTTATTATTTAAATGGTCTTATTACTTATCTAAATATATATTATGTCATTTCAAAAAAAATAATTAACTTTGTGATAAGATATTCCGGTTAGTTTGTACCATTAAATTACAATTAACTTAGTTTCTGTCTCATTTATTCTTAAAATGCTAATTAATGTAAGCTCTACGAAGTAAAATGCTAGTGCTGCACTTATCGGCAAACTTGGCACAAAGTCAACTTTTGGAACAACAGCGTAATGCATTTTGCACAAAGTTACCTATGGGAAATTAGCGCTTCAAGGAAATGAAAAAGTCTATCGTTAACCTTTTTTTACCCACATAGCGTTTTATAATACTGTGAACTGTTACAGTGGCTAGGACTTAACTTACTCCCATCGAGCTCATTGATCTACCAGTGGACTGTCAGTGGGCTGGTTGGGAAAAAAAATCATGTTGCATTTTATACCTACCCAGCAAGCTACCTACAAGGGCCTGCCAAAATGAATATCTTGCTAGTCAAGGTGGTGTGGATTTTTCCCAACGGTCCCGCAAGTGGGCCAGTCAGCGGACTCGATAGGAATAAGTCTCAACAGCAAGTATGTACCGGAAAAGAGAATCGTACTGTTATTTGAGGTACGTTGCAGTGGACGATTTGAATTCGAGACAGCCAGCAAAGTTCATATGACATGACATTTTTCCATTTGAGATAAAAGTTTTCTTCGTAAATTGGAATATCTGACAACCTTAAATCACTTACGGTGACGTCATGGTCTCTACGCAGGTTAGTAGGGTATGTAGGTGAATTTAAAAGTTAGGGTTATCAAGCTAAACATTATTTTGTTAAGAATATAAACGGTGGTAACTGAAAATGAATTTTACTTACAAAACCCACATTTTGCTCATAGCTGAGGTTGCTGCATTTCATTTTTCTTAAGTTACATTTCTATTCAATTTGTGTATTTGCATAAGTAAAGGCTGCTACAAAAATGTCACTTGAACTAAAACTCCAAGAACCTTTTACAAAAAGTGCTTTCAGTCTATCTTTAAAAATATTCTCATTTCTCTTATTTTTGTAAATAAAAGTTCGACATGAATTGCCTAAACTTGCGCCAAGCGAGCAAGCAATATCCAAGGAATTCAAACGCAAATAGTAAGAATTCGGTGCAACGGAACGAAAGCACAGAATATTTACAATAGCACAGTAGTATTAAAGTTTCACTTGGTATAAAGCTTTTATGGTGAGGTAATTTTGTAAACCACAAACATTCAAGCAGAGTAACGAACACATACTTAAGATTTCCCTCACTGCGGTTTAACTACATTGATCATGGCGTGGAAAAATGCGTGCATTCAAACCATTCCAACGACCAATCCGGTGATGCTTAGGCACGTATTTTTTTCACGGCACCCTAATTAGTGAATGAACGAATGAATAATTATACTTTATTGTACACCTTACAACTAATAAACAAGAATAAAAAATTACAAAAGAAATATAGATAAACATATTAACTTGTTACTTAAGCTACCAAGTCTTCAAAGGATGGTCCTTTTTTATAGTCAAATAAGTACTATATTCAAATTGGACTTTCAGAGATTAGATGTAAATTATTATAGCCTATCTCCAATTATGTACAATGGGCGGTCTTATCGCTTAAAGAGTGATTTCTTCCGGTATTTGGCCTTAGATATTCAAAACTAAATTTAACATTGTGAATTAAATTATTATTTTAAATTGAAAATTCCGGCACTTACATCGAAATTTCTGATAGTGAATCCAAAAACCTGAAGCATAAAGTTCAATTTCTACTAAGCAGTTCTAGAGTGATATAAGCTAGATGAAAGAGGCCATCGCGGAACGCAAAACGAATACTGGCTAAGTTTCGAAGCAGCGTACAATAGAGGAACGAAACGAGCCACGGATGCTACATTACACTTTGTAGACTTGAAGAGTGACGGCGCTTTTTATCGCTTGTATGTGGTCGGATAAAGGACGAAATACTTCTTAGTTATAGCACAGGTCATTATTATACTACTTTTAGATATCTTTCATTTGGATGACAAAAGACCTAGTTTACAATACAAATAAATATTCACGGACACTTAACACAACGCCTTCTAGTCCCAAAGTAAGCAAAGCTTGTACGGTGGAAACTAGATAGCTGATAGAATACATACATAATTTTTTTTTTTAATACATACTTATAATACATAATAGAAACATCCTAACATAAGACACATAGGTAAGAAACTTTACTTTTCAAATAGCAATCATGAGTAAAATCATTTAACCAAAAAGAAACAATTTCAAACTTATGAAAACCACGGTTTTAACTGTAACCGATCACAATTATACAAAAACTCAACAAAGTATACGAAATTCATGAAATAGCACAAAAAACAGCTAAAGAATTTCGCATAGACGCTAATTCTGAAAAAACAATTGCTGCCATTTTTCATAACCTCCACATCTAACCCTGTGCCCGGAAAAACAAGGCGGTGTTGCCATCACGTACGGCAGCATGGCCTACTCCAAAAATATTTCGTTGGCTGCTTAAGCTAATAATACTATTTACTAGGTTATAGATATTTGTTTCTTGACATTTATTCGGACGACCTCTGTCTTATTTCTGCTTATTCTAAGTTATTTGATAACTTTTTTTCATCAAGTAGGTATGCTGTCTGCTTATTCCATCTTTTTTCTCATAAAAAAAGGTACAAATATTCCAGGTGTGAGACGAAATTTGAGATTCGAAATTTGATTTTCAAATCGGTTCAATAGTATTAAGGTCATGAGTGTGAATCAGAGAAGTAATTTTAATAAAATCTACTCAGAATATCTATTTTACAAAATTCTGAAACAAGATATCTTAGCATGCTTTGTTATGATTTCATGAAAGTCACAAGAAGACAGCCAAATCTGTTATATTCAAAGAAAATCACAATGATATTTTTACTTATTAGATTTTATCAATAATGTATTTACGTTAAAGATAATTTTATTTTTGAATTTACACCTCTAGCTATCTCAAAATGGTCTAAATATTTCCGCTAAAACATTCTAAAATTTTTAGCACAAAAACGACTAAACTTCAACATGTTGGTTCTACGCAAGCAAGAGCTAAAACGTCTTAAGACAAGACTCATCTCACAAGATTAACTTATGAATACCTGATGCTAAAAAGTTTTGTACCCACACTGCAGAAGAAAACAGTATTTTCAGAGGTTGTATACCTACTAATTGTACTACCCCTAAATACCGGCAACGTTACCGACCATAAAGATAATTTTAGATTCTCTTCACCACTCACTGCTGATCATCATCTCAGACCTTCAATTATGTACTTCAATTCATTTATCTGTAGTAATATTACCTTGAGATGAACTAGATATTTCAAACTGCAATTATGCCTGATAAGATGCCTCAAAACTGGTTTTGAGGTCAAATATGATAAAATATCCTCATTGGTAACTTGGAAACGGCTACACCAATTTTCACCAAACATGGCTAATAATCATCTCAAATCACATAGCTTTCTTACAAGAAATGAATTCAAATCGGAACCCTAATTTCAGAGCTATAGACTAGGGCACTGACGGACATACAACACCGTCAATATTATAACACTCCTTCTGTTTTTTAGTCAGGGGTTATACAATGCCTTCAATCTTAAAACGCCCCCTTCGGTTTTTTAGGCAGGAGTTAAAATATTTTTTTTAACTTTACTTGAACAAAGCCACGGCTGAATACTAGTGTATTATAAAGTAATAACTCGGTAGCGCTGCTCTCTCGTCTTCTCATGGCATCTCAAGTACCTAAACATGCAAAGTTAGTAAGTTGGATAAAGTTTTAACACGTTCCGGAGAATAGCGTGTTAAGGAAATACAAACTAGTATAGGTACCTAGTTTCTGTACAAGAAAATCAATATATATAAAACTCTTTTGAAGCTGACAGAGAATCAACGCACAGCCTAAGCTATAAGTCCTAGAGGTATGAAATTTGGAGGGTAGGGTCCTTATATAGTGTAGGGGCGCACTAAGAAAGGAATTTAGAAACGTCGCACTCTAACGCGAGCAACGCCGCGGGAGACGGCTAGTAAAACATAAAACTCATCATGAAAATTTAGTAGAATCAGTAGCTCAGTCAAGCAAGTTCGTATGAGTGAGTGGCCAACTCTGTTGACGGAGTTTTTAGGCCGCCTTAAGGCCTCCGTCATGGCTTAACGAAGTCTGATTATTATAAAGAGTATATAAAATATAAACTTAAATAAATAACGCTGGTTTAAACTTTTACGGTGTTTTTTTACCGTTCGAGGGTTTGCGCATCAGTTTACGAACCAGGAAAATCGTTTACCCCACTACAGGTGTCAAATCCACGGCTTAAAAATTAAACCTATCTTATCTTATCTAAGATAGCTTCGATCTTTTATTTCCGATGTTGATAGCCCGTCACGTAATCCATTACCATGGGCGAGCGTGCTCACGGCGCGTCTAATTTTATTATTTAGCTTCTTGTAGGAAAATGTCTGTGCGGCGATAACTAGTTTAAGATAAGTAAAGTGGGGAAATTGTTGCGGTCAACTTTGATGGTAGAGTTCTGAAAGAGCCGTAGGTATACAGAGTATAATCTATATCACAAAAACTTCGAGGGTCAAAGAATCCGTCGATATGAACAACTTTTTCTATGGAACCGTGCTTTAGATGGCATGATAAAGTGTAGGTCCTGGCTGTAGTCTTTAAGCCACGATGGATGATGGCGCCTTAAAAATTCCGTCACCAGAGTTGGCCACTAAATCAATGAAGTTATTTATGGAAACAGGTTCGCAAAGTTAAAAACAAAAAACAGCTGTTCCATACAATTTTTGCCTTTTTGGTTGTCATTCCAAGTTTTTAGAAGTGGTTTTTGCAACCTCCTACACAATTGGGAACCGCGAAGATCTAAAAAAATATACTACGTTTCGAAAATGATGAATGAATGTTACGTAAAATATAATTAAACTATCTGAATTATAATTTAAGGACAACAATTTGATTATTTATATCTATTTAATTGTTGTGTTTTGACATTAAAATTTTTTTTCAACTTATTTTTGTTTAATTAATTAATTAGTGTAAATGGTTGCGTGCGTGTGACCGTTCTAATAAGTTATAAATCTACAAAATTTTATAAAGAAACAAACAAATTGATAGATGTCGAGCGGTACCGTCTGCCTAAAATAATAAAACAATTGAAGTTCGGCTTATCTATTTACGAAAATAGTTTACCTTCATCGGAACAAGAATTGTTTATTTCATAAAACGTTTCAATCATTCATCCCAATATTGACCTACAGAAACTTTCTTATTTATCCTGGCAACTTTTCTTTTTCCAACACTACATAAAGAAATCTTGTTTTGTTTTGTTTGTCACGAGAAACTTCTAGAATACGTGCTGTATTAGGGTTGCCACGGAGCTGCGAATAACCGGAGTCACCAAATCGTTACTACTTAAACCTTCTAATAATCAGTAGTTTACCATTTCGTACCAAAAAAACCATCGGTTCAAAATTACAGTAATTTTCAAAAGAATATAGAAAAATGTTCCATCTTTCCTTTACAACTTTTGACACTTTATATTTGGTAGTTATTCTACTCGGTTCGAAATTATTTTGAACTCGAAACGGATTGTATTTTTTTTTAATGTGCTAAGCATTTGGCTGCCAGCACACCTGATGGTAAGAGTAGCTGCAGCCTAAGGTGAAGCACGCATAGCTATAATCCACCTATTCACTCTTTAAATAATATAGGTCTTTTTTCAAACAAATAAAAATATTCAGTTCAAAATATGTATGCCGGAGATTTGGTAATAAAAGCCGGATTTCCGGCAACATACAAACAACTCTAGTTGTAGTGAGTAAGTTCTTGCTAAATTTTTTATAGGAGCAGCTTTACTCAATGCAAAAAGTTAGCGCACAATGAAATAGTTCGTACTTGGAGCTTCAAGTTGCCATGTTTTAGGAGACGGCCAAGTTCTACGGGTTTCCCGAATTTAGTAACACAATGTTGATATTTTTTTAAAACTTAGTTTTCGAAAGCTTTTTACGTAAATGATAAGTACCCCGTTGTGAAAAGTAAAACAAATATTACCAAGAAGAATTTGTACAAGTTGTGAGTGTGCATAATTTTTTAACGTTTCTTTTTTTTATTTTTTTCAAATGAGAGATGGCGCTTTTATTTACTTTACCTCATCAAAAAGGTTACGTTGTTTTTTTTAAGCATGTAAATTCAAGAGTAAACTTTTTTGCGAAAATCTGATCAAAGAAAACTAAAAGGCGCGCGTTGCTTTAGCGTCTAGTAATCGATTCCATTATTTATCATCAGACTCCTAAAATCCATTCAGGATTTCATTAAAGCGAAAAAAAACATTGTTTCAGTCACGTAGTCTTTACTCATGGTACAGCTTATTTAGAACAGTTCATCAACTGTTGCTATCCAAAAACCTTAGAACAAACAAACGATGACTCTCTTATCTATCAAAGTGCAGATAAGAGAGAGTTTCAAAGAGTTTTAGATTTAGTCGTGCAGGTCTTTCGGAACTAAGGTTTTATCAAAATTGATGCAGCCTCTAACGGTATGGTTCAGTCTTATATATCTCAGTATTAAGGCTAAACACAAACGAGCCACCGATCACAGCCACTAGTGGCCTGCAACAGCCACTTATTATATTCTCACATAGTAAGTGTGGCCGCCATCAACCACACGTGCACCGAGTCTCTACAAATCGCATCTAAAAGGAAACAAATTGGATATTGCAGACCACCGGTGGCTATGGTTTCACTAATAGTACATAAAATATAAATGAAAGCCTGTATTTGCATTTACTGCTCAATGATAAAAATACCTACCAATCAAAAGTCACTTGACCATTCCCAGACCTTTTGCACGTTTTCTATTCCAGCGACTGTTACTTTAACTAGGATATGACGCAGCTGTTCTCAAGCACTTGTGTCTGGGACTAAAACGTTGATCCGTTACGACGCCCTCTGTTAAGGCGTTGATTGAAAAATGTTAGGTGTCATTTTTAGGGATGGCTAATAACGTGGTAGTGAAGGGTCCGAGGTGTATCAGCGAGTTAATGAAATGGGGTTCTGTTTGGGTTAATACCCTTGTTGCTACAATTGTAAGCTTTAACGGATTAAAAACCGTCAGTGTTTTTAGGGTCATGAAACAAAATGATGAAACGGAGCCCTTAGGGGTCATCCATAAATATAGTTAAAGGAAAGGGAGGGGGTCGACGAAGTGTGACTGTGTGACGGAGTGGTAGGGGTCCTAAGATTTGTGACGTCACATTTCAAAATCTTATACTATTTAACTTATTCTTATCTAAGTGATTTGAGAAGATTGCAAGAAGTGATGTCACACTAGGGAGAAGGGGGAGGGGGGTTTCACAAATGTGACCAACTGTGACAAGGACGGGGTCAAAAATTTTATGTGACAAGATTTATGGATGACCACTTATGGTGCAACTTTGTTCGTTTCTCTATTTCGTCTATGACATGGATGGTTAACATTTTATGTATAGTTTTTTAACTTGAGTCCATACTAAGTTTGTTTATTCTTGTAAAAGTTTTGTAGAGAATAGAAGCTCGAGTTGAATTCTATTTGAGATTTTTTTTTAATTGAGAATTGGCTACATATTGATAATAAGTAAACTGTAGTTAGTGCACTCTATAAACTCTTCTCGTGTGACAATTTTTAGAAATTTTTTAAGTTACTCCTATTCAATTTCACGTAGGCACCTAAAACGAGAAGATACATTACAAGCAGAAAAATAGGCATAAAAGTCATCATCTAGCTGAAGCAGTAAAATGTAACTCAAATGGAATAAAAATGCTTTAATATTTTATTTCTATTAAAATGATATATGAGAGTTTCTGCGTCATAAACTTCAAAATTATCTTCAACAGAGTTTCATCTTAATCATAGTCACTCTAGTGCTTAAGTACCTACTTAAAATACGCGAGAGAGGAAAGTAACACCAAGAGATATTTTCTGTGCTAGTAGATTTGAAAAATCTAAAAGCTTTTATTTACAAGAATTTATACTATGATAAAACATTGTAAAGTAAAATAATTGACTTTGACCTTATTTTTTAACTATAACAAAGTATCAGAAACAATTCTTTAGATAATAATACACAAAATTTTTTTTAACAGATACAGTATTGCTCATTGTATAGGTACAAAACTGACACTTTTTAGGTTATATTTTAAGTAGAGAAGGTCTCTAATTGGTCGAAACATAACTTGTGTCAAAGTAAAAACAAATTGGGTTATTTGTTATATATTTCGAATGAGAATCAGTTGAAATTGAATTTTACTATAAGTGAAAAAGAGAAGTTTAAAAAAATCTGTCAGTACAAAGTACAGTTGGCGTGAAAGATTCATTTAGAACTGTAATTTCACTTTGCATAGCTAAGAACTCGAAAGCAAAGTTTTGTATTTGACAAGGTAATCTTTTATTCATGTTCAAGTTATTTATGCGTAAGTAAATGAAGGTATCCTAGACGGAAAACTACTAACTCAATCCGTGTTATTTTATCCGTGTCTTTATTGTTACCAAAATGGCTGAAAAAAAGATGAAGAAAGAATGACGGTTTTAAAAAAAACAGCTCAAATATTTTTGCGACTTGATGATAAAAATTCTTCTTCTTTTTCTCCTCCAACTAAAAAATGGTGGAATGCAGTTTTTTATAACAGAGAGAGAGAGAGATTTAAGAATTTTTTTATGGTGCAAAGTTTTTATTTTTTGTAATACAAATATATTTTATTTTTTGGAAACCTCACGAGATCTTAGTTCAATGCGAACTATTAGTATGTTACCTACTAATTCCCACAGTTTGTACAATCGCAATATTATGAGAGAATCCGAAATAGTGTATTAACAAGAGAATTTCAAGTTGCCAAAAACTCGAACATTTCCTTATTATTACTTACTTTATTACTTAATTTGCTCTCATATATTTTTACGCAATCCGGAAAATTTCCATATAATTTTAATTCTTCATTTTATGAGAATACTAGTCTTTTATTAAATTAGGTACGTCCGCTTTAACGAGGCGTTAAACATTTGTTACGAAAGGAACATTTTACCGTTGTAATAATATTTTATTGGACCGTTGATTTTTACTTAAGGAGCCTTTGGCGAAAAGCTTTGAGCTTTTTTATTTTGTTTATCTACAACAAAACAACAGTCTGTGATAATCACTTTATTATAACTAAATTTAATTTTGAGAAAATGGCTATTAGTAAAGATGTATAATTTTGTAATAATCATTATAATGATAATTTTGGATATGTTTATGTTTGAACGAAGAGTATTTCCTCATACTTGACGTATTCTTAAGTGAGTTTGAACTAGTTAGAGATTTATAAGGATGTCTAAATTCATCATCATCATTTTATTCATGTCAATCATGTCGAGGAATTACCGGTCGTGACATTTTTTTTCACTAAGCAGAAGTGAGAAGATGACGAGGTATTGAGTGTTATTAGGAGCCTAAAGTACCTACCCATTATTTTTTTAAATTCAGGGATTAATAAAAATATTGTTTTTTTACAAAAAAAATTGTTGCTTGAAATGACTGTTTGATAATTTCGAACAAAGAACATTGATTTTTTTTTTAAATGCGAAGTTTGTTAATATGTTTTGGGTATATCATTTTCAATCCTTTATTATTAATGACTGCTTTTATAATAATGTGCACATTTGCCAAACAAACAACCATTAATTTATAATTAGTTGAAATACCCGGCTCTTTTATAATTAGTCACCATCGTGAATCATGCAACATGTCGTTGAAGGAAGTGCTAAGGGCTATTTCACACTAGGACTCGTCACCTTAGCGACGAAAACGTGCAATATCATCATCATTTTGAGAGACACTCAGATTCGCATCAGAATTTATTAAAAACTAGCCGTCGCCCGCGGCTTTGCTCGCGTTCTAGACCCTTTAGAGTGTGACTTTTTAAAATTCCTTTCTTAGTGCATCTCAAATTTCATCCCTAATAGTTTAGGCTGTGCGTTGATTATCAGTCAGCTTCAAAAGAGTTTTATATAATTGTGATGCATTTATTTTGGTTCGAAACTGTTAAAAAGGAGTTTTTAAGAAAAATTATAAGCTAGAACCATAATCAATGTAATTTTATTTTTTATAGAGTTATCTGCAAAACCAAGCTTAAATGTAATCCTATAAAAAGTTTTTGTTTTAAAGTATCTTAGGACAGAATCCACAACGATAAGCAAGCAAACAAGCAAGCAAGTTCGTATGAGTTAGTGACCCCTGGTGACGGTGATGCGAAATTTAGCTACAGATTTTTTTTTTCAATTTATTTTGACCATTATCATATCAAAATCGTTCTTTCATATGGATCTTTTGTTTAAAATGTTGTAAGAACTGAACTGTGTAAACAGAGTCTTAGCAGAAACTTATAAATGGACTGTAAGAGGAATGCCTGAAATTGACATTGCAGCCCTGTTACCAACGAAACGTCTGTCTAATTCGTTTATAATTAGCTCGAGCTAGCATGCAAAGGTTAAGAATCTTGCGGAATGTTATTTGGCATTTTACAACTAAGTGTGTGAAAATATTGATAATGTTTTCATGATATTTGGTGCAAATTGTACTTTGTGGAACTGTGCTATGACAGAGGCCATTAAAAAAAGAAGAAGAACAATTAATTTAGTTCAGTACCTATGATAAGTGCGATAAGGCCGCCCATTGTCTTACCCATTTTTTTTAAATAATATTTTTTCTGTTCTGTTACTATGGTGAACAGTAAAGAGATATCTGTCTATCTATCTATAAGTAACATAGATAATAGGCTGGTAATTTATAATAATGTTTGATTTATATGAGTTAAAATAACGTATATTCCCAGTAGTTCTTATAAAGTTCTTATATATGACAGGCGTCATGGCTCAGTCGGTAGTAGCTCTGCCTTCCGTGCTGTGGGTTGTGGGTTCGATCCCCACCGAGAACAAACATTTTGTGTATTGTAAACATAGATGTTTGTTCTGTGTCTGGGTGTTTCTATGTATTATAAGTATGTATTTACAAAAAAATAAAAAAAATATGTATGTATGTATTCTATCAGCCATCTAGTTTCCATCGTACAAGCTTTGCTTAGTTTGGGACTAGAAGGTGTTGTGTTAAGTGTCCGTGAATATTTATTATTTATTAAAGGAACCATACTGAAAGAACTGCCGAAACAAATATGACAAAATTTTTGAATAGGTACTTAAAAAAAGCATAAATTTTTAGTAGTTCTATGATTATACTAAAACTAACCACACTAACACAAATACTCTCTTAATACCCATATTGTTTGGTGTAACCCTGATTTATTATACGCCGTTCAAAATGATAATTGAACTATGCAATATGCATTGGTAAAGTGGTTGAATTATTCAGTAATTTAGTGATGCCACTAATGCGTTATATCGATGAAAATCTAGTTATGTAAATAACATAATCGATGACCACATTACTATTATTCGTATTAGTATACCTACATAATGTAATTCATATTCGAAAATTGTAAGTTAGGTACTTACTAATACGTTTTTTGTGATAGAAAATAATTGATTTAAGTAGGTTACTCAATCAGGCCTATAATTATGATTTTTATAATAATATGTAAAGAACAACAATCAACAGGCGACTTTTATCCAAGTATCAAACTTTATGAATAATTCGTCATGGTTACCAATTCGTTCCAAAATATAATCTAAATTACAAAATAAATTGACATTAAGGAGGGATAATTGGAATTATTGAAGAAATTCAACACGAAACTGACAAAAGGGATCAAGGAACTAATCTCGAAGTTTCGATCTGACAATATTGTCCGGGTGACATGACGGCGGCGTAGAGAAATCATTTTCGTTGATCCAGTGAACGTTTTCGTACAATGTGGATGTCTTCTTCTTCTTTCGTTGTTATGGCTGAATGTGGATGTCGCAAATGTACCAAAAATAAGCAAAGATGTCAATCTAAACCACTCTTATGTCACATAAACATCAAAGTGTAAATACTGGTAATCTAATTATTTATCAGCATACTTGATTATGATATAACTTTAATGAATAAGTTAAGTAATCAGTCAAATTAACCTTAAATCGCCAAGATAGGTACCTAGGTATGTGAATTGCATAACAGGTTGCTAGTAAAGCAAGAGTCTGACTAAAAAGGTTTTTTCATAAGAGGTAAGAACCACTTCATCAATTTCTCATAAAAATCTTTAATCTGATGGTAACTATCATAATATAAAATATCTAGAACATACATAATTTTACAAAGACTAAAACTCTTTTGTAAAATATTCTATGTATGTTCGTTATTTTCAGTTCGTAAAAAACTTATTATTATACAATTTGTATTATACAAAAAAGTCATTGCTCACACTGTAGCATAAAATATGAAAACAAACACAAAAAGCAATATCGAGCACATTGTTTTATTTATTTTGTTTCCAATTGTGTAAATACTGAGAGTAACTTCGAGAGCCGTGAATTTATTGGCGATACGAAATCAGAAGGCACCTGTTTCTGTATAAATGGCGAACGATTACTGGGAAAAATAATTCACTTCTGTCTGTTTGTCATATTATTATTTTGATTTTATAATACAAGCTTATAAAGCAAGCAGATGATGGTATCGAAAGCCTACCTTAATAATTTTATTTAACTGTGTTTCTATATAGGTATTATAAGTATGTATTTACAAAAAAAAATGTATGTATGTATTCTATCAGCCATCTAGTTTCCATCGTACAAGCTTTGCTTACTTTGGGACTAGAAGGCGTTGTGTTAAGTGTCCGTGAATATTTATTATTTATTATATTTATTATTTAACTGTGGTAAATTCATCGTTTAACGAATTCGATATTATTTGTAGCTTATAAAATCTGGTCTATCTTAAAAATAATCATAAAATTATGTATTAATCAAGTTTCTAAAATCTAAAATTCTAAAACTACTAGGGCATAGAAATTTAGCGCCTCACGATATCGTAAAGGTGTCGTATCGTTTTCAGTGTAAAATTGACCTTACTTATGCCCACGTATTAAGATAATTTTCACGATTGGATCTGCAGTGACTGATTCTGATAAAGTTTCGCTGCAAGAAAATTGCCTCAAATTGCCAAGAACCAGGCAGAAACTCATTTCGTGTACTTAAATTTTCAAGACCAAGAAACATTAACTACAACAAACAAATTAAACTTCTGTAAAGTACTGTAAAACCTCATTTGGATCGTATCAAACAACTCTGCAAAGTTTTAATTTAATCAGTTATTATACCCGGAAAAAAACTTTTTGGGTATATTCTCTCAAACTTCATTTTGGGTAAAATCTGGGGGTATCCGAGAGTGAAAACTTAAAATGTTGTGTTCAATTACATTTTCTAGTAAACTTAACATTTTATGAAATAATATTACTTGTCACTGGTGCTATTAATGGTGCTATTTACGTTCATTTTCATTAGTTAAATGACATTATTTTAATAAGTTTTATATCAAAACAATAGTATATTATCTTGTTTTTAAATAAAATACACTTGTAATACAATATAAATAGTTAATCTGTTAACTAAGTATAGAATTTATTATTATACAGATATTTATTTATATTTATATTTTATTCATAAAATCTTTAACTGTACTTAGTTTTTGTATGTTAGTCAGTATGTCAGTGAAGGGATATATTAAACTAACCTATGGTTTCTATCTAAATCTTCCTTACGAAAAGAGGGTAAAAATATACAAACTGGAGAACCCTGACGAAAAAAAAGATAAAAATGGTAAATGAGGTCAGTGACATTCTGCCGACCACACAACCGCAGTGTTTTCCTGAACAATTAAATTCACTCGACGTAACGTGATTTCACCCAAGCTTAGCGAGCTACTTTTTATGTGGAACGGACAAAAAATCACAGGTATGCTAAAAAACAGCTGGATCACTTTCATCCCTCCATTGCTACCTAGTCTACCTACAAGTGCGTACTTACATACGTAAGAAATTTTTTCACAAAGAAATTTAAAGAAAAAGTGTAATTAAAAAAATTTTTACATACTACTTGTTTAGGTGTATTTGGCTCTCTTGTTCCTATGTTATATTTCTAGCTGTTTTGAATGATCTCTTTAATTTACACTGTGACCGAGATGAAAACAAATTGTCGGGACCTTGCTTTCGTCACGTTCAAAACGTTCGTTTGAATTTTAATAAGAGGCTTTACGCTGCGGTTTTGATCAAATCTGTTCAGTTATGTGCATCGTTCTATGTCACTGGTTCGTTCTTGGTCATTCAGTTTTTATGAATACCTATCACTTTTCTGTTTTGTAAGCTGTCTAAATAATTTTGTGAGTAATGAATTTACAATGTGGTATTATAAAAAAAAAAAAAATATTGTAGAATATTCTACATGAATGATAAAACCAATAGAGATCCAGAGAAAAACAAAATATTAGAACCCATCCATCATCGGTGTAGTACTTTTCGATGTTTCTCTTCACATTATAAAAAAATCTTTTCTCCAAAAAAGTTACATAAAATGTATTCTATGCTACTTAATTAATTTAATTTTTAAATTTAGATGTAAAATTATGTCTTTGTAGGTTATTCGATTAAAATGGACAAAAATACCCAAAACATCTAAAATACAAACAAAAGGTTCGTTAAGTTACGCTTAATGTTTGTTATAAACAAAATATACCTAGTATTATGCTAATAATAATTATGATTCTAGTTATTGGTATTCGTTAATTGTACATAATACCTACCTCACTATAAAAATAGCACTACGTATTCGTAAGTACTTATAATAAAATTGTAAAGATTTACCTACCAACTACACACATCAAAAAAGTCTAAGCAACACACTACTTTTTTAGTATAATTTTTTTTTACTTCTTTTTATACTTTCATAGAATATCAAACCTTCTTTAAATATTCAACATCTTTGATAAACAAATTAATACTGGCAGTTTTTTTTAGTAAATTATGTTTTTAAACAATAAAAACATTCTTTTGTCCTTTTTAACGGCATTTCAAAGATGTGGTCTTATTTCTCATTCAACGAAAAAAACTTGTAACCGCAGTAATGATTGGTTGTGAGTCGCAAATAACAGTCCTGGAGGTTTTACTGTGTCATGGGGCGTCGTCATCTTACCACGGAAAAGATGCAAAGGGTTGTAGGGATGGTAGAAATTGAAAACAGTAAAGCCTATGTTGCCCGGCATTTGGGTGTTCATCGAAGTGTAATTGACCGACTCTGGAGGCGTTATTCTGACACAGGTGATCCGTCTGAACAGCACCCAGGCCGAGGGCGTAGTACCACTCGTCGTCAAGACCGATACATCCAGGTAACATGTAGACGTGAACCAAAGCGGACTGCCTAAGAGGTCGTATCAAGGCCATAAAATGCTGATGGTCCCGCTGTTTGTCCCCAAACTATGCGAAACAGACTGCGAGAGTATGGTCTACGTGCACGTCGTCCAATCAGATGCCCACAGATCCGTCATGGAAATCGAGCTCGTCCTATTTAATGGTTTAGACCACGCGTGATATGGCCGCAACAAGGATGAGACAAAGTTTTACTCTGCGATGAATCTCGATTCGGTTTCAAACCGGATACTGGAAGAATGAGGGTATATCGTCGCCCAGGAAATGCTGAACGTCTAAGATGTGTCCAGGAAGTCCACCCATACAGCAGTTCGATAGTAATGGTTTGGGCTGGAATAGCTAAGAACCGCAAAACCGATCTCGTTTTTACAAATGGCAACCTGAATGCTGAGAATCATGTGGAACGTGTGCTAGCTCCCTATGTGCGTCCATTTTCACAAACATTGGGATCGGAGTTTACATTGATGCACGACAGTGCTCGTCCGTACACAGCGAGACGGACTCAAGAATGGCTACAGGTCGAAAATGTACACGTTTTGTGATGGCCAGCTCAATCGCCTGACTTGAATCCCATTGAGCATGTGTGGGATATACTCCAGAGAAGGGTCCTGAAAGGTCTGGATGGGGCTTTAATGGAACAACAGCTAAAAAACCTGCTCAAGTTCCACTGGGACCAATTACCCTAGGAGGATATCAATAACCTAATTTACTCTATGCAGAATCGTTACCGACAAGTTTTAAACAACGGAGGAGGAAGCACGCTGTATTAGATTTAATTTTAATGCCCAGAAGAAGGTTAAAATTTAACGCGAAAGTCATATTTTTGTTTATTTTTACCATTACAAATTTGTACCCAGATTCACAGCAAACTTTTATTTGTAAAAAATCATTTTTTTAAAGAAATTTATTGAGTTTAATATGCAAATATAACACAAAAATATCATTTAATTTATAAAGTAAAGAAAGAATTTGAAATAAATTCATAAAATAAAAAATATTCAAAATTTATAGGTGTTGCTTAGACTTTTTTGATGTGTGTATATGTAAAGTATTGTACACCCGGCATGGGTAAACTGTTGAAACACTCTGTCTTTAAGATCTCTTTTTACTCAGTTTTACAATAAAATAAATGATTCTTATTTTTATTCTTATATGATTTAGAGTTTTTACGGAACTGAAAATGGAATTTTAGAATTAGTTTTAATTCATTCACAAAGTCAGTTGAGATATTATAAATATTGAATTTTTGTATCTAGGGCGTGTTTGCTTCCAACCCACACGATGTTTCCTTTCGTCGCGACAGCCATTACGATTTAGGAAATTTGAATTCAGCACAATATTGGGAAATAATATTCCAAGTGTTGGACGAAATTGGCAAATCATAGCGTCCTCGACAAGCTTAGAGAATATTGGATTCCACCGAATGTTTGGAGCAATTTTCCAAATTTACTCCGTTTCCATGAATATTAGATTTGTCGCGTTTCAAATTTATCACTTTGCACATTTTCTGGTATTTATTGTGTGGCATGTTGAGAAATTTATGAATTTCTTTATTATATTGTTGGCGATTGTAGGTATTTCGAGTGTAAAATTTTCTCGTTCCCTTTCACATTTAGAATATTTTAATTACCAAGTTTTCTTATAAAGAATAACAACAAATTCAAAATTATAGTTTAAAATTTCGATCAATAATTTGATAATCATCGATTCTACAAAAATTAATAGTGCTATTATAATCTTCTAAATAAATAAAACTCTTTTGAAGCTGACTTAGAATCAACGCACAGCCTAAACTATAAGTCTTAGAGGTATGAAATTTGGAGGGTAGTATCCTTATATAGCGTAGGGGTGCACTAAGTAACGAATTTTGAAACGTCACACTCTAAAAGGTAGAACGCAAGCAACGCCGCGAGCGACGGCTAGTTCAGTATACCAGATTAAAATTTTACCTTACCTACAACACACAAAACCTAAATAACATTAGGTATTAAGATCTTATCTAACATTAGATTACCTCAATACTTGCTAATACATATGATACAAATCTTTGCTTTCATTATGTACCTTTGTCTCGATTGTACTACAACAATGTTCTGAGGTATCTCAATGAATAGGAGACTTTTAAAGAATACCGCATTCAATTTACCAAAATTCTTGCATCATTCCTCCCTTAATTTTCTCCGAGTATCCCTAAAGATAACTCCACGCATTCACGCATTTTCGCCTCCAAAATGTAATTTTCTTTCATTTTCGCCAGTTTTTTACCTACATATATCACGGCAAAACGCGTCCGACAGATTAAAACGAAAGAGTTATAATTAAGAATAACATCGTTACAGTCCGCTGTGAAAATAACGAGCGGTTTTCACTTTATGGTTCTCAACTGAAGCGCTGTTTCATTTTCATGCAATGACACTGGGATCAAAAAACCTCATACAACAGAATTCTACTATAAGGTTGATGATACAAGGGTGATCCAAAAGATTTGTATTGAAGGCTATTTTCTATCTTAGAGAAATTTTCAGTCAAAATACATGGACCAAAATGAGTTACAATCTAGTCAACCAAGCCAAGAAGTCAAAAAGGTCGCGAGAAGACAATCTATGGAGAAGGTTATAAATCGTTCTTCCTGGGACCTGATGCAGATGATAGCGGATTTTCTAACTCAGTTCATAGAGATGGTTCTAAACCGTTCTTCCTAGGACCTAATACTGTAGTGGATTTTCTATCAGATGATGATATCTTACCGTCCAGCTCGTATCCCTGGCCGCTCCATTGTGGCAAGTCCTGATGATGCGACTTGGGGTCGCGGCTACCTATCGATATCTTCAGGCTCTTCCACAGCTTCATGTTGTCATCATTGTTGTGTTACGTCACTGTACCATTTTCACTGCCACTGTCACTGATGAATTTATCTGAAAAGAATGAAAAATACATTAAGATTATAAGATAAAACATATTTAGGTCCACGATAGCGTTCAAAATTACTTGTAACTTTTTTTAATAAAATGTCACCTAAATTGCCAAGAGTTAAAATGTATTGCTTACAATTAATACCTTCTATACCTACGCAATTTCTTTATTCAGCACTAACTTTCAGGGCTTTCGTAGCTATTTTGGTCTTGATTCGCATTTGTTTCTTTTCTTGGGGAGTTCTTCATCCCCTTCATATTGCTTGCCTTCTCATGGCATACATACATATTATATTATTATACTGAATTAATTAATCACAATTTTTTACGTAACTAATACGCAACTACATGCTTAGAAATATGTAGCACTGCTTTGGAACTGATAATTTTAGTTGTTTTGATAAACCCAAAACTAAAAGTGTGTTGACAGACTTCTTACTATGATGCGACAAGAGTCGCCCTTTCCTTGTGACTTTGTAGTACTGAGTCATCGAATATAGTACCGGACCACCTACTTCGTGCCTAAGTATACAGATGTGTGAAAACAGACCTAAAGTTACAATCTAGCTCACGTTGCTTAGCAACGCTAATCCAGTTGACCGCACATTCTGGATCCTCCACACGTACGGACAACCTGACAATTACCACGTCAGTCTTCACGAAGCCATCCACAACTATGCAGCCTTTGTAGAACGTCTCAGCACTATCCGTAGCGTGTTTGTAAGCACGTGTGTAAGCCCTCTTGGCTTGTCAGCTAACTGATTACCCTCTCTGGTTACCGTAACTAGACTTAGGTAAATAAACGGGGTAATGAGGGTAAAAAGTTTAGGGAATTAGTTTAAAACTTAGAGGATTAATTGAATGAGGTTTGAATTTGAAACAGGCTTATTTGTAGGTAACTAAAGAACGGCACACTGTTTGCATTATGATGAGCTGAGCCAAAAACGAGTTAAAATTTGAAATAAATATTAGATTTTTACGTCTCATAGTGGTGGACGCAATTGATGAACAATTGAAGGTTGTCCAGCTTCACAAATGAGTAATTTTGACTAGTTGCTTTGTAACTTTTCTAGGAAACTTATTTATAAGTATGTTTCTAATATCTGATCTATATGTATCGCTATACAAATTTTAGTGATGCTTGTAACATTTAATACGACTCCATTTATATGGATTTAAAAAAATCTATTTGTAGTTGATTTATTGTGCTGGCTGTAGGTAAGTGTGTCTTTAGACAGCATTCAATTTGTAGTCTCACTAAGATCTCATGAAAAAAAACCCAATTTTTATTGCTGCTTTGCTCTGTCTGCTGTTATTAATTATTGTGCAATATCTGAATCCTAAATAACTATCTCATAATTTTATTTTATTTGTTAAGTATGATAACAATGATTAGTAAATTAGTAGGTAGTATGTAAAAAGATAAATAATATCTTCCAAGAATTATGGTTTTCCGAAATGTCATTGAGTATCTCAAGTACTTAGAATCAAATCGTATCTCCACAATTTACAATACTGATAGCATTATCAATAACGAAGCATTTGCAATATAAATAAACCATGACAACGTCGTATCACACACTTCAGTTCAGTTAGTAAAAGTGGTGCACAAAGGTAAGCACTGGTTATTTTAAAATTAAATAAATAATAACAGAAAAAAAAGATCATAACCCCAGATATTAATTCAATACCTAAGCTGTGACTTCGCATGAGCTAAAAAATCGCCGGAACCAGATTTGACCACAAGGAAATAGTAAATTGTACTTCACAGCCAACATCATCATCATCATCATCTAAATATATAAAACTCTTTTGAAGCTGACTTAGAATCAACGCACAGCCTAAACTATAAGTCCTAGAGGTATGAAATTTGGAGGGTAGTATCCTTATATAGTGTAGGGGTGCACTAAGAAAAGAATTTTGAAACGTCACACTCTAAAAGGTAGAACGAGAGCAACGCCGCGGACGACGGCTAGATTAATATAAGTAGACCAGATAAGGTACTATACTATTATAGTCATCGTAGCCATCAAATAGACCAAAATTACTAGCACCCAAACCTGGAAAGTATTCATTTGCAGATAAATATAAATATTCACGGACACTTAACACAACGCCTTCTATTCCTAAACTAAGCAAAGCTACATACATAACATAGAAACACCCAGAAACAAAACAAACATCTATGTTTACAACACATAAATGTTTATTCTCGGTGGGGATCGAACCCACGACCCACATCACGGAAGGCAGAGCTACTACCGACTGAGCCATGACGCCTGTCAATCAAGATCAAGCATGTTACAGTTTCCTAAAGTATCCAGCACGTATTTCTTGTAATTTCACCAGTTATCTTTCAGTACCAGTTATTTTTTGCACTACAGAGGTTATCAAAAGAGTAGCTCAGAGCATTCTGTTAGTAAAATACTTAATTTTGTCATATATTTTTCTTTCAGATGAAATATACACTAGCTCTTGCCGTAGTTCTGGCTGCAGCTGTAGTCTGCGACTCTTCAATCATTAAAGCAGATCCTAGATCCAACCTCAGCGTTGGCTGGATTTCCCCTGGAGATAGGCGTTTATACTCGTGAGTTTTCTGAGAATACAGTATTTTTAGAAGGTATCTCACAAGATAAAACTAAACCAACATGGCCATGCACCGCATCTATCATTAAATAGCGTGACTTATATAAATGTCGTATGTCGTATAACATTATAAAAATTTCGGAAAGCTAATGAATAATAATTACCTACAATAGATAGCCTTCTCCATATTCTAGGAGTAATGATTTTAATCATTTCTCCTAAGGGGAGGCATATAACTCCAGAAGTAGTTCTCAAGTTGATAATAATGGTAAACTACTTTTTACAGAGGCTACGTATACCGTGCTGCCATTGCCAATGCCATCCAATCCCAGGATGTGATCTGGCGTGGAAACTCTACAAACAGAATATCAGCTGTGTATGCCACCGAGGTCGGAAGCACCCAATGGGCCTCAGCCAGGATCATCGGAGGCGGTATTGGATGGAACTACGTAAACGTCAGATTTGAATCCTATAGAAGCAGAGGATACTACTATTTGCTCGATATTTGGGGACGATAAGAGGAAAACTGACTTAGTTAGCGAATTATAAAAATTATAATTATAACTAACTTTTTTACAATATTGGTTCTTTTATTATTGGGACTAGAAAGCGTTGTCCATGAATATTTATTATTTTATTTATTTATTAGAAAGTGGGTTAAACCTTAGATGCAGGTACCTATCTACTAAATCAACAAGATTACATTATTTACCACAAATTCTGCGTGGAAACGTGAAGTTAGATAACATTTCATAGCAAATTCGTTTAAGTCATGTACGAGTATAAGTGGATATTTTCCAGCAAGATGTTATTTTGTTCCTGCCATGAGTCAGCAAACTAGTAGCCAAACAACAGAGAGTAAAGACACGTTTACAACTCTCAAAATATGGTGATTTTCTAGTCTTTTTTGGATAAGTAGGTAGCAATTTCACGAAAAAATACTATTTTCCGTGACTTTCGTAAGAATTTTTGAATTCAGAGTAAAAAAATACCTTTTTGCAACATAGACGGAGTTACTATTGTTGTGAACGTTATCCAATGCAAAAAGTTCTAAAAAAAACGTTCGACAGACACGTTGTTCGTTTGGCAGTCCGAATGAAATGTTCAGAGCATTGATGCCGAGCTCTCCCTTGTAGTGTTTTACTCTAAGAACGTTGCCAAGTTAAGGCGTTGCACTGGTACCGACTATTACCACGATACCGACGCTCACTCTCCGTGCTTCAAGCACGCTACCTAACCTATAGGAAAATTGTCTCTCCGCTGACACTACTACTCTCAATAACTAAGCCGTAGTTTCTTGTCCGTTCTTCTACGCTCTGGAACTAACCTAGTAACTTAGTTCCGAGGAACTAACGTAAAACCACCTTAATTTATAAAATGATCTTCTGAATTATATAAAATTAAATGTTCTTAATTAACTCGCGATAATATATTGGATTTTGAATAACTATTGCTTTTTCCTATAGAACTTTTGCCATGAAAAAAGAAAAAGGATTGCTGCTGACTCAGTAAAAAAAAAGAAAAGTAGTGGCTCGAAAAAAAACTGGTATCGGTACTAATGACTATAAAAGCGTTACTAATGTAGGGTCGTAGCTCTGCGGATATCGTATAGGCGTCGTCGTCGTGTCGGTGGCAGTGTAAACAGACGTAGGTATGTACAGCAAGACGGCGGTTCTGCAAGTCATTTGCAGTTGGGTAAATAATGCGTGAACGTTTGGAGTTGTTTATGGAGCTAACTTAGTGGTGTTTTCAGTGGGAAAGTCGTTATTAGCTTTATATAGCTCAAGCCTAGGGCTAAAACTAGGTCTCTTTGTTCTTTGGCCACGTTTATTAAGCTGGGCTGACCAAGTAAATATATTCATGATTTTTTTACCGAAAACACTTCAGGAAAGTAAGTACCTGTGAACCCATTAAAAACTGAATTCTATTTTTCTACAAATTGACAAGCCGATGATAACACGCTATAGGATAATAGGTATGTACGTGATATTTGATGATATTAGATAAAGTGATAGCCTTTTTTCCGGATTAAAACATAAGCTATATTTTATTGAAATCAAAGACGTGGACTTTGAGATACAGCTTGAACTTTCTAAACCAAAAGCAGCCATTTGCTACGAGGTTCATCGTATGCTGGTGACAGATATTTTGGTGGAAAGTTTTGCACGCGTACAAAGTCGCAGGTATCAGCTAGTTTTTAGATATAAGTCAACCTTTGAGTAAAATAGACACATTGGACACTTAGAGATATGAGGGAATGTTTAATGTGCCTCGGGACTACCTAGACCACATCAAGTATTCGGTGACCTAGACATCTTGTCTGTTTATTTTATTTTAGTTTTTAGAACCGCAAAACTGTTTTTTAAAAAAGGTGATTGATCAAAAATGTTTGGCGTGTTTGGTCTTATGGGTTCTCTCACTGTAATCTCTCACTAGGATAAAGATAAAGATAAAGATTATGTTTATTGTACAACTGTGTACATAAAGGTGTTACAAGCTTAAAATTGAACCAACAGTTTATCCGTTTCGGATGTACAATAATAAAAATGGTTAGAAACCAATAAAAATAACTAACACTTATGTATGTAGTAACTAAGTAGCGTACATAAACTTTAGCTTAAGTTGGTAGGTCCTACTTGTTGAGATCAAAATATTCATTTAAGTCATAATACACATTTTGGATTAACCATTTTCTTAACCGGTCATTAGTCGGTCTCACTCTCATTGATTGTACAATTCAAAGGTCAGCTATGATTTATGGCAAACAAAATCCGTCTTCGATTGATGTCTTCGAGTTTGAATTAAAAACTTCCCGTTCATTGTTCATTGATCTCTGACTGACGGGCTCACAGACCCGTGGCCGTGCAACGCCATTAACTCTTGGTTTTCTAACAAGCGGTGACCGTTATCTGACGGCCTGCATACCGAGTGTGCACATTTTACGTTTACTGCAAAGTCACGTAAACTATAATTTTGTATGGAAAATCTTCAGTTTTGTGAACTACCCTACATGCGTACAAAGTCCCGGGTAACAGGTAGTTAAAAATAGTAAAAAAAAGTCAAGCTTTACTAGGGGTTTTATTTGACTTTATTTCGAGCTATGCTAAAAATTACTTTTCAACACACTTGCTCATAAAGTGGCTCTATGGTCACCGCAATTAGGCACATAATGATACCCATAATCAAACTGTGACTTTTTCATTGCTATAACTCACTAGTGAGTTATAGATTTTTTTTAAATTTTATTGGTTGAGTAGCTTTGTTACTAAAAAAGTTTTTATTCAAAAAAAAGATCGTGTTCAATAGAACAAATAAATGAATGTTCCTATTGCTTGCTCATTTCATGCAACTTGTTATTTAAATAGATAATTTTAACTCGTACGTGTTTAATAAATAAAACTTTCACTCAAATATAACTTTTGTTTTCTCTGTAATAAAAGAAAACTTTAAATTCCCCATTTTTTACGTGGCAGAATAGGCGCAAACACTAAGCGCGGAAAATAAATAAAAAAAAAACCTCATCCCTTTAGTCTGTGGCCGATCGCAATGCGCGCGCATAGGAAAACTGATTATTTTTTCCCACCATAGCGAAACATATTTCACAACGCGTTTTCACTGTTGAAATTATAGTTATTTTATTGTTATTTTATTCACAAGTGTGTTGAAAAACGTCGTATGATACACGTGTGTATTGGTGATTACCGTTCTCGGCTTTCTTAAGACCCTCGCCTACGGCTCGGGTCTCAATGGCACCTCGGCGGTAATCACCAATGTACCACACTTGTACCATAATGTACTATTATTATACATCTTTTGTAACAATATCCGAAACCATGACTGTTACGTATCAGGTAAGTAACCCCTCTTGCATTGCCAGTATAATGTCACGTAGCCCGGAGAGTACACCAAGTAACCAAGGAAGCCATAGGTTGTGAAGTTGTTATCATCAACAGAATATTAAGTTCGCCGCTATTTTAGAAAATCAGTTCTTTGGTACTGCAATTCGTAGACAAACGACTTTGAGTGATTACTTTCTTGAACAATTTCAGTTTGCAGCCTTTATTGGTAATACCTAGTAGGTATACCTACACCTACCTACTAACGTAGAGCGTATAAATAAAACTGCATTAGATCTTTATAGAATACTTCATTTTTTAATCGATAGTTTTCGCTTCAAACCTCAACTCAATCGAGATCGATTTGTGTTTGGATAAGGTTTAGATTGAAACTAGCTCTAAAAATATTGATATAAATAATGAATGGTATAAGTTTCATTGAACTTGTCCAGTAGTTAAGGCGTGATCCGCGAACAAACAAACAGACAACAAGACAAACTAAATTTTTTAAATCAGAATCGTTTATTCAGGTAGATCTGCATATTTTATTTTTAGATTTTGGCTTTTTTACAGTTTTATATTAGTATATATTGATAGGAGATACCAGAATCCGAAACGGAAAAGAGAACCGTAACACTAGTGTTTTGTAGACACAGATGATAACTTCATATTTTACGAGCACATAAACGGAGAAGCAAACAGGGGCTGTAGGCTAAGATATTTTTAGTATTAGATGCGTTACCTGCGATCTTTAAATGGTTAGGAAAACAGTGGTAATTGCCTGACTTCTACGTTGACCAATTTTCGAAGTTGCGCGTTACTTTCGAGCTGCGGGTGGCAGCACTGCAGCTAACTAGTGAGCATTTTTCTATTTCTAGCAAAACATGTGAGGCGTTTATCGGCTAAACTAGTGAAAGTCAAAGTAGAAAATCTTTTTTTAGTAAAATCACAGAGCTCATGTAGTTTTCAAAGTTCCTCTTATTTGATACCTAAGTATTGTATATAGTACTTATAGCTGCCTACAGCATCAGTACCAATACGTTCCTAGTTTACCTACAGTATCTGAAAGTATTGGTAATTTGGTATGTGGGTAAAATAATATTTGATTTGGAGTCATGTTTTGGCGCGTCTAGTTGTACAATGGCATTGGGCTGTAGTGTTACGTCAGCAGAATTCAGTCGCCCGTGACCTTGGTGTTATTTACAAGGTTGTAACGAGGGGTGTTCACCCTTCTTGGTTCGCGTTAAGGTGTGATGCGACACCATACTTCACGTGATGGATGAAAACAAGTTACGCTTCTAATTCTGATATCCTAGTACGTAAGTTGAAAAAAGTTTGAAGGTCATCCGGGCTGAAGGAGTCATGTTATGTTCCGTCAATGTCACTATTTCGTCACAGAATACCTACGATTTAGTATGAAAACTGTTCAGAAAACCTGCCAGGCGGTTTTTGTGATTAACGATTGCCCCCTGATGTTCTCTTATGAATGAACTAGAAAGTATTTTAGCTCAAGTAAGTACCTACTTAGACAGTTTAGACAGTCAAGTTTAAGTCTGCCTTAAAAGCAAACTTTTCGAGGTACCTTAGAGCAAAAAGTTTAATGTTAAATTCAGGTACATCTTGCTAAGTGTTTCGATGGAGACAGAATGACGTGTGATTGATTTTGAAACACATCTTTGTTTCGTTTCCTCTTTACGCAAAGTAAAATTAAAGTTGAAAAGAGCTTATTTCTAAAGATCTGAAGTTGCATAAGTAACTTTTGAATTTACAGCCACCTAGTAAAATTTTCAATAAAACATACATATATTATGTAGATATTATATACACAGTGGGTTCGCCCCGAACTGAGATCTCGGGATGTTGCCCAAAAACGCGTAGTTCAAAAATTTTATTTAGGTATTTCTATTTCATTTTAATTACACGGGTACCTCTGTACGTACCTACCTACTATTCTTAGCCAAAAATCAACGTTAATCGTACTGTTCCGTTTTGGGTAGCGGGCACTTCTAATTAAAAATGTGTTAAAAATATTTTCAATGTAAGACAAATAAAAAACAACTTTGCTTTTAATTAATTCCAAGTTTGTGTACTTATTAACAAATATAAACAATTTTCCATAAATTAATAAGTGTTCAACAAAATAATAAGGCCTAAATACGAAATGTCAAACAATAAACCGTAGGTAATAAATAATGAGAAACATAATAGCATTTTGTAAAATCCCATTTCCATTAGCAAAAAATACAAATGGACATTTTATTAACACGAATAAAATGTTTTCATACTGCTACCGACACGACACCGACACGATATACGCAGAGAGCTAATCTCAGGCATTTAGTACTGGAATTCAATACAGCCCGTGTCTTGGGCACACTTTAGATTTGTACTGATTTAGACCAGTTGACTTATCTATAAATCGTTTGCAATGGTTTGTAGATAACTCAACTGTTTCATTGTGTATTTTGTAAATACTGTATCAATCTTTATTTTGATTGTGAATCAAGTTACTTAATTACAGGTAATTACAGGTGTAATTACAGGTGTAATTACAGGTGTAATTACAGGCACATGAGACTTCAAGATCTTTACGCCTCAGAGTGATGGACGCAGTGCATTGCCTTACAGGGCATGTCCTCATTGGACTTGCTCTGTGAGGTAATGCATTGTTATAGGCAGAAGTTACTACTTAACATCAGGTAAGCTATCAGCTTGTTCCATTACTTTTATCATAACAAAAAAAATATTGAAGTACTAGAAGCTTTCACACCGTGCAAGCAATAGGCATCGATTCCATCAACTAATTGACAACATAAGACCACGGTATTGTCAAATATATAATAGACTAGCCGTCTCCCGCGGCGATGCTCGCGTTAGAGTGTGACTTTTCAAAATTCCTTTCTTAGTGCGCCCCTACACTGTATAAGGAACCTACTTTCCAAATTTCATACCTCTAAGACTTATAGTTGAGGCTGTGCGTTGATTCTCTGTCAGCTTCAAAAGAGTTTTATATATGTTGATAAGTATCGTCTAGTATATTATTATAATCTGTGGTATCGTACATGTGTCGGTATCGGCTAGTATGCCTACGCCCAATCCAGGTGGAACTCGTAATTACTTGCAGAGATAATTCGGAAAGTTCCCGGAGTTTTGTGCGCGTCTGTTCGACTGATAAGTACTTTTGTTTCGAATTTACGTAATGTTTGGCTAAAAAGTATCCGCTGTAGAAATCGATAGCTGTACTCTACTGTATCCGATCACGAATTGGTTTAAAGAACTTTATTATTACTCATAAAAGAACTTGACAGTCCGCTTATAATGAGCTTAAATTATAATTTTAGTAAGTAGGTAAAAAATGTAATGTTAGGTTAGTAGTAGTCTTTTTTTTTATGTCATAACTGGCAGATGAGCAGGCGGGCCACCTGATGGAAAGTAGTCACCGCTGCCCATGGACACCTGCAATGCTAGTGCGCTGCCGGCCTTTTAAGAGGAGATAAACCAAAAATTCAAAAAAAATTCTTTATTTCCGAAAACCCGCCTTTTGAAGGACCTCATCTCGAAACTCCGTGGGAAAACCACTCCGTACTCTCCGTAGTCTTAATTATATATTAATAAATAAAATAAATGTAACAATCGTAAACGGATCGCAACGCAACGCAGCGACTGTCAGATTTCTTCGTAATCTCTGTAAGATAGATAGAAAACTCTTAATTGTACACCACTTTTACGAAAAATATAAAACTAAGAGTTCATTATTCTTATGTGAAGTACAATGGGCGGCCTTATCGCTATGAGCGATTTCTTTCAGGCAACCTTTAAGGTATGTTAAGGTAAATGCTAATACCAATTATAATAGGTACCGTCAGTACATACTGGATACTTTTTCCCATCTTTTTCGTAACTCATTCTGTAAGATAAATTAGTATCGGTACTAAAGTAGGTATATAGTTAACTAGCCGTCGCCTTTAGAGTTTAGTCGCGTTCTACCCTTTGGAGTGTGACGTTTCAAAATTCCTTTCTTAGTGCACCCACACTATATAAGGATACTACCCTCCAAATTTCATACCTCTAGGACTTATAGTTTAGGCTGTGCGTTGATTCTCTATCAGCTTCAAAAGAGTTTTATATATATTGATTACATGCTTATTCAATTTAACCGTCACAGAGTAATTATTCGCAACCCTTATTAGAATATGTTACTATTATATTCAGCAAACAAAATTCGTCAACCATAAAATTTACCACGAGTAAATTCGTCAAGCGTAAGTATTATGGTCCCAGAGGATGTGTTTAGGGAAGTTATTGGTCGTAAAATGTTTGAGGTCTGTGAATGGTTGATAAGCTAATCCCGCACGACCACGTTTGTATTTTATGATAGTTTGTTGTGAACTATGGAAATGTCTGAGATATTCAAATGAAGATTGAGTTGAAAAACGTTCTAGAATAAGTTGCATTCAATCAGTGTATTGAGACTTTTTTTTAATATATTCCTGAAATCCTCACTAAGAAACCTACCAGTAGTAACTCCCTATCAGTGGGGATTTCAGTTTTATTTTCAGAATTTCCCACGTTTTAATTTCCAAGTTTTATTTTCAGGATTTCTGGTCACAGTGTGACTTGGGTGTTACTCGTTAGAAACTTATCAAACTTCTTCATTCTCAATACGGAATTCTAAATCGTGTGCTTATACGGCAAGTGGCCTGTTGGTGGATAATTTAATTATTAAAATTTATATATTCCAGAAATCCCCACCAAGAAATCCCTATCAGTGGGGATCTCAGTTTTTGTTCAGAAATCCCCACTGCTATGACGTAGCATGTCTGCAACATAGCAGTGAGGATTTCTGGATTTTTTTTCCAGAAATCCCCACTAAGTATGTGGTCATATTAAAAGCCTTTCTTTATCCATTGAAATTGGCTGAGTTTATACTTCTCTTTACTAAAGTTAAATTTAAATAGTTCTTCCATAAACAATGACTTAACTATCCAATACTAAACAAACACAAATAAATAGGTACCTACGCCTTGACTTACTTACTAGGCGAGAAACTAAGGCTCGCGACTAGCTTCCAAGTACATTGTTATAGGCGAGAAAAAAACAAATAAAATCATAAATTATGATTATATTTTTTCTACTTTAATTAGTTAATTAATGTAAGCCTTTCCTGTCGTTTTGATAAGTGTAAATTAGGTATGAGCTTAAATAAGTTGGTACACGCATAATATTCCTCTTAATTGGGTCGGTTTGGGTGTGTTTAAAATTAAGGCCTCAAATTAATTAAACCTCGTGACTTTCTTGGTCACCCTATTTAGTTCATAAAGGTTTTAATAATATGAGCATAATTAATGTAAATGTGATTTATTTATCTAATAATACACATAATATTTTTATTCGTGATTTTGCATGCGTTTCAGCAGAAAAGGATGATTTTTTTTAATAAAAATAGCCTTTCTGTAGCCTGTGTTTTGCAAGTAGTTACCTACTTATACGATTGCATTTGTTTGAAAATATTATTTAGATTTTTATTTTCTAGTAAAATTTACCATTCCATATCTAAAAAGATGAATTTTTGAAAGGCCAATTAGGTCAATACAAATATTTATTTCATCAATCACCATCACATCAGTTTTCATGCAATCAAATAAAGAAGCATTAGCAACTGACGGTGTATTTATTCTAAATTGCATTTAAATCCAATATATGAAGGTTCATTTCGCAATAAACATTACACTACATCATAACATTAAATTGTTACAAATCTTGCGACTGAACTTAGTGATTCATGCGTTGGAACGTAGCCAGATTAATTGCGCTTCTGAATTATCTTAAGCTTTACTTGTTAATGTTTTCTTGTTAATTTGTTGTCTGCAGATAACAAATTTTAAGTTGGAAAATTGTGAAAGATACCTTATTTCCAAAATGCATATAGAAAATTTATATTATATTTTATAGACATTTCAATTTATCTGTGATTAGCTTCCTGTGTAGATAGCACATGTCATGTTTAATCTCGTCTCTTGTGTTAGTTTGACCGGTTGCATACAACTCGCTCAAACCGAATGGACTCCTCATTCAAATTCATAAACAATGTAGGTTGGATTGAGGCGCTACGCTAGGTGAATATTGGTGGAAACTGTTTGAGAGATTGTTCAGCCTCTGTTTATGGTGCTGATAATAAGACTGGTGCAGTTTTCGCGCTTTCGACTATAATCTCAGTAGATGGTGTATTTTACCCTCTACTTAATTGCAGTCAAGCTAGCATCTATATATAAAAAGAATTTTAGCTCTTGTTTAAAAAAAATGGTAAGTTGGCCGGTCGCGGAAAAGTCCCACTGAACATATTCAGTTCAGTGTCAGTCACGAATGTCAAATTACTTCCCACTCGTCCCACTAGTGGGACGACCCAGTGGGACGAACGAGAATGAACGAAAAATTAATCTAAGTCGGTTTAAAACAGCACCAGTCAATAATGGGCAGCGTTCGTAATGAGTCACTTAGAGTGAAGAGATTAGGTTTCATTGACAGGACACAGTGATTCACAATGCTGATGCTGGCTGCAAGCCAAAGTGAAGTGCTCTTAAACTGTAATACTACTGAGTCTACTGACTAATAAAGCCCTTTTATGCATGCACATATACAAAAAAAATGCTTGAAAACAGCCTATAGTTTCTAGGTATTCTTCTAGGCTATAGATAGACGATTATCTATAATTCGCAGATAAGTATCTGCGAATTATCCATAAAATGCTGCGTACCTGCTTTATATCGATAGGATTTCAACGATGAGAATGAAAACAAAAAATCCCTATTATTGCATAGCTTAACTCGCAGGTAATTGGCATGTTCCTATTTTTCCGACGTTTATTACCCATTCTATTCAAAAAGTATTGTTATTCGTATCAGAATATTAAATAAGGAGGATAAACCCGAAACGATAGTGCAGGTAAACGTAAATAAGGTCGGATAAACTGCTTAGGTACCTGTGTATTATGTACTATGTTGGCGGTTCGCCAATAGGTACGTTAACATTGCATAAACGTAACATTATTAAAATTTCGGGATTTTCTAACGTGGCTTTGACCCAAGAATATTTCAAAAACAAATAGAGAATTATTTTTGGAACCCTGAATATTTTTTTACAAAGATATTTTGGATAATGGTAGTGGATTTTTTTCGGTAAAAAAGTGTACCTAAGTCGAGATTTGACCAACACAAAGAGATGGATACTTTAAACTACCAAAAGTCAGTCGTTGATTAATATGTTGTAAAAAATTTAATAGCTTCAATACTGCATGTATCTGCAGATACATGCAGTATTGAAGTTATTAATTTTTTTTTTAATTTTTTTATTTTTTTTAATTTTTGAACAGGGTACCTACATTAATGCACACAGCATGCTGTGTACATTAATGTAGGTACCCTGTTCACTGGGCGCGGTATACATACATACATCTCAAACCTATTGGTATACCTACTTATGTCGGTACCTAACGAAGTCAAGATCCTATTCAGAATAGTCAATGGTACATCCAAAACATAACATTTTTGAAGTAGTCGGCTCATCAAACCAATTTGAGCTTTATTACAGTTAAAATAAAGATGAAATCTATATGTAGGAAACCCTGAATGTTTTTGTTTTTGTCTAGTTAGCGCAAGTTTTGTAATGAAATTAGGGATCAGCTTCATTCGTCGGGTCGTTTGTTTACATTAATTTTGTTGATAGAATTTCTTGTGGCGGGTCTACACTCTCGACGAAACTCTGAATAACTAGAAGATTTTTGCCGCTCGTAATAATAAATTCTAATACAAAATAAAATGCACGGTTTTTAGAGCACTTTCTATCACTTTTGTCAAATTTTCTATAGAAAAGCCATTTCAATGGATATTAATATTTAAAAAATAAGTGCAGTAAACATAAGTTTCGATTAAGATTTCTTCTATGATCTAGTAAAACTCATTCGAACGAACCTAATGTGAGTCAGCATCTAAATATAAAAATAAAAACTTTATTGTATAAGCAAAAGAGAAATTACATCCAAGAAAGAACGTAAAAATAGAAAGTACAATGGGTGGCCTTACCGCTAAAAGTGATCTAAATTAAAGTTATGATAAAAATACCCTTAGGTAGTATGTTATTCATAAGATTTTTTTCTCAGAGATTTTCGCCGAGAGTGTGCTACCGGCATAAGGTTGACTACTGAAACATGATTTAAAACAAAAAATTGGGTATTATACTTGGCATTAGAGAAAATAATTCCATTTTGGTTTATCGTTGAGATTTTTATAAATTATAACATTGACGGTTGAATTACTGCTGTTGAATGAATGACGAGGGTGAATGAATGAATGAATGAATGAAAATGCTTTATTGTACGTAGGTACACCTTATAACTAATATGTGTGTGAGGGTGTTTTGATACAAAGTAATATTTGTAACACAAGTCAAGTCAAATTAAAGACACGTGTAATGAGACTTTTTAATGAGTAGAAAGGACTCTTTTACCAACCAGTGGGAACAGGTAGGTTAGAAAAAAAAGTATTTACATTACTATTTATTTCCCAGAGGTCAAAATCCATAAATTTTATTTGTTAAAATTCAAGGTATTTTTTTAAGTATGTATCTACTTCTAGGTATCCCAAGTGAATACGTATAAAAGCGAAGAAAAGAGAGAAATTCATTCGCCATATTGTTATTATACAAGTTGAGAATAGTAAATTTTTAGATACAATAGAAATCTTTTTTGCAAAAGAAGATTCCTTTTTATTATAAAACAAATTAGAGTTCCGTTGGATGATACTAAACAATTTTCAATAAAAATATTTTTCATTTGGTACAGTCATCCAAATATACTTAGATAAATAAAAGAAGATATGAATTAAATTTACTTTACTTATAATGAAAATTTATTATTTTGATTAGAGGTCAAAAATGTAGCCAGTAAATTGAGACTATGTACCTAACTTAAAAATGCTCAGCCTTCTCTACACGTAGGTATAATTATAATATTGCTAAATAAATAAATACTCTTGGACATAATAATATCACACAACGCTTTCTAGTCCCAAACTACGCAAAATATATGCTAAGTAATAATTATATCCTACGTTATCAATGTCCATTTTAGTAACTACAATTTTATAAAAAAAATCGTGAAAGGTAATATATATGTTTTATCAAAAAAAAATTGTTTTTGTAAAAAAAATTACGGTGGTTAATTTTAAACCATTTATTGGTAACTTGTTTTGTCGCTGACTGTACCTCCGCTTTTAAAGAGGTCCGGAATGCGGAAATGATTTATTATAATCGATTGTTTGCCGGAAATCTGCTGGAGAAAACCATTTTGTACGCGTAATAAAATTTATAATAGTGAATTATTTATACAATACGCGAAACCAGTGGAAACTAATACTAACTATATCCTACGTAGTTTTCCTGACACCTATCCGTAGTGTTTTCAGCTTATTTACCACTTTTCATTTTTAAAACTTGTTTCGAACAAAATGTTGTTTAAATAAAATAATTCAAATGCAAACTTCAAATAAAAAAAAAAAAAAAAAATTTAGTCTAACATAAATTAAAAAACAAACTCTTTTACAAAATCCTCCTTTTGCGACGCATAGACGAGTAAAAAATATTAAATACAGAAAATACTTCTAATTAGGGGTATACCACACTGTCACGATATATTTTTATAGTTGTCACCGTTCCCCACAACCTTTATCTCTCAACATCTCATCTCGTCACCATCACCCTATTTTCGTCATTAGATCCCCTCTCGGCTGTCACAGTACACGCAATGTAATATTTTAATGATAATTATGCCCTCCCAGGGAGACGAAATTATTTACGAGATATAAATTTACGTACGGTGTAAGGCTGTTTTCATACTACCACCGACACGACACTTATACGATATCGACAGGGAATTATAAATTTCATAAAAGGTACCTCCTAGACGCTCTCACACAGTATTAGCGACTACATCAATAACCATTTTTTGTTATGTTTTTACAGCGTCTGGGATGAAACCAATATTTTTGATCGAGAAACTAACAATTTTAAATATCGTGTGGGTGTCGATATCGGCCAGTGTGTATACGCCTTATAACATACGTATTAATTATAATCAACTGAACATAAATTTTCTCCAAAAAATGATAATAATGCCGGAAGTAATAACTTTAATTTATTGTTGATAAAAAGATTCTCAATATGTTTGAGAATTTGAAATGAATATTTTTACTAAAAGATATCATGTTTTACTTAAATAAGTAATATTACAGTAGTAACTAAATTGTAATGAAAGCATGACATATAAATATCAAAAGAGAAGAAGTAACTCACGAAATCATCAGAATTCTTGTTCTGTGTCTGGTTGTTTCTATGTATTATGTATATAAGTATGTATTTACAAAAAAAAATGTATGTATGTATTCTATCAGCCATCTAGTTTCCATCGTACAAGCTTTGCTTAGTTTGGGACTAGAAGGCGTTGTGTTAAGTGTCCGTGAATATTTATTTATTTATTTTATTTTATTCTAGTAAATTCTTTAGAGGAAACATTATGTAGGTACTTAATCATACAAAATTTTCTCTTGGTATAAAATTCAAACCTATCTGAACTTTTCATTCACCCACTGCACCACAAAGATCTAAAGTTTCATGATCATAATTTCAAACTACGAATTTAATTAAACTGAAACCGCCAATCCCAGAATCATAAGTTAGATAGAGACATTAAGAGAGAAAAGCCTCAACCGCCTCAGAAAATTCAAACTTATAATAAAAGACAATGAAACAGAGGATACGCAGCAAAATAAGGGTTTAATCCAGGAGTTGAAGCCAGATGGCAAGCACGTTCCTAAACTGCCATTACAGATTATGGCAAATGTTGCTCAATTAGACAACAGCGGGGTTCAAACAAGTAACAGTAATATTTTGTACTGTAAACTATTTAAAATGACGGCCAAAGTGGTCTTTGAAAGGGTGAGAAATTACGACGAAATTTTGAGAATGCAAATTTGTGGAATGCGAAACGAGATAGTTGCTGAATTTTGTTAGATGATAAATGGGTTACGGTTAAGTGTTGGTTTGTTTATTTAGTAACATTATTTAAATTCATATTTATCACAGACATTTGAGGTTTAAGTGATTCAAATCCCAAATGGTTATATAAAACAAGGATGTGACGGATGACTCGTAATTAACCAGCTAAAGTATAAAAATGTAAATAGCTAGCAGAAATAGATACCTTTTTTGTATTATATAAATAAACTCACTAGGCACTCGATAGGTTTTTTGATGCTCGCTGAGATAGCGCTAGACGAGGGGCGGAAAGGTGTTTATAAGAAGAAAGAAAAACAAATAAAGTGTGTTCTGTACAAGTTAAAATAATATTTTATTTTACTACCTACATACAAAGTAAAGAGGGAAATATCCCATCCCTCACAATGGAATTACCTACTTTGAATTGATTTGATTATACTTATTAATTTATTTATTTTTACCAGTGTTCTACCGACTATCATAAGTTTAACTTAACTTTATACTTTTATTTTATTTTTTTATTCACCTATAAATTAATAAGTCCTTAGGTAAAGTTAAAGTGAGCATTGTACAGTTTTTGTGTACATTATCATCGATATAATCAAACATTTATATTCCACAGACAAATAATATTAATATTATTCGTACAATAATTAAAGATCACCCCGATAATGTTAAACACCGTGGTCCCACACTCATAAAGGCGTAATTACACTACGACAAAAGCGATAAGCAAAATCTCGTCAGAGTAATAATCAAAACGATAGCCTGTCCTAACCCTAATAACGGATAATGGATGAGAGCCCTTAGCACCAGATAATATCACCACAGATTAACAGTAGTATTTTCATTCAGAAACGTCACTTTTACAGATGTGACTGAAAATGACACCTGTAATGAAGGTATGGAATGGTAGACTTGACAAATGACTTGACTTGACTTATAATAATACAATTATATCACTTGACATTGGCAAAATTGTCTGTCGAAATGACGGACAGAGGCCATTATTGAAGAGAAGAAGAAGAAGAGTAAGTAAAAGTGAATAAAAATAGACATTTTGATATTCTCAAATGTCTCTAACTAATTAGCGGAGCAATCGTAGATGATTTTTATTTTTGGGGTAGGATTTGCACAATATTATTTTATCTAAAAAATACTGTTCTAGAATCAATTTGGTCATTGATCTTTACAACATCACAAAATATTATAGATAAAAAGAAAATTGTGAAAGAATTTCTAACACATCGCAATAAAGGTGATATTACAATAACATCCGATTAGGAATGGCACAGATTATATCTCCAAAACGTCGTGTCGTAATTTCCTCCGTGTATTGGATTAGCTTCGTCCATATGGATGAGGAATCAACTGTTTCTTAGAGATTTTGGTTTTGGTAGCTTTTGTGTAGACGTGACAATCGCGAAATAGGTTAATGCTTTGTATGTCGACCTTCTTTAGAAAATAGTCAACAGACGTTCTATTTTCATGACCTCTATCTACAATTTGAATCATGCTGTAAAAAGGAGTAGTATTCTTTCAGTTTGGTACTGATTTGGACCAGTTGAGCTATCTATAAATTATTTGCAACGGTTTGTAGATAGCTCAACTGTTTCATGTGTATTTAGTAAATATTGTAAATACTGTATTAGTTGTAATTTTTTTTCTGAATAAACTTTTTTTTTGTTATTTACATATTAAAAAATGCTAGGCCTGTTACAAGAAATTATACATTACCTATATAATAATTGAGAAATAAATGAGCATAAAACTTATTATTTATTTGAACTCTGATAAAATATAAAATTCAAATCGCCTAAAATTAACTAGACCAAAATAAAGTTCCAAATGTCGATCATAAAATAAAAATCTATACTTATTCAAATAACGCAATAAGAATTTACTCGTAGGTACTTTTCAATCGCATTGGATCAGAATTCAAATTACTATAGTCAGTCAAATACGAATTGGTCAACTAGGTTCAATTTACCAAAAAGAGGCTTCGGGTTAAATAAGGTTCCTGTGCGAACGAGAACCACAAATTAACCGCGTTTCTGATTACCATTAGGAAATTCGAGGATGTTATTTACGTTTGAGTTGGAAAAGCGACGGCGAACAACGATGACAACTTATTTTCAAGCTAGGTTACTAGCTGATACCCGTGACTTCGTACGCGTGCGAAACTTTGCGCTAAAATATCTACCAACCATAATCTTTAATTTTAGTTTTTGGCTTTTTTGCAGTTTTATAATAGTACTAGCCGTCGCCTGCGGCGTTGCTCGCGGTCTACCCTTTAGAGTGTGACGTTTCAAAATTCCTTTCTTAGTGCACCCCTACACTATATAAGGATACTACCCTCCAAATTTCATACCTCTAGGACTTATAGTTTAGGCTGTGCGTTGATTCTTAGTCAACTTCAAAAGAGTTTTATATATATTGATGATGATGATAGATAGATAGATTTTTACTGAATCAAGCCATAGGTATCCAGATTATCTTGTCAATTGCCCATTACCAAATGAGCCATCAGATATCTGTACCCCACATCTTGACGACGACTCCAATTGCCTCAATGGATACGGGTCAATTGTTTGATGGAACTACATTTTGATACCGAATAACTACGCCACTTCAAACTTTATCTCTTTGTGATAGGAACAGAAATCGCTTGGAAGAAGAAGAGTCGGTTTCATCAATTGGTTCACCTTGTTTATCCATTAGGGTTATTTAGTGATGAATAATGTAATATTTTTATTAAGTTATCATTATTAAAGGGGTGTTTCGGGGCTTTTTTAACCGACTTCAAAAAAAAGGAGGTTCTCGATTCGGTTGTATTTTTAATTATCCTGTTTGGTCCCGTTTAGGATCTTGGTAGAGTTGATTAATCCACAGAATGAAATCTTTTATGATCTCAACAGCTAATGTAGCTTCAATGGATCAATGGACAGATTAATTAATGTTCTGAGGTGTAATTGAAACGCTCGCGGCGTAGCTTGCTTAGTCAATCTTCACCGATTATTGCGCGGTCAGTATTTGGATGGGTGACCGTTAGTGGCGTTTACAGCGCTTCCGTGCTTCCGACGCACAGACAGTCTCGTTCATCTGTGTTCGGAGGTCATATTAAACTGTCGATCTCGGCTCTAGCAGTCGTTAATTTATTTATTTATTTACTAGCTCAATAACTAGAACGGCACAAATAACCAATTGAGTACACTAGTTATTTTAGGTAAGTAATAAAATTAATAAAAAGTTAAGGTCTCAAGGCGGCCTAAAAACTTCGTCATCAGAAATGGCCACTAACTCATACGACCGGTCTAAGCGATATTAATGATAAAAATGCAATTAAAACTAACGTAGTAGCTAAAAATGTTTTATCATTACGTGAGTAGGTATACATAGCTTCAAAAATTCACGTGTTTTTAGTAGGCACAAAAACAAATAGAAATATATTCAAGCTAGAAAAAAACTCACTTGGTTTTGATTCTGAATTTCAGACACGACAGTTTATTAACATTTCAACAGTTCTACAACCTGAAAGCGTCTCTTGTACGCCTGGACAACTTCTGAACATCCACTTCAACTAAGTTTAAGAGCCTTTACACATGCACACGGCTGCTGTCTAAAATAACCCTTAATCTTGCTATACTACCACAAAAAATGTCGCAAGGAAAAGTATCAGAAAACGATACGTCTATGTACCGGTAAAATCTTATTTTAGTAATACTAAGAATACGTAAATACGTACATACCTACTGATACATTACCTATTACACCTAGTGAGTTTGTCATCAACTCCGGTTTGCTAGCTTACGAGACGAACCGCAATCACTTCGAAGACCGTGTACTTGTGACAAGACGCTTGTATTCGTAAGCAAATTAGAACATAATCAGAGGTGCAACAGGCAAGCTGTTCATTTGCAGTGAATTGCAGAATCTCGGACTTAGATTATAACACGGTTGGTTACAGTTGGGAGTTTGCGACTAACTTCAGCGGTTGCGTAACATCTTGAATTTGGTTGGATAACTTGGACATGAAAGGAATCTTGATATACATAATTAGATACTAATAAAATCATAAATTACTTTTGTGGTATGGAAAAATGGCTGTTGTCACACTGACGACACGATTCGTGGGGAGGCAACCGTGTCGTTGACAAGAACGATATTTTTTGTTTTAGAAATTGACGTGTCATGTCGATTATAAATACCAACGTCTCTTATAAGTAGGTACCTAATCGTTCTACTAACATAAAATTAACAAAGCACTGGTCATGGTTATAATCACAATCATTACTTATATAATTACCTACTTACTATGAGAAAAAAAAACTACAGTCAGAAACACATCCGCTGGAAGAAGTAAACAAACAGGAAGAGGCCAAAATCATTGCCATAATACAAAAATAGATATCCGCCGTAAAAATGTTGCAGTTACATAGGTAAGCTTAATATATCACCATCTTTAGGAATATTATTGTTCTAAATAGTTTTTAATTTTAATTGCTGGCACTTCTTAGTAAACTAATAACTAATTTAAAGCCATAGTTTTGTCATACATTTTCTAAGAATCCGCTTCAAAGCTCATCATGAAACCAAGAAACAATAAAAATAGGCAGGATGTCGCGTCATACCAGCTAAAACCACAGATTATACTAACAGTCACTATAAGACAGCAGTCATTAAGATTATATCTCGCTCTATCTATATTTCATCTGTATCTTCCATCTCTGTATCCGGACGGAAACGGTGGAAGTTGTAAGTTTTTTTGGAATTTTGATTTACCTACAGTATTAAACGACATGAAGGCATGCAACGTTTCCGATGACGACGTCATGGATAGGGCAAAGTGGAGGAAGAATGTGAGGAAGGCTGATATCACCATGTGGGACCAACAGTTGGGAAGAGAGAGAGAGAGATTATATAGAGCGACGTCATTCACAACTAAAGATATTTTTAATGATTTTTACTGTAAATACATAGTTTTGTTGACCCTTGTTTGTTTCTCAGTTACTTTTACATTTAGATTACTTTTACGTACCTATTATTAGAGCTTCCTTAAAAGAGCTTGTCCGGGAAAGTATCACCACTAATATCAGGTGAGATCTTTCACAAAAAGCCCTATTAATACTACATTTAGGTATAACATCAATCTATGTACGAGTAAGTGTATACATTAAATAAATAAATATATAAATAAATATTCACGGACACTTAACACAACGCCTTCTAGTCCTAAACTAAGCAAAGCTTGTACGATGGAAACTAGATGGCTGATAGAATACATACATACATTTTTTTTTTGTAAATACATACTTATAATACATAGAAACACCCAGACACAGACCAAACATCTATGTTTACAACACACAAATGTTTGTTCTCGGTGTAGATCGAGCCCACGACCCACAGCACGGAAGGCAGAGCTACTACCGACTGAGCCATGACGCCTGTCATTGCTAATTGGGTAATAACTTAAGCATACGCCTACATTATCTAATCAAACAATTTCAAATTTGCTGTTCAACAATCTAAATTTAGTATCAAGTAGCTCATAATTTCGCACGAATTCCCTCATCTCCTTTTATTTGTAAAAAACAGCTTCTTCGAATCAGGTCACGTATCAATTTAAAAAAAAAACATTTTCAGGGACACTGTTCGACATGCTTTCTCCATCAGAGCCGTCAAGGGGTGGGTATTTATTGAATTCATTGAAAAATTCTTTGCTTTTATTAAAGCAAGGGCCGAGCATTGTATCGTGTCATACCATACCAGATAATATTTTATGAGCATACGTGAAAGGCAGATGGTACATGTACCTGCCTATAATAATACTTTTCCTCAACAAGCACGCCCGTCGAGGACGTGCTCTGATTGCGTGCAACACTCTGAGACGTAAAGATTTGATGCCTTAAATGTCTGTAGTTGCACCTAACCTACCTACTCATATATCAGAGCTACCACGAATACGTGTTATATACAAAGCGTTAATTTTTCTTCGCACTTGAATCACTATTCCTGAGTCTGCTTCTAGCAATGCACACTTAGTAAAACCTTATGCCGTTGCCTAAAGTTATTTACAGTTTTAGAAGAATAAACAATAAAAAAAAGAAACCATAAAAGAAAGAAGATGGAAGGAAAGGAAGACTCTCTTTATAGGAGGTATGAAGAGTTTAGTGAAAACCAAATCTCTTATAAGAGTGATCTCAATTTTTACTTTTATACCGCGTTCACACTATGCCATTGCCGCTGCTGGCATGAATGCCGCGATTAATTCCAGAATGATTGCCACAGCAACATCGCCTTTATTCCTACACCGCGTTCACACATGCCCATGCCGCTGCCCGAATTATTGCCGCGATTAATTCCGGAATTATTGCCACAGCAACATCTCCAAGTTCATGCCCTAGCTCTTTGGTGAGAATAAAGGCGATGTTGCTGTGGCAATAATTCCGGAACTAATCGCGGCATTCATGCCGGGCATAGTGTGCACGCGCTATTAGACTAAATTGTAAAGGTTCAAATTATAAAAGGTTATAAAGGAAGCTTTTGGCCAGCAGTGGAAAGAATTGGTTAACTAAAAAGATTAATTTCCTCGTCAAACAGACTTTTATACGAGATATAAACACAAAATATACCTACTGCTACGAATAACATGCTAACCACCTAACGGTATTAATATTTTATTCCATATCAAGCGAAACGAATATGATATATCGTTTGAGACAGACGATGGTCGAGTAAATTCACACATGAAAGAAAATTATGAAACCTAAATCCGCTGTTTGCTTTGAAGTCTACCACTAACTGGACTGTGAAGACGAGGTTAGAATTTAATGCTTCGTTTTAAACAAAGTGACCAAAACCATCCTTCAAGCTAATTTTATAGCTAATTAACATAATAATATTAATATAACTAAGTAGTTACTAAATACTTGGCACAGAAGAATAGTTAGCCCTTAGATATTTTTATGACAGATTTTTACGAGATAAAAGTAGCAAAACGCAGAAAAATGCTTCTATTCAATAATGCGCAAATGTTTCCCATTAGAGTCACAGCAAAGGTTATGACCTACCTCATCTGGTTGTAGTTTTTTTTTAAATCCTAGATTATAATAATCCTAAAATAAACTGAGGTAAGTATCCCAAGCACCAGTTCTGAAAGCATGAACGAGTACGCCGTTTTTTTGTCTACTTTATCCATTCAGAATCGCAGCGAAAATTCTTTGAAATGTTAATAAACTCACTGCATAAAACGAACTCATGTCTAGATAAGTTTTCGGTCGAATACATGCACGTCGTGCATAAAACATGGATTCAAATCTTAAATCTGTCTCGGAAGTAATACGGGTTTGGTTCGACGCGATTTGTTCTAGACAATGTGTGCATTTTGTGTACGAATAACGAATGTATGTTTGAGATTTAAAATTCGTATTCTATAAAACAACTTATAGACTGAAACTGTTAGTTACTATCATAGTTTGAAGTAATCTAGAGTGTAATATAATTCAACTTAGGAAAATACATACTCGTAGAGCACTGCAAAAGTTTTGTAAAGAAAAAATTAGCAAAGTACCTATACTTTTTTGTAAGACCTGGGTTTTCAAAAACACCTTGCGACAAAGCGAATAAAATATGCACGTCGGAACGCGGATTAAATAATTAATGTAAGAGTTATCAATAAAAGTTTAAAATTTTGCCTTGCAATTTAATTTTAATTTTCACGTCAAACAAACCATTGCAAACAATTAATTACCAGGAATGAGTTAAGAGAAGTTGATTTACCCATAGCAAACCTGAACCATAGAAACCGGAAGCTCGACGACTTCCGGGAAATCACCAAACTTCCAAACACCAAGCGATACCTTCACATCATGTCAGCCTAGTTATAAGTTGAAACTTGGACACAAATGGGTTACGATATTCATATAAGTTGAGGGGCGATGGGTTGGGTAGATATTTAGGTTAGTATGTTCAAGTATCTCGTCACGGTTTAATTTCTATGCAAGCTACAGTATTATCAAACATCTTTAGTACTGTAGTAGTAGAGCTCTTTGTGAGAGCTCGTCCCGGGAAGTACTACCACCGTACCTATTTCTGCCGCCAAGCAGCGATGCTCGCATTGCTGTGTTCCGGTTTGAAGGGTAAGGGCGCCGGTGTAATTACAGGCACATGAGACTTCTAGATCTTTACGTCTCAGAGTGATGGATGCAGTGCATTGCCTTACAGGGCACGTCCACATTGGACTTGCTCTGTGAAGTAATGCATTGTTATAGGCAGAAGTAACTACTTATAAAAAATAAAAAAAAAGGTAGTGTAGGTGTGTATTGAGCCTACTACTCACACCCAAGTTTGTAAAATAGGGGGGCTGAATGGTACCCAATCATTGCAAACATTATTCAGCTGGCACAGCGGCGATGTTTGGCGTTTTTGAATTCGAGGATAACTCCAATGAGTGCAATGCATCAGGCATAAATAATTATTGAAATTCTAAACAAACTAGAGAAAAGAAAATGTTAGAGTGTATAGTAACGTCCCCTGAATCGTTCTAATGTTACTCCTTGTTATACTATCCAAACAAAGAGTAGATTTACAATGTTTTTGCAATATCCTATTTTATATTCATCATTCTCTTTGACCTTTCTTAGCAGAGTTTCTAGAATCACTAAGGATTTATGTCGCCTATCCCGTCCGGTCAAGTCCGATACATCGTAAATCTGTAATCCGGAAAAATGGACCGGAGCTCTCAGCATTAGTTTTTAGGACGTTTGTAAATTGACATGATCGATATTTGTAGGAATTGAAAATTACAGAACGCTTAGCAGAAATTACTTTTTTTATATTTATAAAAAGACCCAATAACCGAGAGGTCTGAAGAATATCTACCGTGTCTGAGGAACATTAACAACACGCGTTCAAATATAAGGTACCTACATTATTTGGTAAATGGTAAAAATAGATTTTTAATTGAGCTTTACACCAATTAACTTTACTGTGAACTAATACAACCAATAAGGTTTTTACAAACCGTTACATCTACCTACCACAAAAAAAACTCAGACCTCAACAACGTAGCTAGAATGCGACAGACTCGTAAGAAGTTTATAGATACCAAAAACCAATGCTCAGGGCTCAATGCTGTACCGTGCGGGTAGCTGTGGACCCGATAAAGAACAAACCCGGCTTACACCTCATTTGCTTTGAGCGATGTTGCCTGTTTTAAGTTGGTATTTCATTTTGCACGAGATGATACCATCAAAATGGCGGACGTTAGAATCAAAATGGCGGATGGTGCAATCAAAATGGCGGATGTTACAATAAAAATGGCCAATTTGGAATCTATTTGATCAATGGAGTAAACGAAATTAAATAAGCTCACTGGTTTTTGATTTCCAAAGAAAGTAGGTAGAGCCTCGTAGCCTGCGTTTAAACTCTTTTTTAACCACTCTGATACATGATAATATTACTATAGTACCTACGACTACGTTATTTGAGCTATGGTTCTAAACCTAAATTTTAATTTATCGTTGATCCAAAACAGCGAAAGCTTTTACAAAGTTTTCTAAACAGATTTTTGTGAAATAAATAATTATTATTAAACTGATCCTAATACCTTAATAGGCTTATCTTATCTTGTTACAATATTCAGAAAGCTATCCATTAGCTATGATACGATGCTTTGACCGCTAAATAGATAGAAAAACAGAATAAATTAATATTTCCAAGCTTATTTTCGTGGAAAAGTAGAGTATTAGCTATTTTCTTTGATCTTCAAAGAGGTCGTAACTCGTAAGGTAAGAATTTGGTTAGTAAAATTCGGTGGACGTCATGGACAACCACTGCGGCAACTGTGAAACTGGGCACGGGTTCGATTCCCATAGCAGAACAAAATGTTTTCGTATTACTTACCAAATTTTATGAAGAACGGATGAGCGGTTTAAAACATCTCGTCGAACAAACATACAAAGCATTTTTGTCCAAGTTGTCACTAAGATATTCGTTCGCTTCGCTCACTCGATCAAAAATATTGAATTGAATAAAATAGACGCATTCACACCGTGACGGCGCCAATACAACATGACGGTATCGTGGTATCATATACAGTGTGCAAGCGCCTGAAAGCTGAACTACAAACCCCGTGAAATCTGAATAATGGAGAATATTTTTTTGGGATACGGTTGTATATTTTAGAGATTAGTTACAAAATTCAGAAACATGAGCAGTCTGCCTGGGGGCGGTTGATCCGAACTTTGTTTTAAGCCTGCATGAAGAGGAGTAAAGCAAGTTATTTCTTAGTTATTTGAAACGCCGCGCCATACTGTATCAAAATGTTTGTTGTTTTTTATAAGCCTAATATTAATATGTACCTAGATAAATAGATAACTCTTTATTGTTCACCACAGTAACAGTACAGAAAACACATAACTTAAAAAACGAGGTAAGACAATGGGCAGCCTTATCGCTGAGAGGGATTTCTTCCAGGAAACCATGTAAGTATAGTCAATAGTCATGTTTTATAATAATTTAGAAGGTTTATATAAAAACCTCAATAGGCACAAATTCTGATTGGTAATAAATATAGAGCGTGTTGTTGAGTCTAAATCTTGCAAATGGTTTATTGAAAAGTGATGATAATATTGTTTATAGTTCACATAGTTTTATTTGAATTTAACGTGGGTATTAACCCAAATTCTTTGTTTAAAACACATAACTCGACCCCTTCACATTCAAAGTTCTGAAGTTCTAATTGTCTGGGATTCAGTTTAAAGATATTTTAGGTTTCGAGAACATTCTGGAGGCGTGTTGATTGTTTTCGAAATGTTATTTTCTTTGTTCGTAATCTTTTGAAAGTTACCAGTCTATTTGGTTTCGAACTGAATGAGAACACAACAATAAATAATACCTAATGCTTCAGTGCACCCAACCTGTTTATTTAAATAAGCTATATCTAGAAATTTTTATCAAATAAAGTAATCAAGAACTATTTGGGCTTATATTTTGGCTTTGAATAGTACCTACCTACGTTATACTTCATGTAGTCCCATATGTGCTTGTAATTTCTTAGACAGGACTTATAGTTTGCTCTGCATTGTGCTTATAATATAGCTTACAGTGCCCTGTAGCTAATCATCATCATCATCAATCAATATATCTAAAACTCTTTTGAAGCTGACTTAGAATCAACGCACAGCCTAAACTATAAGTCCTAGAGGTATGAAATTTGGAGGGTAGTATCCTTATATAGTGTAGGGGTGCACTAAGAAAGGAATTTTGAAAAGTCACACTCTAAAGGGTCTAGAACGCGTGCAACGCCGCGGACGACGGCTAGTTCATATATAAAAACACAGAAAAACCTACTACCTACATAATAAGCATCGTATACAACCTATATATATAGGTATAGCTAAAAATATAGTTTTACTTATACCTACAGAGTTTCGACATTTTAGGCCGGTTTCAGAGCTCGATAGACCGTCGTCGGTGCGTTCGTCGGTTGCGCTTGTCATTTGTATGAAAATTCACAAGTCGCTACACTCGGGGCTTAGAGCTCGACGGACCGTACGCACGCGTATGTTGCTACTATCGTTAGGAACCCAATGGTACGCACCGACGGTCGGTCCAGCTCTGAAACCGGCCTTAGAGAAACCCTTGGGTTCGTAAATCTTTTTAATAGTTACGCTATAACTAAAGGTTATTCTCACCTTAGCCTCGTTAAACTATAGAAACCTTTGTTGGCAATACCTGCAAATAAAATACCTTACTTTCAACGATCAATTTCATGCTAAAACCACATAACAGTGCACTCGTCAGCGTTCATCGTCTCAAGAACTGTTCTATATTTGAAATACTTCGTAATAAACAATTGAACATGCTTATTCTTCTTTTCTTTTTCTCATTGTGTTGCTAATGCTTGTAGTTTGGATTTGACGGTCTTCACCAACGTCAATATATAGACATAGTAGGCACATCGAACCGCCGCGCCGCCGGCTCGGCCTATTGTGCCGATGACGGTTCCTTTGCTTGTGAGCAAGCCGCTGGCAACGCCACTAGGCTATGTAGATCCACCATCAAACGCGATGCTGTCAAGTGTTACATACAAAGTGTTATTATTTTTGTAGTTTATTTTGAAGAACTATTTGTTAAAAATTATTTTTGACAGTTCTTGTTATCTAACAATAAAATTTTGAGGTAAAGTTATTTGTCACAAATAAATGTCTTTTATTCTTATTTCTTCTGTCTTTTATTCGTAAGGTGTATTGCTGTAGAGCGCTATGTAATATAGCTTCACCCTTATCGAACAATCCGTAATCTCTAAGCCCGGGAGTAAACACACTGATCGCCGGCTTTTTGTTGGGCGAGAGTAATAAACTCTTTCTTCCAATATGGAGGGGCGGGTTCCAGAGTGCTTCGAAATTACGTCCATTTTGAACTAGTTATAGAGACTGGGCTATTTTTGGCAAAAAAATTCTTATCAACTCTCATTTTAACGGCAGTCAAAATAATGGTAATGACGAGTTGACAATGGAGACTGACAGTGACCACACGTGTCGGCTACTAGTGACATAGTAACAGCCACTTTGTTTAGAAAGGGATTAAAACATGTTGAAGAGTGACTGCCACGCGTGGCTTTTGTTTTAATTATTCATAATGTCATAAATAATTGATCTCTATAATCACCTAAAAAGGCTGCCTTTGAAAAAACAAATTCCTATCAGTAGGTAGACTAACGAATTGGCCTATACGTGCTATTTCCTACAGTCAGCGAGTTTTTATATCAAAATTAAGCATCCATATCTCGTAGCCACGCAGCCTGCTCTAGAGGCAGAAAAAAATCCCATGAGACTATAGTCTTCTCAAGACTGATAATCCACTATTTTAAGACTTTTTTAGGTCCATTGGGAAAAAAGACCCCTTGGGAATAAGCCCATCAGGAAACTGGATATAAAACTCTAGGTTTAAGTCGAAAATCACATCGTCCAGGATTGAACAAGTCTCAGGGGCTTAGAAATGAAGGCAGATTGTTAGGGGGAAGTAAATGGTCTTTATGCCGGTTCAGATTAGGTTAATTTGTCTAGGGAAGTTCGGGATTGGCAAGCTTGGCAAAGCTGAAGGGGTTTCTGAGAAGTGGCCACATTCATGGCAGTTGTAATGATACTTTTTTAGCGCTAGTGGATTTAGTGTGGGTGAAAGACAATTGATGTTTTTACATTGCAACCTACACGATATTCATGACAGAGACGCTTTTATGCACCATGTCAGTGTAGAATTTTTTTTTATGTATACATAAATAATAATATTGTTTTCAAATAGACTCCAGATGAAAAACGACTACACAGAGACAGTACCTATTCCGGCCAAACGTTGCAACACAAGAAGAGAACAATGCTCTATCAAAAGACATACTTATTTGGCCCTTTGGAGTACTCACAGACTGCAGGACTTTATGATCGCCGAATACTTTGGTCGGGTTTGTATGCGTCGAAACAGTTAGATAATCGAACTATTAAGTAATAGTTCAAACCAAACCCAAATATGTACATATTATAACGATCGGTTCCGTGTGTACTGCCAATCAGAAAGTTTACAGTTTTCCAGGGATGTTCTTCTCTAAAGATTTTTCTACAACAAAGTTATACTCGATCGATGAGAGATACCTAATAGCATTAGACAACATTGCGTCGACACGTTACTTTGTAAGTTTACGAATCAGAGCCAACAGCTTAGTTCGTGGTGGCTTTTATCTACTGAAACCATTTTATTACGGATATTTTATTCCGCTGAAGTAAAATGGCACTGGGGCTAAGATTTAGGTGTTTGTTATGAGGTTCTGGTCCCATAAGGGGTAGTTTCCTAAAAAGTTCATAGACTCATTTATTGTGCGTATTTTTCAGATTTGTTTAAGAGAAAATGATGTAAAATGTTTTTTTTTAACCTATTGTGTCCCACTGCTGGTCAAAGGTCTCCCCCAAATACCATGTCAAATGGTTACTTTTATCTATCTCTAATATTGTAAAACTGTAAAAATGACAAAAACCAAAATTAATGATACCTATGGATAAACTAAATATGCAGATCTCCTTAATATACGCATCTGATTCCAAAAATCGAGTTTGTCTGTTTGTTTGTTTGCGGATTACGCCTTAACTACTGAACCAATTTCAACGGAACTAATACCATTCGGAAGCCCTTTTTCCGGATTGAAACATAGGCTATATTTGATTGAAATCAAAGATGTTTTTTCTTAGATACAGCTTGAACTCTCTAAACCAAAAGCACCCATTTGCTACGAAGTTCATCGTATGCTGGTTGGCGGATATTTTGGTGGAAAATTTCACACGCGTACGAAGTCGCGGGTATCAGCTAGTCCACCTATAAAAATGCATTATCTCACATAACAAGCCACATGTGAGGATGTGTCCTGTGAAGCAATGCCTCTGGAAATTCCATCGATACACATATAGGAATCGAAACACAGCCATAAGAATTATTGATTGGTGGCAAAAATAGGCACGGTGGATAGTCCAGACTAATTCTTTAGCTAGAACTTTATTTTTTATTTATTTAATCATTTAAGCGAGATGGGCAGACGACATCTTCAAAATCGCAGGCCGTAAATGGGAGAGACTAGCACAGGACCGCAGTGGATGGCACAAACTCGGGTATGCCTATTAGGTATGCTCAGCAGTGGGCAAAGTCAGGCTGTGGATGATGATGATGATGATTTAATAAAGGTAAACAGGAAAAACACATGAAAATACAATTTATAATACTAAGGACTTAGGTCTAAGTGTTTCTCTAATTATTTATTTTTTCTCTAGGAACATATTGAGCCTGTTTGACTTCGCAGATCATTCACCAAGCCACTTCACCAAAACTCCATGAAAATTCAGAGTCGGCGATATTTAAGACAACTTGCTTCGTCTTCAAATTGTTCAAATTCCAAATATTTGGGATCATTAATGAGCGTCGAGAGCCGGGAGGTCTAATTAATTGACTTGTACTCGATGAAGTTTAAGAAGCGCTGTAAAAGCCTAATGGTTTTAAATTGACCATCTTTCAGCTTTATTGGGTGCTTGCTTTATAATGGTATTAATTGAATGTCTTTCTGCGAGTCCAGCTCAAGGTTTACTACCGCACTCAGAGACATCACTTAATAAACGGGACCAGGCGATAGAAGTGAATAGTTCACTAACACCAATAAAAGTGGATATCGTAAGCATCGTAACGCTAAGCGTATCTGAGATACTCCCAGCAACGACTGTCAGATTTGTTTGTGAATATCCCTCTACTTATCTAAAAAATATAAGTACAGATCTTAATAGATCCTCCTTTAATTTAGATTTGGAACAAGAAGTTTGGTAAGTAGTTTCTAAGATATGATTTGAAGAAGTGAAGCTAAGGATATCCAACTTAGCGTCACTGAACCGAGCGTCACGACGACGGTTCTATCGTCTGCTATTTATACAAAACTCTCACTTTAAAAAATATCAGTTAAAACTACCTATAGGTAGTGTGCATCGGACACGATGTAAATAGACGTATATAAGCGTTGATTATCTTTTGACATTATTTCTCTGAGTGCGACTGTGAGTTCTTTAACAGAGCGGCATGTTATACTCTTGCGTTTTATTTTTAGAAGTTGACGGGGTAACTTACAGTTTTTAAGTTTGTTAATTCTTTTTCAATGGTACTTTGCCAAGAAAATAAACTGGAAGTTTTTGGAGATGACATTTCATTAAAGCACGAAGATATGGGTTAAGAAAATGTGATAACGCGTACATGGTAGAGAATAGCGCTAGCTTATCAGGAAGGCTTCTTGGTGAGATCTATTAGCCTTTTACAGATAATTATATTACAAAGCGAATTATTAATTCTTCTGAAATCACATTATCAATGGTGCAAGACTAGACTAAGACAAGTTTCTTATAAGACTATTATACCAGAATCCTTTGAAGATCTGTAAAAAAGGGAACTTTGTTCACTCAGGAACGAGCAATCCCCCAAAACGAGTCCTGGCGGTTTTGCCGCTGTGATTTCCGCCGACTTATGTAAATCCTAGAGTTTTGACTTATTTTCCCGCCCAACGAATTTCCAATCCATTTCACGGTACAAATCCCCAATACATTTAGAAGCGACCGCTTTATACGACGGTCTGCTGGAAAGCTTCGTGAGTTCAAATCAGAGTAACAATTAGAAGTTTTCCAACAAAGATTGATAGTGTTTCAACTGATATATTATTGTCAGAAAATAAATATGACCACAAACCAACTTTACCCACTGCTGGGCCTAGGCCTCCCCAAGTTTGTGTCATTCGCATAATAATTCTTATTTCTATTGACTGCTTAAGCTAAGTAAATTTTACTCTCCTACGCAGACCAAGTTACATGCAGTGTAGCCGATATGAGCGTGGAGTGGTGAAAGGGGTCGTGGGGTTTTTAAAAACACTTTTTGAGGAGTATTCGAGACGTACCGAGCGATTGCGCGTAGACACGGCCGAGTACGTTCGCGGTTCGCAATCCAACTGACCGGGTTAGTTCCGCTACGCACGAGTCCCGCTTTGCTCGGATTCTAAAATACCTAAATAAAAGTGCCGCTAAGCTACGAATTTCTCAGTTCTACCTTAATCAATGGAAGGTACAGTTCGTTAGAAAAGTGTTTCTAAAGCATACTTAATTACTATCAAGGATAGTGGTAGAGGATTAGTCATCCCACCAGAAATTGACAGGATGGCAGGCACATCAAGGGAGTACGAGGCTGATTTTGCGGCCCTGTATCTACGGACAAACGCGGGTAGTCATCATTTTATTAATGAAAGCAAGGTACAAACATTTTTATTTTTTAGTATTTTACATTCGCGAGGCGCGTCGTCTACATGCAGCATCTAGCTAAAAAAATAAATAGGAAATGAAAACCTCATATCCCAAAAGACTGGGCATCGGTTATTAATTTCCCATACGTATTGTAAATAAAATAAAAGCTGAAATTCCCCTATCAATGTATCAACGTGCCACGATCCAATTTGTATAGATTACGTACGGCGCGATCGGGAATTACGTGAATAATGGTTTTAATTTCTCTTTTGAAATGTAGGAGTATGTTTCTTTCACGTGCTTTCATTTTTATTTATAAATATTTTGGTCCCTTCCTATTTGTTAGAACCATAAAGAATGAAGGATCGCTCAAGCCTTTACATTAATTATAGGTAATAAATTATTTTGCATACATAGCCACAGTTTCTAGTAGGAACATTTTTCAATCTCTAGTAATCATGGTCTAGTAATGGCAGCTATGGTGTTTGTTATAATTTTAGCATTTCAGATAGAGTACCGCTTACATTGACAAAGAGAAAACTTATAGTAAGTACTTATGTAGTATCTTCGTGTACAGTGAAACACGAAAATTAAATAATTCAATTTTTTTTTTTTTCTGGAACTATAATCAAGGTTTATCTTCACACCTACCTACTATTTAAGATGTATCAATCTTTTTCTATTTATCTAATCAACCTAGGCTCAGTCACTGTTGGGTATAATCCCCCTCTTTGTCACGCCATTTTTTTCGATCCTACGCCAATCCCTAATCATTCATATTAAAACACAAACCAATTCTTTTTATTTACTTATCTACCTTTGCCGCCTACTATCATTTTACCTTCATTCATATCAATTTAACCCAGAGTTGCTATCAAATCACTAACAGTTCTCAAAGTAACCGTCTCAAACACTGACCTATTACAATTCAACCGGGATCAATAGCAGATCATCCCTAGGGCGACATTCAACTCGAGTTGAACAAGAAACCGGACAAGCCGGACCAACCCCTTTGAGATTGATTGCAAGACAGAAGTTAGTCACAGGGCTTGACATTGAACACCAGTTTAACAAAGTGGTTTAACTTTATACGATAACTAGCCGTCTCCCGCGGCGTTGCTCGCGTTAGAGTGTGACTTTTCAAAATTCCTTTTTTAGTGCACCCCTACACTATATAAGGATACTGCCCTCCAAATTTCATACCTCTAGGACTTATAGTTTAGGCTATGCGTTGATTCTATGTCAGCTTCAAAAGAGTTTTATATATATTGCATAACTACCAACCTATCTACTAAAAACTCTTTTTAAGAGATCTAACGTAATGACGAAGCTAAAATTACTAATAAAAAAAGAAAAAAATTACAACATAAAGAAGAAAAAATAAAGTAGGTGTACTTGTTTCTTAATCCATTTAAAAAAATTTAATAGGTACCCAAAAAAATAGGCACAACGCAATATCAAACAATATTTTGTATAACGCCACAATTCCTTCCTAAAATCAACATGGAAGGAATGAAATCCCTCAACAAACAGTGACCTAAAATGTGATTTTACTTTGTCTCTGGTTTTTGAAAACGAAAGGTTCAATTTCGAAGCTCAACCGGAACCAAAGGTATATTTAAACAGAGATAAGGTCACCCTGATTTGAATTAGAAAATTGAGACAGGATCGCACCAGTAAAGCAATTTAGTTGCAAATAATGCTGAGACGAAATTTAATTTGGTTGAGGATTTAACCGCGTTTCAGTTTAGTGCCATCCAATTATTTGTGCTAGATGTATTTTGAATAAATAGGGATTAGGTTAAACCTCCTGAGATTTGAACGCAAATTTAGTTTTGTTTCTGTCAAGGACATTTTCCAGATTATCATCGACTATTAGGCACCTACATTTTTGTATGTATCGTTTATAGTTGAAATAAAATTGCTTATTTCTCTCTTGCTTTTATAGATAACTATTTATTGTAGTTTCTGCAACAACATTCAAACGCGGTGTTTAAAGTCAAGAAAAAATATCAAAACTAAAATCAAAACAGCGCTTAACATTCCCTAAACGAGAAAATTTAAAGGAGATCGATGCTTGACGCAAGTCTACAAATAAAATACTTAGAGGTCTGGATATGACCTAGAGCCGCTGCTATGCATAAGCAGCGGACCAAAGCGGAACGCTTGCTAAGATATAAAGAAAACAATAGGCATCTGTACGGGAGCTCTATATCCGGATCCCTAAAATAAGACGCTGTATCTAGAACATGCGATTTCAAATTTAATAAAATTTGCTTATTTGCTATATATTCTATAACGAGTATATAATAAATGATACCCACCTTCCTTTCTGTCTAGTCAGCCAAGTTCACAAAAATTAAGAAAAAAAAGTATCAAGAACTCTGAAGTTTGCGTATCTTTATTTTACTTTACAAGGTCATTTTATAAAGTTTTTGCAGACCAAAGTTTGTCCATAGCATGAAACCGTAAGGCAAGCCAATATTTGCAGTTGCGAGAGAGCAGAAATCCTCGGAAATGGTCCGCTAGATATCCAAATAAACAGAGCAGTAACTCCGGAAGTCTGGAATCGAACGGTAACTTTCAGATTTTGACTCTTGAACCACGAGGCAGTAAACACGCTACAAGTTTTGGAAGAGCAAAAGGTTTGTAGGTGAGTGACTCAAATGGAAATGGAGTCGTAAAAATGTTTTCTAATTTAATAAATATTTGTGGTAATTTAACACAGAACAATTTTACCGCAAAATATAATTTTGTAATTATTTTAGTTCATGAATATTAAATTTCTTTTACTCGTACTAGGGGTAATTTTTTTCTTATGTTGGTACCACAATAAAATAGAAAAATCATTTAAAAATATTATACACCTACCTACGTATGTATTTATTTACATGTATCAATAAAATGAAAAACAGACTTCTGACTCTAAAAGTCAAAAACTCTACCGTTTTTCATAAATTTCCTTAATGCCATAAAAATAACCTTACAAAGACTTTTAGAAATCTTTCGTATTTCTAAGGCACGACGATTGCTTGTTTCTCCAGTTAAAGATGAAGAAGAAACAGTCCCAAAAGAGACCTTGTGTTCAACCTAATAAGGTTCACCAGTCAACCGATTCGTGACTATTGACCATCTTACTATTCAGACACGAGATACAAGAGACACAGGACAATAAACTTTAATTGTCAGACAATAAAACAAAGCACCAAACTAAGTGTTCTCCCAGAGGCAGCATCTCTATTGTGGCTACTAAAATAGGTGAAGCATATCTCTCTAACCAGGCGTGACATGTTCCTACCAAAACCATAACCGTTACGACACTTACAGAGGAATTTGAGCCTAAAGCTTCACATAATAAGGTCTATCATAATAGCAATGTAAATGATGCATTTTGTGCGACACTTATTGCAGAGGAAAGCGATGATACTCATGAGGAAATAGCTGCAAGGAATTTGCTACTATGTTGCACTGAAGTTTAAGTACAGTTTTGGTTGTACTATAAATAGTATTTTACTGTGTTTGTGTTTGAATAAAATATCCATTTATTGATCACGGAAACGATCAAAATAACCGTAAACAGAACATCTCAACACATTACAAAGTTAATGTAGGTAAATATAATCAAATTAATTATAAACAAAAAAATCAAACATTGTTTAACGATCACCCTTTCCTTGAACTTCAAATCTCAAAAGACCTAAAATAAACAAAATAAACAAATTCAAAGCAGAAAACCAAACATGGCATCTTTAATTACATCACTGCGTTTCCTACAAATAGATCAATAGCTTCACATGCTTCTAAAATACTCTACCAGATCTCTACAAAGCAAACTCACTCGTATTCCTGGACCATAAAGATTATTTTCAAAAGAAAAAATGCTTCCATTTTTTTATAGTTTAATGGAAATTAATCTGTAACTTTATGGTTATAGAGGTCAAAGTTGATAGTTCCATACCAATGAACAGCTTGGATGGCGAGTTCTCAATGTTTCAATTGTATAGGTAATTTAGAACCGGAACAAATTGGGTAAGTCTACATAGTTTTTTAGTCTTTACCATTGTGTCGGTTATTGGAAAAAAATCTATCAACTGATTTAACAAAGAATCTCATTGCACTATTAAATAACTTACACTTACTTAAATAAAATATAAACAAAAAACGGTTCTTCTGAATAAAAGTACGTTTTTATGTTATGTCAGCTTTGAATCAAAGTAACGACATATCGTCATCCAAAGAAATGGAGGATATTTTTGGATGTTTACTACTAGGTATTGTTTTTCTGCCATATACATACGTAGCTAGCACATACTTATTACTCACGTAGGTATGTATTTTAGGAAGACTTCATGTACATAATGATGAATAGAAAACTGCTTCTAACCCTGAAACAAAATAAAAAAACATTATTTTACATTCCAAGTCTTATTTTACTTTCACAGTATACAATTTAAAAAAAAATACTTCTAGTTATTAGAAGAAAAGTTTTTGTATCTCTAAAATGTTTCTTCTCTTATTTTAATTGGGTATCAAAACCATCTTAACTTTCCCAAATGTAGGTAATAATACGTCTAATACCTATACCTACTAATTGGGTATTACAAATAGAAACGTATTCTTCTCGTCTGTATTTTTTTCTTACCCCAAAGGAAGATGAAACTCGTTATTTTTTATAAGAATACATTTGCTATTATGGTTATTACTGTTAGATTGTCATTACCATGGAGGAGGTGTAAAAATTACCACGAAAATTGACTGGAACTGCCTCATTTGTATGGATGAGGTCTGTCACAATGGAACTGACATCAGTATTTTTTTTTATCACACCTTGTAAACACAGTAAAAGCGTTAAAACTGTTTCAAAATCACAAATCTATATATCTATATGTCCGTTCTGTATTCTCTGTGTGTATGTCAAATAAACGATCTATCTATCTATCTATCTAAATCTATTTTGAGACTTAATATTTTTCTTTAAAATAATAAAGGGTCGGACCCTTAAATAAACTGAAGGGGTGACAAACCGTAACATCCACCCTAAAAGATAAAGTACGTTACGGTAATTTATTTCACTCGTAAGGTACTTGAAGATAAACAATACGACGATAAAAATATAAATAAAGCCATAAAAAGCTTTCATAATTCACATTGCTCTTGAAATATTGATGTGGTAAAGGAAGTACTGAGAAAGAATGCGATTTAGGAGTTATGGGGGTGCTTAACACGTCTGCATGTCACAAGTAGTCACAACCTGAATGAATACTAGCTAAAGTATAATAAGGTTTAATATAAAGAAACCTAAGTGTATAAAAAACTATAAGCCTCTATAGCTTTAGTTAGTATACATAATATATATAGTATAATTAAATAAAGTTTTGCTGAAATTCTAAAATAATTCAGAAAAAATGTCGATTGAAAAAATGTTGTTAACCTCAGACGGATAGGTAATTATAATTACGTTAATCAATGTCTAAAATAGATATAATTAAATATAAGTTTCATAAAATATTTAATACTTTTTCTTACGTCCACGCGTCAATGTCAAAATGAAAAGTTCCTTTAAAAGAAAAAAAAATCCGCATGCTTTAGTACTTATAATCGAAGCTACATGCACTGAATTTGCTGTCCCCTGACGCTGTATAAATCATCTAGTGAGCGGATGAGGTACTTCGTAGTACCTTGCAGTCCCAGACACGTCATCAGAAATAATAGCGACTATCTAACAGGAGACAACCAATAAATTTTCCTATAGCTGTACAATAAAAATAACATAACCGTTAAACTGTTATTTTATAACGTTATTCTGTTATTTTATAGCCCACAGAGATATTGTTTTAGGGCGTGAAACTTGGGGTTGAAACGTTTAATTTAGTAGGGTCCCGTACAAAAACATTAGGGTTCCGCAAGGGCAGTGCTGTCAATTCCTCTGATTTAGGCGTTAGATTGGTTAATCGGTTTACGGACTCAGTGAGTTATAGCTTTAGTTTTGTATCATCTGTCAAGTAAATCCTTTTGTAGTTTTTGTCTACCCGCACTTGGAATATTAGTGAAAATTATAATACGTAAAATGGTAACGCCTGCAAATAGCCAGTGTAATTGAGCACTTCAAACTAAAATACAGCAATGCGAGTATTACTGCTCTTTGGCTGAAATAGTTACGGTGGTTTTACTTCCATGGACGAACTTTAACTAAAGAATAACGCTGAAGATTGAACTAAGAAACCCCAGTCAAATCTAAATTATTTTGTGTGACGTCATGTAAGATGGAATTTCTTTTTTACATTAAGAAGGGATCTATTTAAGATCACGTCTACATTATTATACGTAAAAAATCCAATAAAGTTTTTTCTGTTCCTAGCATTATATATAAGTACGGAATTTAATAAACTTCGGAATTTCTATCTTCGTAAAATAAGTCACTATAATTCTTGAACGTCGCATACTTTTAAAATCTTTTTTTTTGACGCATTTGGCGTCACACAGATAGATAATTTTCATCTACATCTCAAAAAATTTGAGACGTTAGTATTTTATGAACCCAAATTTTAGACAGAGCGTTAAACTTAGTAATTTATTCATAAAAGTTTTGATAACCTGTAGATAGGGTATATACAAAATACTTTTAGCAAAATTCATACTGATAAACTGCAAACTGGAAGTTTTCTCCCAGTTTACACAAAATATGGTAGTAAATTCAATACAATGGAAATAAAGTTTACACGCAGACCGAAGCCAAAATTTATTACCAAAAGGCAAAGACCGTTATTGTGAGAAACGCGGCGCACACAATAAAAAAATATAAATATTATGACGGTATAAACACCACACTATGATATTGATAATAAAAATTCCTCCACCAACCTCCGAGCGGAAGAATTTAGTTGGGGAGAAGCTAACACTGCGATTTCAATAAAAACGGAGCTGGAATATAACAGTTGATAGGCATAGCAATAGCGCCACCAACTTCTCTGAGTCAAATATTATATTTTATTCAGTAAAATAATTTAGAACTATTACCTACTTATACTAATAATTAATAATAATAATAAATAATAATAAATATTCACGGACACTTAACACAACGCCTTCTAGTCCCAAACTAAGCAAAGCTTGTACGATGGAAACTAGATGGCTGATAGAATACCTACATACATACTTTTTTTTTGTAAATACATACTTATAATACTTAGAAACACCCAGACACAGAACAAACATCTATGTTTACAACATATAAATGTTTGTTCTTGGTGGGGATCGAGCCCACGACCCACAGCACGGAAGGCAGAGCTACTACCGACTGAGCCATGACGCCTGTCAAGTAATGTACCTATATATACATTTCATAACACAAAAGCAAAATACAAATTATCACAAACATTACAAATTTTGGTGAATTGTCCCTTTCATACCGATGCCTTACAGCCAAAAAGGGCTAAGCGACATTTTTTGCGAAATTGACTTATATATATCGTTGGAATCGTCTTTTTTTTCTGCGTCGTTTGGTCTAACTAAGATGGCTCTACGGCGCACTTTTTGTCGCTTACGCAATTTGAAAATGGTGGTTTTTGACCTTATTTCTTCGTCGTAAACGACAGAAATTTTGATTTTTTTATGGTTTTGGTGATTAGATTAAAATGGTATTTAGGAATTGAGACTTAAGTTATTTGGGCTTTTTGTAACTTTGTCTAGTTTGGACGTTAACCTGTTTCGGCTAAAAGTAGTCTTAGTACAAAGACACATTTATCCCATTTTGGATGTTTGCTTTTCTTTATTAAACTCCGGTTGAGACATTTTGCTGGATTCCTTGAAAAATAAAAATGTCATTTAATATAATTTTCGCCAAATTTTCTCCGACATTGTTTGTCGCTTAGTCAATTTTTACCTGTCGCTGTACCAATCATCTACAGAACTTAAGCCAAAATGTCTAAATAAACCTCATCTAACATTTGTCGCTAATCCTTTTTTTCCCTCCCAATATTCGATCGGGTGTGGTGGTTAGCTAGAAAAACACTAATTCCATGTTAGGAAATTTGTCGCTCACCTTAGTGCAAGAAAAACAAAAACGTCGGTTATCTATTTCTTTCGCTCAAAACAAACGTGATTGGGTGAAGATCACGAGTATTAATGTGATTTTTTGCTCCGGCGACCGCGGCACAAACAACACGCGTGCGCGCGAGCCATTTTGGCGAAGTTTGAGCTGCTGTTAAAAAGGTAAGTTTACTGAATAACTCTTAGAATGGTAGCCTAAATTATAAAGTTTTAGTGGATGGTGGTACATACCATAGCTAAGTTTGTTAGGGTTGTTTTGTTATATTTAATTTTAGAATTAGTTTTATTTTTTCAGGACGTCGTCGTGATGGCTCAAAAACAACGGGCATCTCATATAATTGGAGAAGCATTGAAAGTTTCGAAGATTAATTTCCAGGCTCGGAGAAAACTTAATTTCGACAACTCAGATTATGAGGTAAGACAAAAAGATAATTAATTATCCATTAATATAATCTAAGTTGGTTTGAACGGGCATGTATCTTCGGCAAACATGTCCAGTAGGGCTAGTAGAAGAATAGGCGCGTGCGAGCGAGTGTGTGCCGACGCCGCCACAGCCGCGCGTCGCGCTGCGGGGATGTGCCTTTGACGCTACCGACACCCGCGCAGTCTACGCCTTTGGCGGCATTTACAAAGAGTGCCGCCCAACCTGTGACTGTAACACTTCTGAAAACTTATTTTAGTGTATAGTATATGCGGAACCTATGCATTAGGCGAGTACCTACCTACCTACTTGTAACATAACACCTACACGACTACCGACTCATTCTACCTAGGTACCTACCTACCTATAGAATTAATTTCTACTTACCTATTTACTAACCTACTTGAAAAGAACAATCTACTAACCTACTTACCTTACTATTTCGTTATTTTCTGATGTAAGAGACATCCTGTCTATAAGAGAATAAAATGTCTGTAAACCGAATTATATTTAATTTGGTTGACTTTAATAATGTCTATGTTAGAGTACGCCCTTCGTGGATCTAACTGGGTTTTTGTTACTAGTAGAAGTTGCGTTTAGGTTTAAGAAATATTTTTCTCAAAAAAAGCATTAGGTACAGTTACTTACTTACTTTAGAACAAGGTTGACAATGTCGTTCGTAACAGGGTAATTAGTAAGTAGGTAGGTACCTGGGCAATGGTACTAACTCTACACATTTATGTAAATCATCACCAAACTATGTCGACTACACGTCATCCTGTTTGATCGTATGTCGTTCCGTTTGTCTGTCAGTTCGTTTGTCTATCTGTAGGTAATTGTCTAATAATTTAAAACATCCTGATGTGCAATCATGTGTCTTTCGAGCTTAAGATGGATAAAATATGTCACAGATTTTAGATTCGCTAGAATTCATAAAAACAACAAAAATACTTACATTACATAGGGACCTACTTTATTTTTTGGTGTAATTAGGGTTATTGGCATATGTCTGTTCTCTTTCCAGGAAATGAATAATACGCCAGGAAAACAATTCACCGTGCTCTACATTTGCTGAAATCGTCAAATTGTAAGAACACATTGATCTCCAATTTTAGAAGTAAGATACCTACTTAAACTGTGTGCCATTGAAATAAAGATTTATTGAACAGATAAAGCATTATTATTAATATACTAGGGTTTTGAAACGTAACTACGCGAGCTTTATTGATAATTTGAAGTACTTAATGGCACAGTGTTTCGTTTTTTACTAAAAGGCCGAATATTTTGTCAATAATTGTTAAATTATCACAATTTCCGTGTCCCTCTCTTAAAATCCAATAGGCAGTTATACCATATAGCCCTGACTTGATGTAACAAAAACACGCAGTCGTGCTATTTTGCTTCAATTTAAATAAAACGCAAGAAGCAGTTATATCATTTGGGCGGGCAGTGGATAATTAGAGGTTTGCATTTACGACGTTCTTCCTGTTTGTAAAATCAGGACCATTTGGGGGTAAACGACAGTAAATGGTGCAAGCAGGCTGATTTTTACTAAATTAATTATTCTATTTTGTAGAGTTATAGTTAAAACCTATATAGCTAAATTTTTAAGCTTTTGGAAGCATTAACCGAATTTATATGATTTTTTTTCGTTTATTTTGAACTTTAAACCACTCTCCTGTAAAATTTGTATAGTGTCGCTTACGCCCTTTTGGCTGTAAGGCATCGATACATTTAGTTCAGCCATTATAAAATTAGAGAAAAAAAATTAATATTTTATTTGACGACACACGCTTTTTAGAAAACCAGTGCTTAAAGATAGACTTTCCTGGCGTTAACAATAAAATTTTACAGCATCGCGTCTTAGTTTTCCGAACTATAAGTTATTGGATTAAAACACAATTTGTGAAGGAGATTTCACGAACAAAAGGTTGGTTAGTACATCTACATAGCTGAAATAAAATATACTAGATAGGTAATATTTATACATAAAAATGTACCGTTATGTTTTGAAAAAAATATTTGTTTTATTCAAATAATTGCTTGAATAATATCGAAACTACAATCGACCATTGAACGTAAAAAAGTTTGGACTTAACTATATCGCCCCATTTTCTTTATAGCTCATATCAAAATGGTTTTAATATCAAAGAGAGGTTCTCTTAAGGTTCGTAGAACAATAAAATAAACAACTGTAGTTCTCTTAAATGAAGAAATATTTTTGTACAATATTATCTCTTGCTTGGGGTAAGCAAGCAATATTAAATACGTTGAACAATCGATTTGCTTTTCTGTGTATTGAGTTTTTGTGTGCTGTTTTTATTACCTTTGTCGATACTAATACCTATGTCGTTTTATTTGGCTAAATTGTGTGCAGTGAATATTGGAATATTTAAACAAAACAAATATATAAAAAAATATTCTTGGACATAATATCACACAACGCTCACTAGTCCCAAACTAAGCAAAGCTTGTACCATGGGAACTAGGTATAGATTACTTATACGTATACATATAATTATGTAATTTTTTTTTGTCAATATAAACTTATGATACATACATGGTTTTTGCTTCAACTTTTGAGCTAGTTCTGAAACCGATTGTTTGCCATTTTACCATCTCATTGATAAACGACTTTATGGTTTACTAAAAACTAAAGTTATATAAAAAAAGTTTTTGTTTATCATTAAGCTTTTAACTTTCGATAATTTTCTACACAACGCTTAAAAAACTTAAACGATTCAAGACAGTTGCGTAAAAGAACGCAATAAAGCAACAACGTAGTCGAAACTTATCTAATATACTAGCATAGTTGAACAGCTTTGAAACTAAGCAAATCAGCACAATCTTATGTTATAAAGAACTTCAAAATAAACAAAATACATTTTTGTATTCATCCAAACTTGAAATATCGAGACAAGTTCGAGGATCGAGTTAAGACAACAACCACACATACTAGTCAAGTTTCAATTATGCTGCTGCTTAGTGAAAACTTAACTAAAATACTGGCACGGTCGAACCGCTTCCAAAATGAGCAAATCACCAGTCTCGCGTTCTGCAGAACTTCGGAACTAACATTCCTCGCTTGAGTTACTGCATACTATACGCAGCAGTAAAACTATTGGAAGGATTGCGCTTTTATAGACGCTTATAAAATCTTTCCGAATTTTTTTGGCGTTTTTGGCATTTTGATGCAAAATAAGCTTTTCCACATAATTTTCTTAGAATAAAACGCTTTTTCTCGATCTTATAATAATGTTATTTTGTGAGGCCTCAAGCTTAGTGACCTAATATGCAACTAAATATCTTAATTATTGTTTTAATTAATTTTAGTTAATACCAAAGACTTATTCAGAATCCACAGAAACAAATTTTATGTAGGTACTCGGAAAAGCGGGTTCTTCTGAAAAAATACGTTTTATATTCTTTTTATGGTGAAAACAGTACAATATTGCGAGTGAAATGTGATCCCGCGTGCTTTGTTCTGGCTTCGGGTTCGGGAATCACCAAATTTTCAGCCTCAGGGCTACACATTTACTCATTTATGTGGTTCCTACAGCGTCTTAGATACCTTAAAGGCCTGAAGTAGCAAACGCTGATGTAACCACCATCATAGTAATGGCACTAACTGTTTGGTCCCTAAAATTTGCAGAACATGAAACTTGCGTGAATGTATAAAGAAATCGTCAGTTGACTTTTTACCCTTGCAAAAGTAAAATGTCTGCGTAAATCTCGCGATGAACCGAACTTTAGAATTTGCATGCTTTAAAATAACTGCATATTAATGGCGTCTGTAAAACTATCGGTTCATTGCACAATTTATTGATACTTGTAAAATCGTTCGGAAGTTGATCGGCAGTTGCAGTTTTTGCATTGAGAGAACGGAATATTAAGCAGTTTTAAAACTTTTAAACGGCGCTTTGTAGTACACTGCAACGTTATTTTTTAAGCTGCTGAATAAGCAGATAAGCATTTATACATATAATTCGAAATAAGATTTTCATACAAAAATCTACGCTTGAGTCCGGATCTGCAATAAACTGCATGTTAAGTGTGCTCGTTTTACGTATACTACAAAGTTCACGTAAACTATATTTTTGTATAGAGATTGAGCAGCGCCCCTAGCGGATAGTTAACAAAACCGATGATTCAATTCAATTCAATTCTTGTCTGAATGGCCTTTGCAGTGTTCCCCGCAATTTCGCCAATGTCACGTTTTGTTAAAACTTAGCCACGAAGGAAAATGAAAATCGTTGATTCTTTTTTTTTTTTTTTTATTGGCGTCGCACAAAAAAATAAAAAAATCGTTGATTCTTCATACAACATTTCAGTTTACGTGACAGGTAAACGTCAAACGTACACTTGAGCTCTAAATCAGCATACCTACGGGTCTCCTGCGGGCCTAAGATGCGCACGCGAGATATTTTGTCATGTCGTTCTGTCAAAATGTAAGCATTTTGCACTAGTTTTTGAACTTTTACATTATCTGTGGTAATGTTGTCGACAAAACGCGCCTTGTTATTGTACACTTTTGACACTTCTTAGTCGTCGTATCTCTCTGAGGACGAGATAATAGTCATGCAGAAATGTCAAACGTTGAAGAATCAAGGCGCGTTTTGTCGACAACATTGCCACAGATAATGCAAAAATTCAAAAACTGGTACAAAATGCTTAAATTTTGACAGAACGACATGACAAATATCTCGCGTGCGCATCTTAGGCCCGCTGGTTATATTGAAAAATAGCTTATTAGCTCTGTAGCCCGTGTCTACAGTTTTTTTTAAATAATTGATTTAAAAAAAACTTGAAAGTCGAACAAAACAATAGTTTAGTGTACTCCAAACAAACCAATAAAAATAAAGAAAATTTCTATCTATTAAAATTCATACTCCATTTTACTTAAAACGCTAAAGTTTAAAGTGCTATGTGATTTTCAGCGATATAAACTTTATAATCAGTTGCAATTTGCTACAGTATTTTCACCCTTGTTGCTAAATCTTAAGGTTCAAAGTGGAAAAGTGGATGTTGGAGCGCCGAAAGCATTGTAAGACGTGTCCCATTACTAATGTTAAGAGAGGATTTTTAAAATAACCGAAACGTGACAAGCTACGTCCATTTGCAAATTAAATGTTGGAAGTTTTGAAAGTTTATTTCGTGTTGAAAAATGGGACAATGAACAATTTCCAAAAAATACTTTCTTCTTCTTCTTCTCTTCAGTAATGGCCTGTGTCCGTCATTTCGACAGACAATTTTGCCAATGTCAAGTGTTAAAATTGTAATAAATAAGTCAAGTCATTTGTCAAGTCGGCTGTCATTTGTTTTGAAAAGAAAATAGTGGATTTTCTCTTCAAAACCTAACACGAATTTTCAAAAAAATACTTTGATACTAATAATTCTCTCTCCTGTCATTTTAGCGCGGCTTTGAAAAATACTCTGTCATTGTCAATTGCATGACAAAAGAAACGAGATGATAACAGATTTAGCAGGCTGGCACAACTTAATAAAAGATCAATATGAAATTCGTTTCAGGATTTTCTCTTCAAAACAAACGACAGCCGACTTGACGAAGACTTGACTTGACTTATATTATTTCAAATTGACACTGGCAAAATTGTCTGTCGAAATGACGGACAGAGGCCATATAGGTATAGAAGAAGAAGAAAAAGACCAATATGAATAGCTATATAGGTATGGGATATATACAATTTACATTATTTTCTAATAGGTACTTGCATTATGATGAAAAGTGATGTTATTTTCAAGTAATGATAAAACTTTGAAATTCTGAAAATGTGGTCAAAATTGGATTTTTACGTACCTATTTATTAAATTCTAAATAAAAAAACACTTTCAATATTATCCATTTCTGTAAATTTATCAAACCATAAAAATGTTACAAATTCAGTACCGATGAATTTATTGTTACAATAACGAATGGCACTGAAAATAACAATTTATAACTTTTAAAACTGCAGTAAAATACTTTTGAATTTGAAACTCGATTTATTGATATAAACAGAGGCTTAATTCTCTTAGTTAAATGTAGTAAAATATAATTGGGTTTTTTTTTTGGATATCTATGTCACAACATGTCGGCGAAAGTAACTTAGATGGCATGGCATCCCAATGTAATTGCAATTATATTTTTGCTTAAGAGAATTAGCCCCAGGATACAAAATTGGGAATAAAAAGCATCGTGTACAATTTCGTATGTTCAACGATGTAAATCAGGTTATGTCAGAACGCATTTTTTATGCAGCTATATTTAAAAAATACGGATGATAGTTATCTACTGAAATCGGCCACATGATTGCTAAAATTGACACAATCTTTTAACTAACGACTGAATTTACGTAGTTATACATCATCATCTTCATCAACCACTGCTGGACTTAGGTCTCTCCCAAGACGCGCCACTGAGCCCGGTCTTCGGCTCTTCTCATCCAGTGTTTGCCAGCTACATGTTTCAGATCGTCACCCCATCTAACTGGAGCCTATAGTTATACTTATTTAATATAAAAAAGGGGATACCAGTCAAAACCTTATTGTAATTTGTTTGTGAAATTCGAAAAAAAGCATTTAGACATAGACATTCATTTATTTACAACTTGGCACACAACATACAAAACATATAACATATAAGCTTTGCTTAGTTTGGGACTAGAAGGCGTTGTGTTAAGTGTCCGTGAATATTTATATTTATATAGTTACAAGAGTTTTGAAACAACACAGCATTTTTATTTTAATAGTTTTTCGTGTGTTATTGTGAGTATTATTGTTTAATTTTGGTGGAGTTTTAACAAATAATACTTAGGTCGTAACATAAAGTGTGAGCCATTGGAATAAATATGTGTAAAGTGGTTTTTCTGAATGTGAAAAATCGTTTCAGGTTTTTGAAGAGAAAATCCACCATTTTCTCTTCAAAACAAACGACAGCCGACTTGACAAATGACTTGACTTGACTTATTTATTACAATTTTAACACTTGACATTGGCAAAATTGTCTGTCGAAATGACGGACACAGGCCATTATTGAAGAGAAGAAGAAGATAGATACGAGTACGTACAAATTACAAAATAAACATTTGAAAGCTAAACAAAACTATGCAGAACCTAGGCATAGACATAGACAGGCATTTGTTTGCCTAAAAAGGTAACACACAAAATACACATACAGAACTAAACTAACAACACTACAAAGAAACAAAATTAGAGAGAAAGAAAAATGAGATGAGTGGATTGAGTATGTAGCTAGGTAACCCATAAAATATATCAAAATAACCAAATTTCCTACTGAATAACAAAAACAGTCTAAGGGTTGAAAACACTTCACCCTCACCACTTCACGTCGTTTTAGTAAACACCGAAAGTGTTATGGGCTTCACTTCTTTTAGTGAATTGGCAACGCTATCACTTTCCTGATAAAAATGAGATTCAGTTTGTAAGCTACCCAGTTTTGGTAACCCTATCAAACAGTGAGTTCTAAAACAAGATCTTTAAATCATAATAAATTTTATTGTCTGTGAATCGTGTTTTAGAGATAGTGAGTAGTTATAGGAGAATCTCTAGATCCTGCTCATAAGCGTATATACGAGTGCATGCATTTATATAAAAGTAAAAATCTAAAGTTTAAAACAAACACATTTTTTTTCAAGAGCGTATCAGAAATCCACACTGCTACACCGTAGCGCATGCTACGACGTAGCCAGTGGATATTTCTGGTATATCTAGATAAATAACTCTTTATTGCTCACTTCAGTACAGGACATGGACATACATAACTTAATGAATAGGTAAGACAATGGGCGGTCTTATCGCTGAGAGCGATCTCTTCTAGGCAACCAAAGTGATAAATGAAGAATAAGCGAGAAAAGTAACTAGAGAATATATATAGGTACAGTAAACTAACAGAAAACAATAAAAACAGACGAGTAAAGGGAGTAAGTACATACCTATACATATAACTACCTAGGTAGTACAGTTAATATTATGACGTATTCTGTGCTGGTCTGTTAAATTTTTATTTTATTTTATTTTATTTTCTAATCACCAAATTTTTTTTATTGTCTTCTTATTGTGTAATTATTTTACTGTGTTTTACCTGTGTTGTGTTGCGGGCCGAATAAATGTTTCTCTATCTCTATCTATCTCTATCTCTATACCTAGTCTAAAAACTTATACATAATAGATACTCAAAGGACCTATAATATGGAATATACTTCCTTATTGCGTACACTATTACGATCCAAATTCGATAAGCGAGCAGTACAGTAGGTAAACTACTCGCTAGCAAATAAGCGAGTAACTTTAGACTTTTGGGTTACGCTAAGTTGTTAGTAGTAAGAGTCTTTGAATCGGTCTAAACACATCCAGAATAATCGCTAGGGCATACCAACTTTATCGCGTTAGTTTGAATTGCTTTGATCCTCCAACGATCGTATCTTATTGACCGCAAATGAATGAATCACTTACGTAAGGGTAGTTTAAACCTCTCCAGTATACATTACTTCGTCTATAGTGCTTCTTTATTAGAAAGTGGAGAAATTGCGGGCGGATGGAGCAGTGTACTGTTCGCAAAATGTACGGTTCAAGACCTAATTTCAATTATCGGAGTAGTTCAATCAGCGGTCATTGAAATAGATCATTTGAGTCCAGTCAAATTGTCTTGAATCAAGATAGATTGGGATCCAATCAGAGTGTAGGTATAGGCACTTTATGTGGTGAAGGGAAGGTAAGTTGGTTATTATCCTGATTAGGTATCCTTGTAAACCTTGGTAAACTCATAATAATGTAGGTAACAAGGATTTAAAAAAAACATTGCTAAAATATTCATTGAAATGATTTTTTCTAGGCATAAAATATTTTTGAGCTATGGCTTGTCGTTATTTACTAATGATGTGGACTGTACGTATATACTAAAGGCCATACTTATAATCGCTGAATAGTTAAACAGTTGATTAAAATCTAGCTCTGTCACTGTTCGACATAACCTAGTAACGCTAGATATAATTTAAACAGCTGAATAATGCCTTTATTTTCTTAGGCACTACCGCTTGGCACTACTAGTAGAGTGAACGGAAATTTTACTTTCCCGTGACACTACTATTCTTATTGGCTGATTATACGCATATTATAAAGACTCCCGTGGATTACCTCATTACCAATGAAACTACTAATATTTTCTCGAACTTATGAATAAAAAAAATGTAAGTGTGTAGGTAAAAAATGTAGGTATGTATATTTTAAATTCTTCAGTATGTAGGTAGATATATATAATATTAGTAGTTTTATAATTTCTCGTATATAGGTATACAACTTGTTTGGTACCTGTAAAAACACGCCACACCACCTTTTTGCACGCCCAGGAAGACTGGTAGATAATGCTCTTAGCATTAAGTCCTCCTAGCACTACTTGTTTGTGTGAAATTTTTAAATAAATAAATATATAAGTTATCCAATGATTATAAGACAAGTAAGCAGGTAAATGAATGACATTAGCTCTTTGCCTATGTCGCGTAGGTGTCGTAATAGGTAGCAGTATTTTCCTTTCCTATCCACGAATTCAGTTAGAAAATCGGTCGCACTGGACTCGAGTATTCCCAAAGGCATGAACTGGTCAAACTTCAACCGGTTCGATCATCAACAGTTTATGCAGGTAGGTATTTCACTAGCTTTTAGATTGACGGCGGTTTGACCGAAATTCGACGGTACAAAGTTGAGAGCTCAACTGTTTGTAGGTCAACGAAAAACATTGTAATAATAATGTAGTTGATATTATGAGCTAAGTCTAATTATTGTAATATCATTTTATAATATTCTTTTCCAAATATAAAACACTTTTGAAGCTGACTGACAAATAACGCACAGCCTAAACTATAAGTCCTAGAGGTATGAAATTTGGAAGGTAGTATCCATAATATTATTATGGTGTAGGGGTGCACTAAGAAAGGAATTTTGAAAAGTCACACTCTAGGGTCTAGAACGCGAGCAACGCCGCGAGCGACGGCTATTTTATACGAACTTTGACTAAATAATTTTTTTAATTTAAATTTAAATAACTCGATTATTTTAGTTTTTGAAACAAAACCATTTTTATTTTTATATTTTTTACTAATGCTAGAGTTTGGAGCAACTCACTGTCGTAATTTTATTCTCTAGTTATAGGGATACCTACTGAATACTCGTTTTAGATTTTTCCATCCTTCCCCACTGGTGGGACGAACTTGGTAGAGAAGATGAAAATAACTCTCCCTACAAATCAACAAATCAGTAGTCTAGTCTTTTACTAAATACTAACAAAAATATCAAACGAATATCTGTTCAGTGAAAACTAATTCATTTGTCATAGGTACTAGTAGGTATTATTGGTCTGTGATATAGGTAAATATTGAAATGTGATCACTATTCATCATGCTAAGCTTATTTTCATTGTATTGGGATATTATTGGATACCGAATCTCCGCTAACTTAAACTAAACTTTTTCACCTTGTTTACGGTTAGTCTAAAAGTAACTTACAAAAAGCCATTAAGAGTTCTCCAACTTAAATTGAATAAGTAAATCAAGTTTTTGCGAAGGAGAATGACATTACTTTTGTTATTATAAATAGGTAGGGAACTTTTAAGTGTGCAAATTAAGTTGTTTTATTAATTCGGATTGCTCTTCATCTTAACCAATTTTTTATATATTGTTTTGGAATTTATAAAAGTCTTCAAAAACTAAATTATTGCTACAATTTGAATTAACTCTTAACTAGCTGATACCCGCGACTTCGCACGCGTGCGAAACTTTCCACAAAAATATTTGTCACGCATAGCGATGAACCTCGTAGCAAATGGCTGCTTTTGGTTTAGAGAATTCAAGCTGTATCAAAAAATCCACGTCTTTGATGCTAAAAAAATATAGCCTATGTTTCAATCGGGTAAAGTGGCTTCCGAATGGTATAAGTTTCGTTGAAATTGGTCCAGAAGATAGTCGTATACTTTGTACTGCTCATTACTGAGTCTAGCACACTTTCGGAGAAATATAATGCAAATTGGCCGCGCCTAGTTACCGACGAGTTATAGCATGTGAACAGAGCCCCGAGTCTGTGCATTGGTTTTGACTTTTGACTCGAATATAGCACACGCAAACGCATTCGCAAAGGGAGAAATTTTGTATGAAAACTGGGTAAGCGCCGCTAGCGGGAGATTTGGGAATTTTGCAATTCCCAACAAAATTTCTCGCTTTGCGAATGCATTTGCGTGTGCTATACTCGAGTCGAAAGTCAAAACAAATGCACAGACTTGGGGCTCTGTGTGCCCTCTTTTCTGATATTGTGTAAGCTAAGTCTAAGCCAAGGAGTGCCCAAAGGTATAATTTTCTTTACCACAATCCCTAAAATATCTGAAAATGAACAAAATAATCATTATCATATACCAAAGAGAGCTTACAGAATTGCTCAAGCAAAATTTAATAAAGTAAACAGTTGCCAGTTTGTATTAAGATAATCCAAGGATTTCGGATAAGTAATAATAATCTTTAGAAATTGTTTTTCATTGTTCGGCAGGATGACCGGCATGAGGTTCTACCGACAGTAATCATCATTTTCGAACTAACTATTCTGCAATATTGCTTGGATAAAAATAAGTGTTTCTTTTTTACCAAAGATCATCATCATCATAGGCAGCTTGTAGTAACCCACTGCTGGGCATAAGCCTCATAAACTGGATCAGAATACTAAAAATGATATAGACCAGAAACTGACATTGTGGACTTCCTCAAATTGCTATAGGTAGGGTACATAATAAGGGTTCGTCTCAAAATTCCCTTTAAGTTTTCCGCTTTAAGGGGATATTGATTTTTTTTGTCTCAGAATGATTTCGAGAATTTAAAACCAAGAGGATTCTGATACTCTTGGTCTAAATTTCACCGTAATTACACTAATAGGTAATCAATATATTAGGTATTCTCAATCAGAATTTTGAAATGTTACTAAGTAAACCTAATATTCGGTCAGCCACTCATAACCATCCAATATAAAAAAAAGTCATATTTATACAAAAAATGAGGTAATGAAGTGACGCCTAATGACTACTTTACAAGGTTCAACTCAATTGCCGGCTACTATGTACCATATACTACTATGTACTTGACTACTTTACAAAGTTCAACTTAATTGCCGGCTACTATGTACCATATACTACTATGTATGTATGTATGTAGTAGGTACCTATAGTACCTAGGTCCACTAGCTTTTAAACCTAAGCTACGCCCGGGGTTATCGAAACGCTGAACGTTCAATATTGTTCAGTCGGTTTTTATTAAACTCTTTGTTGTGCACGATAGCGCAATAATGCAAGCTTTACCTGATGCTGTGCGGTCATAAAATGATAGTTCACAGTGAAGATACAAGCCAATACAGTATCATAATAACCTACTTCATAGTTAGCTCAAGTTAAAGTTCTTTATTGCATTCATATTGTGGGTACAAAATATCTTAAAATAAAGTAAATATAAAATAACTTCCATTATGAACCCTGATAGGACAATGGAACGCCTGGAAGAAATCGCTTTCAGCGATAAGACCGTCTATTGTACTATACTAAGCCTGTTTCGAGATTGTACGTACCTATTTTTTGTGTACAATAAAGAGTTATCTGTCTGAATCGCAACTGGTTCGCGATGAGCGTGATCAAATCATTGCTGTGAAACAAAATGCTATTTTGTAAAAAAAATTGTTTGTAAGTCCTGTCGCAAAATGTGTTATAAGAGAGGTATCGTTATGATGTTTGCGAAAAAAAAAACTATAAGTAATAAGGTTGTAATAACGTTCTTACAGCAGAAAAAAAGTTTGCTCATTACACGTCTGACTAAATGTTTTGTTATAAAAATCTAATACTTTTCCCTAGAACCAGACAGACACAAATCTAATACTCGCACACAATCTCTATAAAAGAAATGTCACAACAAAAATATGAAATGTATCAACCCTGAGTTACTCCGCTCCCACTCTCAAGCAAAAAATAGCTTTATCACACTTGAGCTAAGGTCTTAAGTTGCCCGTTGATGGTTTGCAGCTTCGTTGACTACTTTCACTGAAACTTACAGTTTCTCCGCACTATAAAAATAAGATTAGAATAACGTGTTCTTTTATTTTATTATTTTTAGTATTGTGGTAGTATTGCTAATATTACCTAGTATGGTAGCAATATCATAGTAGATACGAATAGGTATGAAAGTAGTATACCTACTCAAAGTGTTATAGTTCGTATAATTCCACGCAACTGTCGGATACCACTGAGACATGAGCAGGGAGTTAATATTTGCTGGATGTGGCATGAGTTCTAACTAGATGAAAAAAAAAAAACCCCATTGAAAAATCTTTCTAAAGTTGTAGATCTCATTTAAGACAATTTTGTTTGTGTATCCAGGTGTGAGCTAAACACATTTAATTTTACATTATGTAAGGACAATCAATAAGTGCCCAATGATACTTCTTGAAATGGAAATAATCTTCGTTTTTTTTAATTAGCTCCCTGGTAGAGCTCTATTGACGGGTAGAGAGGTAATGTACAAAAACGCAAAAACTAAATTTTGTTCCGCCGTGAAACCTGAGCCCGCGTCTCTTTCATCTCAGCTTGGATTTGTCACCAAGTTTTTATTGTTATTTTTTATTTTATTAATAGTTTAAGTTTGCCACAATAGTCACCAATTTATAAATTTTATTAAACCAACTTTCAGAAGTTTGTAATGTAAATACATTAGGTATAAACCAGAAGAAACAAGAGCCCGGATAAGAAAAACTTAATCCGGATGCTGTGCCGTGCCACTTCGCGTTTCCATTATGGCGTCGAGTTTGCGCTTTCCGTTCTTGTCCTAGCTCTGCGGTTTAATAAAGCGAATGTCGCCACTCCGACAGCGTTCCCATTTCAAAAAGTGAGCGTGGTTGTGTTATGCGGGGTTATTTTAGCTCATCTAGATTTTGAGTAGCATTGGTTTATGATGTTGACGGACGTTATATTAGGGTTATTCTTATCGAGCGTAACGGTGAAGGAAAACATCGTGAGGAAACCCGCGGCTTAGTCAGCTCCGCACGTATGGACCTTGTCTTTCCTGTGGATATGGCTGACTAGGCTGAGAGGATGCTATAGGTGCTGGGCAAGCCTACTCCATCTAAACATTGTCCCAGGCACTACAGTGTCCCGTTAAGTGTAGGCATAGGCTGCCTCCTAACGCTGTATAAATCATCTTCAATAGATGTAAATGAAAAAAATACCAACGAGCCCACTATACAAATGAGTGGGCTCGATAGTTTTGGTGGCGGAATTTTTTTTATAGCAAAGAGAGTCCTGGTGGCGGATGGTTCGTAGGTTTGTATGTTAGTAGCCAACTTCGGGTTAATAGAGTTTTAGGCAGCTCTAAGGCCGCCGTCGTCGTGGCTTAATGACTGCTAGAACCGGGACCGTAATGTTAACGTGCCCTCCGCAGCACGGAAGCGCTCAGATGTAATTACCGCTAGCGGTCACCCATCCAAATAGTGACTGCGCGGAACGTCACGAAGATTAACTAAGCAAATTACGCCACGAGCGCTTCATGCTAGTTGCATTTTTCAACTCAACTTAAATAGTTGAGTGAAGTTACGCACTAAGTTTATTGTATGGTAAAAATTGGCGGTCGCTATTTGACGGTGGACGCTTACTAAGAAATTTTAATGCAGAATCAGCTAATTTAGCTTTTCTAGATTTTAAGTAGCTGTGGTAAAAGCATTTTGACTGCTTTTGGTATTAAAATACGCCGTGGTTTTGACAATTTTGAATTCAAAATGGTTTTTGCATCCTAAACAGGTTCTCTTTATTTATATGAAATAATTTTTTAGTATAAGAATTTATTAATTATGGCAGATTCTTGAGTTTTAAATCCATTTAAAATCTATTTATAGAAATTTTATTTATTTATAGTATTTATTATTATTACTTATTGCTCTGTTTTTCTAATTCCTGGTAATAATAATATTTGTTTGACGCGTTCGAAAACCACAGATGCCGCAAGTCAAGACAGTAACAGAAGGGTATTAAATTCTCTTTATTTGTTAGATTCCCTGCCATTCTGTTGCGATGGGAGAGACATGAAGAACAAATGAAACCTTATATACTACGTAGACCCTCTACTCAATGTAAGCTTAGAATAGTTACACTGTGTTTTATCTCTTTCAATTGAATTTGAATCTGCTTGTCAATGAAAGAAACAAAACACGGTGTAACTATTCTAAGCTTACATTGAATTTATTAACAGGGTCCTCAACACACAATGCCCCAACATTTTCCTGTCGAAAATACTCGTATGCTAAATAAATAAAACTAGTTTTAGACTCCATTTCCAAACTAAATAACAGCATAATAACGAAATTCCAACTCAAAGAAAAGTGATTATCCGGCAACTCCACCGTAGTAGTTCATGTTGAAACAGCTTCAAAATTCACTCAATAAACTAGGAAAACGGTATCTAGCTAGTGGAGCTCAAAGTTATGAGAAACTTTGCACACGAAGAATTTATGCAGCATCATCGCGTATCGCCGTACACAGAGCCCCGAGTCTGCATTTGTTTTGACTTTCGACTCGAGTATAGCACACGCAAACGCATTCGCAAAGCGAGACATTTTGTTGGAAATTGCACAATTCCCAAATCTCCGAATGCGTTTGCGTGTGCTACACTCGAGTCGAAAGTCAAAACCAATGCACAGACTCGGGGTTCAGCACTAAATAGGAGACGCAAACTTTATGATGGCACACGAGAGAGATCATCTTTTTGCCGCACACATATTGAAAGTTTTAATCTGGGACTTGGTTTGCAATTTTTTTTGTCTTTTTTTTGTCTCTTACTGCTAAAGAGCGTATGGAAAAAATTAAAAAATACAGCGCCACCAGAAAAAAATCTACTTTATTATACAAAACCGATTTCAACCGTGCACGCCTCCGTATCTCAGAGAGAACGCGTCGATGAGTGTTTGGCGTCAGTTTTTTTCAAAACTTCCCTACGTATAGCGTGTTGTGCAACTGTTTGGCATCAGTTTTTTTTAAACTTTTGTAGGTTGCGTGTTGTGCGACTGTTACAGTCGTATGCAAACGCCTGTAACTAAGGCTTTCGTAATGTAACTAAAAGGGGAACATTGTAACTCGGAAAACTCTCATATTATTTTTAATAAAGTGAAGAGTATTCCCTTTGATCATAAATTCTAAAGCTTGTTCCGCATGACTTTACTAAGTTGTGAACTAAATTGCTTTTTGATTGATGTATACCTACTCAATTTAGTACTAGTAGACTAGCTAATTTTTGGTTAAATAGGCCCGAGTAAAATGACAGCGCTATTTTCTGTAGAAAAACTTATTAGGCTGAAATAGTTAAGTACTCTTTTTCCAAAACATTATAGCGCGTGCACACTATGCCCGACATGAATGCCGCGATTAATTCCGGAATTATTGCCACGGCAACATCGCCTTTATTCTCACCAAAGAGCTAGGGCATGAACTTGGCGATGTTGCTGTGGCAATAATTCCGGAATTAATCGCGGCAATAATTCGGGCAGCGGCATGGGCATGTGTGAACGCGGTGTAGGAATAAAGGCGATGTTGCTGTGAGAATAATTCCGGAATTAATCGCGGCAATAATTCGGGCAGCGGCATGGGCATGTGTGAACGCGGTGTAGGAATAAAGGCGATGTTGCTGTGGCAATCATTCCGGAATTAATCGCGGCATTCATGCCGGCAGCGGCAATGGCATAGTGTGAACGCGGTATTAGGTCTTGTAGAGTTTTATAAAACCTTGTTACTACGACGTCCCCCAGGGCACATCATAGTTTATGAAAAAGGTCTAGTACTGTGTTACTATTTACGAATATCTACATAAACACGCAATTATTGGAGTGTGATCAATCACTCTAAGTTTTATAAAAATAATCTTCAAAAATACAGAAAATTCGTTTTAATAAATGTCTTTCGGAGTGACCTTAAAAGGCGGTGAACGTACCAAATGTCCTTTGTAATGGTCATTCACTATGTCCTTTAGATAGGACGTCCGATGTTATTCCACATATATAGCGGTTTGTCTGAGCCTAGTTTATGAGGTCGGCAATTTAAACGAATATAAAGGGACTACAATTTATAATATTCTTAGTAAATTGAGTGACTTTAATGTAAAATGTTTTCTTCTTCTTCTTCTCTTCAATAATGGCCTGTGTCCGTCATTTCGACAGACAATTTTGCCAATGTCAAGTGTTAAAATTGTAATAAATAAGTCAAGTCAAGTCAGTTGTCAAGTCGGCTGTCGTTTGTTTTGAAAAGAAAATGGTGGATTTTCTCTCCAAAACCTAACACGAATTTTCACATTCAGAAAAACCACTTTACACACATTTATTCCAATGGCCCACACTTTATGTTACGACCTAAGTATTATTGGTTAAAATTCCACCAAAATTAAACAACAATACTCACAATAACACAAGAAAAACTATTAAAATAAAAGTGCTATGTGTCGTTTCAAAAAATGTCAAAACTCGTGTGCGTAAAATGTTTTGTTTTTAACGTAAAAATAGGGCTTACATTTCCGTAATAGCTGTCATCACTCATCAAGGCTTTGTATTAATTTTGACACTTTCACTTTCGTGTCAACGAAAAGCGATGACAGAATTTAAAAAGGCATTTATATGTTCCTAATAAATGTTATTCTTACTTCCATACTATCCATAGTAATATTATAAATGCTAAAGTAACTCTGTCTGTCTGTCTCGCTTTCACGCCAAAACTACTACACCGATTTTAATGAAATTCGGTACACAGATAGTCTAGAATTTGAGAAAGGACATAGGCTAATATTTAATGCGAAAAAAGGGTTGAAAGGAGGGAGTGAAAATTCCTTAACCTTTTTCATGAAAACTTTTTTAATGTCACATTTGAAATAACTGTCAGTGGTTTGACAGTAAGAGTTTGAATACAACGTCTGTCGGGTCAGCTAGTTTTTGAATGGCGACCACGAACCGGAAAACGGGTGTAGGATGTCTACCCACCCAATAAACCGACGACATTGTTTAGGTCGTGAAAAGTGAGATAATGGATAGAAATGGCCAAAATAGCTCTTTCTGGAAAACTATAAGGGAGGCCTATGTCCAGCAGTGGACTTCAATGGCTGATTATGATGATAATGACTCTTCAAAAAACAAGAAAAGAAGTAAAAAGGCTAGCTTACAGGTCCTCGGCCCATAAGTGAGCACTAGGCTTAATTTTTATAAAAAATATCGAAATATTTCTTTGACTTAGTAATAACTAATCCTAAGTGTACCTACGTTCTGTACAAGCACACTGACACAAGCTTCTGCAAGCTTTTACTCAGTGGATCCACAAACTTCTAGCAGTGGACTGATTACATTGATGATGATGATGTAATGTCAATGAACTATCAAAGGGTCTACCATTACTTCCATACAATAACCTAATACAACCCCGTAGTCATGGATACTGTGTAGAGGAAGGTAGGTACACAAATCCGTTTCTTTGTAGTTTTGCGTTTGAGCTTTTGAAATGCAAAGAAATGGCTCCACTTTGATGCCAGATTTCTGACAGGTAAGCAGGTTCCCTTTTTGTGGATTTGACAAACGTATTTTATTATTTTTTCTTTGTTTTTTAGGTACATACCTACCTATGTATTATTTGATTGTATTTTGTGATCCCTCCGGGCTTTTTCTTCTACCGATTTTCAGCGATACAACGTGCTCTACCTTAGGCTGCAGCTACACTTAGCATCAGGTTTGCTGGCAGCCAAATGCTTATATTAGCTATTATAGATCATTAAAAAAAATTGCCTATTCATGGGATTATAAAACGGTAAGATATCTTATCTGTGGTAGTAGTTATATAATTTTTTTACTTACCTCACTTGATATTCCACAAATCTCGTGCGAGTTCCCGCTGCAAAGGAGATCTCTGGAGCTATAATTCAAGAACCCCTGCTGGCGTGAACTTGAATACGAGCTTTACTTTTAACTGGCTAAAATGTTCAAGATGTCGTTTAACTTCATATTACGACCACCACTTCAGGAGTCGTTAAAAATACAAATCCGGATATCGATAGATTCCGGAGTGCCCTACGGAAGATGAATGCTACGTTTTCACGGGTCTATGAATATAATAGATTGTATTATTCTGTTTCTCTTTTATTAGAATAAGGGAAAATATATGACCGATTCGCAAGAAACGAAGATTTACTAACGGAACATCCTCAATTCCGATCTCTGCTATGGGAATGCTAACGGAAATAAAAGCATATACCATGAATTTAGTTTGTCGAACAAAAAAAAACCATTTTCCTTAGAGGAATAATAAAGCCGCTGAGTTATTTGATATATATATTTCGTAATTAGGACATTACTTGGAACTTACACTTGATGGAAAGGTGGAAGCTTATAGGTACGCTAAGCAAAAAATAAAACCAAAATCATTTATTTCGGAACAATAAACAAAAGAACAAATAATAAGTCTTAAACGATGGTAGCTGCAGAAGTTGAAAAAACTGTGTCGCAACTATCAACGGCCATCTTCTTTACATAAGCAAAAGACAGAGAAATTAGTTACATAGAAACATATACATAAGTAAGCATATAACCGTCCTACGGCTGACGGCATCTTTTGTGTTTCGTTTATTACAAGATATAGTGGGTTAGTTCCGCTTACCAGAGTGTTGATTTCCAGCTGATATAATATGAACTTACTTTGTGTTCGTACTACTCGTTCATACCATCATAGGCTCTGTAGACTAGTGACTCCAAGGGTTTCCTTTGTTTGTGGCTCTCCATTCACGGTTGATCGCCAACCTTCATTGTTTTATATAGCTCATTGGTTTTGTACTATGAAGAATGTTAACCATTGTTATGAATTTTCCGAAACAGTTTTATAGGAACTTCGTCGCTCGTTTTGGACTTTCAAGATGATGGAAATTGGAATGATAAAAAGTTGTCATAGGACGCGAGGTCCGTGTTTGTGGACTTCTCAACTAATTTATGTTTTACATATAAATTATTTTTCCAAATATCTTTAGCGAAAAATATACCAACGTCAATTATTATATTTTAGGGTGATTTTAATTTGAAGGCTTCATAGCATACATTTATCGTCTAAATGTTAGCACTATGGTTTGGAGTTAAAAATTGGCAAAGACAATCTGGAAAATAGATAGATAGAAAATTCTTTGTTGCACACCTTAAAAATAGTGTATACTTATAGGCGAACTTATATGCTAAAGTAGCATTTTATACCAGCTAACCTTCAAAAAGAAAAGGAAAGAAAAGTAGATCAGAAGAAAGTTATTTTTTATACGAGATTACTATCTTTTAGCTACAACCTCACCTGATAAGTGGAAAATCAACAAAAAAATAAGATAAATAAAATATTTTGACAGACATCCTTGCCTAGCAGGGATACATTATAGCTGATTTACACTTTGTTAAGTGCAAGTGCGAAGTAATAAGTGATTAGTTAACGTGTTTTTTGGTGTCAAGTGTTAAGTGTTTTCATAATGTTCACACAGTGTTCAGTTGATTCTGCTAATTATTACTCCAGATTGATCCATTTGTGTTGCCGAGCAATTATTGCTAAAAAAATTGCCCGTATACGTATAAGCGCACCTTGTTCGGGCGACGCTCCGAGTACGGTGAGAGCGCGGGTGTGCGGGGGAAGCTACTTAACAGTAAAAATAGACACGGCTTCTAATAACTTTACTTCGCACTTGCCCTTGTTACCTGCACTCATCACTTAACAGCGTATGCGTTTACACGCTGATTTTACTTATCGCTTAACACTTGCACTTGACAAAGTGTAGACCAGGCAATAGGTCAAGTCATAAAAGTTGCAGACTGCTAATCAAACTTAGCTATCTAGAGTTCCGTTCGTTCCGAGGTTGTAGAGTGCATCATGTTCCCGTGGGACTCCAAGCCATTTCAGTTTGATTTCTCACAGTGTGTTCTGCAAATTGACTTCCAACTCTCACGCATAGGTACATTTTCATACAGTTCTGGGAAAAGCTTTGTTCGTTTGACAGCTGTACTTATTAAAGTCTTGTAAGTCAATTAGCTGGGGTTAATTATTCAATCTACTGGATCTATGGGTAAATCTGCGTATCCATAAGAGATGTCCGAGGAAAATTATCAACTATACTACACTTTAACCACTCCTAAAAACCAGCGCCAAAGGATTTTCACCCTTAGCATTTGCTGAACCTTTTTTACGCGTGATATTTATAAATTTATGTTTGTTTTATTGTTGTGTTTTTGTATGTTTTTGCGTTAGATAAATAAGTTCTATTCTACAATAGTTATAGGGGCCCTTTCCTTCACATGATATGATACTATTGATGGATTTTTTCTTCGCACACTGCTCAGCGTCTTGCATACTTTTAGTTCATCTGCCTATGATCGTTACTGACATTGTACGTTACCGATTTGCACAATGTGCACAGCACAATGACCGGAGTTTATGCTAGTTCTAAAACCGATTATAGAAGCAAGTGGTCCATCATCGTGTCGATGATTCCAGACTAAAATAGTTTCTCTCCGTTTGAAGCTTTCGGTGGTTTTTATTCCGTCGTAATATGGTTCATTATTGTGATCACAAGCAAGTTCAAGAATGCTTGAGAATTTGGATGCAGACATCTCCTTTTGATAAACGACATACCTAAAAGAGCTTGGAGGTAAAATGACGTCATAAAACTGAAGTGACCTAAACGCAGCAGAGTTGAAGTCACTATAAAAAAATCTAATGGATCAAAGGTGTCTTCCACTAGTCGGAGTCGGATTATGTTTATTACTCAGATATCGCTGCTTCTTTACAAAATAGTGCGGTGTCGTGTGGGTAAGTATAAATAGCTTCACACAATATTTTTTTGCCGCTGGAGCACCTGACAAGTGGAACGTAGTTTGAAGGTGCTTTTTAAACCAGAACTAAGCCAAGCTACTAAAGATGCGTTTGATATCAACTAATTACACGTTTGTTTTTGTATTAAAATATTTCTATTGGTGGATATCAAACACATCTTTAGTAGTTTAGAATAAGAACAAGAATAAGTTTGTTTTTGGAACAAAAATAAGGCACAAGTTAGTAGAAAACGATAATATCCGCAGAAGTTTAAAAACTGTGTCGCGAATATTAACGCCCTCCTCCAGTTTACAATATCCAAAGCAAAAACAGGTAGGTATAATTAGATAGACTCTAAATTTAAACAAATAAGACAAAAGTAGATAAAGTAAGCTTACCTTAGCTCTGGTGGAAAAGCACCCTAAGAATCTTTTTGCACACTTTTACTGCATTGAAAAATTCTTACTTTTTATGAAATTTCGGTTTGTTTTCTTTCAGTTTAGTTTAATCAAAATGCATGGAAGCATAGGAGGTAATTCGATATTATTTTGCCTCCGTAAGCCGAACCATATTGTAATGACGTCAGTAGCTTGTTACACCAAGGTACCTGCAAGAAGATGGCTGCATATTCTGAGACGCTAAAGTTGGTTTTAGATGACGTGAATACCTAGATATACCTACACGTCATCTAAAACCAAACTTTTGCGTTATAGTAGGTAGATAGATACCTACTCTTATAAATCCTATTTAATATTATAAACGCGAAAGTTTGTATGTATGGATGTTTGTTACTCTTTCACACAAAAACTACTGATCCGATTTGGATGAAATTTAGAATATATATTGTCAGTGACTTGGACATAGGCTACATTTTAATCCGGAAAATCAACGGGATCCAACGGGACGCGAAAGAAGTCGCGGGCGGAAGTTAGTCTCGTATAATAATGAATAGCATGTTCTACTTGGTCTTGTTATTAGTGAAACATGAATATAATATTTTCCAAAGACCTTTTCAACCTTGTTTGAGGATCACTTTGAGACCAATTCGATTCTTGCGAGGCGAGAGAGCCCGTAGAGTATCGTTGGTTTGCGAAAAGCGAGAATCGAGAAACTCGCAGTTTTTGTATGGAGAAAAATAGATCGCAAGTCTCCCGCTAGAGGCACGGTTTTTCATACAAAATATCTCGCCCGTCGCTTTTCGAAATTCATTCCGATCATCGAAAAAAACAGGCTTAGTTGTGGTTTAAGTTATTTATGGTTATTTAATAAGTAACAGGGTGGCTTAATAAATATGTAGAGTATCTAGATCTAGAAGTATGTCTAACTTTATCATGAATTAATATTTCATACGTTGCACATCGTCGCTACTGCTGAGCTCTCAAAAGCTTGCCGTGTGAAAGCAACTTCAATCCACTTCTAAGTTTCTGACGGTGTTGCACACGTTACATGAAAATACCCTGACAAGGCACCTTCAGCACGTTTAACACTCCTCAAACACGATGACAAAGACATTGATAATATTCCTTATGTTCATACATGCGTTTTATAAAGTTAGGCACTGATGCTACAGGCACCCATCTATGCTACTATATAAAAAACTGTAGAAAAGCCAAAATCTGCAGACTTATTGTTCAAACAAACGATTTTGATTCAGAAAATCGTGTTTGTCCGTTGGTTTTTCGCGGATCACGCCTTAGCTACTGGAATGTCAATGAAACTTATACCATTAAGAAGCCCTTTTTCCGGATTGAAACATGCGCTATATTTTATTGAAATCAAAGACGTGGATTCTTAGATACAGCTTGAACTCTCTAAACCAAAAGCAGTCATTTGCTACGAGGTTCATCGTAAGCTGGTTGACAGATATTTTGGTGGAAAGTTTCGCACGCGTACGAAGTCGCGGGTATCAGCAAGTCCATCATAAGATAAAGTGCGAGCAAAGACTGACGTATTGACGCAAGTTCCCACAAGCATCAATGCTACACTCCCAACGTATTGACATCCAGCACTCAAGTGGTTGAGTGTGTGCGAAATGGAGCAAAATAAAACGCTGTGCTCTGTAAGTACAGTGACGCGAATGAATTTATCACCCTCTGTGTTTGTCTGACTTCTTGGGTCTTGAGGAAGGACTTCGATTCCTATTTATCATATTCTGCCTTGTGTTGTGGATATTTGAGTAGTACTAATAAAGAATACAGTGATGCAAATTTTGTCATCTAACTTCTGCAGCGGTGCAAAATTCGCTCTTAAGAAAGTTTTGCAAAAAATCAAAACATCCAATCTTGTTCCAATCAATTTCAAAGTTTGAAGAACTGACTTATAAAAACTACAGACTGGTACGGTACTCTAGCCGTTTCATAATCCCAATAAAAAGCCGTTGCATACTGCCTGATTCCAAAACCTACACGATATCGATGTCAGTGGCTCGATCTCATTGTCGGCTCCGATGCAGTGTAGGTAAATATACTAAATTCATGACACATGACCAGTAAACACTGCCAAACGACATCGTAGTATCGTGTCGTGAGCAGTGTAAAAACCGTCAAAGTCCTAAGCAAGGCAGATAGCGAACAGTAAAAGATATGACACTTTGACCTTAAAAAAGTATTGCACTAAAACCAAATAAGCGAGGAAATTTCCTCTACAAATCCGTCGATTTTCCCAAACACTTTTTATCAAAAACTGTTAGGTTTTTCCTCTACCCGCGGGATTTCTTTGAGAGCAACCAGGTGGGCTATTCTAGTGGTTTCTACACGTTTTTGGGCCATCAGGGCCTTAAGGGATATCCTTTTATACCCTTACATTTTAATGATGCCCGGAGCTCGTAAACAGCTTAGAATAGCATGATAGTAAGCTATAGTTGAGTGCTCATAATAAACCCGAACCTAGGTAGTAAAGGCGCACAACAATAGTTATAGCTAGATAAACTTGACATAAGCAAACAGAGTAAAAGGTTTACTCTTTGTGACCAAACAACGCCGGACACAACTGATCTAGAGCGATTGTGATTGTAATGTAGTTTTCAGCAATCTTTTTCAAAATGTTCGCATATTGTAAGCTCTAACTGCTTTCGCTGCCCAGCATAATGTCAAGTGACGTGACAAGAAAAAGAAGAAGAAGAAGTAAAAATAAGAATAATAATATATATAAGTTAGTATAATATTTAGAGAGAATATCAGCTCTCACTAGTGAGATCAAAATGTCGCGTCGAAAAGACAAACATTTTGAAGAAGAACCATCAAAGAACCATGAAATAACGGATAGATGACATTGGCTAACAGTTGACGGCAAAAAACGCGCTGAAACGCGCTAATGTCACTATTTAATCACAGAATACCTATAATTTAGTATGAAAACAATTCGGAAAACCTGCCAGATAGCTTTTCTGAACTGTTTCATGAGACAACGATTGCCCCCATTGGTTTATTTAAAACGCATAGATAGACATATTTTCTAGGTAAAAAAATAGGAAGTTTTATTTGTCTATCCGGAACACGAACAAAGAGCTATTGGGGTAGGTTAGGTAATCTTTTGGTCGAAAAAGGTCAATAATGCTAAACTTATATTCTCGAGCTGGTGCTAAATTATCGTTTATTAACCAACAAAAACCTCTATAACTTTCTTCATAGTCCAAAGTAAATTGGTACACGAGTATGAAGACTATAAAAAGCTAAGACGTATGAGCGCAGGTTTTGACTGACCTTGTAGCTTACGAATACGCCTTTGATCGGCGAATTTTCATGAATATTTTTATAACAATTTGCATGTACAATGAGGTTACCTATTTACGTTCATGCCTACGTTTTACCTCAAGAGTTAATATGGAGTTGTTTCAACCCAGCAATTTGGGTTTTTCGTTTTCGGGGCTTCGAGATTAGCAAAAACATAAATGTAGGTTTAAAAAAATTGGGGACTTTTTAGGATATTATAACGAAAGTATCGTAAAGACGTAAAGATCACAGGAAACACCTGGTTGCGGCACGCACAAGACAGAGGAGGCTGGCATAACATGAAGGAGGCTTATACCCATCAGTGGGTGATACCGGGCTGAGATGATGATGATGATGATGATACCGAAAGAAATTTGACTTTCAAGCTTTATCATCATTTAATGATGCACTGCAATGTCAATGATTGTAAAAAAATTATACCTTCTTAGAAACAAATTTAAAATACCAAATTATTCCAAATCAAAATCGTACGTATGTTACTTCAAAATTTATCCATGGGTAAGTGGGGTATTAGTAATCTCAGCGTCGCAGTCCAGTTTGCCTTGTCAACTTCAACTTCTTGGTCAGTCTTGGTTTATGGCTTTTGCAACTTATATGTCTGTTTATTTTAGTGTCATAGACGCGATGAAGATTTAGGGTCTCCCTTCATAGGTCATTTTTCATAACTTACCTACTCAACTCGGATCTCCGCCTATAAACAAGTAAACGTCGATAAACGAGTTATTCGTCGACTCGCGACACTGACATTGGCAAATTTGTGGTAGCCCTAGACACCGAACAGCGGTAAGAAAAAAAAAAAAATATGGCTTGTATAATATTTTGAGAGAATACCGTCAGCTCCCACTAGAGACATCAAATGTCGCGTCGACTAGACAAAAGTTATGATGATAAAGAAGAACCATCAAAAGAACCATGAAATGACGGACAGATGACATTGAAATTTTGACCTAATGCCTATGAGAATTAGGGATGAAGTTTGGGTCGTAATTAATTATGGAAACGTCCGTCAGCGCCCGTCTCCTCTAGTAGTAAATGACATGTGAATTATTCAGTAGGTATTTATCTAACGCATATTATAATTATTCAGAAGTATGATCACAATGTTTGTAAATAAATTCTATGCAAAAGTCACGCATTGGTTTTTTTTTTATGAGCTATAGCTAAGCATTTGGCTGCCAGCACACCTGGTGGTAAGTGTAGCTGCAGCCTAGGGTGGAGCACGCTTAGCTATAATCCACCTATTCACTCTTTTCTTGAAAATTCCTAGTTTAATTCCGTATACATGTCGTCGTGTGGATAATCAAAAACCTACGGTAACCTAAGTACCTACGGTGATACAGTAGGTAGGCAAGGCATACCCAAACTAAGAACAATATTTGCAAATCAAGTTATTACCCAGCACAGGATTTTGTGCGACACCCTCTTGCGTATCATCCAGTTAGTTTTTTTTTTTAATAAGGTAGGTAGTATTATTTTGAACAGTCAAACCAGCTATTAGTTACCTATAAAAAGTGTTGTGTTGTGAAAGAATGACACTGTCTATAAAGTAATAATAGGTACTACCTAAGTAGGTAGGTATATTTCAACGAGGTACTATTAAAACGGGCTCTACAACACGATATTTTAAAGGTAAAACACGATACTCCTAAGTAAATGAGTCAAAATTCTTCTTCGTCATTTCTTATTCTAAGGCTCTTTAATAATGGTTCAGATTTTCATCTTTATAAACATTCAACGTCGAACAAAAAGAACTCCCAAAATAACCTTTCAATAAACGTAATCCCACCATAATGAGCTTTCATAAAACTGTAAAAACAAAATGAATAAAAAATCCATCTGAAAAGGCGTAATAAGCCAGAAATACTCACTGTTTCAAATCCTTTCAGTTGGTAGTCAATCACATTGAGTCACACAAATAAATTTGTCACTGCACTGTTTACCACTGCACGAGCTATTTTCGTAGCGAAACTTAATTTTTGGGGAGGACGCGACGCGACCGCTTTCAGATGCGGTTGAAGCGCGACTGAGCTTTTCGTTATTTCATTCGTTCGTCGGTCCTCGTGTCTCATTTTACCCCGAACGTGGCTAGGATCGGGACTCGTTCAGCCAAGCAGCAAACTTATTGAGGCGTGACAGGATAATGCTATAAATCTAAGGGTCATACGGTATGTAATAGATCTTTGATCTTATAACTTCCAAGTGCGAGCCTGTAACTTACGGTTCTTTTGAACTTTTCCGTAGAAAAACCCGTTGAAGATCTGGCTTGATCGCCGATGCGGAGATTAAACTTAGTTTTATTGCATACGTGCACTGTGTAAGTGCAAAGTTGTTGTACGCTTTCTGCGTCTTAAATTCCTAAACGAGATTTATCTAATCAAAATACATAACTACGATTAATTTACGTGAGTTGTAGAAGGATTCCGGTCAGGCTTTCAACCCCTCAAAGGTTTCAAACACTCAAAACTCCGAGTGATTTTATTAGAATATTTATCACCAGTTTTTGTGGACCTTTAGCGACGTTCGCACTCTTAGAATTCTGTTAGAAATATTAAACAGACATGGTTCTTTACTGCCTGGTCAGCGTTTCTCTTTGTTTTACATCCGCAAGCCACAGAGGGTTAGATTTGCGAACAAAAGTCTCTCGTCGAAATCCTATTGACCGTGGGATCAAAGATAATTTCTATGTGACATCGTCATTACTTTTCGGACTAAATAGCATTGTTTTTATGGATACAATTAGGGTGTATACATGTTGATCTTCTAAAGCTACGCTTGGTTCTTGAAAAGAAGCAAGAGCCAGAAAAAAATACTCCAATTTAGGCTAAGTACGAGTATAATCCACAAACGTAAATATAATTCCGGTCAAATTGAATTCGACTTTATTATACAAGTTTCAGACTTTCAAATCTTAAAACCAAAACCCTTAAAAGTTTAAAAATAAAAATCTATTTCTGAAGTTCGCCCCTTTATATCGTAAAGTCGTTGACTGAAACCGAATTTTATGAAGTAGCCTTGCCACGCTGTAGGATCTTCGGCTCGAATCTTTACTGTTCTTCGCAGATTTTTTCTGTTACCGTGCAAGTATTTTTTATCACTTTTCATAATGTTCGAAGGTAGGTACAGGAGGAACAGAAACCAATCATAATGTGTGCGAGTTACTGAAATATTTAGAAACATAAGTTACGTGGCTATCCCCATGTTTTCAACTAGGTAATTATCTAAGTGTTTTTGTATTTTCAACTCACTAGCGATGGTGGGATAGGTGTTTTTGCACTGCCGATACGATACATCTACACGATATCGTAGCGAACTAATTGCATATAAACCAAACGCATTCACTGCACCGTATCGCCGACGGACGACACCGAAATTTTTCAACTTCAACTTTTTGTTCGACAAATCTGAGATGAATGTCAATCGGACTAGTGTAGCTATCGTGCCAGTGTAAAAACGCCTATAATGTCAAGTTCGCAAATTTCGCTATCGGAGCTGGGGGCTAATTCCACTAACGAACTAGTCGGCTGAATTGCAGCTGGACCGTGCTTTTTTATATCTTTTCAGGCCATTTTGATCCAGCTCAGCAGTGACGTTCCAGCTATGCTGCAACTCAAACACTGTTCGTAACTCAGATATAGGTACTGAATGAGTTTTGACAGGTGATTTTGTGATTTGAGATGCCATTTATAAAGGATTTCGTTAAAGTCCTTAGGACTTAAGAACCTGCTCAGTGGTGATAGCGAAAAGCACACTCGTCTTTGCGGCCTCGTTGACAAATAGCGTCGGTTTGCGTTGGATGCCATGATTCATACGCATTGGCAACTGGCCAGGCCATGCCTAGGGGGGCTACTGTGAAACTTCACATTTGCAGACCTCATCATCATTTTATCCGTTAAACGTTGATGTCACTGCTGAATAAACTGTATCCTACTAAGTTTTCAGCACTTCATCATTATTGACGGCCTGACTTCACCCACTGCTGGACATAGACCTCTCTTCGTTGATTCCATTTTTCACAACCCCGTGACAGTCTCATCCAATTTTTGCCTGCTATGTCAGCGATATCGTTTGTTATTGTTTTCATCTACTTACATAAATTCTACATTCTAGTATCTAGTCTATAATCTAGTCTAGATGTTCCAATTTCAAACAAACTCGGTTATCGTTCCTTCTGAGAGCCTAGTACGAGTTTTCAGTGTATAGTGTGGGTGTAAACCGTCTGACACCCAGCACACCAGTGCGGGCGCTGATTTGTATGGAGACACTGAGCGGATTCTTTGAGAAGCTTGACATGCGAGTAGGGACTTGGTGTATACCAAGCTTCTCAAAAAATCCACTCAGTGTCTCTATACAAATCAGCGCCCACTGGTGTGCTGAGCGTCAGACATTTCACACCAGATTAACACACCAAAACTCGTACTTAGGCCCTCTGAAATAAGACCGTTTTCCGAGGTTTCACAGTAGTACCCATGGTCACACTCTGACCAACCCGGACGAACCCTGAACTGTCTGTTTGAGCTGAACTGCTAACTTGGTCCTATTTCGGCAGAATTCTTATCTGTTTTTTGTCGATATTTTGTTGTGCTCTCAAAGTTTCATTGTTTACGATCTTCTTGAGAGGACTTTGTGAACGCTTGTTCAAACTGTGAGTTTTATTTTGTTCAGTTAGTTTCATGCGTAGTTTGAAGATATTTTTTGGTAACTTTGTGTGATGGTGAATGATCCAGGTCTAGGAAAAATTTTACTCCAAAAAAGGCCGGCTTCTTAATACCATAGCATGACGTATCAGTAAAGGTAGGGTTTCGTCTCAATGGGACAAGATAAAGGTAACTTAGTCAGGGCCAAAGGACGGATTTAAAAAATCGTGATTTTTAAATAACTTCGTAACTACATAACTAATCGATTTGTCAAATATTTAGTAAAGGATCGAATTGCCCGTCCAAGTCAACCGAGATCTCAAAATTTCCTGTTCTCAATATTTGCAATCGCAAGTTGAATGAATCTCATTGATAATGCCAATATTCTCGTTCTCGATAAATCTTGGACTGCATCCAAGCAGATAAGCGGGTTTTGCAATGGCTATCCCTGGTTAAGCAGTTGCCCTTGTAGTTACCTAGGTAATCTTGAGCGAATAGCTTGAGCCTCTCAAGTGAATTCTGTTTTACCCATCAACGTTGTAGATCTTAAAAACAGATTTGTAGGAACTTCAACTCCTTAGTTTTTTTTTAAATCGGCTAAAACAAAAGAGAGCTTGTAAACTAGTCAGAGAGTTACAGCCAAAAACGCTACGTTCCACGTACATTTCTATTGATTTTTGGTCTGAACCGGTAAAGAAATGTATAAAAGATAGTGCGACTAATTCACTCCTGTAAACATTAGTTGATTTCACATTAACTAGTCGGTTCATCTCGATGAATAATGGATGTAAATGATGCTGAAGCTGTAATCTGTAATAACCCACACCAGCGCCGGAAATAGAGATGTATTTATAAATTGAACTCGCCATCTCGCTAGCCAAAGAACCTGAAACCAAACGTGTACGGTCAGCAGAGACATGGCAGAAACATTACAACTTGATCTTCTTTAATAACATATAAAAAAAACAATAAATTGTAACAGTAGCATTAGGTAATTTAGGTATGCTTTTTCTTCTTTTTCTTTAAATATAGAAATTTTTTGAAGCTGACTGACAATCAACACCCAGCCTAAACTATAAGTCCTAGAGATATGAAATTTGGAGGGTGGTATCCATAAATAGTGTAGAGGTGCACTAAATTTTGAAAAGCCGCACCCTAAAGAGTCTAAAATTAAGATTAAAGATTTTAACCAAATAATGCGTATGCGAGCAAAGTCGCGGGCGACAGCTAGTGTGGCATATGACCACAGCTATTCTAAACACCAATAGATGAGAATATTCTTACATGCTGAGTGCTGACGCTACAAACACGGGTACAGTAATGACTTGCCCCGAGTTGTTCACACTACTGTATTGAGTATCGAGTAGCCATCGAATACTCTCCCTTGTCAAATATTCGTATCATATTGAAGTGGGTTCATTTGATGGGTGCTGGGCTCATATTTATCTCAATTGGTAGGTATTAGTTTCACTCTTTGATGCTAAAGAACTTTATTTTAACAAGCTATTGTATTTATACATGGGTGTGGTTTTGAAATCAATTTTGATACACATTGTATGTAAAGTGTCGATTACAAATTCATGAAACTATTGAGCCGATACCAATTATTTTATGAAATACCTAACTCAAAGATAAATAAATAAAATAAAAAATAAATAGATAAAACGTAGTTAAGTAATAAGCACAAAGAGAACGAGGAAGCCAGTCTAGAGTTTGATTTTCTAAAAAGTGGTTGTCTCAATATGACGGCTAAGTTGGATCCTGACCATAGCTGCAAATGAAGTTGCAGTTTCTTCTACCCATTACTCTCAACTAAAAAGCCACCATTTTCAACAGTCTACGTTACTCAGAGACTCCAAAACAAAGTTTCCCAAATCATAGGAAAGAACGCTAAGTTTGACTCTTACCCGCACCTCCTGAACCAACCGGTAGAGGTTGGTGTAGACAAGAAAGAACGCTTAGTTCGGTTCTTACCCGCAACTCCTAAGACGGTGGAGTCGGGTAGAGTTAAAGCTGTAGATGGCTCGAACGTATTTTTTTTTATTGACGTCGCAAGCTATAGATACATATCAAATAAATAAATAATATTAATATATTATAATAATAATATTCACGGACACTTAACACAACGCCTTCTAGTCCCAAACTGGCTCGAATGTATTTGAAGCTACCACTTTACGGTCACATATTCTTCAGAATTAAAAGCGATGCACTTGGAAAATTCTCTTTGTGCACAAATAGAAGTTTTTTCTCAAAGATCCACAATAAACATTATGTATATCGGAATTGCTAAGTGCTCTTGTTTCGACTTGTAATGCAAAAAACGAAACCATTAATCTTTGGATGCAACCACCGACACTCAGTATTGCGTAGACCGGAGGCTAGTTGTAAGTTTTTTACGTCATTGTTACCGCAGTCACTCGCAGTTCAGAATTTGGGTTGAGAGTGAACACAATCCCCATAATAATGTTTGCTGTACTGTGAGAATAATATGCCGCTATTTTTTCAACTGCATTGAATTGCTTTTATTTATTGTATTAAAACAATTACTATTACGACTGTTTCTCTACAATATATTGCACAACTGTTGCAATTCTAGTACATAATATGCGATTTTAAAACCAGAAAAAAAAACAGAAAAATATGCTTTCGGAGACGTAATGTTTTATTATGTTTTGTATTGCCTATAGACATGGAACGTTCGTTTATGTATAAGTGTTGAAAAACTAAAGCAATATGACGTAGTGATATAACTGCAGGCTTCTAGGTTATTAAAACCGAGAGGCGTTCTTTAATCGATATCTGTCGATACCGGCCGCGTCGAGTGGCCACTAACTCGATTAATATACCAATTATCGAATAATATTTACTGAAGGGTTCATATTTTTACTATAAACAATAGTTAGTCCAGCATTATGTACGGAAATTGCTTTTCTTTAACGCCGTGGCGGGCGCTTGTAAACAAACTTAAAATTAAAAAAAAATGATTTGGGGTTTTTCTGCTAGTTTTTTTTTTATGAGACGGATAATGGACTTTTTTATAATCGTTAGTACATTCAAGTGTTCTATTAGCAATCTAGATGCAGTAGGTAGTACATGCTTCACTTAGTTTATGGAACTAGAGGGCGTTGCGTGAAATGTCCATGAATATTAATATTTACTTATATTTATGAGTCAGAAACAAGACAAAATAACAGGGTGCCACCTTTCAGAGGGAATTGAACCCACACTTCATACGCTGGGAAGTCGCTTGCTACGTCAGAGAAGAGGTCAAAGGTTAACCAGACATCTGTCGATACCGGACTGCGTTGAGTGGCCACCGAGTCGAATAATACTCCAATTTATCGAATAAAATGTGCTGAAATGTGGACACTGGATGTTTTGTTGGTATCTATGTTATAAACCTTCTAGTATTTTACAAGGTAGGTGCTAAGGAAGAAAGGTTGCTTCTAGTATAACTAAACTAGCCGTCGCCCGCGGCTTTGCTCGCGTTCTACCCTTTAGAGTGTGACGTTTCAAAATTCCTTTCTTAGCGCACCCCTACACTATATAAGGATACTACCCTCCAAATTTCATACCTCTAGGACTTATAGTTTAGGCTGTGCGTTGATTCTAAGTCAGCTTCAAAAGAGTTTTATATATATTGGTGATGATGATGTAATTATGTGAAATTGCAGAGCTTCAGGGTCGAGAGAATAACAATGCAAAGGTTAAATAAAAATATCACATTGATCCAAACAAGTTTTCTAACCAAAAAATGTGCACTCTAATTTATTGCATTGGTGCAAGTTTTTTTGGTCAGAAAACTTGTTTGGATCAATGTAATATTTTTACTGAACCTTTGCATTGTTATTCTCTCGACCCTGAAGCTCTGCAATTTCACATAATTACATTTAGTTATAATAATATTATATCTTCAAAAATTTTGAAATGTGCGAGCGAGATGGTTGTCTGGCCTTACCCTTCGCCTTAAATGAAAATCGAAACAGTGCAATATGAGTATAGATAACGTATAAGTAACGTATCTACACCACCATAACAAAATCACCCCCTATTCAAAGCAATCGAACCGTATCAAATTGCATTTTTACAAAATACATCGTACTGTTGCAAAGATTGATATCAAAATTGGAATGTTTGAAGGAATAGGGTGATGACGTCATTGCTTGGGGTGAATCAGGGTGAATAATGGAGAGTAATGAGGAAATTGTAATTTTCTGAGTGACTATAATTTTCTTTTACATAGAGTTAATACTGAATATAAACTAAGTCGGAGTTCGTAAAATTTGGTGCATTGATAGATTTACAAATAATCATCAGCAGCAGCCTGAAGAAGTACATTGTTTAATGTTGTATAGCTTCAGCTCAATCGGTAATAGCTCTGCCTTTCGCGTTGTTAGTTTGATTCCCTCTAAGAACAAACATTTGTGTCTTGGAAAACATGGTTTTTGGTCTGTGTTGGGCGTTACTATGTATTTCAAGTACTAACAAAAATAAATGAAAAACTATTCTATTGCCCTTCTAATTTTAATAAACCCAGCTTTACTTAGATTCTGACTAGATGGCGCTGTGTAAAAAATTGCTGTAAATATTTATCTATTTACTACATACGCACTACATAGACACATTACGATTCAAGATCTTTACGTCTCAGAGTGATGGACGCAGTGCATAGCCTTACAGGGCACGTCCTCATTGGACTTGCTCTGTGAGGTAATGCATTGTTATAGGCAGAAGTTACTACTTAACATCAGGTGAGCTATCAGCTTGTTCCATTACAATTATCATTTTAAAAAAAACTGGAAAGATTACGTTTTTGAGCACATAAAGTAGATAAAACTATTACTATACAAAACTGATTAGCGTTTTATGAGTACACTGATGTCTACGGGCGAATATTTACCTACTAGATTCTAAATAAAGTTAGTGTCTCTTACCCAAACATTAATAAAAATAATAATGACGATAGTCGTTTGTTTTTACAGCGCAAATAAAAATTACAGTTAACATAAGTGTATGAACATAAAAATACTAATAAATATATTATTCAAGAATGTATGCGGTGATCCTTTATGTTTTTGCTGCGAGTAAACTTAAAAGGTAGACGATTTGAAAAACAACCAACTTTTATTTATTTTCAAAGAAAAGCTCGGGTTAATATTAAAAATTACAAGTAAATGCAGTTACTACTTATATTTAGCTTGACTTTGTAAAATAAAACAATCAATTCTTTAGAGTTTTTTTAGTTAAATTACTTGCAACGTTCACAAATTTATCTAATGTTATTTAATTTTGCTAGCCATGATATTTTTATGGTACTAAAACAAAGTGGTACGTGCTAATCTCACCCAGCCCATGAACATCTCTATTGGGACCAAAATAAACCAAGTTTGCCAATAGCAAAGACAGCAAAAAAGCTGTTGAAATGCTTCAAAAAGCTATCATTATTAGATAGTACTTGTACAAATATTCTGTAGTATTATATCGAAAGCAAAACAAAAAATATAATCAACTTTTATTTAAAAATGTTTTACAACTTAAGCTTACGGTGAAGGAAAACATCGTGAGGAAACCCGCGGCTTAGTCAGCTCCGCACGTATTGACCTTGTCTTTCCTGTGGATATGGCTGACTAGGCTGAGAGGATGGTATAGGTGCTGGGCAAGCCTACTCCATCTAAACATTGTCCCAGGCACTACAGTGTCCCGTTAAGTGTAGGCATAGGTTGCCTCCTAACGCTGTATAAATCATCTTTATTAGATGTAAAGGATTAATATTATTATTATACAACTTGGTTTTATATTTATTTTGCCAATGCCCATGTTTGTTAAATCATAAAAAATACAATTTTCACGCACGAACTGCAACATCTCAAATTACATACGGGGTTGATTTTGATGGTATATATATTTTGATGGGATGGTATATATCAAACATAAATGAAATAAAATCGTAAAAATAATTGCATGTACTAATTAATTACTAGCATTTACTTTTATTAAAAATCTCTCTAGTTATTTGGGGACGTTTCACCCTTATTTTTGCTAACCAATATTACTGCTGCTGGGCAAGTCATAAAAAAAACGTAAAGAGGTTTTTTTTTCTTTTAATAATAAGAAAAGATACAGCCTGTTTTCAAAGGCTATAGAAACTTTTCCTTTGAATGAAGTCTAAAAGACAGGCGTCTGTAAAATTAAGACATCAAATCAGTAGAAGTCGGTACGGCGTGAAAATCTCCCTTAATTTAAGGTAAAATAAGTTTAAGCTAAATGAGCATAGACAAAGGGTTCTGAAGGATATCCATTTAAAACTTTGGCGTGTTTGCAGAGTTTATTTAACTTGTAGAAGTTGCGTTATTTGGAACGTAAATCTGTTGAATTCCTCACACGTTTGAGTGAACGCAAAGTGAGCTTTGAGGCTACGCATTAGTGGCTAATCTTCTTGTGCAGTGAAATGTAATATTTATACAGGGTGGAAGAGAATATTTACAAAATCCTCATCAAAACTTAGTTTTTAAACCAATAATTTAATTATATCAATATTGATATTGTATCAGCCTCTGGATCTGAAAAGATTTTTGGTACCTATGTAGAAAAAAAATTAAAACCTAAAATCTTACTACTACCTTACTTTACTTGAAGATTGAAGTTTTTGGTTTTAGTGACATAATTTAATAGTCGTGATTCACTAAAATATATATAATATTTTGTTTTAATTATAAAAATAATTAGGCCAACAGTTGCACACAACTAATTGCAGAAATGCATTAGGTACGTAAGTGTGCAACACTGTCGCTAAGTACATACATTTTGCCATGTCTGTGTGTGTTACCAGTTCCCACAGTATTTATGTACAGGTACCTAGGTAAATAATTTGAACTATGTACTAAATACCTATCACTATAAACTAAACAGAATGTCATCAATAACACAGCGCACACATAATTAATGGAATCAAAATGGATTCCATTGAGGGTGGTTAGAGGGTGCAAATCACACAATTACTAACATAATACTTTTGTTTTACGTGACTGCCTGTCTGTAAAGAAAATCATAAAACACTTTTAGGCTTGTATTCTTCAAGATTTAATTATTATTTTAGGTTATTTCGTTTAAATCGTAAAAAAACATATTTGTCAATATGTATTTTAATAAAAAAAAACATACTAATCTTTCAAATCTAGTGTTTAATAGTTATAAATAAATAAATAAATAAAATAAATATTCACGGACACTTAACACAACGCCTTCTAGTCCCAAACTAAGCAAAGCTTGTACGATGGAAACTAGATGGCTGATAGAATACATACATACATTTTTTTTTGTAAATACATACTTATAATACATAGAAACACCCAGACACAGAACAAACATCTATGTTTACAACACACAAATGTTTGTTCTCGGTGAGGATCGAACCCACGACCCACAGCACGGAAGGCAGAGCTACTACCGACTGAGCCATGACGCCTGTCAAATGATATTTACGTACAATTTTCTTGCAATAGTTTGTCAATTTTTTTCTTAAATGTTTGCAAAAATATTGTTCCTACAAAGCAAATCAATTATTGTATTGACGCAATAGGCAATATTGTGTGCTTAACAAATTATTTGAAATTTTTTATTTAGACTAACATTATGATGGACGATCCAAACAAAACCGCGGACGGAAGTAAGTGAATAAATAATTAACATTCGCACAGTCCAAAATACTAGTAGCTTTCAAGAGACGTGGTCTATTACTGTTTAAACCGTGTAATAATTAAACAGTGGGTTCGAAACCTGGGGATTTGCATACTAAAGCATTGTGTAATTTGTGTAATCAGTTTACGTATAAAAAAAATACCAATGGGGATATACTACAATACACATTAAACATATTGCAATGTCTATGGATGAACCTTAACTTGTACGGATACTTATATAATAGAAACAGCTGTACGTTAACGTGAAAAAGCTCAGTAAATCGGCATTTGAGCATGCAATTTTAGGCAAAAATTCTCCTGTGGTTTATTTTGGATCATTTTCAAAAGGGTCTGGGACAATTGGATGAAGCCCAAGTCCTACAACTTTTTGAAACTTACAGTGATGGAACTTTGTTTGTTATAATACACTTACAATGCAGTTTTTTTAAATGTAACAATGTCATTATAAAGCAACGAGAATCATTAGTTATTAGACATTTCATTTCGAAAAATGCGTCTTTTTCAATGTTCTTTATCGTATTTACAGGGTGTTTACGTCGAAATAAATTTATTTTGCTTTTTCTTGACTGGTACTGCATAATAGATTATGATAAAACCAACAAAAGTTATAAATAACAAAATTAATATAAAAATTTAATGCAAATCGGGACGAAATGCCCAATGGCTTACGGTTTAAGGATCTCTACCTAACGTTGTTCTTTTTTACACAATATAGATAATCATTTTACCTGAAGCTAAGTGATGTGGTCAAAGCTGTAGCACGTTTAGTTAGAAGAAACTTATTCCAAAATAAAGGCAAAACCACACTCAAAAGAGCATCGACTCAGGTGCTTTTGACGACTCAACTTTAATATCAATAAAATTCATGTAACGCGTCCAATCGCAAGTTGACGCGCGCAGATGTGCCTATCGATCATTCAGCTTCGCTCTCATCAATCAAGTGTGAAGCGACCTTAATCACGACGACGCTTGATTTGCGAGGAGTTAATAAGGGCGGGAGTTAACTTTCTGAATATTAAAGTAAGCAAATTCACTAAGTTCTCAGTTTATAAGGAAAATCGAAAAGACAATTACTGAAGCACCAATTCACCTGATTTTTTTTTAGTTTTTCTGAACTTTGGGGTTGAACTGCACGCAGCATAGAAATCTTTAGTCTATGAATAAGAATTTTATAAGCATTGAACCGAATAATAGTCAAGGCTTCTGATATTTTCATGGGGCAATCTGTTTGATGGGGGTTTGACAGCGCCCTAACGGATTGAAAATGATGAACGCGATCCAAGCTAGAACGTTTACTTTACATAGACGACCGCTTTTTATCACGGATTAAAGAATACAACTTGCATTGTGTTTTGCAGTGTTCTTTACGCCATTACTGTACTTTTTAATATTCTGCGACTGTACTAAGAATTTTATTGATAGAGCGTTTTATGAGAAGACTTCAGAACCGGACGTTACAAAACCTATTATTAACAACGGTTCAATATCTTATTGTTTACAACTGACTATAAGTACTTTAGTGTTGTAGTCTTGCCTTAAGGGACGTTTAAGTTTCTTGACTATGATGACTGTACTGACAATTAATTTATTCCGTTGTGGGACATGTTTAGAAGTCTTAGATTTTTCCATGATCTTCTATGTAATAAAAGACTTTTGGTTTTTCCAAAAAAAAAAAAAACCTAATGGTAAGACGTAATATGGAGGTAGGTACCTACAAGTTGTAATATCCCTCACATTTTTCATCAAATCAACACAAAAAAGATTCTTATGGTTTCAAAAACCGAAACTACAGACAAATTAAAAGCAATATTAAAAACTAAAACAAATGAGGATCGTCAAACGGTACAGTGAACTCAGTAAGAAGCCGCGCACTTCGACAAACTTTCTAATTGATCTATCTGACGAAGATTTATGTTATCCTTATCTGCTAAGCTACGGGGACCAGAATCTGACAGAGCATTTGTCTTCGACCGCGGACAATCTTGCACAGTCGCTAAACAACGTTACAGTGTGGAAAATAGAAATTTGACTTCTTTGACCTGCTGGGAGAGGTAGGTGATACAAATTGTACTAAAGCAAAAAAATGTTCAGAATGTTTGTACCAGCTGAACTGGAATCGATTAGAGCGACCTTCCGAAAGACCGATGGGTTTCGGACCTAATTATTTTGTTGATATAGGTTCAAGCTAAATTACAATTTGCTTACTCAATCAAATTGGACAGCATATCCGAAAATATCAAATCTGCTAGCATTTCAAGATAGAAAAAGTAAGAGCAATGATTTTTTTTTAGTAAGGTTTCTGTCCGTCATTTTGACAAGCAACCTTGACAATGTCAAGTGGTATTTGAAAATACAGAGAATATAAATAAAAGAAGAAGAGTAATAATTCTTCTTCTTCTTCTCTTCAATAATGGCCTGTGTCCGTCATTTCGACAGACAATTTTGCCGATGTCAAGTGTTAAAATTGTAATAAATAAGTCAAGTCAAGTCATTTGTCAAGTCGGCTGTCATTTGTTTTGAAAAGAAAATGGTGGATTTTCTCTTCAAAACCTAACACGAATTTTCACATTCAGAAAAACCACTTTACACACATTTATTCCAATGGCTCACACTTTATGTTACGACCTAAGTATTATTGGTTAAAATTCCACCAAAATTAAACAACAATACTCACAATAACACAAGAAAAACTATTAAAATAAAAGTGCTATGTGTCGTTTCAAAAAATGACAAAACTCGTGTCCGTATTTTTTCTTCTCCTATTTTTGGCCTCTGTCCGTCATTCCGACAGACTTATTTGCCAGTGTCAAGTGATGAATTTGAAGTAATATAAGTTAGGTCAAGTCATTCGTCAAGTCGACTGTCGTTTGTTTGTGATTGTGTGCAACAGCTGTGACAGTGAAGGTCGTGGTACGTTGACTTTTTTTTTATCGTTGGGAAATCTTCATGGATACTCTTATGCCGTGGTGAGCAACAGAAGAGTTATGTCGCTACCGACTAAAACCCAACGGGAGTCCTTCTACACCTCTTGCCGGGGCTGTGGGCACGCTTTCGCACTCTTCCATGGCCCGACGGTGTTGACTTACTGTAACTTCGTTGACCGCGGTAAGGTCGAATGTTTGACTTTCATCAGCGAAAAGGACAATGCTCTATCTTGGACTTCGGTTTGCGGACTATGAATTGATCGTTTGATCAGAATGAACACTGAGTTCTGATTTCAGTAACTCTTTTATTCCTTGCACCTTAAATTTTTTTTTAGTTTTTTTTTTTATGTTATAACTGGCTGACGAGCAGGCGGGCCACCTGATGGAAAGTAGTCACCGCCGCCCATGGACACCTGCAACACCAGAGGTGATGCTAGTAATTAATAATTAATAATAAAATTAATAATTGTAATTAGTAATTCATGATCTAGTATGTATTTACAAAAAAAAAAAAATTCAAAGTATTGGATCACTAGTATGTATTTACAAAATAAATGTATATACTATGTATTGGATCAGCAACCTAGTTCCCATAGTACAAGCTCTGCTAAGTTTGGGACTAGATGGCGTTGTGTGTAATGTCCAATGATATTTATTTATTTAAAGACAATACTATTCACAGTATTGGTTCAAACTCCAATAAATCCATACAATTCTGTTTGCAGAAGCTACTTTTCTAGCTAAAAGGTTGCAACAATTCTATGTTACTGCTATTACAATAAACTCAAGAAAATTCTAGCTATTTTCAAACACAACTTTATCGTTTGCCGATAAAAGTGCACTTTATAAATACAGGGTGATATTGTTTTTAAAATGTAGGATCTGAAAACATGCTTTTTATTAGCTGCAATATGGTTTCAAGCAGTAAAGAAAATACTGCAAAGAAAACTAAAGAAATAGAAACATATGATATTATTTGAAAGGTCAAATAAATAGTAGCTATTAGTTCTATAATTCTGATTATTATACATTTTATAAGATCTATAAGAAAACGATCAATCATGCTTTACAAATTTTACCTTTCAATTACTGGATACTTTCACACTACCACCGACACGACACCTACACGATATCGGAGAGCTAATCTCATACATTCAGCACTGTCCACTTTCACACCATGTCAGCGCTGTCACCGGTATTGCTCGAGCTGCTGGCTGATATAGGTATCGTGAGCAGAGTGAAGGAGAAAGTATCGGTATTTAATTGGCCTATGTACAAACACCCATTACATCGAATCGTATTTGAGGTTACAAATTATTGCTAGCACAATTTAAGAACACGCTGTAGTGTGCAATTGTTGAACTGGTAGTGTAAGTGCATTCAAAGTTACTCCACGAAGTTGAAACTGCAATATATACAATGTTATTAAATTATCTGTTTACGGGCTTGTAATTTATGAGAATTTAGTTGAACACAAAACTTTAGAAGATCTTGTTTAGAGATCAAACGATACAGACCTTTAGTAGAGCTCTTTGTGAAAGAACTCGTACGGGGAGCTTGTACTATGGGAAGTAGAGTGCTGATAGAATACTTTTTTTTTAAATTTAAATACGTACCTACTTATAGTACATAGTAACACCTAGACCTAGATTGCCACACACAAATGTTGGTTCTTGGCGGAAGGATGAGCTTTTACCAACTAAGCTGTGACGCCTGTATGTATATATTATGTATTTGAAAAGTATATTTTATGTGGCTAAGCTTAATTAGATCATAAACGAAACTGAAAGTAGGTATAATTGAAGTTTCATCCAAATTGGTTCACCTAGTCGTTATGGCGTGATTGAGTCACAAACATTATAAACTTTAGATAGAATTTTCAGAGTAATTAGTCTGTTTCTAGAAGTTTAAATTTTACGATGTGATAAAAGCTGTATAATGTGAATAATTTATAATCCTTAATATCTCTGGTATACCTCACTATCCACACGGATAAATGAAATAATATTATAGGTTAATTACGACGAATATTTTTTATTATTCTCCTGTGTATATTTGGCTCGAAGTTTTTATATAAAACCTGAACTTACTACCTAGCACTAGTGGTGTAGCTTGCTTAGTCAATGTTCACTGATTTGATTATCTAGCTACATTCTGCGCGGTCACTATTTGGATGGGTGATCGACAGTGACATTTACATTTGAGCGCTTCTGTGTTTCAGAGGGCATGAGTCTCCTAAAATCCCGAAAAAAGAAAGCTGAAACAAAATATTCTGCACCCGGTTTTATAGAAAAAATAAAAAATTTAATTGAAGGAACTTTATTAATCTCCATTTAACCGACCCTATAATAAATCATAACGTAAGATAGTGTAAGATATTGTTTCCAAGTTAGCGGTCAAACATAATAAATAACAGAATATTTGATGAATCACATGTCGCCATAAGTTATGGGCGGGCGGCGTACAAATGGGGCGGGCGAGCCAATGCATACAGAACTGACCTCGTGGGATAAGAAAATACTAGAAGCCACCTAACTTGTACTCTGTGTTCCTTTTTCGTATGAGAAATGTTGACATTGTGTGATAGCATAATATGTAGAGCGGAAGACCGGGCTCAGTGGCGCGTCTTGGGAGAGACCTACGTCCAGCAGTGGACTGATATAGGTTATCAGTCCACTGCTGGACGTTATCATCATCATCATCTTCATTAACGGCTGATGATGATGATGATTATAATATTATGTAGGTATTAGCCGTTTTCTGACCAAAAGTTTTCTTAGTTTTTTCTACTTTTCGTTTGGTGATATATTTTAACATTAGTTTTATGGTTTTCTAACTAGTTCTTTGTGATTTTTCTTATTAGCATAGTTTTTATCTTTAAAAAAAAAATGAAATGTGCGAGCAAGAAGTTGTTTGACGCTTGACCACTTCCAAATTTTCTGTAGATCTTTGTTCAAAGAACAAACAGCTATACACTATAACAATGTAGCTATTATAGTATCAATCTTTAACTTGCTTTGCGAAGTTAGGATAACACACACTTTACACCGACAGGGGGCGTACGTGATGAACATACATACTATCAATAGGGTTAAATATATTTTACTGAAAAAATATAAGATGTACCTACCTATTTGTAAAACATTGCAGTTTTACAAAGCGTTCTAAGGCTCATAACTCAGTCTGGACTAAAGTTAGAGACAAGTATATCAATATACTAGCCGTCGCCCGCGGCGTTGCTCGCGTTCTACCCTTTAGAGTGTGACTTTTCAAAATTCCTTTCTTAGTGCGCCTCTACACTATATAAGGATACTACCCTCCAAATTTCATACCTCTAGGACTTGTAGTTTAGGCTGTGCGTTGATTCTATGTCAGCTTCAAAAGAGTTTTATATATATTGATTGATTATGTTTGTTACACTATTCTCTACTGTAAAACTAAGTTTAAATAACGCCACCTTCCCTAGTAAATCCAGTATTGTCTTTTATTTGAAAAAAAAAAACCATTGTCAACACTGACTACAACTTCTTGGTTTGTGGCTTTTGTGGCTATAGTTGTCACAATTCTGCCAGTGTCGAGTTCGCTAATGCTAGTGTCATAAACATGAGGGGAGTGCGGATAAGAATTTGGTCGGGGACACGAGTTTTGACATTTTTTTAAACGACACATAGCACTTTTATTTTAATAGTTTTTCTTGTGTTATTGTGAGTATTGTTGTTTAATTTTGGTGGAATTTTAAGCCATTGGAATAAATGTGTGTAAAGTGGTTTTTCTGAATGTGAAAATTCGTGTTAGGTTTTGAAGAGAAAATCCACCATTTTCTTTTCAAAACAAACGACAGCCGACTTGACAAATGACTTGACTTGTCTTATATTATTACAATTTTAACACTTGACATTGGCAAAATTGTCTGTCAAAATGACGGACACATGCCATTATTTAAGAGAAGAAGAAGAAGAAGAAGAATATGGTCAGTGTGCAAAAGAGAGGTACAACCAAAATTTTGACAATTTGATTGATCTAAAACAAAAGACTATCAAAACTGATCGTTTGCACACTAGTGGGCCGATAATGACATGACACCTAAACGATACCCACACACATTTTGTCAGTTTCTCGTACAAAAATATCGCACAAATCCGCACAATACACAGTGTAATTTATCTAGTCTCTGACGAATGTGTCTATTACCATCTTCTTCTTCTCTTCAGTAATGGCCTGTGTCCGTCAGTTCGACAGACAATTTTGCCAATATTACATATGAGAATAGTTCCTCCGCCGATGTATAATAAGGTGTCACCGTGCAGTCAAAAAGCGTGAAAGGGAAAGTGATAAGTTTGACGGCGCTGTGTGTCTGTCTGCTTGTTTGTGCTCTCATAGCTCTGAAAGTAAGGCTCTGATTTTGATGCGATTTTTTTCCAAAAAAGATAATTTATTTGGGATGGTTCTTAGCTTTGTTTGGTCAAAATTGGTAGAGCCGTTGGAGTTATGAGAATATTCAACAGCTCTACCAATTTTGAGCAATCTTAGAAAACTATTGTAGTTTGAAACATTAATGTATTGATTTGATGAACTGGAGTCCACTCTAATAAGGTCGGTTCATGACCAGTAATGATGAAGAGGATCTGAAAAACGTCATGACCAGGTGTTTTAATGTTTTTGTTAAATTAACTTCTGTTTAGAAATGGGAAGTGGGTTTCATATAGGTAGTATTTTCTCTGTGTGGCTCCGTCCCTCAAAGTTCCGAGATTAGATTTAGCTAATAGACACACACACAGATGAATAACACACTCACATGTGTATTATGAAGGAATCTGCATATCTTCAAGCAATCGACACTGTCGAAGGCGTGTATGTATGTACCCTTTGTAATGTACCGTGGGGTGATTACGAACAAATCTGACAGTCAGCGCCTTACGTAATCTTAACTTATTTGAATCATATTGCGCGTCAACGCCAGCTCGACTGGCGAACGTTGTAGCGTCACCGCGCAGTGTATCTCGGATACGCTAGCGTTACGATACGTTTACGATTGTCACATTTATTCGTGATCAAGGCACTGTTCCTTGGCTTTACTATTGCAATTCGATTGGATATTTGATCGAGTTTCTGCTTACTGACATCCTCCTAGTTTCTTCTCTTTACACAAACTCTCTCAACATTTTGTTTATCAGCCACCCGCTACTATTTTGTCCAACCCCTAAAAGTGGCCACTGGTTTTCTTTTACACTACAAAATACTGTCTAGCTATAGAATAGTTTAAAAACGAGTTCATTTTTAAAATAACAATCTTTAATTTTATAAAAGTGTTTAATTATATTATTTGATGCGGTTGCCACTAGACGGAGAATGCCTCGTGAAATATTTTCTAATGATTCGAGTTGCATTCGAGTTCCTATAGTAAACTCGAGTATAATCGTTAAAGTAAATTTAGTGGAGCGTCATTCAAGCTGAGCGTTATCTACGTGCATACAAGACGACGGTATGCAAATTAACTGCTCTCATTGGTGTAGTACCTACCGCGAGTATTGTTACACATCAGTTTATTAGGTCTCGTCTGCAAGAGAGATGTTAGATGCAATTTTCGTCGAAAAGTCGCACCCTAAAGGGTCTAAAATTAGGATCAAAGATTTTAACATTTTTCACCAAATAATGCGTATGCGCGAGCAAAGCCGCGGGAGATAGTTAGTTTTTATATACCTATACACAAGAAGTTTAAAATAATCTGTAGTTTACTAAATGTTCATAACTGAATGTACAAAATTTTTAGTGGTGAGAAACACAGGCGAATTTTGGGTAGAAACGCCACCAGAATATTATTTATTTTGATGTGGGTTGAAACGCTGTCATTTTTTGGTATGAAACAGTGAAAAATAATTATTGGTAAGAACTTGTGAAACGGCGCTACACCCTTCTATTGAATGTACCCAAAAGTATAAGCGGAACAGGTAACAAGACCTTCTATAAGGACATTGAAGTCAAGGAGTCGGATAGAAGAAGAAAAAACAACTAAATTATGCCACCAAAAATTCACGCACAGGAAAGCTAAAAGTTGTAGGAGAGTAGAATATTATACCTACCTACTTATTAATAAATAGAGTAGGAGTAGACTTACCCAACACCTATAATACCATCATCACAGTCATATAGTTTGCCTACTCCATTTAAAAGTATACGTAGATAATAATAGGCATTGCAGCATCCATTCATAGGTACAAGCTATCGTTTACAGTAATTAGGTATAGTGGGTATAAGCTCTGCCTTCCATGCTGTGGGTAAAATTTGTAAGGATATTTCTATTATATTTATAGGGGCATGGGTAAAAAGTGGCTCCTGACGCTGTATAAATCATCTACATAATTATTATCAATGCATTGGCTTTCTATGAGAGTCAAAATCGATTTACGTTAGACTCACAAATCGCAAATTCGTTATGTTTCAATTCTATAGCAAACTGACGAAAACCTCCGTCAAATTAAAACTGAGTTATATAAAAATATACCTTTCGATCATACGAATAAAAGTCTTCAAACCTTTTGAGAACTGCCAAAGTTAAACTTGTGAATGCACTTAGCAATGTAAAATATTCGCCTACTCTGAATACGAACATTTTGTAGGCTCCCCATATTTCTGTTGGGGCTATTAAACGTGAGAGATTTACCTAAATTATCTCTCTCTTTTAAATGCAACTCTCACCAAGTGTTTATTTTCAGGGCAGCTTCCTTGACGTCCTTATACGACATGACAGCAATCTTCGCTTTAACTTGGATAACTTGGTAATCTCCTTCTCTCCTTCTCTCCTTTTTTCTACCTTTCCTTCAATTGTAGAAGGTTTCCAGCTGTCTAATCAAATTTAACTGTATTTATTACCTACCCATCCCATGTTTTTGTAAGTTTCTTGAATGAATTGAAACTAAATTGAATCGTCGTTTCTCTTCTTTTGTCTTATGAGGGCTATTTTATATTGGAATCGTGTAGGTATACTGCCAGTCTGCAAACACCCAATCGAAGAACAGTCTGCCCTCCTCTTTCATGGCCCAAATAACACGAGCAGAGACAAAATGTAGGCCAAGCAATACCAAGTCGAAGTTTCCAAGAGAAAGTTTCGAAGTTGTACTTGAAACAGATATCTTTTCATCGTATCTACGAACATGGACTATTTACTTCCTGATACGTTATGTAAAGGAGATACGACACGTGCCGCAACTGGTTTTCTACTTGTGGTTAACTTGAGAATGCAAATAAGAAGGGTGTTTCAAAACCGACAATTTACAAAATTCAGAATTTAACATTTTGTGAATCTGAACTTGTGAATTTTTCGTGTGCTAAGAAAGAAAAGCTCGACAAAAAGTTTAGTTTTTTAAGTTCATATTTTGGCCGGGAAACTATTTGAAAGACCTTTGCATTGTTATTTTGAGGGCTTGAATTTTGCGATTTTGCATCAGTGATTTTATGTAATTCATATTTTTTTAGTATTTTTTAGTTTTCAGTTACGGAATGCGTTAAAAAGAATTTAGTCGGGTACTTTTTTAGTCGGGATTACGTTTTTGTGATCACATAGATACTTCATCAGAATTTTTGTTTTGTTACACATAGTATTGTCAGACACAATATACTGTACTAGCCGTCGCCCGCGGCGTTGCTCGCGTTCTACCCTTTTGAGTGTGACGTTTCAAAATTCCTTTCATAGTGCGACCCTACACTATATAGGTAAGGATACCTACCCTCCAAATTTCATACCTCTAGGACATAAAGTTTAGGCTGTGCGTTGATTCTAAGTCAGCTTCAAAAGAGTTTAATATATATTGATGTACTGTATGTATCAGAATAATAAAATATTTTGAATGACACTTTGTAGCAAGCCACTCACCTCTGATATTCATCTTGCTAAAAAATTTACATTCTAAACTCAAACTGAAGTTTCAAATTGCGATCTTTCTTTGAGAACGTGATAGATTGCAATTTGCAGCAAACGATATTTGTGGCTCTTTGAAAGCTGAACCTTTGAGTAACAATCTTTCTCCTGTGCCTTTGAGCGAAGGTGAAATGTAAAAAGTTCCAATAAGAACCATATTGCTGCCGCATGAAAACCAAATTAAACTGCATCAAGTGTTGCCATCGGTAGCTGAAATCTGCTTTCTGCTGCTTTGTGAGAAAATTAAAACACCCAAAATGGACACCCATTTTAATTGATGAAGAGTTTTCATCATCATCATCATCATCATAGGCAGCTTGTAGTAACCCACTGCAGGGCATAAGCCTCTTCCCTCAAACTCCACTCGTGTCTATTTTGGGCTTTTTGCATCCAGGTCTTCTCCTGTACGGCAATGACATTATCATCTACCCATCTGGCTGTTGGTCTGCCAAGGCATCTCTTGTGTCCCCTAGGCCATGAAGAGTTTTACTATCTAAAGAGGAATATTTTAGTAAGCCAATTACCTAACCTACCTATCTAATCTATGTTCTACGTTAGACACTGGATATAAAGTTGGTAAAAAGGGTGAGTAAATTAGCAAAATTTTAAGTGACTTTTTCTGGCAACACTGAACTCACAGGCTGTTCAAATTAAGTGTTCGTTGAATAATTCAATGCGATAGCCGACGATTTTAAGTTGAAAAATATGCAATCTGAATTAATGATTTTAAAAACCGCGAGGTCAACATTTAGGTCGGTATTTTAGACCATAAAAACTACACACAGTTATTAAGTAGATATCTTTTGCACATATATACCTATTATACGTTCACATTGAACTATTGATAGTTTTGGAAGATTGGTTTTGATGGAGTAGGCTTACCCACCCAGTATAGGTGTCATGGCTCAGTTGGTAGTAGCTCTGCCTTCCGTGCTGTGGGTCGTGGGTTCGATCCCCACCGAGAACAAAATTTGTGTGTTGTAAAAACTTAGATGTTTGTTCTCTGTCTAGGTGTTTCTATGTATTATAAGTATGTATTTACAAAAAAGATGTATGTATGTATTCTATCAGCCATCTAGTTTCCATCGTACAAGCTTTGCTTAGTTTGGGATTAGAAGGCGTTGTGTTAAGTGTCCGTGAATATTTATTTATTTATTTATTTATTTATAGGTACTATTTTATTAGCCTAGCCGACCTATGCACTGGAAGACAAGGTCAATATAATACAAATAAGTGTGGAGCTGACTAGGCCGTAGGTTTCCTAACGATGTTTTTTTTCATCGTTTGAGAGCACTGGGATTGCGCACAAAAAAAATCTGATCCATAGTTGCACTACCGGATTTGATCCACGACTTTAGGAACGGAAGGTGAGGTCGTTACCACTAAGCCACCGGGTGGAAGTATACTAAGAGGGTTCTAAACAGAGTATTAAAAACAGTTACAGCAAAGTGGTACCGTTTCAGGCAGATTATCTCCGCACTTTTTGTCACATCAAAAACATGTTTTAAATTAAAAACCACTTGAATTAGTCTTCAAAAAACTTCAGACAGTTATAAATCCTGATGCAATTATGAACTTGACACGTGCACACGAGCTTTTTTTTACAAAAAACTCACCGCATGTGGTCTTAAAATTTGTCGTTAGTTTGAAGATCGGAGTAGAGGCAGCGAAAGAATCTTTTCCACAAAGAAACAGTTGTTTCAATTTCAATTTGTTTTCAAATTGAAATACACTGAAGATCAAAAACTCCGGGATATATATTAAAACTTGAATATCTTAGAAACCATGAATAAATTATTTTTAATTAAATCGTGTTTGATAGACAGTTTTGTAATCCAGTCATTATTGCTCTCGATTGTAGTAATTACCTTGCTATTCAACATTTCTCCTTCAACTACTGCTGTTTTTTTTGTGTACTTGGGTGCAGCGGATAGCTAGAGCCTCAACAAATTTTTTTTTTTTTTCTGGTTACTGGCCGCTCGTGTAATTGTCAGTCCACAAGAATGAGTGCATGCAGTAACACAGATGCGAAAACCTTCAAATCAGGACATTTGAATGTTTTCGCATTTGGTTACCGATTTGCAGCTTAATGTTAACTTTAAACCTATAAATCTCTACCTAAAATATAATTGTGTCCATTGTATAGGACTAGGATATTTCAAGATGAAATCAAAATGAAGAAATGAGAAAAAAAAACAAAGTATTCGATCGTGCTCTCGATTATTTTGAGTCCAAGCTCAAGATCAATGTTTTTAGTTGCGGCGAAGCGAGAACTCAATATTTATTCACAGTGGATACAAACTGTTGTTTTAGCTCGTGTGTTTGTTTTCACAGACACTTCTGAGAATGGGGAGATAGGAGTCAATGCATTCGATACGATACACCGGGGTTATGGATACGATGATGTTCACCCACCACAAACCGGGTGATTAAACCTACTTAATAATATAACAGGTGATTAGGTCTATTTAAAAGATATAACAAGCCCGTATAACAAGTTGATATTCTGAAATCACTATTGGTAGAGCAAAATAAAATGACTGGACTGAGCGGAAAGTCACGTGGTCATCTTCATAAAAAGGTTTTGAGCGAATTGAATGGAGCCTAGGTCCCAGTTTTTTTATGTAATAATTGAATTTTATTTGTTACTTAGAATGCAGTTTTTTAACTTTGTTAAAGTAAGATATATTAACTTTATTAAAAATCAGCGGGAATCATTATACCCACATAATTATTTAAATAAACATATCACTTCGAAAAATTAAATTTTTCCATGATTGAATATCTTATTTACATTGTAATAATTACATTATTATTTTTAATGTTTTATATTTCGTAACTTGTACTGAGAATATTATCTACTTGGCTATATAAAAGAAGGCACAAAATCGTTTTATTTTTACAAATCTAAAGAGGAGACATATCAATCAATCAACTTTATATTAGTTTCTTTTTGTTTTCTTCACTTATTTTTATATTTTTTTAGCATTATACTTACGAGCAAAATTGACATCCACAAACATTACACATAAAATTATATCCGGACGATAAACTTGCAAATATATTTGTTTTAAACGCACCATTAAATGTTATGAACTCCGTTTTCTTGCATTACGGCGCTGGTATTTATCGCGTTTACCACTGCACCCATTGTGCACCAATATATACATGTTTCTCATCAAAAAAACTACATCAAAAAGAACCTTAACACGCAGAAAATAAGCCACACTGTTTACATGTTTCGTCTTCTGTAAAACTGTTGCAAAAACGAACCTTATTCCAAGGAGATATGAGTCAAGTTTTTATAGGATGGTTATTATAGGGTGTAGTTAAAGTTTGGCAGTAGAATCACAAGAAATCATAGCTAAGTTGGAAGCTCCTGAGGTACCGCAGTGGTACGCTTGGCACAAAAACAAATAGGCCAAAAATACCTCAGATGGGTAATTTGTTAAGCTGCTGTTAGTTTTTTTTTTTTTTGTTATGATAAAAGTAATGGAACAAGCGCATAGCTCACCTGATGTTAAGTAGTAACTTCTGCTTATAACAATGCATTACCTCACAGAGCAAGTCCAATGAGGGCGTGCCCTGTAAGGCAATGCACTGCGTCCAGACGTAAAGATCTTGAAGTCTCATGTGCCTGTAATTACACCGGCGCCCTTACTCTTCAAACCGGAACACAGCAATGCGAGCATCACTGCTTGGCGGCAGAAATAGGTACGGTGGTAGTACTTCCCCGGACGAGCTCTCACAAAGAGCTCTACTACTACAAAAAGTTATGTAAAAGTGGCTTATTGATAAAATACTGTTTTCTTGATTGTTTACTGTCATACTGAAAGCTTTCTAATCTTTAACGAAACCAATTTGTAATACACATTACAATAACCTCTTTAGATTGTTTTTATGATACAAGAATTTGAATTTAATTACAATGTAGAATAATTTGTTTGGTTTTGGCTGTATGTAGTTTGCTTTTACCTAAAGGAATAATCTCTTACCAAAATCTTGCAAAAATATTTTTGAGATTTAGGTGGGATGTCCAAGCAAAGACATTTTGACTAAAAAAATTACTTCTTGTTAAACTCAAAATAATCTCTTTAAATTATATTTATGACAAAACGTTTGTTATTACCAACCGGAACTTCATTACCCAGTAATCTGTACAAAAGGCTGAATAGTTCGGCTTGGCCTAATTGCTTGGTTTTCAAGGCATCTTTCCTTCTTATCTAGAGCGATGGTTACAGAATAGAAATAAGTAAGTACCTTTTAGTCAGTAGTCAAAATTCTGAGCACGTTGATTTCGTATATCTAACCCAGAATAGATACTTAGAAGCTCACGAAATGATATGACTCTCCTGGAGCTCATAAAATCTTGATTTATTCAAAGTACTCGCAAATCCACTCGGTATTCCATTGCTAAAACGGTTGTCGAATTTTTCACATTTCTATCGTATGGATTATTATGGTTTCAATCAGGAAAGTAACATAATCATTTCTGGCGTAGAAAGAATAAGAAGTGGGTTAGGAATACCTGTGGTACTCCAGGAGTTCTGCGTGGTGGTGACTCGCTGATAATATGCTGATGATGGCAGAAGGCGTTGATGGTTGGCTTTGGAGTAAGGCACTGAATTTCGCTCACGTTTTCCTGTTCCGGAACCTTTTTTTTTACCTTACGAAAACATAAAAAAATTGAATTATTAAAACTTATATTCTGATGAAGAAATCTTTCTCAAGACTTATTTAGAGATTTTCATACAAAACTGGCAAAAAATCTTTTTAGTCTGGGTTGAACACATACAGACTGTAGACTTAAGAATCATCTATTTTGGTATACCAACCCCTCCACAAACTGCATAAAGCCGTTTGTGATTGTAGTCAGGGTAAAAAAACAGTCGCTATGGGAATAGAATTCAAAAACGTCCCGTAGAGATCGATCGCTGGTATCGAATCAGTCGTAACTCAGTTTAGATTGACGCCAACTTTTCAATTGGATCTTGTCGATTCGAAAACTGCCGAGTTTTGCATCGACAGCTGAAGTGCTTAGTTAGCTGAATCCAGCTATTCTCTGTTTTCACATTGCCACGACACGACCGACACGATAATAAGAAAGATAGCTTGAGATACAAGAGATACGATATCATGTCTAACAAAGGGCTATTTGAAGTGTACCTACCTTGCCAGCGCCATCAGCGATAGTTTTATTCATATTCATTTAACTTCTGAATCTACCAAAATAATAATACCTTCATAATATTTTTATTTAATTTTCAATTTGATTATCCAACATGAACATGCGCATAATGAGGCTAAAATCAATATTATCTTATTTAATCTAAGCAAATAGTGCTTACGTTAACAAAACTAATAATTTGCTTAAATTTTACTTGCTTGCATGATTATTGCTAAATTCGCTACTTAAACTGTTAAAATTACCAGTTGAAAGGAGAGTAAGGGAAAAAAGATGACTCTAGGATATTTCAGAGCATCATCATCATCATTCATTTATTTAAAAAAACTTTTTACTTTTACACACATAACTACAGATTACAGCACTAGAACATAAGTTAGTATTTGGGGTCAAAAAAGGAGAAAATATTAAATGGTTATACCAAAACTTAACTTTCATCGAATCATATTTCAAACAGACTAGAAACTAATCAACTTTCGTTCTAAGTTTCTTTTATTCTTTCAGAATAAAATCTAGATTTAGAACATCTGTTGGAGCTGGTTCGCTGACTCAAACTCTAATGAGTCGTTTTGGCGCAAATGCGTCGTTTTGCGCAAATGATACGTTAAGCTAATGCGTCATAACTTCACAAAAAAAGACAATTTGGGACAATAACAGCGATAATGGCTTAGGCAGGTTTGGGGATGGTTGGGCTAAAGCTCCTTTTACCTACAACTAAATTGTAATTTGAGCAACTGAAAAGTTTAAGCAAACGGAATTTTAAAAAGTCGCATCCTAAAGGGTCTAGAACGCGAGCAACGCCGCGGGCGACGGCTAGTAATGCATATAATAGCCAGTGTTCATTTTCCTTTCAAAATTTCTGTTTTCGTATTTGGTATGAATTTTAAGACCGTCTGGAAAAAGTATTTATTTAATACTTTATTGCACAAAATTATAAATTTGTTATAAAGGGTGGACTTAATGCTGAAAGCATTAAAAATTAAGAAAAGTAGTGACGGATAGACTAGCAGATAGATTCCCGTATCCCGTTTTTTGACGACTGTAACCTTAAATACTATAAGATCATCACGTGCTATTCAAATATCTTCCTTATGAAGGTCAGAATAAGGGTGATGGTAGACGGTTGCTGATAGGAAACCCTAATGAGGGAGTTTCATTCGCTCGACCCTCGTCACGATGACATCCACACGTCAGATTTCGATAATTCATCATTTACCATTAATGCATGGTGATAGAAGGTTTTTTCGCCTTCTTTGTAGCACGAGTTTTGAACTACCCTCAAATACCGATGGCAAATATTATATCGCTCTGTCATTTTGTTGCCAAAAATAAGATGAGACCAACAGGGACAAAATAAAATTTTTCTTTTCATATTACACTGTCATTGATAAATAGATAGAAAACTCATTGCATAGGTACCACATAAAGGTACACAGAGTTCAAAGGTCATCATCATACTTAGGGGTAGGTATATTCATTATTCATATCGGTTTTCTCAAGCTGAGCTAACTAAAATGATTGCTAAATCTGTTGTCATCTCTTTTTACTGTCATCATGTGACAATGATAGAGCATTTTTTAATGCCCCGCTAAAATGACAGTTGAATATGAATAAATAAATAACTTTATAGAAATACATCGTGCAGAAGATAGAAGATGCTGAGCTAATCAATTCCTCTTTAAACGCTGTCCTATACCTTACTAAAAATTTGAATTTAAAAAGTTTAGGCATGAATATTGAGCACGCAAGACTTGTCCCTCATACAAGGCTGTTTAAACTTAGTTTGCCTGATTTCTCTGAATAGCAACGGGGCTATGAGTAATGTAGGGTCCTAATAAATGGAGCTCTGAACAAGAGGCTGCTCTACAAATGAGCTAAGAGTTCAAAGGTCTCCGTGCCTAAATTAATCTGTTATAGGACGGGGAGGCGCGTTGACAGGCGCTGGGTGTAAATTTTTCTTTGAATTTTTATCAAGACATTTGATAAATAATTTGGTAGTTATCAGACATTTTTATTTATTGACATTGGCGTTAGACATTTTTCTTTTTTGTCATTATGTAGTCGTGCAAATTTTTTTTTCTCCAGTTGTATAAATCATCTGCTATATGTGACGCTAAATAACTTTTAAAAATTTGTTGTATTATGCTTTTACTAGCTTGCGCCCGCGACTTTGTTCGCGTCCCATTGGATCCCGTTAATTTTCCGGGATAAAAAGTATCCTATGTTACTTCTTATACCTCCAAGAATATGTGTACAAAGTTTCATGATGATCGGTTAAGTAGTTTTTGCGTGAAAGCGTAACAAACAAACTTACATTCAAATTTATAATATTAGTAGGGTTAGGATATTATTTCCATTTTGCTTTATATTAGTTTCCCGGTTGTGATTTTAAATTTGGTGCCTAATGTGCCTATCAAAAATGTTCCTTAGTAGTTCTTGAAAAGGTTTTTAATTGTACAACGACACGCAGGTAATGAAAAACATTTTCTCCTTCGACAGAGATTTGAAAAACAAAACTAATCATAGTCTAACATTTCAAAGGATCCAGGAATTGGGGTAACCCAACCGGTACCTTCTAACAAGTAGGTGGATATTGTATGGCAGGTAATAAAGTCCAGGCAATAATGGCACTTACTCTCCAGTCCCCAGTCAACTGTTTGGATTGAAACTTTGTTATAAACAGTGCCTCAAACTTTAGACGCTTTATTCAGCGTTCCTAAAATTGTGATGAGGCGGTGTTAGCGGTCAAAATGATTATCTTAATGGTACAATCTCTATTCATTTTACTTAGAACTTATAAACATGACAAAGAAAACTAAAGAGAGCTAAGCTAAGCTACTAAGGTTGTGCTTGATATCCACCAATTAATAGGATTCTATACTATTTATAAAACTGTATAAAAGCCAAAAACTAAAATTAATGATATGGATAAACTAAATACCTATGCAGATCTACTAAATAAACGATTCTGATTCCGAAAATCGAGTTTGTCTGTGTCTGTTTGTTTGTTCGCGGATTACGCCTAAATTACTGGACCAATTTCAATGAAACTTATATCATTCGGAAACCTTTTTTCCGGATTGAAACATAGGCTATATTTTATTTAAATCAAAGACGTGGATTCTTAGATACAGCTTGAACTCTCTAAACCAAACGAAGCCTTTGGCACGAGGTTCATCGTATGCTGGTTAACAGATCGGTATTTGTGGTGGAAAGTTTCGCACGCGTACGAAGTCGCGCGGGTATCAGCTAGTCGTTTAATATGAAAACAAACGGATGATGGATTTTAAACACATCCTTAGTAACGTAGCTTAGCCTAGGAAAAGTAACCTATAATACTAAGCGTCGTATAATATCTTCTTCTTCTTCTCTTCATTAATGGCCTGTGTCCGTCATTTCGACAGACAATTTTGCCAATGTCAAGTGTTAAAATTGTAATAAATAAGTCAAGTCAAGTCAATTTGTCAAGTCGGCTGTCGTTCACACTGCCATTCAAATGACACCTACGTGATATTTTTGCTCGATCAACTGACATGACATCATGTCGATATCGTCTAGACATAACTCCGTGTAAAATATTAACTACGAATAGGTTCATTACAATAATTCAGTGCTTTCAGTTGTCAGTTCAATAGTTAGTCACTTTGAAAGTCAGGGCAACACTGCAAAGGCAACAATTGAATTGAAAATTTAAGATTGTCATAATCCCCACTGGTGGGGACAACTTAGTGGGGATTATGACAATAAAATTAAATCAAAATTACGGTCGACAATATTCAGAACTCCATACTTTTCAAAGCAATTTCAACGAGCCATTGTGCAACTTGTGACCATAACTTAATGCGTCACTTCAATTATTGCGAGGAAGTGGATACTCAATTGGAAATCTAACCCAGCAAAGGTAGAATGGTTCACAAAAAAATTCATCATTATTATTACCTAACCTAGAACTCTCCTATACCTACGGATTTTTAAAAATAATGACTTGGGTTACCACTGCATTTCAGCAAAAATGTGACTAAGTATAGCGCTTCGTTAAATGGAATGGAGATGGCCCAAAATAGTTATTTCTAAAATCTAAAGGAAACTTATGTTCAGTCAGTAGAATTCTCTAAGCCGATAATGACTACTAGTGCTATTATTTACTTTTCTGAATAACGCCATCTAATGACAAACTAATGCACTAAATTGAAAGCAAGCCCTCGTGTACGCATCCCTGTGTACATACTCAATGTCAGTTGGGCTAGTAAAGTGCTACCAGTTTAAACAAACAGAGGGCACTGTTCAATCTTTTTAGGTTTAAATTAATAGTCTTAACTGGCTCAAGTAACGACTACTAATTGGACGACCTCCGATTTTGCGAAAAGCAAAACTGGCCTGTTTGTTATATTATTTTTGTTCGTGTGGTAAACACATGATAACATAGTATCTAATTAATACGAGTAACAAATAGAAATCACTACCTATCAGGTTTGTGGCTCTAAAAACAAGTATAGGTAGGGTTTCCTGTTATTATATCAATAAATCACATTTATTTTTTACTAATAGGTAGGTAAATCTGTCCATTATAAAACGTTGCTAATCATTAGGTAACATGAAAACTAGAACTCTACCTACCAGTAATAGCGTCTTAAAAACTTCCTGACCTTTTTGCACAGGTTCCTGCACTTCCTACCTACCTAGCTGAGCTGATTGTACGAGTTATGCGAGGACCAATATCCCAATGAGGATATAAATGCTCAGGTAGGTACAATACTAGTAGTTCGCCCCGAACTGAAATCTCGTGATGTTTCGGATACCCAAGTGATCATATTTTTACGACAACTAAAAAACTTTTAAAAACGATTTTGGAATGTCAAAACAAAGCCCTATCATTAAGACACCCCACTTGATATTTTTGTACGAAATTATTTCATAATAACTTTACAACCCCTTGACCGAGTCACTTCATTTTTCAAATCAGTAAAACTTAAGAGTATTATCCGTATACCTACCAAATTCTGTGAAGATCGGATAAGCGGTTCAAAAGATCTCGACGAACAAACATACAAAGCATTTTTGGCCAAGTGGTCACTAAGATCTTCGTTCGCTTCGTTCACTCGATCAACTACCCTGTACAGAAAAATTATGCTATACCCACTCGTAGTACATACAGAAGATGGCACAAGGCCGAAACGCTCACTTACAAAGTATAGCTGATGAAGTTAATGTCACCATTAAAACGGTAGTTAACTTAAACTGTGGTTAAGTAAACTCAATAACTGGTGGTCAGTGGCCGGTCTTGGCTGATGAGTTATTTATGGTTTGCCTTTGCATCATCGAAACTAATTGTGGTATTTTTATGGTTATATTTCTTTACGACTATAAGTACCTATATGGTTTTAAAAATCATTTAGATTTTTAAGCTTTGCAGGAAATGGTGTTTATTATAGCCGGAACAAGAAATAAATTTTACAAAATTTTTAATAACCTTCGAGCCTTGAGAATCACTTCATTATTGCTCGTTATTATCTTCGAGTATGAACTCTAGTTTATCTAACCGAGTGCTTGAGTCAAAAATGTTTAGGTAATTCAGTAAAATCCTAAGAACCATTTGGTCCATCATCATCAGCATCATCCTACAAGAAGTGATTCTAGGTGCCATTTTCTCGCAACTGGAGCCTAGAAAAAGGGGCAAGAAGCGGCTTAGTTTTTACTGCTCTTTGTATGATCTTTCTTACAAAGAATATACAACTAATAGGTACTTGCTAAAAAACTAGGGATAAGAAACTATACATAATCCTAACTAAAACGACATAACTTTTAAGACGTTCCAAAAATCCCTTGTAATTTTTCTATACATGTAGCTACCTAGTTAGTTATAAAATATCAATATTTAGGAGTTTTAGGACTCATCAACTAACGGCCTAATCTCAAACGCTACTTACATTAAGTTCATGCTTAAATTATTGCCAGAGGCAGAGCAATTTTAGGGCTGTTTAAATTTTAGTGACGTTTCAGTATTCGGCCCTAAATGACAGTTTATAAAACTATGGTAGTCACGGTCAACAAACAACTGCCATAAATCACGCAGTATTATGATTAAAGTGCATTTCGTAAACTATACACTCATAATTCGAAGGGCAGCATACATTAAACTCATGTGAACTTGACTTGGAAATCATTTTAGGGCTTGGTTCATTTGATTCTACATAATATTGATTTCAAAATTGTTTTATTTTAAACCAATAAACTCGATACGTAGGCTTGGAGCTACTCCGTGTCTTGGCTCCTTCGATCGAATTTGAATCTGCTCTTCAAAGGGTGTAACTAGATATAGTACTTACACCTACGTACTAAAAAGCAGTGTTTGGTTCATCAGTTGGTCGCATACTTATAAGTCTAAATTAATAAAAAAATTGTTGAGTAAGATTTAAAAAAATTCAAATTGTATGTAGATTGCGCAGTTATGTATATTAGATGCATATATTTTACAAAGCTAGTGAAAAAGCATTGACCTCTACCTCTCTATTTTAGTACAATATTTAGGCCGGACAGTGTCGAAACTAAACCTACCTATTTAATTAATCCGCTATGTATTTATTGATCGTGAGCCATAAAAATTGCAATAGCTGCCATTATGGTATTTACTTTTTCTCGTGGCGTAGGTGCTTGTTGGACTAACTGAAACAACTTTTGCCCACTATCTAATTAGCGAATGTCCGTAGGTAAGGCATATTACCCAACGTTCTTATACTGAATGTAACATTCAATCCGGTGAGATTTAATGTTAAAATAATACCCCTGATTTAAAAGTCATGACAAAAAAAGTTTGTATAACGACTTGTTTTTCATATACCTATGAAATTGCTAAACTTTTCTCAAAAATAGCATTAAGCTTAGGTAAGTACTGATGTAGATAAAACAAAACAAACCGATTTTCAGAATTTCTTTTTTTTTTACTATAATTACTAGTATAGTATTATAAATGATCTGTGCCACAGTAAAAGGAACTGGTACATAATTTTTTTTATATTTATAACAAAAATAAGTAGAGAAACCGTAAGTAGAGTTCTCACATTGAAATGCATAAATGAACGGAATCACATACATACACTGAAAGCTTTGCAAATTTCTGTGCTAAGGTCAGCCGCAAACATTTCGCCACAGCGAAATTTATTTACATTTAAATTTAACATGTATGAAACTGATGGTAGTAATATAAAAGTCAGATTTATCTGAATGATTGAACTGATCATACATTTAGATAAATATTACAGGCAAGTATCGTTATGACCACATACCGCAAACACAGACTTAGGTATACATAACGAGTAAATAAACCAAGAAACAACATAATATTACGAATACATCCACTTTTTATGGTCTTGATTCAAAAACTAGCATCTCTAAAATGTCAAAGGTGTGTAGTTTGATGTAGAAGTTGCAAATTGTTAAGCCTAGCAATAAGACCGCCCATTATACGTAGTGAATATAATATAATCTGTCTCGCATATTAGACTAGCCGTCGCCCGCGGCGTTGCTCGCGTTCTAGACCCTTTAGAGTGCGACTTTTCAAAATTCCTTTCTTAGTGCACCTCTACACTATATAAGGATACTACCCTCCAAATTTCATACCTCTAGGACATAAGGTTTAGGCTGTGCGTTGATTCTCTGTCAGCTTCAAAAGAGTTTTATATATATTGATGATAATTGTAAGGTATACACCTACGTACAATAAAGTATTTTCATTCATTCATTCATTATTATTCCTCATCATGGAGCAGTTATTATGGTTCATCAAAGAACCTGTGGTTTTATGGATACCTATTAAATCATTTATAAAAAACTTTATTTGTAAATCACTATGACATAATATACTTATGTTATTAATCATAAACCAAACAGAAGAAAGATTAAATCCCAAATCGTATTGTGGTTTTCTTTAGACTGGTTTTTGTGGAGGTGTGGTCAAGAGAGGCTCCAAAGATACATTCAGGACTACCTGTTATATAAATAAGTAGGTATACCATCACACTTAAAAAACTTAGAGCTCCCATACACTAGCTTGTGTTATCGCGGGAGTGGCGTCAGAGCAGCGACGGCAGCGCTACGACGTCACAGCCTGTACTTAGTCTGAAATTTGTTTTTGTGATAGAAACGAATATGGAAAAACAACTTGCAAGATGTTTTTTACGAAAACCCCATAAGTACCTCAGTGAGGGATTTGTAATTATCAATATATATAAAACTCTTTTGAAGCTGACAAAGAACACATCCTAAACTATAAGTCCTAGAGGTATGAAATTTGGAGGGTATAGTATCCTTTTGTAGTGTAGAGGTGCACTAAGAAAGAAATTTTGAAACGTCACACTCTAAAAGGTAGAACGCGAGCAACGCCGCGGGCGACGGCTAGTTTTTCATAAAAAAAACTGACCTGCTTACTGTAGTCGTAGCATAACTTTATATTTTACAGTGGCAGAGGTAGATATTAATAAACTGGTTAACTATTTAGCGTTTATAAGTATAGCCCTGAGACAAAACAAATCCCAGACTACGGGCTCAGGACCTCTACTCCAAAAACTGATTAACGAAGATTCGGGACTGCCTTTTGTGTTACACTACGCGACCGCTTCGTGCGCTGACGCGGGCTCTTGCAAAGTGTTAGCGTCACAAAGCAATGTAACTTAAAACGAAACGACGAACCGTCGAATAGCAATTTTTGTAGTAGTCATTCAAAGCTTTGCCCTTCGTCTCAGATACATGCAGATTTGATGTCGCGGTGCCGCTGTCACCGTCTTGCACTACATCAACGCTGCTTGGACGTCGACGCTCGAGAGCCCAGTGTGGAGAGCTCTTACAAGGTTAAACCCCGGACTGAAGAAATGTGCGTGCGTCATCGATGTCTTTAGGTAAATCCAGTCTTTTAAAAATAAATGGTGGCCGCGGCGACCGAGCCATCGACCGACCTACACAGAATAAATCCAAATAAAATAAGCTAAGAGTTACCAAAGTAAATAAAAGCTTTAAACTAAAAGTATCAAAGAAAAAAAAATCTAAAAAAATTTTAAGTCGAATGACAGAGACCTCAGTGTCATACCAGGGATTAAATTTTAGACACGTAATAGAAATATTAATAAAATTGAAAGTTATTGTTTCGTCCCAGTGGGACGAGATAGCGGTAGTCCGAAACTAGAATAACTCCTTAGCACTGAGTCCCATCAGGTCCAGACCTGAAAAATTTAATAAGCAAGCAGTCATGCAATACTCTGTCCTCTTACAGGAATTACATTCTCTTACATTCGTTGTAACATAAATATATATACATATATATAACATAAGGAATAGAACATAAATTATTCGTGATCCATTTCGCTACGACAGATCTGACAAAGTTAGTCTTAGAGCGCAACTACAGAATAATTATGACTCCATTTTTGGTGAACAGGAATGGGCTCTCAGTTCGGTATAAAATACAAGGTCACATTTCGTTTCGGCTCTTGAGGTGAACAGCTCTTTCTTTATCTTTCACTAGAATTGGAGCGTATGCGCAGTGTACTATTAATCTTCTCGTCAAATTAGATAAAACTAGCTGGCGCCCGCGGCTTTGCTCGCGTGGTAGCAGCGTACAAACAGTTTTGAAATTTTTTGAAAATTCTGAAACACGTGTCGATTTATTTGACGAATCTATGTACCAATTTTGAAGGGTCTATCATGTACGGTATAGTAAAGAAACGCATTATTTAGTTTAAATCTTTGACCCTAGTTTTGGACCCTTTAGGATGCGACTTTTCAAAATTTCTTTCTTAGTGCACCCTTACACTATATAAAGATACTATTCTCCAAATTTCATACCTCTAGGACTTATAGTTTAGGCTGTGCGTTGATTCTATGTCAGCTTCAAAAGAGTTTTATATATATTGATGATATGGATAATTTATTTTATTGGCAATAATGCAAACCGGTTTGCAAATCCTAAAACCTGACTACGTAAGAGCTTAGTTTAAATAAGAATGGTCCATTCCTCAGCTCATACTAATAGATTATTTTTGATTGACATTAATCTGTCTCAATAGTCTATACCTACTACTAAAAAACTGTAAAAAAGGTAAAAACTAAAATTAAAGATATGGATAAACTAAATAGGCAGATCTACTAAATAAACGATTCTGATTCCGAAAATCGAATTTGTAATGCCTAAACTACTGGACCAATTTCAATGAAACTTATACCATTCAGAAGCCCTTTTTCAGGATTGAAACATAGGCTATATTTTATTGAAATGAAAGACGTGGATTATTAGATACAGCTTGACCTCTCTAAACTAAAAGCCGTCTTTGGCACGAGGTTCATCGTATGCTGGTTGACAGATATTTTGGTGGAAAGTTTCGCACGCGTATGGAGTCGCGGATATCAGCTAGTATTCAATATTAATCTAATAACTAAATAAACTATTTCACAAAAATTATTAGGTACCTACTACCACTGTAGGGGCAGTACACGATAATTTTGATAAAATGTTTTTTTTTTTAATTATAAAAGTAATGGAACAAGCTGATAGCTCACCTGATGTTAAGTAGTAACTTCTGCCTATAACAATGCATTACCTCACAGAGCAAGCCCAATGAGGACGTGCCCTGTAAGGCAATGCACTGCGTCCATCACTCTGAGACGTAAAGATCTTGAAGTCTCATGTGCCTGTAATTACAACGGCGCCCTTACCCTTCAAACCAGAACACAGCAATGCAAGCATCGCTGCTTGGCGGCAGAAATAGGTACGGTGGTAGTACTTCCCCGGACGAGCTCTCACAAAGAGCTCTACTACTTCTAAAAGTGTTTACCTCTCTAATTTTTAGCTAAACAGTTTTGCGATAGTGGTGCAAACCACCATAAGGTTATGTTACTTACCTAAACTTTATAAACCAACTTATATCCTGTTACTGATCGTACAATTTGAAGATAATGTATATTTGATAGCATTTTGTAGGGCGGGTCAAAATGATAATTAAGAATGTGACTATGTTAAATTAAAATAACCAAAAACTTGTTTAATTTTTAAGATTGAAGTACATAGTAAGCATATTAACACCTTCATTTTAAAAGTGACCTTGTACCATGTTAGCCTTGGGTAAGGTTCGTGGTCATTTGGTCAACTTTTGCCATATATTATTGACCAATTATCATATTAATACATACTTATGGTCATGGTATATTCAACTTCATATAACACTTAGCACACTAATCTTAATATCTTGTAAAAATCTGTTACCACTGTATCTGTGTACATTGATTTTTGGACAGACTCTAAAGGCCAAAAATTATCAGCTCCTATTTATGGAATAACACACAGACACAGAAAAATGGTCTGTTTGCCAATACAAATGTTTGTTTTGGTGGGGATCGAACCTACAGCGTGGAAAGCAAAACTATACCCACTGAGCTGTGACGCCTGTCGAGTGTGAGTAATTGTGATTGACTACAAAAAATATTGTGCTTATATAAAACGTCGCGTCGTGCCCATAAAAGATTGTTCATAGTTTATTTATTCAATTAAACATTTATTCTTAAAGAAAATTACAACTAATACAGTATTTACAATATTCACAATATTTACAAAATACACATGAAAAAGTTGAGCCATCTACAAACCGTTGCAAACGATTTATTTATTAATAACAGAGTATAAGTTATATGTCAAATTAGGATATTGCTACCTATAATATTAGGTAACTTTATAAATAAAAAATAAAAAAAATATTCTTGGACATTACACACAACGCCCTCTGGTCCCAAACTAAGCAGAACTTGTACTATGGGAACTAGATTGCTAATACAACACTTATCTACGTTTTTTTTTTGTAAATACATAATTATAATGCATAGTAACACCCAGACACAGAACAAACATCTATGTTGGCCACACACATCTTTGTTCTTGGTGGGGATCGAACCCACGACCCAAAGCACGGAAGGCAGAGCAACTACCGACTGAGCCATGACGCCTGTTATGAACATTAGTAGTCAAAAAAATATAATAATAAAATCAGATTAAGGGACAAGTATACAAAATCATATCAATAATTATTATGTATAATTAATCAATTTAAAATCAAATAAATTAAATAATTAAAATTCAGTAAAGTAATGATTAAATCAAATAAGTAAATTTAAAATTTACCACCATGGTCCAATAATCTAAATATCCAGACCTCTTTTTGAAGCTGACTTAGAATCAACGCACAGCCTAAACTATAAATAATAGAGGTATGAAATTTGGAGGGTAGTATTCTTATATAGTGTAGGGGTGCACTAAGAAAATAATTTTGAAACGTCACACTCTAAAGGGTAGAACGCGAGCAACGCCGCGGGCGACGGCTAGTTATCCATAGTATTTGATAACACGTATCACTACGTAACTGTGGTAAGGAGATGCCAATATATTTTTTATTAAAAGTGATAAGTAGATCAAGCCCAATTATAAATCTCTTCGTGTTAAAATTAATGCATATAACACGTTCACTTCTGTGTTTTCAGGGTTGTAACGTTAGTTCAGAGCGTGTTACTTCAGCCTAGAACAGGTACCTACTAACAGGCGTCATGGCTCAGTCGGTAGTAGCTCTGCCTTCCGTGCTGTGGGTCGTGGGTTCGATCCCCACCGAGAACAAACATTTGTGTGTTGTAAACATAGATGTTTGTTCTGTGTCTGGGTGTTTCTATGTATTATAAGTATGTATTTACAAAAAAAAAATGTATGTATGTATTCTATCAGCCATCTAGTTCCCATCGTACAAGCTTTGCTTAGTTTGGGACTAGAAGGCGTTGTGTTAAGTGTCCGTGAATATTTATTATTTATTTATTATTAACAAAATTGCTTTAATTTAACAACCTTGTTTACATACTCGATAGCATTTCACGATCGAAGTCCACCTCGCGGATGAAACGAGACTTTTACGAAAAGATAACCTACGCCTCCACTGTCTTGCTTTTGTTTGGTTCACCCCATATTATAATAATCTGTGGTTCAGCTATTAACGACGCTACTACCGTCGTCGTTCTAGTTATTATAATATTTGTTTATACTATATGTTTTTCGTGTTTTGTCAAAGGCATTGAGGCAATAATATTGATTGATTATTTTTGTTGTGAATAATTTAAAAGTATTTGTGGGTTAATTAAGTATTCAGTAGTAATCATAACAACGCAAAATAAAGTAGTTATTTTGAAGTAAACACATGTAAATACAAAAACGATAGTCACCCTTGTAAGGCCCTTGTTTTTTGAAGGGGAATGTCTAAAAACTAATTCCTGCTGCTTTTAAATAAAGATGTTAAATACCTAAGTTATTTTTTATCATAATTATTCATACATTTATTCATTGTTTGTTTAAGGTGTGACCTGTGCTTCATCCAATTTGCAATTTATTTGCACCAGACCCTTTCTGGTGTTTACATAAAAGCAAAAGTAAGTCAGCTCCAAATTTTACCCATGTCAACCATAACTTATTAAGGTGATATAAAAAAGCTAATGTTAGGAAAGTAAATATCCAGAAGTTCAGCAAAAATATCAGTTTGATCCTTAAAACATTTACTGTCATAATTTTAGTTTTTTGGGAAAGGAGTTAATCGTAACGCTCCAAATATTTGAATAATAATAAATAAAATCCAAAGAATATTCCGAATATTATAAGTATCCTCTGCAATTTATTTTTTTTGCACCGTGTTTTTTTCATAATTATTAAGCCCACAACACGCTTTTGTTGACTACACAATCAACTAAAAAGGTTAGCTTAATTACATTTCTTATTTTTTTAAATTGGTGGAACCTTTACGACTATTAAACATTAGGTCATGTATTTGGTATTCCAAAAATGATCTTTGGATTAGTTCAACATTGAACATGTCAATACGCGAAATTGACAAGGCAAATATTCCTTTCTGGGAAATGAGATTACACGTTTTAATGACTTGCTTGGTGTTTTTGGTATCAAATACTTAAAACTTACAGATTTGATAACGGATCTATCGGATATTTTAGTTTTTAAAAATGAAAGTACTTTTGGACTTTTAACTAGTTAGAACAAAATTTTATAATAGTTACCTACTTAATGTTAATAGACTTAGGTATACTTTGTCCAGTTCTCAAATCCGTATGATAATTTTATTTAAATTAATGTATAATAATAATATTTATTAAATACTAGTGTCCATAAAATGTTTTGAAATACCAACTGTTATTTTTAGATTTCCATCCAAAAACATTAGAAAAACATGTTGAATAAAAAAAATCAGTAAATTATCATTCAATTACTTACTCTTACTTAGTCGTTACTTAGTCTTACTAATTATTAATTGATATAACTTAAACGTAATAACTCATTCGCGTTTATTAAATTATGCATATATAATAATAGATAAATAAATAAATAATAATGCCCGATACTGAAACGTCAGTCTTTAAGCACTACTTAAAATTGCCCCACCTCTGTTTGACACTACTCATTAGTAAGAGATGACAATTAATCATGAACTTAATCTAAGTAGCGTTTGGGTATTGGCATTAATCTGCTATTTCCCACGCAGATATGATTGATACATCCACGTATTGAATTGTCACGTACCTAGTACCTACGGGCTTCTTATCGCACCTTGAAGCATAAGTATCAATAACCACTGGTTGCTTTTAACAATCGCGTACGCGCGTGCGATCGCATTATACGTTGAGCATACAAACAGCGTGGCTGTGCGCAGCATCCTTTACGATTTTTAACAATACACTGCGTATTTTCGTGGAAACAATCGCAGTTTTTTAAAATTTCGGATTCAAATTTTGTGAATTTATGTGAGCAGTGATTGGAACTTTTCCAGAATGAATAGTAAGTGATATTTAATAAGAAATGTGGTTTGATGCAATGCGGTTTTAAGGAATTTTTGAACGGGTGCTTAATTAGTTATTAATTAAATTATAGCTCAATTGACAGGGGTCACAGCTCAAACGGCATAGCTTTGCCTTCCACGTTGTGGGCGTTTGTTTGATCCCGACAAAGAACAAACATTTATTACATACATTTATACTGCTACTTACTGTCAGCTAATCTCTATCTATATACATGTATATATTACTAGCTGTAGCGCCCGCGGCTTTGCTCGCGTGGTACTCAGTAATAAAGCAACATACAAACTATGCTTCCCGTTGACTTTATAACGAGATCTTAAGTAGGTACCTACTATCTACTTACTGATCTACCTACTTCTTTAAATGTGGCTTCAGAGGCTAGTATTTTTTAGCTACGCTATCTCCCTACCTACCTTTCGTATTTTTTTTTGAACTTAGCATGTGCTAAGTTTGAAACAAACTGATTTTTCTACACAAACTTTGACAACTAATAAATAGTACCGCAAATTAGTGTTAAGTTAGTTTTTTTAAATGCAGTTCTTATTCATTTTGCTTCAAGAATAAACCTGCCAATGTTGGTATTTATAACTTCAAGGAATACGATTTTGCATATTAACGTTTTGGGCCAGTTTGAACCACTTAGGAGCTTTTTAACACAACATACCGCACATACCAATAAAATCAAGATCACTTTTGATTCAAGCAAGATTTTTCAATATATATAGATTAGTATAGTATTTTCTTATCTTCTTAGCCATTTTTTGTTTTAAAATATGAAAGTATAGATATACATACCTACTTAAAATTAAAATGTAATGATATTGAATGTCGCGCATTTTTACATGCCTTATAGACATTTTCATCTTGTTTGTTTCATATCTTACAAGGAAATCTTTCGTATTGTTGACATGAGAACATAGCTTACATCATCAAATTACTGATTATCATTACAATGTGTTAAATACAACCATTTTTCATTCATCATTTTTGGTATTACAAAACACGAATTTTAAGTCGCAGGACAGGAACGTTAATATATGCGCCCTAACCTATGGTAAGTTATACTAAAACCATTAGGGTTTTATTCAAATTTGATTCGTTTGTTTAGTTTCCTGCTGCCAATATTAATATACCTACATGTAATGGGTTATAGCGGATTCGTACCTTCTATTGTTATGCAAATCGTAAAAACGAATTTTGAAATCCCTGGTCTATACGGTTCAAATTTAAACAGAAAAACTTAAAGATATGTACAGTCGATGGGAGAATGCGATTGTTGAAAATTTTATAATAAATATATTGTAATAAATTGGGTAATAACAAATCTGTTTTACTTAGACGACTGTTTTGAATAGGCTTTGGTTCGGTTCAAACCATCAGCTTGTTACGTCACTTTTAAGTTATTTTATTTTTTAAATTTGGACTAAATTATAAACAACTTTATCGGTATTTACCTAAGATTATGCTAATTCAAAGATATTATGGACACTGACACTTAAAAAATAATAATTTTCATAACCTGATTTTCGATTACGATAGTTAACATTTAGTTAATTAAATTTATTGTATGTTATTTTTAACTCATTTTAATTGCGCTTTTAAAATTGTTTAAAACTAAAAATCAATTTTAAAAACATACCTACCTACTTATATTTTATTTTACATCCTTTTAAAATCAAACCGTGAGACCCTTTTGAAATCATTACTTAACTATTCTATTTCAACGACACAATTAAACAAGATCCGATATAAAGTTTCCATTATTTGTTTATATTATAAGTAGTTAAACAATAAACATGCATATAAACCTATACTTATAATGAATGCATAACTTTAGTCAGCTGATTCAATTATTGCTAAACAGGTAATGAACAGTGGCAGAGCGAATTTCTTAGTCAGCTTTTCAGAAAACACTCTTAGCGTTAGAAATTAGAGGGGTTCTCCCCTTCTAGTTACGGGGAATTGACTTGGTGTTTCTAAAATAACCTTCCCAGCAGGTACAATACAAAATTTTTACAACCAGGCATTAATAATAACATCTATTCACGATACCTCTCGGTCTTGGCTTCCAGTTAAGCCTCACGTTGTTTTTACGATTTCTTTTAAGGTTTCAAGGCAAATCTAAAAATAAAATGAATGAGATACGCAATAATATTTGTCACGTCTGTGGACCCAATTTTTGTTCATAGATTTTACATTTGAATAATAGTTAAATTTGAAAATTTGAAATTAAAAACTTTAATAAAACATATTATAATTGTGATATATAGTAAAAAAAATAAGATTATTGTCTTTTTCTTTTATTTATGGCCTCTATCCGTCATTTCAAAATATAAATTTCAAAGAGTCAAGTGAATTATTTGAAATAGTAAAATAAGCTACAAAAACGCGGATAAAATGAAGTAAAAAAACAGAAAAATTTAAAGATGACAGGAATAGATAAATTTTACTGAAACAAAATTAAAAAAGATAACAGATAAAATAAAATTATAAACAATGGGAGAACATATCGCTACTAGCGATCCCTACCTACTATGCAACCTTTATATTATTTAGGCACAACTTTTTGAAAGATCTAGGTATACTCAACAAGTTAATTGTGATTGTGACTAAATCTGAAATGAGGATATCCGTAGAGAAGTCAATGTCAACAATGCAGTTTTTATTTAGGAAGCATAACATTATTTTTCACTTTTTTAATATTGCTATTTCTGTTGATACAAAATTTTATCAATTATAATCGAATCAATAAAATTTTTAATGTTAAATTAAAATATTAACCTCTCGAAATAATTTATTAACAATTTAAAATAGGACTATATTTAAAAGTAATTTGGTAAACTGCCGTCCGAAAAATACTTTGTATTACTACTAAACACCTATTATTTCAAATTCCAACCTGACAAGTGCTAACGATGTAATTGCATAGTTTAGACGCCGAAAGTATTACACTGTTAGACCAATCTCAACAGCAGTTTGATTTATCACTGTTATTTCAATCATAATATTTATTAACAGCGCTGACAGACGTCATTATAATAAAAAAAATTGCTTGTAAAGTTTTTGAAAAGCCGTGTCAGAATTTTTGTATCATAATTTGTTAATTATCAGAACTTTTGCCACTTATATTACTACCCATAAAGTTCCCTTACGCTTATTTCTTAATCATCATCATCCACAACCCCACTTTAAGCGTCTAGCATTTTTCATTCTAACAGTATACTGTTAGAATGAAAAATGCTAGTATTATTATTATTTTATTGTCTTCGCATAAGACGAATGTCTTATGCGAAGACAATAAAACTGAGACAATAATTTGCTCTGTTCAAGAATATATAGTGTTCCCCATATATGAGTCTACATTTGTCTTGACCAAGTCGATATTGTCTTGATCTAAGACATCTTTTTTTTCCGTGTACATTTTATAAAATAGTGGTCCAGCGGAACTTATTGTTACGTATTTTTGAACCGTGAAATCCGATGAATCCATCCCGGACGATGGAACCGTCCGGGATGAAGCCACTTCATCCACTGCTGGGCATAGGCCCTCCAAATATTCTAATAATACGATATGACAAAGGCGACGTACAAGAATCCACTATGACTCGACGGTTTGATTATGGCAACTTTGAAACAACAACACTGTTCTGGGTATAGCAGCTTTCCAGCACATATTTGGATAGTTTATAATGCAACGACAATGTCTTAAAATAAATATAACTGCGGAAATGATTTAAAAATTGTTGTTTAATTGTATGCTTGTTTCCGATCTTTTAATAACGTAAATTTCCTTGAATGCAATGAAAATTTAAGTAGTTGCTTTTAACTAAATAAGCTCTAGAATAAAATTCAAATGTTTTATTTCCGCCTGTTCTTAAACATAATAAAATGAATATTTAGTTTACTATTACACTATTATTTATTGACTAGCCGTCTCCCGCGGCGTTGCTCGCGTTAGAGTGTGACTTTTCAAAATTTCTTTCTTAGTGCACCCCTACACTATATAAGGATACTACCCTCCAAATTTCATACCTCTAGGACTTATAGTTTAGGCTGTGCGTTGATTCTCTGTCAGCTTCAAAAGAGTTTTATATATATTGATAAAAATATATTGATGATGATGATGATATTATCTGAACCCATTTGAATTCATAAATAAAATAAAAAAATAATTATTCACGGATACTTAACAAGTATTATATGTTTATATAAGCGGAAAAATTTTAACTAGGCTATAGAAACTGCAGTGTACAGACCTATCTCTATTCTCCATAGCTTCTTTCCCATACTTTGACCGTGAAAACACATAAGGTATGTTAATTAGTACTTATTGTAAATTATGACCGCCAGTAAGGAATACAATATCTCATAAATAAAGGTCAACGTCTGATTTTGTAACTGATATAATAATAGTAGGTAGGTACGTGAATATCTCCAGTTCACTACAATAATACAATTTGTAAGTAAAAATAAGTAAATACTGTATTAGTTGTAATTTTCTTTGTAAATAAATTTAGGTAATTGTTTATTTTGTAAAAAAAAAAAAAAAAAAATTGTAAGTGTATTTTGTAAATATTGTGAATATTGTAAATACTGTATTAGTTGTAATTTTCTTCATAAATACATTCGTAAGTCACATTTTGTAAAAGTGTTTTTGGCTGTTTTAACACAGTTTTAATAACTAGCACAGAAGCTTATAGATTAAAAAAAAATGTGTTCGTACATTACTATTGTGTCAATAAAAAACTTTTTTTTTCTTTCAAGTCTGAGTAGATTAGAAGCAAAGCTGTCATCAAAAACGTAAATCTTAATAAATTTTTTGGAACAGGATACGTAGAATTTGATATTATGTAGTGACGCCGCCGAGTAAGCCCGATTCAGCTGATCGTCACAGATCCAAGCATGACGGTTCACTTACGTCCATTGTCCAACGTCCCTAAAGTTTTAACTTCCAAAACGAACCCCACCTAAAGTAGTCTAAAAAGTATTAGACTTAAAAACCTGTGTAAATAAATAATTATTCATTTATTTAGTAATGCCACAATAAATAGTTATAGTTCCCATTTAAAACCTTAACCCAACATAATAGAGTCAATTCTTCAGTAAATGTAGATTTACCACCTTCATAATGCGAACTGCCAAGGAGTGGAACTCTCTGCTATCATCAGTATTTCCTGAAAGATATAACCTAGGAATTTTCAAGAAAAGAGGGAATAGGTGGATTATAGCTAAGCGTGCTCGACCTTAGGCTGCAGCTACACTTACCACCAGGTGTGCTGGCAGCCAAATGCTTAGCTATAGCTCATAAAAAAAATGTACAGTGACACAAGCTAAATATTATGCATGTAGTATATATGGTGGAATTTATTGATAACAGCCTAGGTCAAGATCAGCGTTATATAAACAGCATGAAACGTTTCATTTCGTAAGTAAAAGGTAGGGTCCGAGCCTTAACAGGTGTATTGACCTTCATAACGTGAGGGGGTTTTGGACCTTTTTGGTAGGACTAGCTATACTAGTAGTTCGCCCCGAACTAAGATCTCGTGATGGTCGGAGGTTAGTAAAACCCAAAAATTTTTTATTGACCAATGGTTGTAATAAACTTTGCAAATCGTTTCGAAATCGCCGTCTAGCTATGTACCAGTCTTACTTGAACTACAAAATCATTGAAACTCCAAGAAATGGTAGCTCACGTTATACCTACTGGGTTTGCCAATTTTATAATTTTTACAACAACTCAAAAACTATTAGACCTAGAATCAAAATAAAAACGGTTTTGGAATGTCTAAACAAAACCCTATCATATTATGACATCCCACTTGATATTATTGTACGTTTTTTTTTTTTACTCCCTTTTTACCCTCATAACTTCACGACCCCTTGACCGATTTACTTCATTTAACAAACCAGTAAAACTTAAGAGTACTATCCGTATACTTACCAAATTTTATGAAGATCGGATGAGCGGTTTACAGGATCTCGTTGAACAAACATACAAACATACAAAGCATTTTCGTCCAAGTTGTCACTAAGATCTCGTTCGCTTCGCTCACTCGATCAATTATATAAGTAGTTTTTATGATTTATTTTATTACAAATACCTACAAATTGGTCAAGGGCTAAGCCATAGAGATGACACTATCATAAACATTGATTATTAGTTATATGTGCAATGATCGAGATGATCAAAGGTCTGTACGAACATCGTAAATCGATGACAAACAGATTTATTATACCACCTAGTCATCATGGGGAAAAATAACATGACTGTGTGGAATACCTCCATTAAACTCCATTAATATTCATTTTATCTAATAACCTGTACTTTCCTAATTGAATACCATTGTTTGTTAGAAAAAATAAACTAATAAGTATTTTTTTTTTAATAACTGTTTTTAATCTGCGAATTTTTTGCTGGTGTTTTTTTTTAACTAAATTCCGTTAGTTAGGTACCTACTTAGACTTCTTAGTGACTCAATGGCGTAGAAAACTTCCACGCAACGGAGTTTTTTTTCTAGTAAAGAAATTTTGAAATTGAATAAAAGAAGGTATTGCGTATTTTATTTCTCTGTTTGAAATGCCTAGGTAATTATGTACTTTTCAATCAGTCTGCTGCGTAGATTTTTTTTTTATTTATTGTTTTAAAAATACATAATGACTTATTTTGTACTATAGCACTAAGGAAACCACAAGGTTTCCACAAGATCTGGCTGAGTTTGAGCAATGGCTTATGTTTTGTTGACTTTCGGTCGATCGGTTTTTTTTATTTAAGTATTAGGTATGTACACTCACCAACGTAAGATCTTTAGAAATAAAAATATTATGATTATTTACTTAGTTGATCAATATTTATAATGATTTGCGGAGTTACTAAGTGTACTGAACATCGCACGCATCATCCAATTAAAATTGAGTGTGAGGGAGTATTACTTTTTTGTTGTTTATTTTAAACCCTTGTACCTACTTAGGTACCCTAAAAAAATATTATAATTTCAAAGGCTTTGACTTTCTCTGAACCCTTGTTTAAAAGTCATGTAATTACAGAAACAAATACCTAATTAAATAAGTATGTACATAATAGTATAGATAATTTATTCACAAAGAAAATTACAACTAATACAGTATTTACAATATTCACAATATTTACAAAATACACATGAAACAGTTGAGCCATCTACAAACTGTTGCAAATGATTTATAGATAGCTCAACTGGTACATAATTGTTTATTTATCACGGTCTCATGATTTAGATGGAAACTCTTTTTTAAGTTCTATTTTTAGTGACGTCAGTCAAAGGAAAATCCAGTTCATTGAACTAGCATTTCCGTGTTCTTTCAAATTACTCGGAACTACGCTTCCAAATACATAGACATCATAATAACAGGAAATTTCTTGCACAAAACCACAAAGATTTAGAAGTTATACACCATCCAACTTTAGCTGAGCTGTATCATCATTAAAACTCTTTCAATTAGGAGGTCACCCGAGGTCACCAGCTAGGATTAATACAAGTAGGTTTTTATACGAGTTTCACACGCTTTTCACCACAGTGGTACATAATGACAGAACATAATGACGCAAGTAACTCTTGGTCAATTAATTTCTTTCTACGTGGGTAAGTACTGTTAGAAGGTAAGTACTAGTAATTCTATCAAAACAATTTTTTTAGGGAAGTATTCTTAAAACTTTACGTCAATAGTTTAATGATTTTTTGTTGACAAAAGGCCCACTTTACTCGCATCGACCAACGATTCTAATTATATCTGTTTTCTTAACTAAATGATCTAATGTTATGTGGTGAGATTGGCGAGTTTGCTCATACAAAACAACTATGGCTTATGTGGTAAGCATGACTAAGTTAAAATTTCTCAAAGGTCAATAACAACCACCTTGACCAACAATTTGAGTGATAATCAGAATTCAATAAATTTTGCATGAATTATTTTTATTCAAGGCCAAACCGGTGATAGTCTAGGCATAGGTCTGTTAGTTTTAGTTGTGCTAATATTCTGTGGTTTTAATAGAATGTTATTAAGATTAAAAAAAAAATTAAACAACCCTGCAACAAGGCTACCGCCATACGCACCCATTTATAAATGAAATTTAAAGAAAATGTTGATGAAATTTGTTTGGACCGACGTAATACAAGAAAATAAAATTATTTAAATTTTTTAGGTAAATTAATAATTATATAACACTACTCTTACGTCGAAAAATGAAACGTGGAATACAAAATTAGGCTGTACAGAATTTTCTGCTAATAGATATAGCACGGCGTAAATAAAGCACATAATTATTAAAGCACGAGTCAGTTAGTGTACTAATTTTAACCTCAATTTTAATAAAACATAAAAAATAAAATATTTTTTAATATATAAAAAACTCTTTTAAAGCTGATAGAGAATCAACGCACAGCCTAAACTATAAGTCCTAGTGATATGAAATTTGGAGGGTAGTATCCTTATATAGTGTAGGGGTGCACTAAGAAAGGAATTTTGAAACGTCACACTCTAAAGGGTTGAACGCGAGCAACGCCGCGGGCTACGGCTGGTGTATAATGTTATTTATGAGTAGATAATGTATTATCCGGATTAACCAGCCCAGTAAAACCTTGTAGGAATTTCACAATACCTAATTGACCTTACCACTTCTTTGGTATCAAGTGTTGAAACTGAATGCTGTTCGTGTGACACTTGATGTATTGTTCTATTCAAATATCATATCACGTTCAATGATCTAAGTGAACTTTGATCACGTTATTAGCCTAGACTTCATTTACATAGCCTAGTACGTCAAACCGTATTATAATAGATTACTTTGACAACAGCTCCTTGCAAAATATCAAAAAATTTCGTATACCTACATATTCCGAACTCTGACGCGCCCACGCTTCACGGACACAACGTGCTAGATAAATAAGTTAATGATATTTGTTTTAGTTTAAGTTATTTATAAAATGGGCCTTGTAATTTTTACTGGGTTGCCTAAATTAAATGATTTTTTTTGTTTATATTCTTCTATTTTATGGAGTAGGCATCTAAACATTGTCCCAGGCACTACAGTGTCCCGTTAAGTGTAGGCATAGGTTGCCACCTGACGCTGTATAAATCACCTTCAATAGATTTAAATCATCTATTTTATGATTGGTCAATAGAAAGGCTCAAGTGCGGTAGAGAGACTATAAGCAATACCTAAGTCATAGCCTTCGTCATGTGGAGTAAAAGAGTGCTTAGATTTTACTTCTTTTCAAGATCTTTTTCAGAAACTTTCAAATAAAAGCGCGTGATTTAAAAAAATACGCGAATTTATTTGAGAGGAGTGCGAGTTATTTTTTAGGTTGGTTTTGGAAACAAAGCTGCCAGTACATTGCTGGCCAAGAACTATAGGTATCTTCTTTTTCACTGTTTATATTTCTTCTCTCTCTTGGCGTTCTTTTACCAGTCAAGTTCTGCTCTCTGTTCTGCTGTCGCTAAATCATTGAGGAGGTGATCTGCTTTCGTTGGCCGCTTTGTCTAACTAGAAAAAAAACTTGAAAATAGACTAGCGACTATATGGCTAAATGAATTATATTATATTTCTAATTACGCTGCAGCCTAAGGTGGAGCACTTTTAGTAACAATCCACCTATTCACTCTTTTTTTGAAAATTCATAGGTCTTTTAGAAAAAATAAAGGCACCAAAACAATGAATCCTAAGACCGTAGAATCACAAGTATAATCGAGTAAATAACCCTTATTGAAAGAACAAGCACCATTAAGATTGTGCACACTGCGACATGTGTCATTGTGATTATACGTGTCACAGTATAGAAAGAGATGCTATATGCAGTGATACCTAATTGTTTTATTAGTGTACACCGTCGTGAAAGTCATAGATTTCTTTATACACAGTAAAATATAGTCAAGAGAAATAAATCCGGGTCATTTATAAAAACTTGAATATCGTGGAAGTCACGAATGCTAGCTTATTACGTAAGTTAATATTTGATGGTTTTGGAAGTTACTAAATTATACTATAGGTAAATAGTACAATAATCACAATTTTGGTGTAAAAAATAAGCGATCACTACACAGTGTTACTTAGTCTTACCAATGGAGGTTCGACATCGCTAAAGCAATCACGATTGTAGTGTAGATATACACACTATTACACACATCAAAAAAGTCTAAGCAACACACAACTTTTTTAGTATAATTTTTTTTTACTTCGTTTTAAACTTTCATAGCATATCAAACCTTCTTTAAATAGTCAACATCTTTAATAAACAAATTAATACTGGCAGTTTTTTTCAGTAAATTATGTTTTTAAACAATAAAAACATTCTTTTGTCCATTTTAACGGCATTTCAAAGATGTGGTCTTATTTCTCATTCAACGAAAAAAACTTGTAACCGCAGTAATGATTGGTTGTGAGTCGCGAATAACAGTCCTGGAGGTTTTACTGTGTCATGGGGCGTCGTCATCTTACCACGGAAAAGATGCAAAGGGTTGTAGGGATGGTAGAAATTGAAAACAGTCAAGCCTATGTTGCCCGGCATTTCGGTGTTCATCGAAGCGTAATTGGCCGACTCTGGAGGCGTTATTCTGACACAGGTGATCCGTCTGAACAGCACCCAGGCCGAGGGCGTAGTACCACTCGTCGTCAAGACCGATACATCCAGATGTAGACGTGAACCAAAGCGGACTGCCTAAGAGGTCGCATCAAGGCCATAAAATGCTGATGGTCCCGCTGTTTGTCCCCAAACTATGCAAAACAGACTGCGAGAGTATGGTCTACGTGCACGTCGTCCAATCAGATGCCCACAGATCCGTCACGGAAATCGAGCTCGTCCTATTCAATGGTTTACACCACGCGTGCTATGGCCGCAACAAGGATGAGACCAAATTTTATTCTGCGATGAATCTCGATTCGGTTTCAAACCGGATACTGGAAGAATGAGGGTATATCGTCGCCCAGGAAACGCTGAACGTCTAAGATGTGTCCAGGAAGTCCACCCATACAGCAGTTCGATAGTAATGGTTTGGGCTGGAATAGCTAAGAACCGCAAAACCGATCTCGTTTTTACAAATGGCAACCTGAATGCTGAGAATCATGTGGAACGTGTGCTAGCTCCCTATGTGCGTCCATTTTCACAAACATTGGGATCGGAGTTTACATTGATGCACGACAGTGCTCGTCCGTACACAGCGAGACGGACTCAAGAATGGCTACAGGTCGAAAATGTACACGTTTTGTGATGGCCAGCTCAATCGCCTGACTTGAATCCCATTGAGCATGTGTGGGATATACTCTAGAGAAGGGTCCTGAAAGGTCTGGATGGGGCTTTAATGGAACAACAGCTAAAAAACCTGCTCAAGTTCCACTGGGACCAATAACCCTATGAGGATATCAATAACCTAATTTACTCTATGCAGAATCGTTACCGACAAGTTTTAAACAACGGAGGAGGAAGCACGCTGTATTAGATTTAATTTAAATGCCCAGAAGAAGGTTAAAATTTAACGCGAAAGTCATATTTTTGTTTATTTTTACCATTACAAATTTGTACCCAGATTCATAGCAAACTTTTATTTGTAAAAAATCATTTTTTTTAAAGAAATTTATTGAGTTTAATATGCAAATATAACACAGAAATATCATTTAATTTAAAAAGTAAAGAAAGAATTTTAAATAAATCCATAAAATAAAAAATATTCAAAATTTATAGGTGTTGCTTAGACTTTTTTGATGTGTGATATAGAATCGCGTTGCATCGTACCAATTACCGGTTGGAAAAATGATCTCTGTAAAGTAAACCTCGGCATACACTCATGTTTCACGATATTTCGAAGGTATCTTTTTTTTTCTTATTTCTTTTTTTTTATGATAAAAATAATGGAACAAGCTGATAGCTCTCCTGATGTTAAGTGGTAACTTCTGCCTATAACAATGCAATACCTCACAGAGCAAGTCCAATGAGGACGTGCCCTGTAAGGCAATGCACTGCGTCCATCACTCTGAGACGTAAAGATCTTGATGTTTCATGTGCCTGTAATTACACCGGCGCCCTTACCCTTCAAACCGGAACACAGCAATGCGAGCATCGCTGCTTGGCGGAAGAAATAGGTACGGTGGTAGTACTGAACCCGGACGAGCTCACACGAAGAGCTCTACTACTACTAAAATGTCTATAGCTTTCCCTGGATAGTGGTCCTAAGCTATAGCTAATGTAACTTCCAATTAGGTACAAGATAATAGTGATAGCAGCTTAATTAAAAAACAGTTAGAAAACAACGTAAAACATAAATACAAAAAAAAGATGAAAAAATACTAAATTCATTTACCTCTCAATACGATATTAATCAAGTTATTTATTTATGTTGTATGAAAATTTAAGTTCACAGCTTTAAAAGTAAAATTAAAAAGAATAAAAAATAAAAACTTGGAAATAGAGCGAAAAAAAGCCTATAAATCAAGAAAAGTCTCAGCAAAAAGAGGCTTTAGGCTATTATAAAATAATTATAAATAGGTAGATAATTGTAAAAAAAAATTGTAGTGTTTTAAAAATCTTAGAGATTTTCCTTAGTGAAGGCATAACACTTTAATACAGTTTGAAACTGTAAAAAAGTTACAAAATATATGCAAAATTGCAGAGGACAAGCTAGTTTACAAACGAGCTGTGACGTAATTACTGTCAATTGTGTACATACCGCAACCGCAGTGAAGTAATCCTATGCACTTAACAAATTAATTCATTTAAATTCATTAGTACACCAACAAAATGCAATTAAACAAAACCACAAATTAATTAAAATTTTCGACATATTTTGTGCTCGGTAATTGCAATGTTTTCAAAATTTTTGGGTATTTAGTTCAGAATTTTAATTAATCTACGTACAAACCAACACAATAGGTAATTATATTTATTTGTAACTGGTCACCCGCTCAAATAGCGAGCATGGCAACGATGCATAACAGATCAGAAGCACGTATTTTGTATTTTGGTACAAATTTTAATTAAAAAAAATGACATGCTTGTTATACTTTTGCCAGACGACTATCTAATTTTGCTAAGATACGGGACTTATACCCGAAAAACAAGATCTCTCAATCTAGCATTTCTAAATCGCATTCTTAGTTCTCAGAAACTATTGACTCTAGGCTTATGGTTCTTTCACCAATAAATGTAAAAAAATTGTTCAAATTCGAATACCAAATGATCTAGGCTCCAGAAGGTATAGTAAAAGTTTTATGAGCAAAAAACAGGATCCCTCAATCCAGTACTTTACGCGCATGATTTTTGAGAGGTCTAGTCTGGTACAAAATTCAAAGTAATCGCTTCGGGCGGTGGCAGTTGGCGTAATGGATAGGTATAACGCACAGCACGGTGTTGAAAGTACGCATAACTAATAGAGTAATTCATCGCTCCATGATAACTCATCCGTTGATCCGATTGCTGTCGGTAGTAAAACCCATTGCAGAAGTGAATGTTATTGGCATTTGCAAAAGATCAAGGCCAAACACAGCATTTTCAAAGTAAGTTTGACTAACTTTTTCTGCTTGGGGACTAGAAGGCATTGTGTGAAAATCTCTGGGATAATTTATTTATTTGACAATAAGAGCTAAATATAGTACGCAGGTTTTCAGGACCTTATCCAAATTAAACGAGAGAAAATAAGCCTTCGAATATGTACCGGCACTGATTTAGCGCATACCTACATACTATATGGTAATCTACATCGGGGCCAGGCCAGAACAGGGAAAGGCAATTCCAACCCAATTCATGTTAATATTAACCTTCCAAAAAATTTATTTCCTTAAAAATTGTTCGAGGAAGGTCTTATATTTCAACATGAATCGGAATTGGAAAAAGTGACAATTGTATCAAAGTTTCGACATCATGCCTTTGCCTCACTCATTTGTATATTGATTCAAGTCCTTATTTTACTAGACATAAGGGTCACTTTGCTGTCACTTTTGGTAGTTCGCATGGAGTTTCTTTACAGCTCCAGTGGGAAATAAGCGAAGGTTGTCTGATCGTTAACGAACTATATTATTTGGGTTTTTGTTTGTTTGGATAGTGAAATACTTGAAAATCACTAAACTCATTCATATTACAAGCACAATAAATAAAATCATATTTAAAAAATACCTAACCACTTTAATTAACTTGAACTCCGCTCTAATGTTACGGTACCTAGGTATAATAATAGTTTCAAATTTTAAATAAAATAAAAAATTATTCTTCCGTGAGAAATTGTCTTTTCTATGGGTATTTGTTCAGATTTTTTGTTTATACTCAAAATTAAATAATTTCGTAATTCCTACGTTATTTAGACATACATATTAATTTGACATTGTTGTTTTTATTCGTGTGAATATTTTTTTTATGTAGAGTATAAAAAACGAATCGTTAAAACTAACAATTATTACCCATAGTGTAGATTATTGAGACAAAATTATTTTTTCTCTAGGGATAAATCAATAAGATACCTATACCTAAGTAAATGTATATTATTATTATTCATGGACATTGATGTCACAGCTCAGTGGGTATAGCTATCCCTTCCGTGCTGTGGGTCGTGGGTTTCGACTCCCAGGTTGAACCAACGACCCACAGCACAGAAAGACGAAAACAAAATGTTCGATAAAAGTAAGAAGTAGTAAAAGTAAAGTTTATTCCATTCAGAATCTCGGATTCTCAAAAATAATGAATACATAGATCAAAAGAGAAACAGAAAAAAATACGGTTATATTTTATTTTGTAAATTTATTGCTTTTTTCAGTAGATAGGAATAGTTTATTGATCCGAGAGTGTTCTAAGTATTTCAGTTCAAATATGTAAGTTAGATACTGAATTCTAAATCAAAGCCTTGAACATCAATAAAATTATTCCATACGTCATCTTTTTGTCACTAGCTACAAAATAAATATCCATGCACCTATTACGCTAAATGGAAAATGTTCTTTGTATATTTTCAAATAAAATAACTAGACAATATGAAAAAAAAAAACAATTTTTAACTTATTTAACTTACTATAATAATAAGTAATTTTTTTTAATGTTTTGTTTTTCTACCTTTTCTCCAACCACTGTCACTTTAAACAATTTCATTTTACAGCCATTGCCTAGACCCTTGATTTTGTCAGGACTGATATTTGAAAAATATCCAAAATGAAGAAAGATGAAAAGCTCTGCGAAAGTTTTGTCTAGGTCAGTGTCATTGCAAGGCTATCATTTTACTATTAATGTCGCAACCCACTAATATACTTTTAATGCAAAAATATTTTAGTTCGTCAGTTTTCGATCGTGCTTTGGCAGAGCGTGGTGTTCCACAAAAAATTTTTTAACCAGGTGTGTTTTTTTGTGACATTGACATTGTGAAGTGACGTTGTTTTTCAAACAAATAAAACGCTGTGTTTTCTTCAGCTCTCACAAAACAGCAATAATAGTGTTATTGAAACTTTATTTTAGGTTTGATTAATAATAATAACCAAGAAAAAGTCTCTCACAAAGTTATACCACAAAGAAGGAGTGGCAGAGAGTAATGCCACTTCTTTTTAAAATTTTAGGGGGTTAAAGTAATTTAATATTTTGTAATTTTTGCGAAAATCGTAATAAAAAAATATATATTATTTAATACACAGTACTATGAACAATCTTCTAAGAAAATATTGTGTTTTGTATGAAATAACTGTTTATTTTTGCGCTTACGCCTTTGGTGCCATAGCAAGTGGTTCATTGATGGGTACATTCACCCCCGAAAGTTTTATTTTTAAATTTTTGTTAGAGGCTGTACGGCCAGAACTGGATATACAAAATATTTTATTTTCCTCGTTGGTATAATAATATGTAGATAGTTTTTTGTGAGTGTAATTGAGATGGATACTTTCGTTGTTACAGGTGTGAATACTTCCTTCAACATGTCGATCGTGGATTCCTACAAGCGGTTTATGGAACGGAATGGAGGTAAGTTCTTACTATTCCTAAGAAAATACTGTTTCTTTTTTCGAAAAAATGCAGGTAAGTATTGATGATATAACGACGAATCCATAAAATTTTAAACTGAAAGTTTACTCTCTTAATAATCTAGTAAAATATGATTGGGGTCATAAAAGTTACAAAATTGAATAGGTACCACCTTGTGTCATTCAACTTCGTCTGACATTTTAAAATAGCTCAATAATATTTTTACTACATAAGTTTTATTAAGAGATTTACCCCTCTGTTATAAAAATAAGCCGGAAGCTAATATAAAAAGAAGATCCTCATTTTCAGTGGTATGCCGTTTCAAAGGATAAACTGTCCCGAACTCACGTCGAGTTTATTTATTTCGTAGTAGGATAATTGTGCCATAAAATGTATTGCAATAAAGATATTCTCAAAACTCTAGTTCCTAGATTTTTCAAAGATCAACGTGTTATATTTTTTATAAAAAATATGTAGACGAGCCGTCAACTAATTTTAATTTAGTGATTATTAGGATAATAAAATATCAACTCAAAACTATTCTGAAAGCATAGTAATTAAAACGTACCGAAAATATAAAAAAAAAGTAGTGTATCCATATCCATGTCATCGACTGGTCCTGTCTCTGGATGATGTAACTTCTGAATAAATTTTTATGTGTGGAGAACATGGCCTCTTTTTAGGTGAATTGAAACGATTGTGGTCAAGTTTAGTGGCCCAAGGCAGGTTTATGTAAATCTGTTTGTTTTTAATTGTGTGGGTTCGTAGTGCGTAATATTAAGTTAAATCGCAACCAAATTTGAAGGTGCTGAGAATTGCAATTATAACCCTATACGTAAAGTTCACAATCCTTTCACATAAGTTACAAAGTTCGTTGATTTTTATACAAAAACTAGCCGTTGCCCGCGGCGTTGCTCGCGTTCTAGACCCTTTAGAGTGTGACGTTTCATAATTCCTTTCTTAGTGCACCACTACACTATATAAGGATACTACCCTCCAAATTTCATACCTCTAGGACTTTTAGTTTAGGCTGTGCGTTGATTCTCTGTCAGCTTCAAAAGAGTTTTATATATATTGATGATGATTAAGGTATAATAAATGCGAAGCAAGTATGCAAAATATGGCAAATCTAATGAAAGTGGGTAAACGACCTCATGGTCACAAAGAAGAAATAGAAGTGTATAGAAAGGACTGGTACACAAATTAACCTAAGCTAAATGAAATAATTATTTAAAATAAGTACCTGTGCCAAATTTAAGAAAAAGGATAGAAAATAGAAGTCTACATAAAGAGCTGGTAAACAATTCAACCTTAGCAAAATTTAATTTAGGCACTTAGCATGTAAAATATGCCAAATTTAATAAAATGGGGTAAACGACGTCATAGTCGCACACAAGCTTGATGAAATAGAAGTTTACATAAAAAAATTGGTACTAAAACTACCCCAAAATAGAGAAGACTAAATTAATAATGAAGGTCTTTGTGATACAACGGAGTTAGGATCCTATCAACAAAAGTTCATTCAATAGCTATTATTAACCATCAAGCTACTTACAACAATTGTATATCAATTAAAATACTTTATGAACAATACTACTGTGAAGAGGTAACAATGATCTTATTATGATCCAAACAAAGGGTCTGGGGCAAATTGGATGGAGCCCAGGTCCTAAATTTTTTTGGAACTTGCAATGATAGCACTTGGTTTGTTACAATACACTTACAATGCAGTTTTGAAAAATGTAACGATGTCATTTTAAAGCAGCGGGAATCATTAGTTATTAGACATTGAACTTGGAAAAATGCGCCTTTTTCAATGTTGTTTATCGTATACAGGTGTTTACGTCAAAATAATTACTGTATTATGCGTTTATGTGACTGCTACTGCATAATAGATTATGATAAAACTAACAAAAGTTATAAACAACAAAATAAATAAACCAATTAATTTAAAAATTTACTAAATGTATGGAAATCGGGACCTGAAATGCCCCAACTCCTTTTCCGACCAAATTTTTTTTATTGTTTTTAGCTTATTTTTCTAAATAAGTTATTTCTTCAGAAATTTAGAAATGTGCAAGAAGTGGTTTGACGGTTGTCAGCCCCATAAGGTCTAATTTGTAGATTAAATTGTAATACCAGGATCATGAGTTTCGAAACTAAGGCTTAATTTAATTATTTTTAGGTCTATAATCACGAATCCGCGGTTACCTTCGCGCGTTTTGAAATACACCGGTATTTTATTCCTTGTCCTCACTCAAAAAACTGTGCTAATGATTATTGTCACTTACATACGTCAGCATCTTGTATCAAATTTTCCCCTTCCGGCAGTCGCAGGGGTCGCTAAGGGAGTGGACTCACGCAGGGCAAAACTGGAATGAGCCCAAAAATTACCTTTTAGAGTAATAAATGATATAGGCCCCGTATGCGGATACAGAAATTATTACTCAAGCATAGATTTCAGTAGAGATTTCCATACAAAAATACATACTTGAGTCCGAATCAGTGCTTGACCAATAAATCAGTATACATGCCTTAGTTTCGATTCAGAGAAGCTAAAACAAACCATACATAAATACAATCCAATATTTGCATTATAAGTATGCGAGTCCTTCAACGTTATTTGAACAAGCATAATCGCATGATCGTATTGACAATGCCCATCTAATAATGACGTGTTTGGAATAATCCAATTACGTCAATATTATTAGATGGACAAAACATGTGACCAGAAAACAGATCCTAATTTAAACTTACACTAGGTCTCAAATTATCTAAAACAGCTTTTGTACTAAATCGCACTTATACAAGGTGTAAAAGACCGCTCCTGAAAACTTTACTATGAACAAATTGTTTATAAAACAAAGTGTGGGAAGAAGAAAATTTGCTGTTCCATACAAAATGAAAAACTTAATTCCATGTAGCACGCTATGAAATAAATATTATACATAATAATGTACTATTACGTATCTTTAATAGTATTTTCTTAGTATCGAAAAAACTATAAATAAATAAATATCCTCTTAAAAGGCCAGCAGCGCACTAGCATCACCTCTGGTGTCGCAGGTGTCCATGGGCGGCGGTGACTACTTTCCATGAGGTGGCCCGCTTGCTCGTCTGCCAGTTATGACATAAAAAAAAAAAAAAAATTGACAGACCACAATGCCTTCCAGTCTAAAACTAAGCAAAGCTTGTACTATGGGAACTAGATGGCTGATAGAACACATACCTAATACTTTTTTTTTGTAAATACATACTTATAATGCCGACCTTACCAACAGAGCTATGACGCTTGTCAAATGAAAAATAGGTCAAAAATAGGAAATGCGACGTATAAATCTTTAAATCGAACGCATACGCAAACCTATTTATTGGAACTGTCAAACGGTATCTTCTGCCTATAAAGTACGTCACTAATGAGGCTGTATGTATGCGTTAAGGTTTGCAATATTACTACGTTCAATTTAATTCACGGCCTTTGTGCTAGGACGTAAATACGCACTGTCAAGTGAATTATTTTATCGGCTCGCTATACGTTTCTTGCGCGTGAGTACAGTATTATTTTAATTGATAATCACAATTATATCCCTTAGCTGGAAGGAACAAAATAAAATAACAATACGTGTTTCTCGCAAACAATGTTTTTCATAATACATCGCGGAAAGCCGTATACTTAACGTTGTATACAAAATTACAAAATCAGTTGTACCTATAGGTGCACAGTGTAATATTAGTAGGTAGGTATCCTAGCTTACAGTTGACAGGCGTCATGGCTCAGTCGGTAGTAGCTCTGCCTTCCGTGCTGTGGGTCGTGGGTTCGATCCCCACCGAGAACAAACATTTGTGTGTGGCATTTGTTTGTTCTGTGTCTGGGTGTTACTATGTATCGTAAGTATGTATTTATAAAAAAAAAAGTATATAAGTATTATATCCGCAATCTAGTTTCCATAGTACAAGCTCTGCTTAGTTTGGGACTAGAGGGCGTTGTGTGTAATGTCAAAGAATATTTATATTTATAAATTGATATGATTATTCCAAATTCAAGTAGGTACATGCTTAGTACCGGCGTTTTTTCGTGGTCCTACTATTTTGTCCTACTAGTAGGACCGCGAGGGAGACCAGTTTCTCTTCGTCCTACTATAAAAAAATACTACCACTTGTAGATACTTAGGTGAGACATAAAATGCATATTATCAAATCTAAATAGAAACAAGTTTATGCATTACGTTATATCTCAGTCAGTATTCTATCATATTTTTATTACTTTGTTTCTAGTCAAGTGACATTCGCTACGAAACGATTTGCTTAATTCTACTTCTGCAATCGTGATTTCTTGAGCTACAGCGATTCTAAGTTTTGGGTCGGGGGCAAACCACTAAGTGCATCGTAATTAATAGCACATTAAACTGAGTTTTAACCAATGACGTTTTATATCTGTCAAAACCCGGTAGTAGAGGGATTACTGACGTCATTTCATTTAATGACTTTCTTTGTAAACGTCTTAACCCTGAAGATGTTTAAGTTCCCACAGTCATAACAAACATATATTATCAATGAATGGCGCAGGTTATAGTGGAAACTTTTGGGAATAACCTGTTGCAAAAATGTTTGGAAGTAACTGCGTCATACTTTGTTTTTTTTTATTGAGATGTAAAATGATACGAGGCTGGGAGTGGTGGGTACATAATTTATCTTACGTACATTATGAAAATGAATCTGCTACGAGAAAAGTAATACACATATAAGTGCAATAATGAAGCTGAGGCTGTTGCAAAAGTACATACTCTCAGTTCCAAAAATAGTAACTCTACTCATTGTGCGATTGACTTCTTTAGTACCTAGTTAAAATTAATTTCGTACCAACCTAACCTACTCTACAGTACAAGCTCTGCTTAGATTGGAACTAGAGGGCGTTGTGTGTAATTTCCAAGGATATTTATACAATCTTTTTTTTCTATTCAGATCCTCGAACAGAAAACTGGTGGCTGATGTCAGGACCAGGACCCCTCCTGACGATACTGGCCACCTACCTCTACTTCTGCGTTTCCGTCGGGCCTCGGTACATGCGAGATCGTAAGCCTTATGATCTGAAGAACACTATCGCTGCTTACAATGTCTCGCAGATTCTGATGAGCATATTCCTCGTTTATGAGGTAAATTTTTTTACAGCAGTAATTACTCGAAATTTATAAACAAAGTCAAACAGTTTCAACTAGCTAATTCAACGCCAAAATAGCCTCTACATTGTTTATGAGTTATAGGGTAAGACACCATAGTGATGTGGCAAGTTGTTACAGTTCAAGTAGAGAAAGCCGGCGCCATCTAGTTTAATGTTAAGAACTAATTTAAGTTATCATTGACGCTTCAATAATTTGTCATTATGTAATATATATACAATCACTGCTAATATGAAATGGCAAACTATTTTTGCAAATAAAAATAAATGGGATAAAAGTAGTATTTTAAAAATTATTGAAAAAACCATTATTCTTTACAGGGTTTGGTATCTGGATGGTGGAATGACTACAATTTATCTTGTCAACCAGTGGACTACACGGACAATCCAAAAGCGAACAGGGTAATTTGATAATGCTTTATTTAAAAGGAATATCTTATAAAAATAAAGTATACTTAACTTATTTTATGACTACTTGACACTTGACCACTCTTCGGGTTTCAGTGCTGCATAAAACTAATTAAATTTACTTACTTAAGTAGATACTAAATATTAAGATGAATTTTTATTTGTAAAGTATTTCGGTAACTTTTACTGAGATAGGATACAAGTATATTTTATATTAGATAAAAAATTATGTACATTCAGATACCCGGAAGTCTTTTGAGTTTTTTCCCACGTACGCTTTGTAGATACGTTTCTATTGTTTTTTAATGCAAGAACATACTTTTAACATTTTAGAATTAATTTAAATTAAATCATTTTAATTAGTTATTAATTTTTACAGATGGCGGCAGCTGTTTGGTGGTACTTTACGGCAAAGATTGTCGAGCTTCTGGACACCATATTCTTCGTCCTGAGAAAGAAAAACCGACAAATCTCTTTCCTACACCTGTATCATCACTTCATGATGCCCATTTGCGCCTGGATTGGAGTCAAATTTTTACCAGGTGCCTATCTCAATTAAAAAAGAAAATAATATAGGTACAACAGTTTTGTAACTTCGTATGTATTACAGTAATAATTTGGAGTCTACTTTTCATAACATTAGTAAAAAAAAAAAAAAATTACATTGGAACTTGGCGGATCATATAATACATTCAATGGTCAACCCAGTAAGTCCTGCTGACTCGTATTGTTATTTCTTGAAACAACTTTTAACATGTACCAATATTTTTTTCCAGGTGGACACGGCACTCTTCTTGGAGTCATTAATTCGTTCATCCACATCGTCATGTACACTTACTACTTGCTGTCCGGTCTTGGACCTCAGTACCAAAAGCTTCTTTGGTGGAAGAAACACGTCACCAGCTTACAACTGGTAAGATTTAATATTGGTTTAATCGAAAATCGCCCTTTTGTTAATAATGGTTAAGGCTAATAATGATATTTTTTTTTTATTATACCTACTGGGTTTTTTAGCTATAGCTCATTAAAAAAAACTTTTTGAGTTAGTAAAATCACAAGGATAATTATTATTCTTTAGAATTGTCTTAAAAACTATTTTGAATGCTAGTTTCTCATCACCAGAGCCTAGAAAAACGGACAAGAAACTACGGCTTGGTGCTTTTTTATATGATCCTTTTTTTCGTTAGTTATTATTGTGTGTGTCGTTGCCTCTATGCGCTTTCTTCTTCTTCTTCTCTTCAGTAATGGCCTGTGTCCGTCATTTCGACAGACAATTTGCCAATGTCAAGTGTTAAAATTGTAATGAATAAGTCAAGTCAAGTCATTTGTCAAGTCGGCTGTCGTTTGTTTTGAAAAGAAAATGGTGGATTTTCTCTTCAAAACCTAACACGAATTTTCACATTCAGAAAAACCACTTTACACACATTTAATCCAATGGCTCACACTTTATGTTACGACCTAAGTATTATTGGTTAAAATTCCACCAAAATTAAACAACAATACTCACAATAACACAAGAAAAACTATTAAAATAAAAGTGCTATGTGTCGTTTCAAAAAATGTCAAAACTCGTGTCCTTCTTCTATATCTATAATGGCCTTTGTCCGTCATTTTGACAAACAATTTTGCCAGTGTCAAGTGATGAATTTGAAATAAAGTCAAGTCAAGTCTTCGTCAAGTCGTTAGTTTTGAAGAGAAAATGGTGGATTTTCTCTTCAAAACCTGAAACTTCATTTTTCCTTTCAATACTTTGACTTTTATATATATTGTGACTTTTATAATTATATAATTTAAGGCTCTTTATAGGGCTGTTTACTAAATAAAATTATTTTAATTTCAGATTCAATTCTGCATCATATTCTACCACAACTTCAGCGTCATGTTCACCGATTGCAACTACCCCAAATTCATCAACTTCCTGCTCTCTCTAAACGCTAGCTTATTCTTGTATATGTTCGGTAACTTCTACTACCAGAACTACGTCAAGAGTAGACGAGCGAAGCAGGCGAGAGAAGCACAGTTGGCAAAAGACGCACAAGCAGTTATAGCCAATGGGAAAGCGAAAGAGTGCTAGTGAACATAGTTCTGTTATTTACAAGTTACGATTGATAATGATCAAGAAAGTAAAGACAGTGACATTTATAAACAATACCAAATACTATATCAGAAAAGTATTCGAATGCTATAGTCGCTTTTCGATTCTGATCCTATATTGTGGTGGAAACTCTATCTAGTTGTTAGTAGATTTTATATTAATACTAGCTATGTAAAGTGAGTGTTTCGTTTTCCTAACTTGGTGCGGAACACTAAAAATGTGATAGAAAACCTCAACATAACTATTATTTAGATAATTTTTAGGGTAAATTATGTTAAATAAAGCTTTTCACTTGATTCTGATAAAGTATCAGGATCTGCAATTTATATAAGCACGTTGACTTCTAATATAAATAAAAATAAAAATAAATAGGTAGTATTTAATTATAATTTTATATGCAGAATAGTTACCTAGTAAAATATGCATAATGCGACTGAGGAATCCATCTTTAGCTGTCAATTTTTTTTTGCCGTATTCTTCTTATTTTTTTTAATGCCATAATAATAATGTTTATTAGTGAAATGCTACTTAGATTCCTACTTTATGAGAAATCAGTGAAATAATTGTAATTAATAAATAATGTTAATATTGTACAAAATAGTTATTATTTTCTGGTGAAGTTAATGATTAAAAAAAGATGATTAAAATGAGTTACTTTTTAATAGCTCTAACATTTTGTAATGTTTTCAGTTTTAAGAAAAAACATAGCATAATTTGTACCACCTATCAAACTTACAATAATTTTAATTCCAATTTAAAGTGATTCACAATTAATTTAGTATCTGAGAAAAGGGCTTACACTATATAATGTACCTACGTAATATTGCATAAGTATGATTGTATATGTATAAAGCACCAATTGAACTTTTTTCCTAAAAGTTTTTATAAAATTCTACGATTTTTGGAAGGTGCCGATTAGCAATACGGAAATAACAATTATTTCCTAATTCTTAAAAATATCAAATCACTTGTACTCAAAGCTGAATAGAATTTGAATTAATTTGACTTGAATTTTTCTGTTTCACGCTCTTGCGTATTTCATGCGTATATTTTTATTTATTTGTTGCAGATGAGATAGATTTAAAGAAATATATATTGGTTATGTTTACAGAGTAAATTTCGGTTTACTATGCATAGGATGAATTATACCTATATAAGTATCATATCCTTGAATAGGACTGCACGTATGTGTTCTTATTCAAAAAATACGAATGTGATCTTTATGTACTCGTAAATAAGTTCTTTGATACGGTGATGGACCTTTGAAATTGTAAATTAGTATAAAAACTAATAAAACTTTGGCTTTTTGGGGAAAATTTATATGACAATTATATCATATCTAGATAGTTATTTAAAAAAATATTAATAATTTTCTTCTAAATTGTCATATTTTAAAGTACAGCTAGTTAGTATTGCAAAATAATAATGTACCTAAATAAATTTGCCTACAACGTGGACAATAAAAATATTTTATCCGTTGAATATTTTATTTAAATTATATTCACAGTATCCCTATTATGAGTTTATAATTATAACAGGTTATCATAAAATAGTTAAGTTTTATGAAAGCAGTTTATAATAACGTCTGTTTGTTATTAGTAGGTATTTAATATAACTGGTTTTTAATAAGATGCTTTAAAAATATACCTACAAACATAGGACTAGTTTTATACTTACCTACATTCACCATTCTACTCGTTTTACACAAATATATTTTAGGCAATTTATTAAGCCTACAAAATAATCAACTTACAATAATAACACTTACTTTTTTATATAAGTAACTACTTACCTATAATTTTATTTTTAGTTTTTCGATAGGTATATAAAACTCTTTTGAAGCTGACTTAGAAACGCACAGCCTAAACTATAAGTCCTAGAGGTATGAAATTTGGAGGGTAGTATCCTTATATAGTGTAGGGGTGCATTATGAAAGGAATTTTGAAACGTCACACTCTAAAGGGTAGAACGCGAGCAACGCAACGGGAGACGGCTAGTTATAAATAAAAAAAAATATATCCTTGGACATTACAAACAACATAGACAACATAATTATAATATAGGTTTTATATTTTTATGTATTTATTTACCAAAACGTTTTTTTTAGGAGAGTGCCATAGCAGTGAATTTAAGAATTAAGGAAACGGGATCGGTGTAAAAAACACTGTATAGAACTTCCCCTTAAGATTTTATGCAAAACGAAATATCATTATAATTACATCTAAATATTAATTATTCGCAAGAAACTATGCAAATTCGACCGGACCAGAGTTGTTGATGAGGCAACATTGACTCAATAAAATGTATGTGCTCTGGTGACTTTTTCTGTTTGTTTTTAAATAAAAACTGTTGGTTTGCGGCAAAGATTTATACGGAAAGTAAATATTTACAATAACAATAGCATTATGCAGTAAAATATTGATAATTTAGAGCCGACTTCAATAAAAGAAGAGTTTCTCAAGTCAGTTGTATTTTTATTTTTTATGTTTGTCACGTCAAAAGTTTATGAAAATCGGTTAAGTAGTTAAAAAAAAAAAAAAAAAAAATTTAAGAATAACTTGTTAAAACACGTACACTTCACGATATTGCGTATTTTGCTTTCCTGTGACTTTTCAGTGGTGTTTACGATCAATAGAATAATCCCAATGAACTGCCATCACCATCAGATGATGATGAAGCCGGAACGTAGTCAAATTTAAGTCGGTTTTTCGAGTTTATAAACTTATACCTACCTAAACTATTTCTTATTGTCATAGAATTCTACATAATAATGTAGAATATGTATTCAGTCCATTAGTATACCGTGTATAACACCACGTTCCAGAAAACATCAGAGTTTCGAGTAACCATCTATATGAACTACTTTTTCTATAAAACAAAAGCATCAGTGTATAGATTTAATATTTATTTTAATAAAATAAGCAGTTAGCTAGCCGCCGCCGCGTCGCGTCATGACTTCATTGAGTAAGTATTTGATTATTTAAACTAAGATTGAAGTAGGTATTTTGTTTTCATAGAAATAGCATAATATTTTAACCTATAATCATAAATATCACGTTGTATACAAGTAATACTTACCTTAAATAAAGACGATTTATGTAGGTACAAACATAAAACAACACGTAGAGAGATTAAGGTTATCAATTAATTTATTAAAAATTAAAGTTATAAAATTAAAATTATATTATGAATTTTTAGAAATGTTACTCTTCTTACTTTCATATTAATGGTCTGAATCATAACATACTAGTTCCTGGACACCTTGTATAAAAATGAAAATAACATTATGACATAATATAATTTTAATGGCAATAATGTTATATTACTATACGTTATATATAATTAATATAAATAGCCTACTTAACTTCTGAGCACTTAGCAATCGATAAAATACCTGTGAATAGGTAAAACACAATTATTTCACGACACTTTTGAGGAGGGCAACGGAATGTATAATTTTAAAGTATAATTAATTTTACATTAATATTAAACAGTCACCTTACATTTACAAAACTCATTGTTGACGTCATAATATAAGGTTATTTAGAAAAATCTGTAACGAGGGATAACCACGATTTTTAATTAAAAATATGCCACGAATAAAGTCGAAATAAGACAATTATTTTGAATAGCCACGTTGTTAAAATCGTGTGTCAGGCTTTGAAAAAAAAGTAGATTGAAATTTATTAGAAAAGTATTATTGTACTCATTAGAGAAACCAAAGTATAGAGCGAGGACTTGTTTATGGCTGTTTATATATACACTCAATTTGAATAAAAAATTAGAATACCTAATAAGCATAGATACAAAGTGTCGACCATAGAACAGAAAAACTATTAGAGCGGATATCTTTTCAAATATTTAAGAACCGCTGGAGCCGGTTTCGTTGTGCCCCCTTTTTCCGCGCACAATGACGTGTCGCTGGTCACAAGAAATGTCCAATTCCAGACAGTCACCATAAAAAAAACATGTGTGCAATTCACACGTGATGGAAGTGAAATCTTCAAAAATGTTGGCTTCAAGATCAAGGTCGTTCTAACAGTTCAAAAAATAATGTACTACATCGATTACGGTTCAAAACTTACAGGCACATAATATTTTAAAAAAAAAACTTTGGTCAAAAAGTGAACGAGTTTGCTCGAGACTTTAACCCACGCACTAAGAGCTAGTCTCAATTCGATCTAATCTGTTAGACCGCTTGGCCAGCAGTCTCTTTAGAATGCGTACGAAAATTGGGATATCTCTTCCCGTTCCCTCGCTTTTTCGTTTCATTGACTTTAGCACAACGGCGCTAAAGAAGTTTTCACTTCAAAAATACGCACAAACTTATGCACACGCATGCAATACGTACGATGAAATGTTATCGATGAAAGTTATTTCCAAATACGAGCGACACTAATTAGGTATGCAAGGCCGTTCTTGTTCTTTCGTGATCTGTGGTTTTAACCTCTCGTTTGCAATGTCAAGGATCTCCGAAAAATAATAGAAGAATTATTTATTTTGCAAACAAAGCCTGCTATCACAAGCTCTAATGCCGAATACAGAGAAGACGAACAAAACCATGCGAAGGCTATAATATTAAGGAGCTTTGCTGATTGGATCTATACGCTCGCTTGTTTTCACCGTTGTTTACCTAATGAACAGATTTTAAGAAATGTGCTGATATAGTATTTTTGAATTGATCAAACAGTAATAATTTTGTTGATAAGTACACCCAATGTTTGAGTAATTTATGTTTGCATTAATTATTACCTTTTATTTAATTTTATTTTGCTATAGGTAAGTCTCCATATTATATTTGACATTACTTATTGATTTGTTTTTTTTTTCCTGAAATTCAAATTTACATGATTAGGTACCTACATAACGCTAGACCTATTTTTCTGAAATCTTTGTTTGTATGCCAAATTTAGTGCTCTATAACATTATAAGTTATCCGGACATAAGAAAAATAAAACATTTTTCATGCTTAACATCTAAATCTTAGTATAGGTAAGTACATACTTTATAAGTACTAATTTTACCTTCAAAGACTCAAAGTAAAACTTATTATTCTGAATCTATCTGAATTCATAAATATTAAACAATTCTATTGCAAACTAGTTGATACCCGCGACTTCGTACGCGTGCGAAACTTTCCACCAAAATATATGTCAACTAGTAAACAATGAACCTCGTGCCAAAGGCTGCTTTTGGTTTAGAGAGTTCAAGCTGTATCTAAGAATCTACGTCTTTGATTTCAATAAAATAACCTCCAAATTTCATACCTCTAGAACTATAGTCTAGGTTGTGCGTTGATTAAGTCGTTCTAAGTCAGCTTCAAAAGAGTTTTTTAGATATTGACGATAGATAGATAGATAAAACAAATGTGTGCTAACAGCAAATAGACATTGTTGTATGTGTTTTTAATCTATGCGTATGTACCTATTATGATAATTTTTGTAATGACATAACATTAGATTCCGATTTAGTTTCCGATCAAAAACAATACGTACTACATGTTTTTGGGTACAAGAAAAACAGTTCTTGTTATATAAAAAAAAAAAATTTAATTCAAAATGAGTGTAATTTACAACAAAATATTGGAAAATTACAATTTTTTATTTTCAGAATTATATGGTAAGTTTGCTTTTACATATTATAGTGCCTTCTGGTAAGATCGGCGTAATAGGAAGTCCGGATGCCAAGCATTTCGGCGATATCTTTAAATGATAATTGCTTAGTTAATTTATCCGGACTCAATATTACGCCGATCTTACCAGAAGGCACCTTACCTATTACGTGTTTCCGTAACAAGCGTGACAGTTTACTTTTCGTAATTTAATAGCGCGTGCACACTATGCCCGGCATAAATGCCGCGATTAATTCCGAAATTATTGCCACAGCAACATCGCCTTTATTCTCACCAAAGAGCTAGGGCATGAACTTGGCGATGTTGCTGTGGCAATAATTCCGGAATTAATCGCGGCAATAATTCGGGCAGCGGCATAGGCATGTGTGAACGCGGTGTAGGAATAAAGGCGATGTTGCTGTGGCAATCATTCCGGAATTAATCGCGGCATTCATGCCGGCAGCGGCAATGGCATAGTGTGAACGTGGTATGACAAGTCACTTGTCAATTGCACTAATGGATTTTCTATTCGGAAAATTTATGCGCCAGTGCTTTCAAACGATGAAGGAAAACATCGTGAAGAAATCCGCGGTCTACTCAACTCCGCACGTATTGACTTTGTCTTTGCTGTGGATAAAGCCGATTAGGTAGGCTTTTTTTTTATGATAAAAGTTATGGAACAAGCTGATAGCTCACCTGATGTTAAGTGGTAACTTCTGCCTATAACAATGCATTACCTCTCATAGAGCAAAGCCAATGAGGACGTGCCCTGTAAGGCAATGCACTGCGTCCATCACTCTGAGACGTAAAGATCTTGAAGTCTCATGTGCCTGTAATTACACCGGCGCTCTTACCCTTCAAACCGGAACACAGCAATGCGAGCATCACTGCTTGGCGGCAAAAATAGGTAGGGGTAGTACTTCCCCGGACGAGCTCTCACAAAGAGCTCTACTACTACTAGGCTCTAGGCTGAGAGGATGGTACCTATAGATAAGTGCAGAGCAAGCCTACTCTAAAAACTAAAAACTATGTTCAAGACACTGGCGTCCCGTTCATAGGCACTATGTAAAAAGTGGCCCCTGGCGCTGTATAACTAAACTAGATTTTATTATGCAAAATGCCTGATTATAATTGTTAATTACTAGTACATTGCTATATTGTCACTTGCATACCTACATCCACCAACTTCAACTTCTTGGTTTATGGCTTTTGCAACTGGTTGTCATAGAAAAATCCACCATTTTACCTTGGAAACAAATGACAGCTGACTTGACGAATGATTCAACTTGACTGTTGTTATTTCAAACAATTCACTTGACACTGGCAACATTTTCTATATTCGATTTTTTTTTATTTATTATTTAAATGGTTTGATCGCAGTGCGATTACTATTATAAAATTACACAACCGTACACATAACAACCTATATATACACAAAGTAAAACATAACTTAATCCATAACTAAACCTACTTCTGCTAACTTATTATATAGCATCTTGGCTTCGTCCGAAAACGGACTAGCCATAAGGCCCTAGAAGCTATTTACCACGCCCACCGCCATACTTCTTCCAAACGCACTTATCCTCTAACGGTTGTTCCGAACACATTCCAGCAAAATATGTATAGTATCCTCTACTGTACCACAATCAGAACAATTCGGAGATGACACTGTTGATTTCCACAATTAACATTTTCAGATGACCGAACTCGCGACGTGTGGCCGTCTGAGGGTACACTTCTAACAATACTGGTCGGGTATTTATATTTTGTAAAAAAAATCGGACCACAATGGATGAAGGATAAGAAGCCATACGAATTGAAAAATACCATTCTTGTTTACAATATTTTTCAGATTATCGCTAGTGGTTATTTATTTTATGAAGTAAGTGTTAATTATACAAGGTGAAAGAAGGAATGCATTGTATTATGCAGTGTAATTGAGTGCTATAATTAAATATCGTGAAAATTCCCAAATAGTAGAGTCAAGTCCGAAAATTCCGGGTCATCTATTAAAACTTTATGATTCTGGAAACCATTATCTTTTGCACAAATTCGATCAAAAGAGGTAAAAAAAAACATGTGTGTAATTCACACGTGGTAGAAGTGAAACCTTCAAAAAGACTTTCAAATCACAACGATGCCAAAGAAGTTTTTATTTTAAAAAAGTTGCAAAAAGTAAACGAGTTTACTCGAGACTTGAACCCACGCACTACGAGCTAATCTCGATTTGATCCAATCCGTTCAGTCTCCTGTACGAAAATTAGGGATCTCTCTTCTCGTTTCCTCGCTTTTTCGTTTCATCGACTTTCAAATCACAACGATGCTAAAGAAGTTTTCACTTCAAAAACACAGTGTAACTTATTCCTTTCCTACAGTTTATTACAAACAGGGTTAGAGAATATTATTTGCGAAGATGTTGAGCCTCAAAATCGTAATCTTATAATATAAGTGGATGGATTATAATAATATAAATAACATGACAACCATTTCTTTGCATTTTATTTCAGTCATTCTTCAATGTATGGCTTAAAGGATATAACTGGACGTGCCAGCCTGTTAACTATTCGGAAAATCTTATAGACAAAAAAGTACGTATAATTAAAAATAATATATATTATAATAATAATTATAAGAATCTATTTTAATATTGTAATTGTACCTCTGACATTTTAATTTTTGTGTCTATTCTTAGTGAAACACAATTCTGATAAATTCGAAATAATTAGCATATCATCAATATTATATTTATATTTATATTATATTATGTCAATATTTATCTCTAAAGCACTGAAAAGGAACTGTTTTTTCCAGATGCATGATCTAGTTTGGATGTACTTGTCTTTGAAGCTCATAGATTTGTTGGATACGGTATTTTTCGTATTGAGGAAAAAGGATCGCCAAATTTCAGCGTTGCATATATACCATCATTTCATGATGCCAATATGTGCTTGGATGGGATTTAAGTACTATCCAAGTAAGTACTATAAGTACCTACCTACTTGATCATTTATTAAAGAACTAATCTTTTACACATTGTGATATGATGATGAGTATAATACTATTTACCCAACCTCTAGCTAACGCCTTTTTGTTTGAAAATAGCGTTTATAATTTTATTTATTTTGATATCGGCGAGCTCTTTTTTTTGTATGAGAGTGAGTTATGTAAAAAAAGTCGGCACACCTGCACTGTATTAAAAATATGACAAAAAAGAATACACTGTATAAAATAATTGGAGAACCAGTTTTTGGACAAGCAAAGAACATAGTTACTTGCTCTTTGATTTTTGTAAGGCTACTTTCAAAGCGATAAGTAGGTAGATATCTACTTATCTCTAACTCTCACTCTCACTCTCTAACTCTACTAACCTATCTACTATTACGTATTTTCTCATGTAAGTGACTTTTGTCTTTATGCGAATAAATTTCTATAAACCGAGGATATTTATTTCTATGATAAGTATAACAATGCAGTGTCAGGATTTGTAGTTTCATTACTCGTCATGCCGGTTCGTATGACAGAGTGGTAGGCGCCAAGGTACAGAAGATATCATATGGTCAAGGTTTATAATATGTGTGTGTATTGCATCGTCATCGCACTTCCTGATGACGTAGTAGGCTGATGAGGGAAAACCCTCATCAGATTGATCTGATGATAACACAGCTGGGGCGTGTGGTTGGGGCTGGAAGCACAGTTCATAACTTCGTGTGCATGTGCGTACGGGTGTACGCTAATAGTAAACAAACACTTAGGGTTGTCGCTAATTTCTAAAATACTTAGGAAAAGTTGTACTTTTGCATGAAAATTTTAATTACGATTTATTGACCCTTTGCACACGTCCAAGCACTTAAGTGTTCGGTCTGATTATGCCCCCTTTGGGCTTATATGGTAATTATGTAACACCTTGTATTAAATACTTTCTTTACAGACGGTCATTCTACTCTCTTGGGCGTCATCAACAGCTTCGTCCACACAATCATGTACACCTACTATCTAATTGCTGGCCTTGGACCTCAGTATCAGAAGTATTTGTGGTGGAAGAAGCATGTCACTTCTTTGCAACTGGTAAATATATTTATATTTATGATGACGTAAAAATGTTTTCCTATCTGTTATTACACGTCACAGTTCAGTTGACTTAGCCATTGAGGTATTATTACTAGCGTAATAGACTACGCTAGTAATAGTAATTCGATGGATTTAGCTGTACCTTCTGCGATGTGTGTTGGTCTTGATCCTCACCAAGAAAAAACATTTTATATGCGATTAGTAAGTTCGTTTGAGTTAGTGACCAACTCTGATGATAGAGTTTAAAGGCCGCCCGAAGGCCTCCGCCGTGGCCTAACGACTACTAGAGCCTGACCACTCAGATGTTACTCTTAGATTAGATCAATGATCGTCTTTTACAAGATCATTATCTTAGATAATCGGTGAAGATTTGTTAAGCAAGCTACGCTACGAGAGCTTCCTCTGTGTCTGGGTGTTACTAAGTTTAGGGATTATTTATGATTTGTTTGGTTTTTCAGATGCAGTTTCTAATAATTTTCGTACACAACCTAACACCAATATTCAACGACTGTAACTACCCAAAATGGATCAACGTTGTGCTTAGTATAAACTCTTTACACTTTGTCTACATGTTTGGAAACTTCTACTATGTAAACTATGTTAAAAATGAAAATGATAACAAAAAACATATAAAAGAAAAATAAATTCAGTCAAGTTTCAGTGTCTAATTGAAGTAGATATAATTTTACTAGCCATTACCCGCGGCGTTGCTCTCGTTCTACCCTTTAGAGTGTGACGTTTCAAAATTCCTTTCTTAGTGCACCCATACACTGTATAAGGATACTACCCTCCAAAATTCATACCTCTAGGACTTATAGTTTAGGCTGTGCGTTGATTCTAAGTCAGCTTCAAAAGAGTTTTATATATATTGACTAGTGGTTGCGTTGCGCGCGAGCTGCAAGCAGCTCGCGTCTTTTTTTTATGCCGTATTTTTATCAAAAACCCCTCAATCTCATTCGGATACCCCGTTGGAACGAAGTCAATCGGTTAAAGTTTCGCAAAAAAAATCTACATGGCCGCCATCTTGGAATACCAACCTTTTATTGCAGTAAAAACGCATTTAAAATTTAAAAAGGGTAAAATTCCATTCAAACCCCTCAATCTCCTTCGGATACCCCGTTGAAACGAAGTCAATCGGTTAAAGTTTTGAAAACCGGAAATGACACGGCGGCCATTTTGAATTTCTGAAATGTCATAATTTTTCTGAAATATACAGGATACAAGCTACCTGTCAGTGAAAGAACGGTAGTCATACCTTAAACTTGGTAGAACAAAGTAAGTCGCCAAAGTCGGGTCTGACTGAAAAATTCAAACTCCTATAGCATGCGGGGTTGCCAGCTGCGGGGAACGAAAATGATCAAATGTCATTTGGGTGGGCCCAATCTTGCCAGCAAGTGGAAATTTTAATTCAAAATGTCGTTATTTCTACTTTTCACGTTCCCGAGGGAAAGCGGGGAAACTACCCTAAAAATGGGGAAAAATTTTCAACCAGGCAACACTCCTTTACTAACTGCACAACCGGTCCTTACAATTCATCCAGGTAGGGGGTTGCCAACTACCCGATATTTCGGTTTGAAAATCGTGATTTTTTCGAAAATCGCAAACTTTTTACAAAATGGCCGCCACCCCGTCCGCCATCTTGGATTTTTAAAAAGTCATAATTTTTCTGAAATCTCAAGGATATAGGCTATCGTTCTGCATAATCGGTGTTGCCAGCTTTTGAGTTTCGTAGAACAAATTAATCCGCCAAAGTCAAAAAGTCCCAAAAACTAAAATGTTGCAAGTCTCTCGGGGTTGCCAACCAAAAGTTACGAAAATGGTCAAATGTCATTATGGGGAGGCCAACGCTCCTATGCAGTCCAAGTCTCTATTCAAAATGTCATTATTTCTACTTTTCATGTTTTTGGGAAAAATCTCGGAAATTACCCGAAAAATGGGGAAAATTTGTAAACCAAGCAACACTCCTCAACAAATCACACAACCGCTCGGTACAACTCAACCCTCTAGAATGTTGCCATCATACATAAAAATGGTTTTGAAAATTTAGCAAAAACCATGACTTTTACAAAATGGCCGCCACAGCCTCCGCCATCTTGGATTTTTCAAAAGTCATAATTTTTCCTAAATCTCAAGGATATAGGCTACCCACCCCTATACTCGGTGTTGCCAACTTGCGAGTTTCGTAAAACAAAGTAATCCGCCAAAGACAACCCTAAAAAGTCGAAAAATTCAAATCGAAATAGCGCGGCCGCCATCTTGTTTTTTTTTTTTTTTTCACCAATTCCCAAAATCCCAACTTACAATCAGTCGGATGACACGCTCGGACGCCCTCTATCTGTCATAGTTTGCGAACGCGCAAATCAACACCAGCGCCATCTTGGATTTCGAGAACCGCTATAATTTTCCTCTACTCAGTTGGTGTTGATACACATTTTCGTAGAACATCATTGTGGTGTAGCTCCACTCCTTCTGTCTCTCAGGGCATGTCAATGAGTGAGTCAGTGAGTGAGTGGTAATGTAGCTTTATATAACTATAATAACTAGTGGTTGCGTTGCGCGCGAGCTGCAAGCAGCTCGCGTCTTTTTTTTATGCCGTATTTTTATCAAAAGCCCCTAAAAACCCTACTAACTCCTATAAACCCCTCAATCTCATTCGGATACCCCGTTGGAACGAAGTAAATCGGTTAAAGTTTCGCAAAAAAAATCTACATGGCCGCCATCTTGGAATATCAACCCCTTATTGCAGTAAAAATGCAGCAAAATTGAAAAAAAGTTGAAAATTCCATTTAAACCCCTCAATCCCTTCGGATACCCCGTTGAAACGAAGTAAATCGGTTAAAGTTTCGAAAATCGGAATTGACACGGCAGCCATTTTGAATTTCTGAAATGTCATAATTTTTCTGAAATATACAGGATACAAGCTACCTGTCAGTGAAAGAACGGTAGTCATACCTTAAACTTGGTAGAACAAAGTAATCCGCCAAAATCGGGTCTGACTGAAAAATTCAAACTCCTATAGCATGGGGGGTTGCCAGCTGCGGGGAACGAAAATGATCAAATGTCATTTGGGTGGGCCCAATCTTGCCAGCTAGTGGAAATTTCGATTCAAAATGTCGTTATTTCTACTTTTCACGTTCCCGAGGGAAAGCGGGGAAACTACCCTAAAAATGGGGAAAATTTTTCAACCAGGCAACACTCCTCTACCAACTGCACAACCGGTCCATACAATTCATCCAGGTAGGGGGTTGCCAACTACCCGATATTTCGGTTTGAAAATCGTGATTTTTTCGAAAATCGCAACTTTTTTACAAAATGGCCGCCACGCCGTCCGCCATCTTGGATTTTTGAAAAGTCATAATTTTTCTGAAATCTCAAGGATATAAGCTATCGTTCTGCATACTCGGTGTTGCCAGCTTTTGAGTTTCGTAGAACAAATTAATCCGCCAAAGTCAAAAAGTCCCAAAAACTAAAAAGTTGCAAGTCTCTCGGGGTTGCCAACCAAAAGTTACGAAAATGGTCAAATGTCATTCGGGGGATGCCAACGCTCCTATGCAGCCCAAGTCTCTATTCAAAATGTCATTATTTCTACTTTTCATGTTTTTGGGGAAAATCTCGGAAAATACCCTAAAAATGGGGAAAATTTCTAAACCAAGCAACACTCCTTGACGAATCACACAACCGCTCGGTACAACTCAACCCCCTAAAATGTTGCCATCATACATAAAAATGGTTTTGAAAATTTAGCAAAAACCATGACTTTTACAAAATGGCCGCCACAGCCTCCGCCATCTTGGATTTTTGTAAAATCATAATTTTTCCTAAATCTCAAGGATATAGGCTACCTACCCTTATACTCAGTGTTGCCAACTTGCGAGTTTCGTAAAACAAAGTAATCCGCCAAAGACAACCCTAAAAAGTCAAAAAATTCAAATCGAAATAGCGCGGCCGCCATCTTGTTTTTTTTTTTTTTTTTTCACCAATTCCTTAAATCCCAGCCTACAATCAGTCGGATGAACCGCTCGGACGCCCTCTATCTGTCATAGTTTGCGAACGCGCAAATCAACACCGGCGCCATCTTGGATTTCGAAAACCGCTATAATTTTCCTCTACTCACTTGGTGTTGATACACATTTTCGTAGAACATTATTGTGGTGTAGCTCCACTCCTTCTGTCTCTCAGGGCATGTCAATGAGTGAGTCAGTGAGTGAGTGGTAATGTAGCTTTATATAACTATAACTAGTGGTTGCGTTGCGCGCGAGCTGCAAGCAGCTCGCGTCTTTTTTTTATGCCGTATTTTTATCAAAAACCCCTAAAAACCCCTACGAAACCCTTAAAACCCCTCAATCTCATTCGGATACCCCGTTGGAACGAAATCAATCGGTTAAAGTTTCGCAAAAAACATCTACATGGCCGCCATCTTGGATTATCAACCCCTTATTGCAGTAAAAATGCAGCAAAATTGAAAAAAAGTTGAAAATTCCATTTAAACCACTCAATCTCCTTCGGATACCCCGTTGAAACGAAGTAAATCGGTTAAAGTTTCGAAAACCGGAAATGACACGGCGGCCATTTTGAATTTCTGAAATGTCATATTTTTTTTGAAATATACAGGATACAAGCTACCTATCAGTGAAAGAACGGTAGTCATACCTTAAACTTGGTAGAACAAATTAAGTCGCCAAAGTCGGGTCTGACTGAAAAATTTAAACTCCTATAGCATGCGGGGTTGCCAGCTGCGGGGAACGAAAATGATCAAATGTCATTTGGGTGGGCCCAATCTTGCCAGCAAGTGGAAATTTTAATTCAAAATGTAGTTATTTCTACTTTTCACGTTCCCGAGGGAAAGCGGGGAAACTACCCTAAAAATGGGGAAAAATTTTCAACCAGGCAACACTCCTTTACTAACTGCACAACCGGTCCTTACAATTCATCCAGGTAGGGGGTTGCCAACTACCCGATATTTCGGTTTGAAAATCGTGTTTTTTTCGAAAATCGCAACTTTTTTACAAAATGGCCGCCACGCTGTCCGCCATCTTGGATTTTTGAAAAGTCATAATTTTTCTGAAATCTCAAGGATATAGGCTATCGTTCTGCATAATCGGTGTTGCCAGCTTTTGAGTTTCGTAGAACAAATTAATCCGCCAAAGTCAAAAAGTCCCAAAAACTAAAATGTTGCAAGTCTCTCGGGGTTGCCAACCAAAAGTTACGAAAATGGTCAAATGTCATTCGGGGGAGGCCAACGCTCCTATGCAGCCCAAGTCTCTATTCAAAATGTCATTATTTCTACTTTTCATGTTTTTGGGGAAAATCTCGGAAATTACCCGAAAAATGGGGAAAATTTCTAAACCAAGCAACACTCCTCAACAAATCACACAACCGCTCGGTACAACTCAACCCTCTAGAATGTTGCCATCATACATAAAAATGGTTTTGAAAATTTAGCAAAAACCATGACTTTTACAAAATGGCCGCCACAGCCTCCGCCATCTTGGATTTTTGTAAAGTCATAATTTTTCCTAAATCTCAAGGATATAGGCTACCCACCCCTATACTCAGTGTTGCCAACTTGCGAGTTTCGTAAAACAAAGTAATCCGCCAAAGACAACCCTAAAAAGTCGAAAAATTCAAATCGAAATAGCGCGGCCGCCATCTTGTTTTTTTTTTTTTTTCACCAATTCCCCAAATCCCAGCCTACAATCAGTGGGATGACACGCTCGGACGCCCTCTATCTGTCATAGTTTGCGAACGCGCAAATCAACACCGGCGCCATCTTGGATTTCGAGAACCGCTATAATTTTCCTCTACTCGTTTGGTGTTTATACACATTTTCGTAGAACATTATTGTGGTGTAGCTCCACTCCTTCTGTCTCTCAGGGCATGTCAATGAGTGAGTCAGTCAGTCAGTGGTAGTCTAGTCTAGCTTTATATAGTATAACTAGTGGTTGCGTTGCGCGCGAGCTGCAAGCAGCTCGCGTCTTTTTTTTATGCCGTATTTTTATCAAAAGCCCCTAAAAACCCTACTAACTCCTATAAACCCCTCAATCTCATCCGGATACCCCGTTGGAACGAAGTCAATCGGTTAAAGTTTCGCAAAAAAAATCTACATGGCCGCCATTTTGGAATACCAACCCCTAATTGCAGTAAAAACGCATTTAGAATTAAAAAAAGTGTAAAATTTCATTCAAACCCCTCAATCTCCTTCGGATACCCCGTTGAAACGAAGTAAATCGGTTAAAGTTTCGAAAAACGGAAATGACACGGCGGCCATTTTGAATTTCTGAAATGTCATAATTTTTCTGAAATATACAGGATACAAGCTACCTGTCAGTGAAAAAACGGTAGTCATACCTTAAACTTGGTAGAACAAAGTAAGTCGCCAAAGTCGGGTCTGACTGAAAAATTTAAACTCCTATAGCATGCGGGGTTGCCAGCTGCGGGGAACGAAAATGATCAAATGTCATTTGGGTGGGCCCAATCTTGCCAGCTAGTGGAAATTTTAATTCAAAATGTCGTTATTTCTACTTTTCACGTTCCCGAAAGAAAGCGGGGAAACTACCCTAAAAATGGGGAAAAATTTTCAACCAGGCACCACTCCTCTACCAACTGCACAACCGGTCCATACATTTCGTCTCGATTGGGGGAGGCCAACTACCCGATATTCCGGTTTGAAAATCGTGATTTTTTCGAAAATCGCAACTTTTTTACAAAATGGCCGCCACATCGTCCGCCATCTTGGATTTTTGAAAAGTCATAATTTTTCTGAAATCTCAAGGATATAGGCTATCGTTCTGCATAATCGGTGTTGCCAGCTTTTGAGTTTCGTAGAACAAATTAATCCGCCAAAGTCAAAAAGTCCCAAAAACTAAAATGTTGCAAGTCTCTCGGGGTTGCCAACCAAAAGTTACGAAAATGGTCAAATGTCATTCGGGGGAGGCCAACGCTCCTATGCAGCCCAAGTCTCTATTTAAAATGTCATTATTTCTACTTTTCATGTTTTTGGGGAAAATCTCGGAAATTACCCGAAAAATGGGGAAAATTTCTAAACCAAGCAACACTCCTCAACAAATCACACAACCGCTCGGTACAACTCAACCCTCTAGAATGTTGCCATCATACATAAAAATGGTTTTGAAAATTTAGCAAAAACCATGACTTTTACAAAATGGCCGCCACAGCCTCCGCCATCTTGGATTTTTGTAAAGTCATAATTTTTCCTAAATTTCAAGGATATAGGCTACCCACAACTATGCTCAGTGTTGCCAACTTGCGAGTTTCGTAAAACAAAGTAATCCGCCAAAGACAACCCTAAAAAGTCGAAAAATTCAAATCAAAATTGCGCGGCCGCCATCTTGTTTTTTTTTTTTTTTTTACCAATTCCCAAAATCCCAACCTACAATCAGTCGGATGACACGCTCGGACGCCCTCTATCTGTCATAGTTTGCGAACGCGCAAATCAACACCGGCGCCATCTTGGATTTCGAGAACCGCTATAATTTTCCTCTACTCGTTTGGTGTTTATACACATTTTCGTAGAACATCATTGTGGTGTAGCTCCACTCCTTCTGTCTCTCAGGGCATGTCAATGAGTCAGTGGTAGTGTAGCTTTATATAGTATAATGATGATTAAACTCATAATAAAATATATTAAATTCTTATGCAGAGTGTAGTGTACACCTACTACCTACCTACTATTTAAAGATAGGTACCTATATTATGCGATGTAAATGACACAGCGGCTCTTGCTAGCTGTAACTGCCTAGGTGTTCTGTACTGACAGAACACCTAGGTATTGTGTTGTCAGTTCTTGGTGCATGTCGCAGAAGCATTCAGCGTAATTTGAAGATGAGATGAGATTATAATTAACACCTCATTAAATAAGCATTTATGATTAATTTAAAATCCAAAAAGTAACTTTTTAAGTTTTGTTAAAATGTTCATTTTGTTCATGATTAGTTATTTATTTTATTATTTGTTTGTTTTGTGCGTGGTGACAGCCAAGTATTTTTAATACGAAAATATAAATGTTATTCTTGTTAATTAAGTTTCATATCCGAATTAAAGTGTGTTGTTGGTGGTGATATTCGTTTTTTTTTCCATTTTCCAAATCAACTACGCAAATGCTTCGGTGAAGAAGTGTGACGGATGAAATTTCCAGTATATATTATTTTACGTCACAATAACAATAATGGTCACAGTCAGCAACTAAATAAATAAAAGTAGGTAGTATGCAGTAGACCTTCTTGCGAACAGTTAGATTTTTTTAAATAAAAAATTATTTGAATGAGAAATCTATTTATAGGTAAGTACTTACGATTATTTACAATTTAGGTATGAAAGTCAGCGTTAATATTTATGAATGTACTAACGAGCATGTGTTTTAATTTAATCTCGTTTATGCATTCCCACCCTACATACTGCATACATATAAGTAGGTAGGTACCTACCTACACCGTTGTATTGTGACGTCAAACCAAAATTGCTGGGGGGTAATTCCACTAACGAACTCAGCTCCTCAGCTGAAACGCAACTCCATTGTTTCTAATTATATTTTTGGTTATTTTAACAGAAATTGCAAAGTTTAACAGAAACGCAGTTGAAGCGTAGTATTTTTATCGATTTGTGGTTTATTTTGATCCAGCTGAACAGTGACGTTTCAGCTAAGCTGCAGATCGGTCGAACCATTGTTGGTACTGAATTGAACGTCAGTTGTAAATGAGTGGAATTAGGGCCTTGAGAATCCGCCACACTTCTTGACCACTGACGCGTTTGCGCATTGGATTTGAGATCAAGGAACTTACAAATCTGGAAAAATAAAAAAACCAACTGTCTTCACCACAGTCAGATGCAAAACCTTGTTGCTTTTAAGAAACGCACGTCATAGACAAGAAATAACGCATATTTCTGATAAAAAAATAATTTGCGGTCTCTGGGCTTTTTGATTAATCATACATAAGTACTTAATTATGTTTATTATTCTTTACAAGGAGTTATAATCTCAATGCAATATGGAAAGTCATGACTTATATTAGTAGTGTACATTAGTACAAATATCTTCAGAAAACATTGGTTAATCAGGCTTTTTACTGAAGATCTAGAATCACACGCAATCTAGAAGTAGGTATTCTCTACTTTAATAATATTTGTAAGCTATAAAATATATTTTTTACCATGAAACATGTGACTATGTACACGTTTAGTGACCGTTAAGTATCCGGTAAATATACGGGTGTGAAAAATACTTTGTAGATAGATTACGCTACTACCTCTACTCAAAACAGAATTTAACGATTTAGTAGTGTCATGCGTTACACTGCGCAGTGACGCTGTCACTTTGCAAGAGCCCGCCTCATCGCGCTAAGCGACCGCGCAATGTAACACAAACATCGCTACGGAATCTTCTATGGTAGAGGCCCCACCTCTACCTTCTGCTGTGTTTCTCCGCTGTGAATTTGTTTGATGGTAAACATATAGGTTTGTTCTGTGGGTGTTATTTTGTACAAGTATTAGATACATTTTACTGACTTAGTGACGATTCGGACAAAATATACGGACAAAATTGTCCCAATTGTCACGTTTGATTTTAATCATTTTTGTTGTGTCTACTAATTCTATTAGTTGCTCGTATAATATTTTTATTCTATATCACAAATGAGCTGATTTGGATAGAACGTTTTATGGTATCGGATGCAAAAGACCAATCCTGCAAACTTTGAAGGGTTAAACGAACCAAGGGTTGAATACGAGCACGCTGTTGGTTCCAGAGAAAAAGTTATTAATTTTGATGTGTAATTTAACATTCTTAAGTTTTAGGAAGTGGTTTTTTACACCCGGTATATTCCAAGCTCCCCTAAGCTTGGGATATACCGGGAATATGACGTCAAACATTCATTTCCCAGTAGGTAAAACGGGCTTTCGGCCGAGATATGACGTCATCTCTAGACCCTTTGTCTAGAACGCGAGCAACGCCGCGGGCGACGGCTAGTATTTTATAAAAGAAAGCCTCAGGTATTAGTAACCCCACTGTGTCATAGAGGACATCATTAAATTGATGATTAGTACAGTAAAATCATAGTCAAGTACTTAGTCAAATTATCATTCAGAAAACAATAGGAATTCTTATACCACCAATTAAAGACGAATACTAATTACCTTTTGGTAAAATACCTAGCCATATTAAAAAGTACTTGCAGAATGTGCATCTCAGCACGTTTCTATTTGAGCACGTAATTACCAGATGCTGACAAGAGTCAAACATCTCGCTCGCACATTTCCACATTTCTGAAGATATAAAATCACTGATTAATTATTAATGAAAATTATTTATGAAAAATTGCAAATTGCAATGTTGTGTGCAATAATATTGCACACGGTCCAGCATTAATATTATATTGATTTAAACAAAAATTAGAAACTAAATTAATAGCACTTAAAAAATATTTTTTGACGGGAAAACTTATTGGGATCCAAATTATATTTAGTCTAAAACTTGTAGGTACAATGTTATTGCACAAACCATTGTTGTTTTTTATAAATAAAGTCAGTGATTTTATATTTTCAGAAACGTTGAAAATTGTGCGAGCGAGAAATTGTTTGACGCTTCAAGACCTTTTATTAATTGACAAGCGTCACGCTTGTCAATTAATAAAAGGTCTTGAATACATTGAGTATTCTCACGCTGCGCTGGTAGGTATGCATCGATTGGCTAAAAAATATAAGTAACTTAAATTTGAGTGTATATGCGCTTTGTATAATAGAACTTTAGTTAGCCTGCGTTCAGAAATCGTTTCGACATAGTGCGGAGAGGTGGTGATGTGCACAATATTTATAAAAGTTTTAAAAAATATTTTTGAAAATGGAGTCTCTTCAAAATGTTCTGCAAGGATACCATTACGTTATATCTGATTTGGCTGGTAAGTTTTTAATTAAATTTAATTTACCTTTATAAAAAATATGTAGATATTTTTTTTCTGTTTTTGAATTATTTATTTTAATTACCTAGCTAGCTGCTAATGAATCACTGCTAATTCTTGTTAAAACCTATAAACCATTATTTGGTAATATTTAAGTGATACTTAAATATTTTTATTCACAGTTCACTTGCGCATTTTTTTCATGAATTTGCAAATATAATATGTTTTGTCGTAAAAATATATATTTAACCTTTGACAAATAAAACAGTCCATTTAGGTCAGAATATGTAGGTACTAAGTAGGTACCTACCTACTTACAAAAGCACTGGTAGTATATTATAATAATCATCATCTTTGTGTTCCTAATGGCCTCCATATCCTAATATTTAATCTCTATTAATATCTGTATATTTAGTCTATTGACTTAAAACTAGTGTTTGTTTATACTTGACCTTGTCTCAAATTTCTCATCACGCTTCATTTTTTTAAATTCTGTTTGTGTTTGATTTTCTAGACATAAAAGTACTTAGTTTAGGTACAACTATAAGTTTAGGTACCTACATAAAATAAATGAAATGACAGCATTTTATTTATTGGTATCAATGTCAATCCCATACTTTTTAAGAAAAAGCGGAGTTTTAGGGCCGCTTTAAGGCCTCCGTCACGGTTTAACGACTGCTAGAGCCGGGACCGACAGGTTCACGTGCCCTCCGAAGCACGGAAGCGCTCAGATGTAAATGCCATTAACGGTCACCCATCTAAATAGTGACCGCGCAGAACGGTGCTTAACTTAGATAATCGGTGAAGATTGACTAAGCAAGCCTAACCACGAGCGCTTCGTATTATTGTATACTAGCCGTCGCCCGCGGCGTTGCTTTTCTTAGTTTGCGACTAGAAAGCGTTGTGTGATGTGTCCGTAAATATTCCTTTTTTTTTACAAATCGTCCATCTTTGGGTAAATCTGGAGCTTTTAGGCCAGTTTCTAGGGCTTTTGAGGTGCTTTGAGCCCATTGCAGCCACCGCACTAGCATTTTTTGTTTTCTATAACCGTACCTAGAATGTCGATGTTTTGTGATAGTCGCTTGTTTTTCATCATATTTGACGTCATTTCTCACAATTAAAATTAAATATTATGTCGAAAGGTTTCGGGTATTATTAAAAAGACCCTTGTAAAAAACAAACAAAGGTTCTTTTATCTATAAAAAGTTATTGATGTAGGTACATTTATCAATAGGTACCTGAAAAGGTATTGATAAGGATATAAATACCTACTTACGATAAATTAGAAAAAATATTACTTTATTTTTTATTACTATATTTTGACAACCTCTCTGATACATGCGGTGACTGACTAACAAATATTTATACCTGTTTTCACACCGTGTCGGCACCGACAACCATATTTAGCAACGCTGCTGACATAATATCGTATCGGTAAAGCCGAGACTTGAGTTTGCCGTAAAACCGAGCATTTAATACAGGCCATACAACTATATAACTATAATTTTTATTATTTTTTGCTTATAATTTAAAAAAATACTTACTGCGAATTCAAAATTATAGATAATCATTAGCACTCTAGGGAACTCTAGATAACGCGTGATCCACGCGCTTGGCTAGTCTTAATTAATACATTAATTAGTTGCCAAATTAAAATTCTTAACCAGGACAGTAAAATTGTTTAGTTATGTACGTACCGAGCATACTTGTTTTATTATAAAAGTGTATCCGGTTCTCACTGAAAAAATAAATATAAAAACATGTACATTAGCCTATTAACCTATAATTTCAATTTATAATAACAGTTACATAGGTACGTATATAGGTACGTACAAAACATGAATGTAATCTTTGATATTTGAAAATGTAATATACATAGATAAATAGAAAACTTCATTATTTTACACCACAAGAAAATTATGAACTAAACAATGCTTTGAGCATTAAAAAATTTATAATTTTGTGCAATAAAGTATTAAATAAATAAAAATAAATAAACAATAGAATTCATAATTTTTAAGTTAAGTACAATGGGCGGCATTACCTCTATGAGCAATCTCTTTCATATCATGACGGTCAGAAAATACATAGTAGGTTGTATTAACAATGTGTCTACAAATAAACTGAAGCATTGAATGGAAAACGATAAACGGAAACGATCAATTGAAATTGTATGACAAGATGGTGGCACAAAATGATATCATCCTATTTCAACTACAAAAGACTATAATTTTATGGTGAATATAACACATTAATTTTGTACTACTTATTCACATACTGGAAGCAATTTGACTTTGTAAGCATACATACATAAGACGGGATTTTGGTAAGTACCTATAGGTATATGAAACAACACCAAAATGAAAGTTAAAGATGTTTTTTTTTTATGATAAAGGTAATGGAACAAGCTTATAGCTCACTTGATGTTAAGTAGTAACTTCTGCCTATAACAATGCATTACCTCACAGAGCAAGTCCAATGAGGACGTGCCCTGTAAGGCAATGCACTGCGTCCATCACTCTGAGACGTAAAGATCTTGAAGTCTCATGTGCCTGTAATTATACCGGCGCCCTTTCTCTTCAAACCGGAACACAGCAATGCGAGCATCGCTGCTTGGCGGCAGAAATAGGTACGGTGGTAGTACTTCCCCGGACGAGCTCTCACAAAGAGCTCTACTACTACTATATGTGTCGGTTATTCTACCGACGCCATTAGATACGTTTGAGGGAACAATTAGAATTATTTTCAGTAGATCTACAGCTTTTACAAATGCCTCGTGCTACCTTGTGGTGATTGAGATTCCATTACATTCAATATGAGCTCAAACTCAAATTGCTTTCATTGTATGTGTGTTAGTTACTATAATATATATACTTAGGTAATATACATTTGCATCATTTTTTGGTGTAATGCATGCGTCTAAGCAGATATCATCGTTCCACCGACTATTTGTGAACTAGACATATCAGTTCCTAAATAATAATAGTAAATAATAAATATTCACCGACTCTTAACACAACGCCTTCTAGTCCCAAACTAAGCAAAGCTTGTACGATGGAAACTAGATGGCTGATAGAATACATACATACATTTTTTTTTTGTAAATACATACTTATAATACATAGAAACACCCATTATTAAATAAAAATTATTTAATTATGACACGTTTATCCGTTATTTTTAGCTGTAATTCATGCTATAACAGTAAACGCCTCGTCTAACCTTAAGTAGGCCCAGAACTTTTGAGAGGGCTCGAGCCCCATAGCCTCCTGGATCTGTGCCTATGACGCAGAGTATCCTTGTGTAGGTCAGCACTTGTATATGACGAAGGAGGTTCTCAAGTCGTCTGTAATTTTTTTTCAGATCCCAGAACCAAAGACTGGTGGCTAGTTGAGAGTCCTGGACCAATCCTAACAATTTTGGCTTCGTACTTATTTTTCTGCGCATACGCTGGTCCAAACTACATGAAAGACAGAAAACCATACCAGTTGAAACAAGTGATAGCAGCATATAACTTAGTTCAAGTGCTCGTCAGCATCTTCTTAGTGTATGAGGTGAGTGTGAATTGATCAAATATTATCATTTAATTACTTACTCTGTGAGGTAATGCATTGTTATAGGCAGAAGTTATCACTTAGCATCAGGTGAGCTATCAGCTTGTTCCATTACTTTTATCATAAAAAAAAAAATCAACCCTTACAATATCGGTGGTATACCTTTGACCGACAACCTGGTTTGTCAGTTGATATATTTTATATATATCGGTACTTATTTGAAACACGTTTATTTAAAAAAAAACCACTTACTCAGGTTCAAAATATTTTAATGGTCTTCATTATAAAATTGAACCTTTGTTAGTGCTTCACCCTCATTAATTTAATTTATTTTAAATACTAATTATTTTATGTTGTTTTTTTCTTTATATTTGCGTCAGACGATGGACACTGCGATTCAAATGATATCTTTAGCAATTTTATAGATATCCTTCAGATTTTGAATGTATTTATCTACATTTGCCTACATTTATGGTGTTTTTACTTTCTACTCACTCCATAATCGGTCCCTCGTTGTTGAGGATTGTGACTTCTTTCCGAAGTCCTGTGGATAGCGTCTCTTCATTCGATCGGTAGCTTGATGAAGTGCCTAGTGCACCAGCATTTTTAGTTTCGATGATACTTGGTCAGTCCAATGCTATGGACTCTAATTTAATCATGTCCTATAATAGCTAAGTAGAATAACTAATCACATCTAGATACTTGATAATGATGATTTGATAACTCGTAATATTATAATGAATCATTATGTGTGTCAAACTAATAGATAAATGAATGCTCGTACTACAGTTATCACATTTACGTGCCAAACTGCTGACAAAGGAAAGATTGTTCAACTGTTTGTTCATACATTGGCAATCTGTTCATGTTCATACCTATCGTGAGATTATTATTATTTTTAATCGTAATTTTGTTAATTTATTTCAGGGAATTCAGTTTGTCTTCGCGACCGGCTACAAGTTCAAGTGTCATAATATTGATTATTCAGAAAACGGTACACGAGTAAGTATAGTACCTTTAACCTACTAATAATGATCCACTACTCCTTCTGCCCATCGATGGGCAGTACGACAAAGTAGATGGCCATATAGAAGTATCGCATTTACAAAAAAAAGTGTATAAGTAATATAAGTTTTTATCAGCAATCTAGTTCCCATACCACAAGCTCTGCTTAGTTTGGGCGTTGTGTGAAATGTCCAAGGATATTATTTATTTATTATAATAACCAAATTGACGTGTTCGTCTAAAAAAACTTCAAGAGAACTTACCAAAGTGTATGAAAATAACAGTTTTGAACGATAATTTACATAAATAATCACATAATATTATATATTTGTCGTTATTTTATTCTCTAGCCTTCAAATAAATAATAAATATTCACGGACACTTAACACAACGCCTTCTAGTCCCAAATTAAGTAAAGCTTGTACGATGGAAACTAGATGGCTGATAGAAATTTCAAAGATTTTTTTTAACTAAACTACGTGGAAGGGCTGACATCTACTGACGATAGTATTTTGATAAAGAAATCGTCGTTTACTGCTTCATTAGTGCTTGAGCAGTAAATACAAATACCTTAGAATAATCTTCTGAGGGGGGATACACAACACTGTTGATAACAAACCATACAGCAAATTACTGGCGAAACGTAAGAGCAACCAGAGTGGCTGACGTTATTCAAGTTAAAAAAGTACCTAATAACCAGAAATTATATGAAGGAGTTTTTGGTCTAGCAAACTCTCAGACTATTGATGATGATTGTCAAATTAAACTTTGTTCTCTCTTCTAGTGGGCAGCAGCAGTATATTGGTACTACATAGCTAAGATTACAGAACTACTGGACACGGTGTTCTTCGTGCTACGCAAGAAGAACAATCAGGTGTCCTTTCTGCATCTGTACCATCACACCCTCATGCCTCTGCTATCCTGGTTCGGTTCAAAGTATACGCCAGGTAAGCTCACAAATAAATGTTTTTTTTTGCAGCTGAATGTTTCTAGTTAAGACTAAAAGTTAAAATTTGTGTTTTATACATTGCACATGATCTTGAATAACTTGATGATATAAGCTATGTTTCCATGTAAACAATACAAAAGATATCGTTGTTAATAAGAAACAAAGACCATGAAAACATTACTATAACCACAGCATAACGCTATTTTAGGGTAGGTTGTTATTTTAAAACTAAACATGGCTAAGAATTTAAGAAAATACCTACTATTCTAATTTAAATAATATCACAATATTGTAGAAATACTGAAATATACTTTATAAGTGATTTTGGTATTAGGTTCGAATGTATTTCAATCAGGTGAAGGAGACACTACAAAGAAACTCACATTTGTTATTTATGGGGAAGAGAAGGTCTACTTAATTTTTGTTGGGCCAGTTCTAGACCCAGAATGAGATGGCGGGACGAGCTTGACTCGCACCTGAGCGCATGGCCTGTCACGTAAATCGCAAAGAGTGTAAAGAGGGAAGGGAGACCTTTGCCCTGCAGTGGGACAGTAGCGGCCGAATAATAATAATAGTGCTAGTTCCAGTCTGCGTCTCTCAACCAATTTTTGACTGGCCGGCTGCCGCTTTTGATGGCTTTATGACTCTCTTTATCAGGGTCGTTTGTTTGCAATTTTTTCTCAGCTCTAGTTACGCCCCTCATCTTGATTTCTCTTATCTCCGTCTGCTCTACCATTTCTGATCCGTAGCTCTGCACCATATTGACCATTTATTTCCTCTTATTGTCTACTATGAATCTAAAAGATTAGTTTACCTATTTCAGGAGGTCAATCTATCCCAGAAGGTTCAATAAACGCATTCATTCACATCCTGATGTACGGATACTACTTCGTGTCAGGACTTGGCCCTGAGTATCAGAAGTATCTCTGGTGGAAGAAGTATTTGACTTCGCTTCAATTGGTAAGTTGGTATAGGTAATGTGGTAAAAGTTATGTCATGGAAGATCCTTGTGCGTGTCAGGGAATCTCATTTGTGTTTGTGTCAAACAAATAAAAAATCTTCAGGACGCTGTAAAAAAAAACACAAACAAAAGAAACATCAAAATGCGTCATTTCGAAATCAGGTTATGTCGATTGGGGTTACTTTAAAGGTACATAACCAGATTAACCAGGTATACAGAAAGTAACATACTGTTTTTTTGGGCATGCTATAAAATTCTCACGTCTCTATTGTCCGTTTTTTGTCAGGTAGTTAGGTATAAATTATATTATTATTAAAATAATTTAGGTTAAAGTCATTATTTTTGTTGAGGCCTCATCTCAACAGTCCTCCTGTTATCTACCTATTCATTCATAAAACCATACATAAACAAATGTTAAATAGATCACATGTAGGTACCTACAAAAGCACGAGTTTTTTTAAAGCAAACCTTTGAGGCTGGTTGAGGTGATGACGTAGGTCGAATGCTTGAGCGTGATTTTCTTAAAAAGTCAGAATCAGAATCAGATATCAGAAACTATTTTTTTGTTACATATATGTAGTATCCATAATAAGAATGTTATTCGTGTACTTTGTTAGACTCTGTAACAATTCCTGTTTTTTTTTCAGATCCAATTCTGTATCGTTCTCTACCTCAACGTCACTGGATTGTTCGCCCAAAACTGCAACTACCCGAAATACTTAAACGTCTTCGTCATCATAAACTGCATAGCATTTTTGTACATGTTCGGCAATTTCTACATAAAAAGTTATGTCAGCAAAAAGACAAACAGACACGAGATGAGAGAGAACCAGAAGCCAGAGTTGAAGAATGATTGATCATTTCAGAACGAGTGTGGTGAGGAAGTTCCCACTACGTCAGGTTTTAATTTATTTTTAGAATATTATTGCTGTAAATAGAAACCTAAAGACAAAACCTGGATGATTTTTTTACACAAAACCAACGAGCTCACTAGGTATATATAAATAATTAATTCACGGACACTTAACACAACGCCTTCTAGTCCCAAACTAAGCAAAGCTTGTACGATGGAAACTAGATGGCTGATAGAATATATACATATTTTTTTTTTGTAAATACATACTTATAATACATAGAAACACCCAGACACAGAACAAACATCTATGTTTACAACACACAAATGTTGGTTCTCAGTGGGGATCGAACCCACGACCCACAGCACGGAAGGCAGAGCTACTACCGACTGAGCCATGACTGTGCAAATGAGTGGGCTCGATGGGAATAACCCTATCTAAGTAAGATCTAAGTATTGTACTCGTAAGTAGGTACCTAGATGCTGATGGATTTGCAGCTTCGTCTTGTCAAAAATCGACCACGATCAAAAAAACAATTGATTCGACATAATTATACAGTGCAAAAATTGGATGAGACTGGCACGGGGTAGTAAGGAGTGGTACATAAAAAGAAAGGCCTATATCCAGCAGTGGCTGAAGTCAGGCTGAGGAAGATGATGATGAATTATACAAGGGTCACAACTCAGTGGGTATTAGCTCTGCCTTCCGTGCGGTGAGTTGTGGGTTCGATTCCCACTACAAACATAACTGTGTGTGGTAATTATAGATGTTTGTTCGATGTCTGGGTAGGTTAGTATATTATTATTGGTAGGTATTTACAAAAAATGTATCGGCAATCTACTTCAGTACATTGCTTATTTTAAGACCTCAGACAGCGTTGTGTACAAATATTCATGAATATTTATTAATTGTAGCTGATAAGTAATAAGAAATGTCGTCAAAATGTAAATAGCTGAAATTATATAGATAAAACCTTTGGAAATTATTCAATTTTATTTTTTACATTCTTTCAGTTTAACATATTTGGTAGGTGTAAGTGTATTAAATATTCAGCGTAAACCAAACAATGAACCGTACTTTAGGGTTCATTGACATGCAATAAACTCAAAAAAATTGTTTTCGATACGTACCTATATACTCTAGCGGTCACTTTGCTCCTGACATGTACCTAAACTAGCTGTCGCCCGCGGCTTTGCTCGCGTGGTAACAACATACAAAATCTTTGATCCTAATTTTAGACCCTATTTACGGTGCGACTTTTCAAAATTCCTTTCTTAGTGCACCCCTACACTATAAGGATACTACCCTCCAACTTTCATACCTCTAGGGCCGGAATACTGAAACGTCACTCAAATTTAAACACCACTTAAAATTGCTATACCTCTGTTTGATATTAGTACTCATTTGTGGAAGATGGCAATAATATAAGCGTGGACTTAATTTAAGTGGCGTTTGTGTATTCGGCCGTAGGACTTATTAGTTTAGGCTTTGCGTTGATTGTCAGTCAGCTTCAGAAGAGTTTTATATATTTAGATTTTTTGTATAGCAAACCATACGATCCTTCTCTTAAAATTAATAAGTACCTACCGACATAATAAACGTTTCAAGTGATGTTTTAGTGCCAAATCATATAGGTAAACCCAGATACCGTAGCAAAAGAAGTTTTTGCTATATCATCTATACCTAGCTTCTGAAATCTTATGCCAGAGATTATAAGAAAAGCTAAGATAGTATAGTGCCACTGGTAATGTACTTTTACCCGTAGAACTACCAGTAGTGTCACGGGAAAGTAAAATTTCCCTTCACTATGCTAGTAGTGTCAAGTGGTAGTGCCTAAGAATATGAAGGAACCTTAGTATACCATCCTGGCTTGGCACAGTATTACTGCAACTACTAGGTACTTTAAAAAATCTTAGTCTACTCACTGGCTTTCTCACTAGTTTGACTAACCTAGAAATAAAGAGTTCTACCTACACCAAGCCAAAGTTAATAGTTTGCTAACTTATAATCTTGGCTTGAGAATTTAGTCTCATGTATCTCGGGCATTATCCCACTCAGTTCAAAAAACATAGTAATAAATACAAAAACAAAAATAATAATAAATAACAATATTAATAACAATAATAATAAATACAGGATGTTTCAAAAACAGGATGCATTTCGTAGTATTTATTTTTGTACTATTGATCGCAATCAATTTACAACATATAAAATGACGATCTAGTCAATTTAACTAAATTAATATACATTTAGGTACCTAACTGTCAAACATAAAACTCTACACAAAGCAAATATACCGACATTACCCTACGTGAACTGAAATACACTTTTATCTGGCAAGTTGAACATATAACTACCTCTATACACTACACAGTCATACAAAATAAAAATAACACAAGCTATTTATATGCACAGTTTGAAATTTCATGTTTCGTGATTATACAGCATGTATCTACAATGGCGACAAAAAATTGACACACGGGTAGAGCTACTTATTAGTATTCATAAAAAAATAATTAAAGTACAGTCAGCTGCACTAGAATGTGTACAATTCGCAATTTTCAATGTAGGGACGCAGCATTGTTATGGACTTTGACGGTCCCAATGCTAAATAAATAAGTAAAATTATGAATAGTGTTCATAATTTTTTAGTTTTTATCCTGTAAATGTCTATTGCAATACGGTGACACTAGTTTGAAAGTTACGAATCGTACACATTTTAGTGCACCTGACTGTACTTTAATTGTTTTTTTATGAATACTAATAAGTAGCTCTACCCGTGTGTCAATTTTTTGTCGCCATTGTAGATACATGCTGTATTTCTATAATATAAATGTACATAACAAAAATGCTCTACTGAAAATAGCTGAACTCACCAGACTTTTAAGCTTAAAAATGTTAGCCTAATAGCAACCAATAATAATATTTATAAGCGAACAGCATCCTGATTGTATTTCTTTTGATACCATCAGAATCGAAACGTTGCAATCAAAATCTCAGTTTACCGGTCGATCATATTGATTGTAATTTGTATAATTTTGATTGTATCAAAAAAAGACAACCTCATGCTGAAACAGATCTTTTGGCCATCTTGAAAAAAGTCGTAAAGTTTAAAATTACCAGTGGAGCGATCACTGAGCCTATCATTCATCAGAAATTTGCATAGTACTGAGCCCGTAGTCTGTGCATTTGTTTTACTTTCGACTCGAGTATATCACACGCAAACGCATTCGCAAAGCGAATAATTTTGTTGGGAATTACACAGTTCCCAAATCTCCCGCTAGAGGCGCTTATCCAGTTTTCATACAAAATTTCTCGCTTTGCGAATGCATTTGCGTGTGCTATACTCGAGTCGAAAGTAAAACAAATGCACAGACTACGGGCTCTGACGAACCGCTCTATGATCGCTTCACTGTACCAGGGCATAAAAAAGGCCTTTTCCAAAAACTGAAGGCACAGTACAGCTTTCTCGTCATATTAAGCTCTGAGCTGCCTAATAAGCTCAAAATTATGTTTTTACATCTGAGTTAGTTTCCATAGAATCTTGTCGCATAAATGTGAAAAATAATGGCGGTGATTTGGTGCGATCAAAAGCATGGTTTGATAGCTCTGGTTTAAGGAGGTCGTTTTTTTACACTCTGTACAAACGAAAAAGTACTATATTTGCTTACATCATATACTTACTAAAATATTTTTAGCAGATAGCTTATCTTGCATATTTTTTAACAACAAAGGAAAGTAATGTCCTTAAAATATACGTACCTATTTCTGCCGCCAAGCAGCGATGCTCACATTGCTGTGTTCCGGTTTGAAGGATAACGCAGTGCATTGCCTTACAGGGCACGTCCTCATTGGACTTGCTCTATGAGGTAATGCATTGTTAATGCAGAAGTTACCACTTAACATCAGGTGAGCTATCAGCTTGTTCCATTACTTCTATCATTAAAAAAAAATATATATGAATGCAAGAAAAACTACGTGCTAAAACCTTAGGCAACTAATTTATTTGTTAGTCTCTTTTTAAACTAAATTTTTCCTTATTAGATGGACACTATTCGGATTAATAATTGAAACAAGTAACAAAATAATGTATTACGAAAACCATACAAATCTTTACAATTTTATGAATTGGAAGCAGTAGGAATCTTTTCAGTTCTTAAAATAATATGCACAATTTGTTTACAAATAGGTAACATCTGCAAGAAAGATAAATATTTTTAAGTTTTATTATTTTGCTCGAGTTTCAAAATGGAAGATTATAATTCCAATCAAAATTAATAGCTATTTTGAGGAAGTGAATTTATACTCACAAATAATGTCCATCTTATAAATTACATAATATTTTATAACAAATAAAATTAGAATTACTCATTATTATAATTCTTATATTCTGGACGAAATAGATGTCAACCTTAATTGACTTACTTGAAGTGAACCCATCTCAGTTTAGCGATGACAATAATATTTGATGATTTCAATTTAATTGAACAGAATTGAATAAATGCGTTGCACTTGGTATTAGCAGTGTACAAATTTACATAAATTCAGGCAACTGACGAATCTTAAAACTCTATCTTAATACAATTGTGCGGTTGGCAATTTATAAGTAATAGTTTCTTTTATAAAGCGTATCGTTCCATTATTACAATTTATTATTGTTTTTAATTTCACTTGCAACATTATTATCAGCTACGATATGCGTTAATTTAGAATTTTGACTATTGTTCTTATTTAAAAATTTAGGGCTTATTCAAATTATAACAAATCCTAAGAACACACTATAAGCACCAAATGGTCCTCTTTGTTTCTTTTACAAACGTTTGAATCAGCCCCAAATGACCTATTCACTCTTAACGCTAACATTCATAGCCACCGTAAGCCATCATCATCACAAAATCAGTCTCAGTAGAACTTTGGAAGTCCCTGTCGAATCATTTCTTTATTAAACTATCGAAATCGTACTCTGGACCATAGGTTGCTTTAGCGGTGCGTCTAGTTAGGAATACTTTTCCATCTTTTATGTAATCTCCGCAAGCATTGTTTACTTCGTAAGGAATATCATCGTGAGCGTCATTGCTATCTTTGCCCGGCACGCCATTTTCTTTGACCTCTTTTGAAAATCCATTGGTATGGACACCATTGGCTTTGACACCGTTACGGCTCTTTGCGTATTCTTCTTTGATTTCTCTCTCGATATCCTTATTTCTTTTGTAGCTTTTGGAATAGAAGTTGAGGAAGAGGAAGAGGAATATTGTGATGTTGGAGCAAATAAAATAAGTGAAGCCAGCAGCATACTGACAGCGCGGAGAGAAGTGAGTCCACGCGCAGTATACAAGCATCAGCAGAAACTGGAACTGAGAGAGAATACTTGTTAATGTAATATTTTCTTACTTGTTACTTGTTAATGTCTATTTTTAAGATAAAAAAATCGTGTATTGTTTAATACGATTATCAGAGGTAAACAGTTAGAAGTTCATCCGTATAATTGACGCATGTAACACTTCAGCGATGTCCGTAATCCCTCAGTGTGTTTAGTTTCCCGTTCTGGCATCAGGACTGTCAAGTTTAGTGAAATCTAATATTGACACCAACGGTAAAATAGGATTAAACTTACCAGCTGCATCTTGGTGACGTATTTCTTCCACCACAGATACTTCTGAAACCGCGGCCCTAGTCCAGACAGAAGGTAGTATGTGTACATTACTACGTGTACTATTGAGTTGAGGAGAGCTAGTACTGCCCCTTCTCCACCTGCTGCAAACTTGAGGTAGCTCCAAGAGTATAGAGCCATTACGACATGGTGGTACACGTGCAGGAATGTTATCTGTAATATACGAAGAGAATTTAAATGTAGCTATTGATTTTCAATGTAATTTAAGGAACAGTCCTGTCGTCATGTTCGGCTTCCACACAACAAGCGCACAAGTTGGTTAATTAAATTAAAAGCCAGTCTAATTCCGAGAAGTATGCATTTTAATGGGAAATTTACGGACTTAGAGAAGTGACCTAAAGGTTCCATACATTAAACAGACCACAGCAAGAGCCTGATACATTATTTTGCATTTATTTATTTATGTTACACCAGCGGCATATTCACATTTGATTGTAATGCATAAGCGTCAACTCGATGCGCATTCGATTGCTAGAAAAGGTACACTAATCGTAAAACTGTTTTGGTTTACTCTCTCGTTATTATCTTATTCATGATAAATGAATGTATATAATTTTTTTGAAACAAAGTTTGCTTACTTGTTTGTTTTTCTTCCGTAGCACGAAGAAAACAGTGTCCAGTAACTCAGTGAACTTTGCGAAGAAATACCACCAGCCTAGGTCCAATAACTGAAAATTGTGAACAAAAACTTTACCTAGGTACTAGAATACAAAAATACTGCATCTAAAGAAGCAACAAGGAAGATTTCAAACCCTGTAATGCGTCATTCCAAGAGGTTGTAGGTAATGGTAAATCAATATGGGAAAGACCGCGAATGAATAATAAATAGTATTGACTAGAAGCTTAATCCGATGCAAGAAAAAGCAAGCCATGTAGCTGAAGGGATTTTTTACTTCTAGACTGCGGATACTTAATATCAAATTTTTAGTAGAATAACACAGCATCTTTAGGTTAGTCAAGTATGGGGTTTGATTTTGATATCATGGGTACTTTTAAAGGGTTTTTGATACTCAAAAACACGGAATTCTATGGTCAAGGTCTAGCTTTCTTTTCAATCTAAATTAAAAACTATTTTTTTTTTAACTGTGAGTAAATACGAAGGTAAGTACATACCATAATGTTTTGTGTGGTTGATGGGAAACGGCATCCTGCGTAAATGATACCATCTCTGAAGATATTAAGGTTGAAGACCTGTAGAAAAAGCAGAAGGGTAAACCTAAGCTATCAAATTTTCTTATACCATTAGGTGAATTACTTTCATAAACCAAGAAACACACGAAGAGACTAGTAGAGCCGTTACTAATACGTAAATTGGGTACTGCGAGCTGATGGTAACAAAGTTCTTTTTGTGTCTGACTTGATGGTGGTTTCTAGCTAAGCTGTCAAGTTATTACGATCTGGGTATGCACACACACTAAATATGTATTCGATCGAAGAAGTGACGACATTGGACGGAAGAAGAAGGCCAAAACTCGCTCGTTCTAGAATTTTATCAAAAAGAATGTCTACCAGTGGACTTCCACAGGCTGGTATGATGAACTATGTAAGTACATTGGACCTAATAATAAGACCTGGAGCATTTCCGTCAAATTCACCAGACGTGGGTTTAGAATTTGTTGGCATCAACTAGTCTACAATTGGAACGTAGGTCATTGAACCGTTGTGACCTATGAATGAAATTTATTCACTTGCACAATGAATTAGGAACGACATGTCATTCTATATCCAATTCAGTGGAACGCTTTCTGGTCCAAAGGCCATGGTATGTGCTCGAACCCGGTAGTTGGCATGCTCTGCTATGATATTCTAGCATATTATTAATCCATGACTACTAACAGGTGGCTCGTTCACAGTAGGTATCACCGATATTAATAGCTACGCTGGAAAATAGACCTATAGTTTCATTGTCACCCTCATCTGTTCAGGGGATATCGGTGTGAAATAGTTTTCCTGGGTTTTTCCTTGCAAATTTTACTGAGCAAGGCTCAATGTAGTCACCAAAATAGATACCGTGCGTCTTTGATAAAATCTTGGATACTTGGACCTAATAAGTACCTAGGTACTAGTATATTATGTACTCAGTACATGAGCTTATGTCTATGTAAAAAAGTGTCACTTCAGACATTTTCGTCCGATGTATTGACTAGGAAGGTGCTACTGAAAAATGATTCCTACTATGAAAAAAATAGTATAAAATTTACCTTAAAACAAATAGTAGCTGCTAGTATCACTTGAAATGCGTTATAATAAGCGATAGGTTTGTTCATTCTCATTGGAGCACGGTTTTTCATAAACCTTGGACCGATGCGGATGAGGATCAGGTACGCCGCCACCACTGAGATGATGGCCACTGGACTTGACATCATGAACCAGGAGTCTACTATTGCACCTGGAAAATAAAAGATTGGAGTTATTATATAACGCAACTTAAAATAAGGTATTTACTATGCTTGGGGATTATATGAGTCCTTTTTTACTGTTATTTTTTAATTTCACAAAAACGTACTACTGTTTTTCGTATTTTTATGAGTAGGTCAAAACTTTTTTGCTCAAATATTTTTACTGATCGGTAAAACCCAAAAACTTACTTTTCCCAACTTTTAGGGAGTCCAAGTAACGGTCCATTTTCTCTATGTAGCTCATTGTGATGAATTTTAACTGAAAAATATGAAAAACAATTATTTTCATTTACAAACTGAAAACTCAACTGACGGGCATTTCACAGTGACGTAAACCAAACGTAAACTAAAGCTCATTGTGACACAAACTTTTTATAGCATTATGATCCTACTTTGTTCTTTTCGAATCAAGAAGTTCAAACACAATGCATTCTCTTTGGTGCCAAGATGGTGCAGTTTATGTGCGGTTCGGTAAAAGTAATATAATTATCACAATATTGTAAAAATGTACTTTTAAATAACATAAAATAATCTTCAAAAATAAATAAAATATTAAGACGTGATCTTGATATTACGTTTTAATATTTTATTTATTTTTGATGACGTGATCTTGATATTACGTTTTTATGAACATTTGATAGCCAGAGTCCTCCCATAAGGTTCAGTTTTGACCAGTTTTTCCCTACTTAGCAATGTTACGTCTTCAGGTGAACGCAGCGTGCTTTTCCTAGGTGTAATTGCTGTTATTACTGCGTGTGAATTGTATACTACATCGTTATTAATCGATTGATTGATAATAAGGACTCTTGTTCGTGTGAAACATGGTTTGTTAGTAACAACAAAACATTATAACCGATATTATCTTTTTTAGCTGAAAAAAGGCTAGATCTGTGAGACACTGTGTGATGACTCGCAGGGCTCATCTTCGGGCAATGCATTTTTACAGGCAGGAGTACCGCCGGGTATATATACAAAATATAATTTTATTTCAAAATTAAATTAAAAGGCTAATTTAAAGTCGATTGATCTGAAATACACAGCGCAGTTAAAGATACTTGAGGCGTTTTTATTTATCACAGACTAGCCGTCGCCCGCGGCGTTGCTCTCGTTCTACCCTTTAGAGTGTGACGTTTCCAAATTCCTTTCTTAGTGCACCCCTACACTATATAAGGATACTACCCTCCAAATTTCATACCTCTAGGGCTTATAGTTTAGGCTGTGCGTTGATTCTAAGTCAGCTTCAAAAGAGTTTTATATATATTGATCTACCTAAATCTCTAACAGTGAATTGTATAAAAGATGTAATTATGTTGTCGGATTTATCTTGGATTTATAGAAAAACCTTGTCTCTAACTCGCTAGGGTTTTTCATATCACGTAACATGTTTAATACCTTCACCGAGGTCTAACTATAGACTTTCGCTAAACCAACCCCACCCCAAGTTTAACTCGGGTCTATATAACTTCACTTTTGTCATGAAAATCAATTTGGTGACTGTTTTTTCTCAATTATTTTATATTACATACTACGTAGGTACTGTTTTTTCGACAATATATTCGACATTGACATTAACATTGATAAAATCATTAACCGTAGGTACCTATCCCTTGTTTTGCCGCTAAATTCTTTTTGACTTCCTTTACTGATCAGTTTTGAGTAAATGAATGAATAATTTCACAAAAGAACGGGTTTTCATCGTTGAAAGTCTTACATATTCACGTCTCAGTTTTAACTCGAGCCTAACTTAAGGCCGAGCCTAGCTAGGCCGGGTCTAAACCCTCGAAAAATCCAAGATAAATCCAACAACATAATTACACCGATTATGTTCTAGTTCTGGATTCTGTAACTAAAAGGGCACGTGATATCTAAATTAATTAACTATCTATCTATTCCAACGAATTACTATCTAGAAAGATCGAGAAAGTATGAGGAAAATAGCTCAAGACCTTCGTCTAGCGAAAGTAGGCTAAATTTAAACCTGTCAACACTGTCGTCAATAGGTAAGTACCTACGTGTAGTTTAGAATTTGTATGGATTCAGCTGTAAATTAGCATTCGTACGACTGATCCACTGACCCAACTATGTCTCTATAGACGTCGGTTGTCATGTTGTTTCACCAAGGCACTGCCAAGGTTAAAAAAATATTTAACAAGAACCAAAACTCAAAAACTATCCAGTACTCAAAGAACACACCAAGCCAAGACATGCATAATATTATAATGCTTTTGGTTTTATTTTGGTTCCTAGAAATTTCTTTTGTTTATTTTTCATTTCTCTTTTTTGTTTTATTCATGAAATCTAAAAATCAAAATGGTTTTTATTATTTAAAATAAGTTTTTAACGTGATGTTTTTTTTTTACAAATTACATAAAGAAACACACTAATAATAAAATTTCATACTTCTTCATAATCTTGGTGATGATGATCATAAATTCGTTATAAAATGGTAGCAGTTTGCAAAAAGCTGCCATATTTTTTCAGAATAATGTTATATCCGGCTGGACCTGACCGACACGATTGTATTTTATTTTTGTTTGACTAGAGCGAAATTTTCTCACTTTTTTGCTTATAACTTCTTTAACTTTTAATTTAGAGCAAAAATTTATATAAATGTATTTGTAGGCAAAACAATTTGCTACAAATTATGTCGTTATGAATTTTTCGTAAAACGCATAGTTTCCGAGATATCGCGAAAAAAGTGTTTTCACCCCTTTTTCCAAGATGGCGGCCGGAGGACTAGGGTGGCGTCCCCACAAACTTGAGGTTTTATTGACCCCCCACACATGTCCCAAAAATAAAATTGCGTTCTCTAAAAAATGCAATATTCGGTCCTTAAATTGTAACATTTCAATGGACTATCGTGTAAAGGCAGCTGTAAAATACGATTCTAAAACAATATATTCAAAATACATTAGTCGCTGCTCAATAACTACCTACCGTATGCATTACCAATGCATTGTTATTTTGCAATTTGCAAAGTGTTATGTCTTTTTGTTCGAACTGTTTACTTGCACTAAAATAGGGCCTCAATCTACTTCACCATTAGGGCTGTCACGTTAGCCTCTAAACAAAAACAATTTTAGAAAGTATAACTTAATGGAATTGAAAATGTTGCATGTAGGTTATAGATAATCATTTTTGTTGGTTTTTGTCCACTGAAAATCTATCAGAAGAGATCACAAGTGGTGTAATTCTCAACAACTAGACTTTATTTAGTAATTTTAGAAATTAGTTAACAAATATCTAAACCGAGAGATGATCTAGTAAGGTAAGAACCATTGAAAGCAAATCGCACAAAATTGCTCTTTTTAGAAATATATTACAAAGATTAGTTTTTTAGTAGTGGACGCCCTAAAATGTTGATTGTTATAACGGATTCATGCTGTCATTTTAACTACAGTTGGTTCAACATTTCTCAAAACTCCTTTATGGAAGAGCTTTAGAAAATGTTCGATTAGAAACGTACCTTTGGTAACCCTTTCACCACTCCACCTGCACATCGTCGGTCAATGTCCGACTAATACCTATTCAAGTGACATTATTGTTACACTGATTGACGGTGTACTTAGTGCGAATCGGGGGCAGGCCAAGATGCGTTAGACACGCGTCTTCTGACGGCGACTTTCCACGCTTAGGCTGAACGTAAACGGGCCTCTGATTGTGATCACAGTCACCGGTGGCTTTTTTTATGACCGACTTCAAAAAAGATGAGGTTCTCAATTTGGTTGTAATTTTTTTATGTATCCCTCAAAATTCTGTCATTTATAAATCGATTAAAAAATTATTCTGAAAATACATTGCAAATGAGTTAGGAACGAAATTGAAAATACATTGAATGAAAATTGCTAACTGTCCTGTGACTTTTCTGTGTTTACGATCAATAAAACTGCCATGTGAACTGCCATCATCATCATTATTTGTTGATGAAGGCGTATCAAATTGAAGCTTTTAAACTATACGTTAATTTTTTAGAGACTCGCTGCACACGTGTGGTCGGTGGCGGCCACTTGCTACATCATGTAAAACTATAAAAAGTGATTGTTGCAGGCCACCAGTGGCTGAAGACGAATTTGTGCTAGTCAAAGAGAATAACTTCTCAGTCGCGTTTTCTGGTCGCTCCTTAAAAACGTCGCACTGAAAACTCCACCTTAACCAGTAATGATGTGCGTATAAGCTCTTACTGAAGGGAAATCCTAGATAATAGTACACCTAGGTCTATAACAGCGTGTAAGATGCCGAGTAACTGCAAAGCTATGTACTCGTATGTACTACTTAGGTAAGAAATTGTAGTCTGGACGGACAGGCAAAAAACTAAAAAAATGTTAGCTTTTATATGTATAGCAGTTAGTGTTATATAATAATATCGTAACCATTCCCAAAAAAAGCTTTTCCAATGTGTTTCCTTATTGGTTTTTTTTTTCAAATAAGATTTTTTTTTTACCTGAAATTTAGATATAGAAGACACTATAAAAAACAAAAGATAAATTATAAGTTTTTTATAACCATTTTATGCTATGACGTCAAAGACGAATATTAGGAATTGTAGATATTTATAGTTAGTAAAATTTAGTAACAGGTTAGAAATAAAACCAAGGCCAAGTATGACGCGGACAAAACGAAACAAGTAATTACCAATTGTTGCATACTCGATAGTGAATTTCAATTTCTCCCTTAATATAAATGGAATTAGTCATAGAATACCTAGCCTTCATAAACAAGTTTCTTGTTTTCTCGTATTGTTTGGCTCACTAAATCCAAACCAAAAATTTTGAAAATAAATTAAACATAACTACAAAAGAGGCATTAACATAAAGTTATAATAAAAAAAAACTGCTTTGAAACTCGAGCTGCTTTGGAGTTTGGAGATGCCGGAAAAAAAACAAATTCAATTTTGTGATATAGGTACCTATCTTTATAAAAGTACGGGCAAAAGAAAAAAATAACCTTACGATGGCACAAACTTACAGTGTCTGATTTTGACGTGGTTTCAGCCAAAAAACCTATTGTGTACTTATGTAATATTCAGATTAATTACTGTGTATCTAAATGCGTTCAAATCCGGTATAGTAGACAGTTTAAAATGATTGATAGGGTCTGAACCAATTCACTTGCATTGCTGTGTTCCGGTTTGAAGGGTAAGGGCGCCGGTGTAATTACAGGCACATGAGACTTCAAGATCTTTACGTCTCAGAGTGATGGACGCAGTGCATTGCCTTACAGGGCACGTCCTCATTGGATTTGCTCTGTGAGGTAATGCATTGTTATGGGCAGAAGTTATCACTTAACATCAGGTGAGCTATCAGCTTGTTACATTACTTTTATCATAATAAAAAAAATAAAAATAAAACATTTATTCAAACTATTCGGGACTCATTCTAGTTTCAGTGGTAGAGCATTTCATATACAATTAACTTGATGGTAAAATTGCTTTTATGATTAGCGTAGGTGTTTCAACAAGGAAACATCGGTAGAAGAAAATACTTTGAAATACATTTTGTGTAGCCTGTCTGCTTACACTAATACCGCGTTCACACTATGCCATTGCCGCTGCCATTGCCGCTTTTTTTTTTTTTTTTTTTTTTTTTTATTGGCGTCGCCCTGTTTGTGCATTTGCCATGTTTTATTATACTTTAAAGACAGTCAAATGCTGTTCGTTGTATTTTATGGGATAAAAGGGTAATGGCCAAAATCGGATATCTCATTGGGTGACATAATTAGTGCTATTATATTTACTTATTTTTATTTTGACATGTTTTAACTAGATCAAAGTCAAAGGAAAATGTTTTTTCAGTAAAAAAAAAATCACAATATTATTATAACGTATTAGATGTGACTCTTTCGCATAAAATAATATCTAGAGAGTTTTTATATCTACATTTTTTTTTCAGTCGTTATTCAAAGTCCAAGTTGTACCTACCGCTGAAATTCACCAAGGCTATTCAGAGTATTCAGGTAGACGTCCTTGAGAGTTTAACAGCGATGAGTAAATACTGAATAGATCTTCACTGCAACCGCAATGCGACAGTTTTTGCCAGCTCCTATTTATTTTTAATTTATTACCAGACACGTCCACTTTAACCACAGTCTTGTTCTTTTATTTCAGCTGATGCTGGTATTTTTTATGAAAAATAGTGACAAAGCGGTTACTTCAGCTCATAATAATGCCTCACATGGCACGTCCTCTAAAGTATTTCATAATATTTTTCAAAACAATTTTTTTTGCAGTTAATTTAGAGATTTTTTTTAATAGATGAACAATTTATTGCCAATACTATTTGACAATTTTAAAAGTATTTTGGGATTTATATTTCGCTGTCAAACTGCTTAGATCCTGCATTATAAAATTCTATAAAAAAAAATCATAAAACTCTACAGAGTTTCCAACCGCTCGTAATTATTTGAATTATTACATAAGTATTGCTAAGGCAACGAACTTCCTATCATTGTAGGTGCTCGTAGAGTAGGCTACTTAAAATGAGATTTTACTCTTTTCACTCTTATTTTTCAGTTCACGAAAAGGAACGCTCAGTACATTTTTAACATACCAATATTATATTTTTTTTTTTATATTATTCTTTACTTAGGTCAGACTTAAGTATTTTATTTGTGTTTCATTCAAATAAAATACTTACCTACCATAATGTTAATCATTGTGTGTGACCCTTTCGCTATAAGTTACTTGTACCTAGTTTGCATGAATTTGTTTTCACACTGAATGATACAGCAAAACTAAATAGGTAAATCTTAGTTCCTTGACGATGTTGTTATAAATAATAGAGTTGAATAGAAAAAAAAACAAAAATAGTTATAGCCAGAATTGGCTCGTTTTGGTCAAGCACCTTTATTAGATTTCAACAAAGTATTTTCAAGTATCAAATGGTGGAGTAAACGTGTAGTTTTCGGAGCTATGATGGCATTGAATCAAAATCAAAAAAATCATCAATCATAGTAATCTGGCCACCAAATTCATAACTATTGTGTATATCATCTTATAACCTTCATTCCTAATCGTAAAACGTAAATAACATGCACTTTATAATATGTTCTGTGATATAAGGTAAGGACATATCTATCCCACGTACGCAACGTACGCAACGCATTAATGAAATCTGGGCCCTGATATTTGTATGGTTAGAAACATACTTGTCATACGCAATGCTATCCCATGCAAGTATGTTTCTAACCATACAAATATCAGGGTCCAGATTTCAATAATGCGTTGCGTACGTTGCGTACGTGGGATAGATATGTCCTTACCATATATCACGGATTTCATAATTCTAATTCGAATTTCAAAATACACAATTGGATTCATTAGTAAAAGTACATTACTAACGTAAGTAACTAATACCTATTGAATCAGGAAACCGGGTTACTCTGTCCATTCAATTCAATGTAGATTTGTCTTTTGAAACGTTCCTGAAAGTATAACGATGCCCTTTGTTAGTTTTCAAAGTATTTGAAATACTGATTTAATTTAGAGTTGTCATCACAGTGTGTTTAATATGTCTATACAGTAATAAATAAATAAAAAGCTTACAAAATTCACCAACTAATCGTATAAATTGTACTCAATGTGTAAAGATTCACTATTATTCGTATCCTTGGCAATTTTTAAACTAGAATAAAAAATGACAGGTGTCATGGCTCATTCGGTAGTAGCTCTGCCTTCCGTGCTTTGGGTCGTGGGTTTGATCCCCACTAAGAACAAACATTTGTGTGTGGCAAACATAGATGTTTGTTCTGTGTCTGGGTGTAACTATGTATTATAAGTAAGTATTTACAAAAAAAAGTATATAAGTATTGTATTAGCAATCTAGTTGCCATAGTACAAGTTTTGCTTAGTTTGGGACTAGAGGGCGTTGTGTGTTATGTCCAAGAATATTTATTTATTTATATTATGATCTCAAACAGACTTTAAGAAACTAAACTTTCTTGACTGAATTGATGATAATTACATATTTTTTTGCTTAGATTGTTTCTTTCGTGTGACTCGAAAAAAAACTTCTACCAACATTAACCCGTCCATTACAATTTTATTTTCATTTTAACGTTATAGTAGTTTTTGGCTGTGTTCAATCTGTGTGCCTGTTGCCAGTCTTCTAAGAAAAATGCCCATACCTACACCATGAGTACTTCTAATTAATTTTATTCATAAAGACGCGAAGGACACCGTGGGATAATTTCAAAAGTTACCTATTCGTGTTATTTGTTGATTGCCGATAACATGCTAGCACGAGGGCTGCCAACCAGTAGGTACATAGTACATACTAAGTAAATGGTCATTGTACTAGAATTCAATGGTTTTTTTAAGATATGAAAACACCACGAATTCAGACGATGGAGGAAGGTAAGGCTAGTGGAAGAAGGGAAACTGTGTCAAAAATATCAAAAATCTTTAAGAAAAAAAAATAAAAAGAAAGAAATATATAGAAAAAAGAGTAAATTAAAATTTCTTAGTAGAATAGATACATTTTTGAGTCACTGAAATTACTGAATGGGTGTTCAAATTGTTCAATCTAAAATCTTTATCTTTCAGAATGAGCATCTAAACTTTACTACGTACTTTAAGCATTGAGAATATCACTGAAGAAAGTGGTAAAACATAACACTACTGGTAGAGAAAGGAACATTTATTATAGCACTACTTGTAGTAGCAAACAGTAGTGTCATGGGGGATAAACCATGTCATGGATGCATTAAGACTATGTAGCTTTTCTTAAGTACAAACTTTTCAGTTAGTAAATGGCTCAAAAATAAATAAATTATTTATGAATTGTGTTATAAGAAGTTATCATTATCATCATCATCATCATCAATATATATAAAACTCTTTTGAAGCTGACAGAGAATCAACGCACAGCCTAAACCATACGTCCTAGAGGTATGAAATTTGGAGGGTAGTATCCTTATATAGTGTAGGGGTGCACTAAGAAAATAATTTTGAAACGTCACACTCTAAAGGGTAGAACGCGAGCAACGCCGCGGGCGACGGCTAGTTCCTCATAAAAGACAAAGAAGTATTTTTGAGATCTATCTAGATGATTAACAGTAGTGGTTTCTGCAGATATCGATGAATTTACTTAGCTTTGGTAGTAAGTAGGCTGTGGTTAAAGTTCAAAATTGATTGCTAGCTTAGAGACACCCTAGGGACATAACATGGATAATATGGACATCCATAATTTGAAGTAGAATTTGTTTAATCTAATTAATATAGAGGTTATGTTTTTAGGTCACGAGTGTTTTGTAAAGTAAAGCATACAGGGAAAAAAATACTCAAATATTACTGACGTTTTTGTCACACTCAGAGTCATACGTTGAAAGACAATCCACGCAGTCTATTGACATAGGTATCTTACGAATAAATAATAACGAACTAAAACTTCGCTTATTTATTTTAGACATTTAGTAAAAAAAATACTTTTCTATATTATCTACCTACTACAGATTGCGTGGTAGACTATTTTTAATTGTCAAGTAAATTACAATTTTTCAGTAGAATTACTCCTAGAACGGACTGAATAGCATCAACCATGCTATTCAGTTCGTTTTGTTTAGGGGTAAGGTAGAATTAAAAATTCAAATCCTTACGCAAAGGTTATTTTTGTTTGAGAACTTTCATAGCCAAAAAACCTATTGCCAAGTTACATTGCAATCATCCAGATCGTTGATTGCAACAAAATAATTCTGCACACTTTTGCAGGTTATGTTTTGTATTAATTATTGAAAAGCTCTGTATTTATTTACAAGCAATATGGCATCGTTTGCATAATATTGTTTTCAATATTTTTAACACAAAAATACCTAACTGAAACTTATCAATCTACAAATTTGAAAAAAGAAATCTTTTTTGCATGTTCCACTGTAAAAAGGTTTTACTCATGTTTCTAGAGCCCTATTGTGCGTTGCTAGTCAATCAATAGAAAAGCATGTTTGTATATTGTTTAGCTAAATATTGCATAGACATCAATAAATTAAGAATTTCATGAATTTTCCGCCTGCGATTAGGTAATACAGAAGTTCTGTCGCAAAATATCCGCACTGTGAAATTTTTGTTTACGTAATTCTCCCCAAATGATTTCGAAGGTTACACGGCAGCAAGACCTTTCAGGTGGTTTTTCATGAAACTTTAAACCTATGAAACACAGCTACAGTGGTTTGAATAGGTAATCTTGCTCTCAATAGGTACTGAAATAGATCGATTAAATGTCGACTATCGATTGTAATATTGACTGAATTATTTTATTGTTTTTTATGTTAATTGTTTTACTACACAGTTGGGCTAGAACTAGATTCCCATTTCATAGTTTACAACTTACGTTTTCCCGATATTTCCTTAACAAACAGATGTAAACATAACCCACTCAGCACAAATTATTTCACTGAAATAAAAAAGAAACTGGCCGGTAGATTCTAGAAACAAAAAATAAAAAGTATTCTGTCATGTCACTTTTGAAAAAGGAACTCACCGTTCGTAAAGATATCAACAGCTTTGAACTAGCACGGCAAAACTCTGACCGTGTGGAGCGCGGGCCGACCCAAGCAGCACTGCGGCATATCGACCGACCGACAGAACGGGCTAACACGCGATATAAGGACTCCTAAGATGTCCTACTTATGGCACAGGTAAAACAATTTAGAATTTTTATGCAACTGTTTAGTTTATTTTGCCCTTTGGGACATCTAACAAATATGTAACGACGAGCATCTGACTACTTTAGTAAAATTATAAGACAATTAGCTCCCGCCCGCGACTTGGTTCGCGTCCCGTTGAATCCAGTTAATTTTCCGAGATAAAAAGTAACCTCTGTGTTAATCTAGGTCACGGGTAATATATATTCCAAGTTTCATTCAAATCAGATCAGTAGTTTTTGTGTGAAAGAGTAACAAACATCCATACATTCTTACAAAATTCGCGTTTATAATATTAGCAAGATCTCAAATAAGAGTTCTTACTCTCAAGATATTATTATGGTTGTCTACTAAAGACTACATAAGTGAATAGTAGGTAATAAGTTATGTTCTATAATAGCGCCATTTAAAGGCTAGGGGTTGAAGATAGTATCATGAATGGTCTGCGAAATAAACTGCCATGTCTTATTAGCAGAAGAACGCATATTGGTGCGTCTTGGAGACCAACATCTATCAGTCAGATAACTGATGATGATGATGATGATGATAAAGAATTGAAATAGAGAGTTCGAATTCTATTTCGAATCTATCTGCACTGACGGTAGTCTGGTGGTGGCAACATTTTTGATACTAATGGCAGCCATGCACAATATGCATAGTATGCATACATTCCAGTAAAAGGATCGTTGCCTGAATTTGACTAATTTGAAGGCAAAGGGGCGTGTGTTTGAGTCCAGCCATGCAATAGTCGGTTTTCTTCATCAAATATACCTAGGGTATTTTTCTATTACTAAATCAAAACGAGAATCAGGAAAAAGGTTTTTTATACTGAAGCATGACTACTAATTATTTTCTTGACAGAATATTTTGATCGTGAAATTATTTTTATTTGTTTTGCACACAATTAGAAATAAATTAATATATTGGATAACTATCTTTATTTTCTAGCCTTTTTCTATCCTAGTGGTTCTAAAATCTCTCTTATAGGCTACAGGGCTGGAAGTTTTTCGCATAAAAAATAATTGGGGAAGGGCACGATTTAAATCCCCACCAGCGGGGACTAGACGAACGTACGTACGCCCAATAATTAAAATGAAATAAAAAAACATTATACACTAATCCAAACATTTATTAATTCTTTTATCTAAAATATTTGTAGGTATTTATATTATGGATGCAAACATTCAAAATCCATACATATTATATTAAGCAGTTATTATTTTAGTTCGTAAAAGCTCATTTTGGAAGCAATGTTCACTTGCTTCTACGATACTAGTAATTTAGTTGAATCTCGAGTACATTGCTTCTTCGATCCGTTACTTATAGCAAAGTAATAGGAATAAACGGAGCAGTGTATCGCGGTTCATTAAATACTGACAGAGCCCAAGCTGTTGGGGATAAGCCAACAGCGGTTACGCACTCATCCAATCTGAATCCGTTCCGAATCCGTCAAAATACAGTAAGAAACTCCATCCGATTCGAATTCATGAAAATATTACTGTTCTGTTTAAAAAAAAACTTGCAACGAATTCGAATATTGCTGACGCACTCATCCGATCTCGGATCTCAATATTCTATATCAAATCGCACTGAAATCGGATAAGGGATGCGTAAATTGCGTAATCTACCATACAAATAGTTCTACGGTCAGTTCGGACCATATTTTCATGAATTCGGAACGGATTCGGGTCGGATGAGTGCGTAATCGCTCTAAGGCGCGTTACCTAAAGGTGCCTATACACCTAGCCCAGCCAACCAACACGATGGGTGCAATTTCAAAATTGACTGTAAATTTATTTGAGTGCTAAAAAAAATGTTTTTAGAAGCGATAGACGACAATTTAATAATATAATATTATAACAATATTAATAAAAAACTAATTTAACTAAACATATTACCATTATTTATTTATTTATTATTAACATTTTTACCTAGGTACATTGATTTTAATATTTTTTGTTGTCTTGGCATTTTCTTGGGATGCAATAATTTATTTAGACTTAGAAATACCTATTGATATTAATTTAATTCAAATACAAAATAAATAAAACAATAAAGGTAATATGCTACGGTGCATTGTGACCTGGATACGTAACATGAAGGAAGAGTTTGAGTCTTAGGTATTACCTGATTTTTTTGTAGTTAGTAGGTACCTACCTACTGACACATCAACAAATTAATAGATTAGTCTAATAGTTTATTTATTTATTTTTTATTAACACTTACAAATTGAAATAAATAATCTTGGAGGGCAGCACGAATAAATCTATTATTTGTAGTATATAGCTAACGTATTCGAGCTACATTGTGCGTCAGCGACAGCTGGATTGCAGAACGATGGACCGTAACCGCGCAGTGTATCTCAGATACGTTACGTTTCAAAGAAAACGTTGTAAATGAACCCTGAGGGGATTTCTGGATTTTTTTTTAAATTTTCCTTTTCCGGCAGTCGCAGGGATCGGTCGCTAAGGGGATTATTGGACAAAAGTCCCGGAAATTCCCTACGCAGGAGACTCACGCAGGGGAAAACTGAAATAAGCCACGTTAACATATACGACGACTGTCGGACAGATTTATTTGTGCTACCCCTTGTTCAATATTAGTTTCTAGGGCTGTTTTTGCGTAAGCGACTGGCTTGGCAAATTTTATTAGTTCGCGTGCGTAAAAGCTATTCCTTGATACGGTTACCTTAATGTCGAGTTCAGTAAGTAGAATTTTTCATGTCCCTAATCAGATTTACCATGCTTTCCATCTTTATCGATGCCATTCGATCTTGACCTATTTTCATGACTATGACATTCGTTTTGAGAACTTCGATACCCACTTTGCAATCGATGGTTCCCGCTTTGTACAGTTTGGTGTGGTACGCGTGACCTAATTACACTACTCTGGCTTTCTACTTGGGGAACCTGAACCCTATTTGTAACATTTTTTTGAGAATTCAATGCGTGTGTCAATATTTGGAACTCTTCATTATATCCGTTTTGAGAAACTCCATTGCTTGATGCATGGTTGACTGACTGCTTCTTCTCAAGGTTTGCATTTTGCTGGGCTGGAGACTTCCTGATATAGTTTTTGATGTAGAAGTCTATGAAGAGGACTAGGATAAAGCAGTTCTGGGGTAGAAACACTGCGCTGGTCCATCGAGGGTATGCGCAGTCTGGCTTGAAGACTATGGTAGCCATATGGACTACGCACCAGAAGAATTGTAGCTGGAAAAAGGTAAACATTTTTTTTAATAAGTAAACTACCCATTTTTTTCTATGATCAGTGTCAAGTCCAGTATATAAAAATTGCAACAATATAAAAGTGGTTGCTGTATAAATCATTGCTGCAACTTGCTACACATTGCTTGTATTTTTATCTTGAAAAGTACATTTTGGTTACCCAGTAAGCGCGCAGACGGAATTTGAAGAGCGCTTTTCATAGACCCTTTCAGTTCAGCGTATTTATATTTCCCCACACTAGCTGTGTAACCACGAGTCGTACGTTCAATTAATATACAGTTGATCACACCGCACAGTGTGACCACGAGTAAAAGAAATTACTCGTAGTCACACTGGTGTAGCAAACCGGTGTGACCACGAGTCTGTCATTCAATTTAGCTACAGTTTCCGAACTTTTTGGTTTTAAGAAGACTCAAAAGGTTATCGGTGTCGAATGTATTTATCAAAATGTTGCTATATCATCTGTTTAAAACAGTGCCGTGAAAGTGTAAACAGCTTCTTACATGTTCAGCCGCTAGAGTACTCGATATTTTGTCAGACGTGACACACGACAAGTTGGAGTGGTATTATGTCGGCCTAGGTCCAGCAGTGGACTTCCTAGGCTGATACGATAATGATATTCAATCACCAACAAACCCCTAAAACTCCCTGATAATAAGGATCATTTTAATAGATCAAAATTAAATAGTCTTATGGTTTATTTTTATTAAAATGCTTACTATTTGCAGTTGTGTGATATATTTCTTCCACCAGGCAGACTGCTTGGCGCTCGGGTTGACGACCGTGTAGAGATAGTACGAGTACATTATGATGTGAACAAATGTGTTTATCACTCCTATAAGGGTACCATGGCCACCTGAAATTAACAAAAAAAAACATTTGTTGTTGTGAATGTTACAATTTTTTTTTGCAGTCCAAACTAATTTTTACGTGAAAAATCAACTTGAGTTCAGGAACTGATTTGACGGCAATTTAAGTCATCAGATTGGATGATAAAAACAACGCGTTCGGTATTCAAACTCAGAGGACAATAAGTTAGAATTAAAAAGAGAATAGCGATGATATACTACTGGCGACTTCCTATGACTGAAATGCAATAGGGTTGATTTTTACTAAATCTACCCGTAACCTCTACAATCTACATGCTTATAAATTATAATACTCAATATTTTTGGATATTACAAGGTTGTACCTACTATGGGAACTAGCTGATAGAATGCTTATATATATTTTTTTTTTAATTTTTGGGAAACTGATCTATTTGATGGCTCTACTAGAAAATGAGCTTAAAATAATTGGCCAATAGATTGATTATGATACTAAGTTTACCTGGTAAATAAGTTGCAGCTGCCCATGTTAGCATAACCATACCAGTGTGGTGATAAATATGAAGGAATGTGATTTGACGGTACTTCTTTCGTAGAACAAAGAAAACCTGAAAGAAACAAGTATTATTAATTTTACATTAAAAAAATACAACCGAATTGACAAACTCCTATTTTTTTAAAGTAGGTTATCAAAATGAATAACCCTCACTATGAAAATGTTCAAAGATCTTCATCATTGCTGATCATCATTAGACCTTTGAGTATGGACTTTAGTGCCTTGATAACGAATAAATGTGACAATCGCAAAAGCTAGCGTATCCGAGATACACTGCGCGGCGACACTACAAGGGTTGGCAGTCGAGCTGCCATACCACGAATACGACTGTCAGATTTGTTCGTGATAGAGGTACAGTTCATCAAACCGCAATAATTTGAGATTAACTTTGTTACAAATTAATAACAAGTCTAAGATCCATACCAGATAGATCACTTTTCTTACAAAAAAACACATAAATCGAAGCCCTCTTTCACACAGACACAACGGCGTCAATCTTATTAACCCCTTGCGTTTTTCGGTCGAGGGTTAACAAAAGTATATTGCAATAAAATAGACTTTTTTTTATACAACTAAATGAACAGGAACAAGCTGATGGCCCACCTAATGCTAAGTGGTAACCACTTAACATCAGGTTACTCGTACGTTATTCATAACAAGGACATTCGTAAACGTTGATGGTTACCTATGGTTTAGTGGGATATTTTCCTAGTCTTTAGATAGTTAAGTCCTAGGTCTACGTCAACTACGGGTACGTAGGCAAAGTGACAGGAAAAAGTGTGTAGAACAACTTTAATTTATTTTATGTCTTGTTTTTATTCTTCACAAATCCATTGTTTGTTAATTAAATAACAAGGGTCAATTTTATCGTCTAAGTTTAGCATTTTAAATGAAATTACAACTCGACTTAACTACGCTTTTTTTACAGTGAAGGAGTTATTTAGTTTAAATCGACATTTCTCGTATTCTAGGACGTACAAATTACAATACGTATTGGTTGAGGATAAAATTGTGTAGAATACCAAGCAATGTTTTGAGATCATTGACTCGTGAAAACTAATAGTAAAGCTAATTAGGTGCATAATATTGATTGTTTTATTGAAAAGAATGCAGCGATGACTATACTGAATTAAAGATTAAGGTTACATACTGGCCTATACAGATACCGACACGCAGTTTTTCAAACAAAAATATCGGACGCCGACATGGTGTGAAAGCGTCGACATCAATCATCAATATCAATATTTTTTTCAATATATATAAAACTCTTTTGAAGCTGACTTAGAATCAGCGCACAGCCTAAACTATAAGTCCTAGAGGTATGAAATTTTGAGGGTAGTATCCTTATATAGTGCAGGGGTGCACTAAGAAAGTAATTTTGAAACGTCACACTCTAAAGGGTAGAACGCGCGCGAGCAACGCCGCGGGCGACGGCTTGTTATGTATATCAGAGAAACAAGAAGTGACGTCACTGCGCAAGCGATGACGGTGATGCAGAATGTCTCTGAATTTAGTTGTAAGCCTGAAACGTCATCAGAATCGGTTTGACAATATAATGAAGCCACAAATCCTAACTCCGACCCCATCAGAGCCCAGAGTCTATGCATTTGTTTTGACTTTCGACTCGAGTATAGCACACGCAAACGCATTCGCAAAGCGAGAAATTTTGTTGGGAATTGCATAATTCCCAAATCTCCCGCCAGAGGCGCTTATCCGGTTTTCATACAAAATCTCTCGCTTTGCGAATGCGTTTGCGTGTGCTATAAGCTCGAGTTGAAAGTCAAAACAAATGCACAGACTTTGGGCTCTGGGGTCGATACATTAGCTCTCCTACGATATAAGTGTCGTATCGGTAGCACATGTAAACAGCCATTACTAATTAGTTCCGTAATAAATAAATATTCATGGACATTTCACATAGCGCCATCTATTCCAAACTAAGCAAATGTTCTAGATTCTTTTTTTTATGAAATCTAAGCAAAAGTGGCTAGCTATAAAGTACTTACCGTATCTATGAGATCGACAACCTTCACTAGGAAGTAATAATAAGTAAATTTTGCGATGTCCAATGCCTTTTCATTCGAGGAGAAGTCAACGGGCTCGCATATCCACTTGTAGTCCCAGCCCCAGGCCAGTATCAGCGACTGAAAAAATAAAAAAAATTAATGCACCCAGCCCGTATAGTCTGAGTTTTGTTTTGTTGATCGAAACGTATAATCGTAAAGCTACTTGCGAGATATGTATGAAAATCCGATAAGCGCCTCTAGCAGGAGATTTGCAAACTATTTTTCTCCATTCAAAACTGCGAGTTTTTCGATTCTCGCTTGTCGCAAATCAACGTAACAAAACTAAGGCTACTGTCTCTGGACGTTTTTAACCCTGTCCGCTTAGACACCAAAATTGTTGTTTGATATCGTGTCGGTATTGGCTGGTGTAAACGCCCTTTTTTGCCCACCAAATAACTGTTGTAGTGATACTTACATTGTAAAAAATGTAAATACATGTAAGGATTTGTAAAAAGTTATACAAAATTAGTATTTTATCAAGGTTGTACGCAGGTCTTCCTTTCATGAATTTAGGACCCCATTTTAGTACGAACATAAGGTAGAGGCCTAGTATCGTTAGTCCTTGGTATGGTTTTGCAGCTAAAAACCATGGTTTGGTCCTTTGATCTGAAAAAAAAAAAAAATTATAAAAAAAAAATTGTGGCAATATCACTTTTGAGTCTGAGCACTCTGAGACGACACTAATATTTTCATTGAGGACCTCCCACACACAGTGGACAAAAAAAGCGCATTATTTTGTATACGCAAAACCACACTCAAATGACAAGGAATTTTAAACTTCAAACGCAAAAAAATCGAGATTGTAGCTTTATCGCGGGTATCCCCCTTCATTGTTATACGCATTCAAGGCTTTTAAGTATAATATATAATGAAAGATTGAGATAAAGGTAGAGTGAAAGGTATGTCCAAAGATTTTTTTTACATAGAAGATAATAGAGAAGTTTAGGCAAAAGAAGATTTCAGAAGTTGATTTTTTAACAGATTAAGTTTTAAAATACAAGTAGGTTTACCATTGAAATTGTATAAAATCAGCTTAAGCCCTTTCAAAAGTTGCAAAACTAATAATCTCTCAGAGCATAGTTAGAAAATCTTAAATTGTTCATCAACTTGTGGCATCATCACCATCATCATTATAACTTTAGCCAACGCACAATTGCACTGCATTGTGGTGGTGAGCGTGTAAATCGGCCCTAAGGATTTTTTTTTTTTTTTAATATGATAATATGATTTTAATGGTCATAAAAAAGATCATAATTCTTTTGGGACCATTATATCTTGCTATTACTAAGGACATTCATATTTTGTGTAGTCTTAGGATGGTTGACACCTGAGAGCTTACCCGGAAGTTCATCAAACATAAACGTGTATCCTTCCCATGCTTTCTTCAGTATGGCTGCCATTTCAAACCGTAAAACAACTAAAAGTAAGTTAAAATATTTACATTACTTTTTAGACTACCTGAGTGCACTGCTTACCACTTTTTAACTAAACAACTATGAGATAGTTGGATTGCTCAGTTTAATTGTGAACACTTTGAGTGTGAGTAGGGTATGAAATACCCCAAAGTTATATTTTGTGATAGTTTTCTTTATGTTAAATATAAAATGGTTTTAAATATATTTAATTTAATTTGCTATTCTGACAAGCCAGACGTGTTTAGTAAAAATAATAAAGGGTTTGTTAGCTTGCAGAACAAAAAAGATTAAAATGCTCTACAATACCGTAGTAAGTTTGACACTGGTGTCAATCCTCCTGTTCCATTTTCTAAACTTACCTCATTGACAGCACTAAAAATATTGCCGCCTCTTTCTCATAAGCTGGAACGACAAAGACGACCTGTAATTAAAATTTTAGTGCTGAAAAATGCAACAAGAGAGTCGACCTCATTGTTTGTAATTGTATGTAAGTAACTAGCTCCTTATTTTGTTAGACGGATTCATCTAGGTACTTTTGTACAGATGTTTTGATGTAGACTCGAAATAGCGTTAGTATAAACCTTAGTGGTTATTATATGCTGCTATACTTATTTGTATGTAGAAATTGTTAACACATTAGCTAGTAGTAAATATTTAGAATATAGGTTTTGTTGGGGTGTCTTATACCCCTCGGTGAAGGAAGTGTTAGATACTTACCGTTACTATTAATACAACTACCAGTTCTGTTTATTATTCTGAATTAGTTTAAATAGGTTGAATGCTTAAGCATTTTTACGCCAGGAGTTATAATGGTAGTCGTGTCAGTAGAGCATTAATTTTTTTTAATAAAATTATGAAGCTATATTTGGATACCTACATCAAAAACAGTATTTTCTCAAACATGCTTGGAAATTTGAGCATTATTTTGACAACCTTCTTCGAGATAAATCGAAAATGTTGTACTGGCCAAATACATGCGAGCAGCGGCCGGAAAAAATGTATGAAAATCCATTTCTGTCATGTTTAGCGGCCAAATAAATTACATAGTAAAGTCATATCTGTCGTGTAATTTAAAATGGAACGATCTTTTGCTCCGAAACATGGCAACCAAGGAGTTAACTTACCAAAGGTTTTATTCAAATTTCGAACAGGCTTACAAATAGAAAGCTGATTATTGAAAAAAAACAAATGAACACTGTAACTTCGTACTTCGTCTTCGATTATGAAAAGTAATTGTATTTTCAAATAAGAAGTTGTGCCTGGGTACTTAGTTTTAATTTCCGCGCATTATTTGAGGCAAGTACTATACAAGCCTTGGCCACAACTAGGCATTGATGGACTTAATTTTGTGTGCCTCGTCTTCGACTCGGCCCTTTACACGTTCGTCCATCATTGCCTCTTATGCTGGCCGTTGCAGTAATATACTATTTTCGAAACTTTATCTGCTACTTAAAATAGTTGCATTACTTTATTCAGCCGTTTACATTATTGCGGTCTGTTATAGGTATTGTTAAACAGTGACAAAGCTACATTTTAATCAACTGTAGGTATAATTATTCAGCTTTTATAAGTATGGCGATTTGTGTTTGAAATAATACATATTTAGATTCAGTCCGCTTTTTTTATTTTATTTTCGTTATTTCATGTAACTCCCTTTGTTATTGATCGGGATTCGAATTCACGACCTATAACAGAAATTTCGGGTTAACTTACTACGCATCATGCAGGTCACTGACATCACTGACAGATTGTACCAACAGCTACCCCGTCTATAAATAACTAAGTATAAGCAAAAAAATTACTAATGAAAAAACGAAAATAGCTAATTACGATTACGCCTTTTTTAATATGATATCTTTTTAAAGAATTTTAATGTATTATTTCTGTTTTTGCGACGAACCCGAAAAGATGCGCATATCTCATCTGGTTGAATGGGAAATATAACCTACTAGCCATCGCCCGCGGCGTTACTCACGTTCAAACTACCCTTTAGAGTGTAACGTTTCAAAATTCCTTTCTTAGTGCACCCCTACACTATATAAGGATACTACCCTCCCAATTTCATACATCTAGGACTTATAGTTTAGGCTGTGCGTTGATTCTAAGTCAGCTTCAAAAGAGTTTTATATATATTGATGATGATGATGATAGAGACCATAAAGTCAAAGGTCCAAGTTTAGTTGTGGACGTCTTAGTGTTAAAACATAAACCAATTAAAAAAAATCCATCAAAGGTCTTTCTCACCACTTTTTCCACACCTTTCTACCATTTTTCGAACATAATAATATCAATTTCATTTATAAAGGTTGTCTTTATCTTAATTGTTCAAATGAAAAAGAAGGCTTGTACAAAAATAACCGTCGCCTTTTTAAAATCGGCTTAATCTGGCAGTGGAAAGTAATTTCATGTAGCGTAATACCCCATGCTCAAAACCCTGTTGTAGTTATAACAGGCCCCTACAAAAAATCTCTGCGCAAACTTAACAAGAATTGCTCAGGTGTATTTTCAATCAAAACCTTCCTAGGTAGGTAGGCATTAAACTCGCCTCTGTACGATTTTTTTAAAAGTGCAATAAAGAATTTTCTAATCTAGTCTAATTTAGGTAGAGTTATTCGTATAGTACAAGCTCTGATAGTTTGGGGTTAGAAGATGTTGTGTGAAATGTCCGAGGATATTCATTTATTTATAACAATAAACCTATTTCGGTAACCTAGTTATTATTGTAAGGACGCGAATGCATAGTGGCCACTTGATGCGCCTTCGTCCCACCAAGGTCTGGCTCTTGACTCTATAAAAAAAGAGTGTAAGAAGACTACCCCTGTACTTTTTGAGGCTAGTTACGTAACGCTTGTGATTTCATGGGAAAAGTCTTAGACCTTAAAGTTTCCAATTTGTATTCTTATCGCGCCCGATACTTTAAGTACCAAAAAATCTGCTGTTCCACACCAAATGTAATACTAAATTAACAAAACTAAATGGAATTTAATTCTTTTTTGGGCTAACACTGTTGGTTCAATAAAAAAAGGGTTTCATATTGAAGAGTACTTTAACTCCGGAAGTATTCGGGAGTGGTTCTAATACACCCTGTACTTACAAAAAACTTATGTATCACGCTCGACACGTTGATATTCAATGTATCCTATTTATTAAATATTGGAATAGTCTTAGCAAATGGAAAAAAATATTGCTTATTTATAAATACTATTTGTACACCTATATTATTTTTAATGTATTTTGAAATAATGCTAAGCCAGAATACGTTGGCCTTTTCGCTGGCCTTCAGGTGCATAATCTAATCTTACATAGTGTAAAAATCACATTCCATAATAATTATATCTGTTCTCTTTTGGCTTCCAAGTGCATACCTAATGTCTATCCTTACCTAGGTACTGCTGAGAGCCAAAAAAGAATCTGATCCTGTTTTTACTGACCGACCACTTCTGCAGAGGACTTTATTCACGTAACGGAGTGAGGTATGACCTCTACCAAATGAGTTCATAGTTTTAAGAAAAAACCCATGGAAAAAGCTACATCTAAGGCCTTTGACCGTCCGTTAGTTTAACGTCACTGGGGTCAGCCCAAACTTATAACAACACTTCGTAGAAATCAACAAAGCTGATATCAAACCACATCCAGTTTCAATTGACCAAGAGGAACTACTGCTGGCATCTCGTTTTGTCTAGCTTTCATTGCTATTTTCTATCTCATCGATGCGGTTTGTCATTGGAATTACCCGGGTGTACCTACTACAAAAATAAAAATTATTTTTTTAGTATTACACCTGGGTAATTTAGTATATTTATTAAACAAAATAAGAACTATTTTCTGACCATGACAAATTATATTATTATGCAGTTAAAATATCTCAAAACCTAATTAAATTTAATCAAACCACAATATTGTCAATTTTGTGGTAGCAGGGATTACCTAAGGCCAATGGAAAAAATTGCGATTATTGGTTCGCGACCTTTTACGTGAAGTACTATAAAATAAATGTGTCACCACTAGCGCAACCAAGGAGGGGGAGGTAGGAGGCTCAAGCCCTCCTAAAAGCTAGGGGCTACCGAAGGGTGGGCAAAGATTTATCAGACTAAATTCGAACAGCCCCTCCCAAACTGAAATCCTGGATCCGCCACCGAGTGGCTCATTCCAGTTTTCCCCTGCGTGGAGGATTTCTGGATTTTTTGCACAACAATCCCTTTAGCGATCCCTGCGACTGCCAGCAGGGGAAATGTGGCATTCTACTTCAGGGGTTTGAAGACCACAAAAAACCACAGGAATAGGAAATCACTGTGGAGAAGTTTCAGTTTGCATTCTTATATTTACTTTTTAATTTAGAATATTTTTATTGTTATTTGTTTTTACCTTTGTACAAAAATTTACATAATATATAGGTAAGTTCCCTATAAGTTTTTATAGTTTATAATAAACTAATATGGTGGCTGACGTCATAATATTAATATGCATAAAATGACATGGCCAATTTTATTTCTACGTTTAAATTAGCATAATAATAAATCTGCAGCTTTTAACGCCTATTATAATACTCGTATCTGTATGAGAAGCAGAGATGTGCATTTTTTGACATACAAGGTGTTAATACTCACTCGCAGAAACTTACCCATCAATTTTGAATAACTTTTTGTATACTTTAGAGCCAATAATGTAAGTTCCAAATAAACAACTTCTCTAAGCATTCAGTTTCAGTGATGGGTTATGTTAGTTTCTGTTCCTCCCCCTGGGTCGTGTCACTGGAACGAACGGGAAGTGATTTTGAAATCTTATCATGCTCAGTGGGACTAACAGGAACAAAAAGTTAAGCCGCGAAATTTCGGCAGTGACTTTTGTTACACCTTGTAATGTATACTTAAATCCGGAAAAACCACAAACGCTGACATTCTGCATTTTTATGGTTAATTTTTCCAATGGAAAGATTTCTTGATGAGTGATAAATTGATAACCTTGAACCCACAACAGAATCGCCACCATTAACGCCTGAAAAAAAAATTATATTAATTATGAACTTTTTTTAGAAGTAGTCACTGCTCATTAGTTTGTGATATAACTTTTAGTTTGGCAACACGTTTGCATGGTCTCTTGTTTGGCAGACAAATATTTTCCATTGTCTAAAGTAAATAATGTCAAACTTAACGGTCTTTCTTATGACGCCTTCTCAAACGTCTCTCAAGAGTTGAGAGACGTATAAGCAAATGATTAAGAAAATTCTTCCCTACGAAACCATCTCAACGTTGAGAAGCGACTAAGTCAAAACTAAGCAATACGGCGACCTAAGAGCGTTAGATGTTTGAATGTTTGTATTCCAATTTGGATGAAACTTGGAATAGGTGCCTATGAATTTCGTAACCTGGATTAACGCATAGGCTAGTTTTTATTCCGGAAAATCAACAGGTACAAACAAGACTCCGCGAAGTCGCGGGTGGAAGCTAGTCTTTTATGTAAGTATTTTACTAGCGTCATTGCTCATTGCTTCTATAATAAGTACTCAACCATTTTGCCCGTAGTTGCTAATGATATCAGCCATGTCTACACGAGGATTATCCGTATCTCGCGTCTACGTACACTGTCTAGTTTGCGCAACATTTTTGCAGATCTAAAAGAAATGTCAATAAGGATCATACTTATTTGTCTGTCGAAATGACGGACAGAGGCCATATTTTATAGGTAGAGAAGAAGAAGAAGATAATTAGCTGAATTAAAATCTAGCTCTGTCACTGTTTGACATAAGTTATGACATACTTAATTATATGTTAGTAATAAGAAACAAAAAGCAAAAAAGCAAAAGATTTCGATGCAATGGACATACTTAACTTTAATTTTCTGTTTTCGAGCCCTGTCAAGCAAAAAAGTTTTAAAAATTGTGACTTTTTTGCTGATACCTATATAATAGTATCGATATTATATTTACCAACAAAATCGACTGCGCAAGTCGCAGTAGAACGCATCAAAGGGCAGAAATAACGAAGTCTAACATAGCTCGAGTTAATTAAGCTTGTCCAGATAATGACGTCGTCATGGCCGAAATCAGTTAGGACACCATCATCATACGATAATAAGACCTACGCTGCGCTGCCGTGTCGCCGCCATTGCGATATTCAAAGTGAGTTTTGCAGTTTTTGTATGAAAAAACTAAGGAATACAAAAAACTACAACCGCTATGTAATTTATTTATCTAATTTCTATCCCAAAAATTTACCATTTTCAACTATTTTCGAGACATACCATGCCGAAAACTTGAGATAAAAGTGTTTTTCTTTTAAGTAGGATAAGGAATTATACTGAACTGTGGTTAGTTAGTACTAGTATTATAATCTGTGGTTAGGTTAATTCATAACGTTAATCTGCGGTTGCGGTTTGGGGACTACCTATGATATGTAATCTAATCATTGTTGTCAAATGCTTGTCGCAGAGCAGTCGCAAAATACGTATTTTGAGATCGATTATCCTGTAGGTATTTGTCTCTTTTCCGCTTAAAGTAAAAGAGTTTTAAAAGACGGTGCGGTGTCGCACGCACGTGGTTAGTCCCCCAAGGTTTTTACACGCCGAAGATACTCATAAAGTGCTACTTTATTTGTAAAAAATCACAATGATTCAAGTGGTCACTCGCGCCGGTCCTCAGAATACTTTCTGAACTTCCAGTGAAATTGAGTGAAAAAATTGGTGTTATTTTGGAACTTTTTTGACTTGTAAGTACTTACTTATATTTACAAATTTTATTATTTTTTAACAAAAAAATAATTTAAAAGTTGAGTGGGGTTTGAACCCCATATGCCCCGCATGCTAATAAAGAAATCGATACTCAAGCATACATTTGAATAGAGATTTTCATATAAAAATTTATGCTTGAGTCTGGATCAGTGCTTAAGCAGTAAGTCAGCATACGGGTCGAAACGGATTTAGGGCCGAGGATTGCTTTCAGATCCCACGGCTTTGCGATATTATTAAAAATCTTTGGGTATGTTAATTCTTGCTGAATTAATATTTGAAATAAACGACACTACATAACAAATAGTCTTTTAACTTTCTAGAGGCAATAGAGTCTCTACTAAAAACTAATTGTCTTGCAATTTAAATATATGTAAAATTGAGTAGGTGCAAATAGGACGTCCTGCATTAATTATATTACTGTTATATTTCGTGAGCTAATATTATTTATGGGTCATTCAAAAAGAAAACAATGCTTGTCATTATGTAAGTAGGGTAAAGGTTCGATTAAAACCAATTCACGTATTAAAAACGTATGTTTATGCATAAAATATAATAAAAATCCAAAATTTGCTATTTATTATTATTGAATTTTTTATTTATACTCGTATTTCGAGTTTGGGTGTAATAATAAAAATCTATGCAGGTATCAGCAAACTACATAGTCTCTTCTCATATTATTTATTTAATCATTTAAATAGGTACATAACTTATAAGTACCCAATTTTTATAATTATTTAATACGTTTTTGCTAACAAGGATTAAAACGCCAAAAGTTGATAACAAATATCTCCCTTTTGACCGAGTTATTACACAGTGCTAATATGCACTCATGGATTTGCGTCACAGCCGAAATAAATAAAAAACTAAAAAACCATTATGTTCAGTTCAATCGGGTTTGTGGAATATATTAAATGCAATAGAAGCTGTAAAAAAGTTTAGAAGCTTTTTTTGATTTGAGTATCACGACCTCACGAAGACATCACGCTGTAAGATAAAGAAAGTGGTGTTTATGTTTGTATTTTGAATTTAGACAAGTTGAAACACAAAACCAGGTCTCCAAAAAAGACAAGGTTTTGAATCTGAGTATACTGATTTAACTGCTCAAGCACTGATTTCGACTTCGACTCAAGAATAGATTTTTATATGAAAATCTCTGCTTTATCTTTGCTTGACTTGATTTCTTTATCAGCATACGAGTCTTAGTCTTACTCAGACTTAATTACTCAGAGTCATGTGACTATCATCCGAGTGATTTTTTTGTTTTTTTTACAATGTTCACTTGCATAAGTAGAGATTCTGGAGTACAAGACCGTATTATGTCGCGTCGTCTATAGATAGCGGCCCCACGCCAAAGAAGAACGTGATTTTTTATTTGTAGATGTTCAATATAAACAAAGGCTTACTGGGTTCACACACATCTGATTATTAATTTAACTCAAACAGCATAAGTACATCTATGCCATTCTAAAATAAATATTTGTTCAAGCATAATCTACCTAAAGCATTTGCAAATTCCATGTTTTATGAGATTTAAAAACCAAATTGTATGGAGACTTTGAACCCGGCAAGTGCTGAATTTGCCGAATAAATTGACAGAATGTTAGGCGAGTAAATAAGCTCGTATGAGTTAGCCAACTCTGATGATGGAGTTTTTAGGCCGCCTTTAGGCCTCCGTCGTGCTTTATTGACTGCTGGAGCCGAGACCGACAGTTCATGCCCTTCGCAGTACGGAAGCGCTTGATGTAAATACCACTCGATCTTGTTACATCCTGCATATGTAAAAGTTTCGGGAAAGTACCATATACGTTGGTTAAGTTCATATTTTTGGTGTCAAATAAAGCCACGTGTTCACTAAGAGACTATATACGTTGTGGGATGTCTCGCGATCCGAAGATGTTGTTTATGCGATTGGCGACGTCGCGCGACGTCGTCCGCAACGTAGATTTCATGTCAGGCGACAATGTCGCGGAATAAATGTCGCCTAATGAAAACGGGGCATAATGCTCGCCTTGTTTTGCCGATTTCATGGGGTGCTGGTACAATAACAGCTTTAGAATAAGATTTCGATTTTAGAATAAGAGAACTGATAAAGTCTGCTTCTCTGTAACTTTTTCTCACTAACGGAAAAATTCATAGTATGTAAAGTTTTGTCTAATTATCCTTTCAAAGCCTAATTAATAGTAATTGCTATAAAAATACGTGGGAAAATTTAATAATAAAGTTGTGATGTGTATGCGATGCGTCGGGTAAACCTGGGTCACGACTCTAATGAGGGTTCAATAATTACAAGATATTAAGTATTTCAACAATCTTGATAAACTGGATATGAAAGCATTTTAAATACAATTAATTAATAATGCCAAGTTACTATTAGTACTGTCAGCGCATGGGAGTGCGATTTTTTATTTAAAAAATGGTTTGATATATTTTTTTGTACAAAACATTACAATGTTCATGATAATAATGTCAATAAAAACTTTTGCATCATGTAGATTGATCAATATTTTAAAATTATTGAATTTAAAAATAATCTAAGTTGTGAATATTGGCTAGAACATTAACACAATGTTTAATTATAATTTTACATGGTTATAATTATGGATTGTAATTTGCAAGTCAAGTTAACTACGCCTACTTCTCAATTCTTTTTTCATTGACTGTACCTTGTGATTTCCTATTGTTTTGTCATTTCGGTACAGTCGCAGTCAAGTGCCCGTGTTGATAACACGTTTGTTCATTACAGTACCGGCAAGATGAACTCAGCGATAGGGTTGAAAAACCCGGATTGGGACCTAAGCAAGAGCAAATGTAAGTATTTTATTATAATAGAATTTTAATATTTTTATTCAGCCCCCCGATGATATTCTTCATTACTGAAGGTCGTACGTGCTCGTCCTGTAACTATTTAGCAAAATTACAAGCAAAGTCCTAACTAATATTATAAATCCGAAAGTACCTCTGTCTGTCCATCGCGCTTTTACGCGGAAACTGCTGAACCGATTTAAATAAAATTCGGTACACAGATAGTCTAGAGCCTGATAAAGGACATAAGCTAATTTTTAATGCGAAAAAAATTTTGTAAGTGGTTGAAAGGGGAGGGATGAAAAGTTATATGGAAGTATCGTCATTTTAAAACTAGAAGCTTGAAACTTTAGGCTGTTTACACAAGTTTTACCCTATGCTACCTACTACAAATTATTAGATGTGAAATTATTCTGACGGACGATGATCCAATGGTGCTTATAACGGGTGTTCTTACGGGGCTTTCTCAAACAAATGTAACTATCGACAAGTACCTACCAATTAGTTATTTGCGGTCACAGTTACAGTCAATAGTGGCCATCATCGAAAACTTGTACAAACCCAGTGACGCTTTCATACTTTACTGTGCAACGACACGTCACGATATTACCGTCACAGCAGTACGGGGAAGCAAAATGTTTAGGATTGTGTGGTGACACTTTTGAAGCTGCATCGACATGCATGCCTTGGGTGTTTCTGGGGATGGGCGCAGTACAATGCACCAGTGGACTAAGCAAGCCTAGCCACGAAAGCTTCATTTTTGATTGATACTCTAACATGTTGATATGGTGTCAGCCACTGCAAACGCCCAATGTTGTGGCCAGAGTCGCTACCGGCTATGGGAAATTAAACCCATGCTTCGATGACGTAGGCATTCCAGTTCAAAAAGTTTTATGACGCACTATGAATACATGTTATAATGTTTCATCTCAGCCAACATCAAACAGTGACCAAATAAACAATTCGCCTAAAATGGTGACTCATGGGTTTACTCACGACATTAATTTATACAATAGACATTGCATTGGTGGTTTGAAAATGAAACGGTATAACTGTGCTCAGAAGAAGACGCGAGCACGGCTTGATCAACGATCACATTGACGGGTTAAAACGCTTGGACGAATCGCCAATCTGCTGGCCATATTCTTATTCTTCTTTCAAACCTATATGGCCTGTGTCCGTCATTTCGACAGACAATTTTGCCAATGTCAAGTGGTGAATTTTAAATAATATAAGTCAAATCAAGTCTCGTCAAGTCAGCTGTCGTTTGTTTTAAAGAGAAAATGGTGGATTTCTTCTTCTTCTCTTCATTAATGGCCTGTGTCCGTCATTTCGACAGACAATTTTGCCAATGTCAAGTGTTAAAATTGTAATAAAAGTCAAGTCAAGTCATTTGTCAAGTCGGCTGTCGTTTGTTTTGAAAAGAAAATGGTGGATTTTCTCTTCAAAACCTGAAACGACTTTTCACATTCAGAGAAACCACTTTACACACATTTATTCCAATGGCTCACACTTTATGTTACGACCTAAGTATTATTGGTTAAAATTCCACCAAAATTAAACAACAATACTCAATAACACAAGAAAAACTATTAAAATAAAAGTGCTATGTGTCGTTTCAAAAAATGTCAAAACTCCCTACCCTCCATCCCGTTTGTGACACTAGAGTTAACAGACACTGGCAGAAGTGTGACAACAAGTTACAAACGCCATAAAACCAAGAAGTTGAAGTTGAATCGCCAATCTGCAAATGGACGACAAACATTCCAAAAGTTAAAACATGACATTTCAAAAGATGCGCATTTTCAGAAGTCGCCAAGGACCGGCGTTTTTCGTAAAATGATGGTTCTTCTATATTGTAGTTCAATGGATTTAGCTAAATAAATAATGACGCATGAGAAAAGGCATTTTATAAGCCAAGTAGATCCGATATACAGGTTGTCACAAGACCCTTGAAAACTTCGAGGGGTTAAAGTAGTCATCAATATGAAATATTATTACGAATATGTGTAGTTAACTATTTTAATTACACCTAACGAGTTGCTTAGCTAGTGTTACATAAGGTCTTAAATAAAAGAAATAAAAGTATAGATAAAAAATCGGATGAGCGCATTTTGAGACCAGTTGCGAAAGTAATACATACTACTTAGTAGTTACCTATTATATTTATTGTATGTACTGTTTTTTTTGTGCTTTTTATTATCTTACATAGTTCATATTTAATCATATTAGTTTCTTTATATTATGACTCAAAATAAACATATTCTATTCTATTCTATTCTATATTAATCATTTGCATAGTGGGCTCGATGGGAATATAAATTCCCAACGAGCCCACTATGCAAATGAGTGGGTTCGTTGGGACTTTTATCTCTGGCCCACCAGTGGGCTCGATGGGAAAAAAAATGTCTACATTGGTTCGCTTGCTTGGGAAAGTGTACAATGATTTTATAATTAAAAATTATTGTAACGTTGACAACAACAATTAAATCAAAATAAAGTGATTCTCTGAAATTAAAAAAACATCCTTACGTAATTTTACTTCTTTCTCAGATATAAATACCTAACCCATCATTACCTTTAAGGTTTACTCATCCCAATAAAAAGTCAAGGGTATTTCCGAACTTACAGCCAAGGTTTTTTTTAAAAGAGATGCACTCAACTTGACGGTTAACAACTCAATAATACAAAGTTATCTCTACGTGAATATCGAACACAATTCATTTACCTAGAAACTCCTAGAAGGTAATATTTTACGCTAAAATATGGGGCTTCTGCACCTACAAACGTTTTGTGTACCTTGTTTTTTTTTAATAATTATAATGTACAGAGGGAAAACTGACCCAAAAGTTATTTACCTTGGGAGTTAAACTCAAATCTATAGTATACTCATCCCTTTGATGAAATCAACATCTGATTCTAAAGACTTCAGTTGGAAGAACTGGTTTGAAAAATTCTTCCCTTCAGTTTTGAACGTGTTTAGTATGGGCACTGAGATAAATAAGTCTTGAAAAGGATTAACAGTATGATTAATATGATTATGTGACAGGACCTATTCACTTACTGCACAGATATTAGCATAACCACAGATCATAATAATACTATGCACAGCTATACATTTAAGTAAAATGATAGGTAGGTTTTTACTTAAATACAAAATACATAATACCTACAAAATTGGCGTACCTAGTAATTTATGATAATTTATCAATTGGTTGATTATTATTCGCTATTTAAGCATTTTTTGTGAATTTTAAGATACTAATTTGATAGTCTGTTAGTTTGGAAAATTGTGCGTGGTACGATAATCTTTGTTATTACCTATGACTCTACACATTGCGAAAATACTTACCTACTTAAGTATTTCAACTTTTAGGAGATAAATTGATGGAACAGTTAAGTGGTTTACCTGATGTTAAGCGGGTAAGATGCCTTACCTTCCAAATAATAACTCTAGCCTCTCTCGAAATAGCGAATTTTATCATAACCTAAAAATTAGATATAATATATCCTCTAAATTTTTTCAGATGCTGAAATAGACGACCTTCCTCTCATGTCCTCACTTGGGCCAGTACTGACAATCCTTGCTGTATACTTGGTCTTCGTACTGAAGGTAATGTACCTGTATCTACTCATGAATCTACTTTTCTGTTTCTTGTCCATTCGATATCATAAAAAGGTACTTTTTTTTTCAACTTCGTCTTCAACTCAGTATTATGGGAAATAGATTGTTAATATAATACTTCATACTTTGTTTTTGTAAAATACATACTTACAATACATAGTAACACCCAGATATAGAACAAACATCTATGCTTATAATTAGCTTTTATAAAATGCTAGAAAACCAGCTGCAATTAACAAGCTGTTAAGAAAACTGGGAATATATGAAATAGACGTCTTAGTTTTTTTCGAGGTTACACTATTCCGTAAATAAATTTGTTCATATTGAACAAACGAATTTTTTTGGAATAACTTTTTATTATTTTCAAGGTGGGGCCTTCTTTCATGCGGAAACGAGAAGCCTACAAGCTGAGCTCCATCATGTTCGTGTACAATGCTGTGCAAGTTGCAATATCCGCGTACCTTGTTTTTAGAGTGAGTATACTGCAAGCAGTGTAAGCTTAATAGGGTTATTCCCATCGAGCCCCCACCAGCTGGCCAACAAACTTTTCAAAATTAAAAAAAAAAATCTGGAAAAAAAATCCCAACGAGCCCACTACGCAAATCAGTGAGCTCGATGGGATTTTTATTTCCTATCTGGCACATCAGTGAACTCGATGGAAAAAAAAGATCTAAATTGGTTCGCTTGCTTGGGGTTAAATTATATGAGCAAAATACTAAGTAGGTACCTACACCGTGGCACAGATCATATAATAACTATAGATGGGAATAAAACCTGCACGTCACTTAGACCAAAAGCATGATATATACTACCCACTCACATTCTGTCAAATTATTTTGGTATTCAAATTATTATTTTCTTAGTTGTCTAGTAGAGTCTATATAGATCCATACTCTGGTAGTACCTATTCATTCACGGTGCATATGAAATGGGTTAGTATAGTCACAGATCATATTAATACTATACGTATAATTATTGCAATAATTGTGGAGATTATATAAACTGAAAATGTATAAACTGAAACAAAGTAGTCTTTTAGGGTTCGGTGTTTGCCCGTGGAAGCATTATATACGGATATGAAAAACATCGACGAATAGAAACAATAGTACTGTTAACCTCAAAATATGAATGTTTTAAAAAATCTTCTGCGTGCTTCCGCTAACTAAAATGATTAAAATATTTTTAGTATTTTAATTAATTGATTTTTTAGGTACATTGTGAACATAATTATGTAAGTAAAAAATTAATTATAACTTGTACAAGTTATTCATTTATAAATGAAGTTCAGTTTTGATAATAATTTACAGAAAATAATTACGTTGTGACCTTGGACGAATGTAGTGACAATGTATATTTATGTAATACTAGCTGTGCCCGCGACTTCGTCCGCGTGAAATAGTGTCTTTGGGTAGCATTTTAAATTATTGAGAATAATCATTTACAAATAAGACACATAAGTATACCTAAATACGACATTTAATGGCTACTTAAGCCGTTACCATGGTGTAGATTTGCAGTCGCCGTAATAAGACCCCCCCACCCCTCACACGGCATTTTACAATTTTTGTAAAATTTTAAATGTCATATTTATTTAAATCGAACCAACAGCTTAAGAAATAAGTTTCAAGCTTCTTGCTCTAAAAATGACGAGACTTCCATACAACTTTCACCCCCTCCCTTTCAACCCTTTACAACCCTTTTTTCGCATTAAAAAGTAGCTTATGTCCTTTCTCAGGCTCGAAACTATCTGTGTACCAAATTTCATTGAAATGGGTTCAGTAGTTTTGGCGTGAAAGCGAGACAGACAGACAGACAGAGTTACTTTCGCATTTATAATACCTATTAGTATGGATTCGTAATATTAAAACAATATTTCAGTAGACAACTTTCCTCAGTGACATCACTTTTCGGACTAGATAAAAATTTGACATTTCTTAAAATTTGACGTTCGTTTCACGCCCATCAGCATTGAAACCCTGTTCAAAATTATTCTGGTTGACCACTGGTTGACCTCACTCATAATTTTTTTTTTCCAGTTTTGCTCGGATCTGATGGTTATGGGGCTAGTCCCAGAAAAATGTTACATGTACGAAGATAAATCAAGATCTAAGGTATATATTGTTCATAACCAGTGTTTTTATTAGGCCCTCATATTAAAGATTTTGAATTAGCATCAGTAACAGACCGAAGAACTACGGCTTATACCTAATAGTCTTTGAGTTTGTCGCTGTGGCAAATTTTTAAGGATCTTACAATAAAATTTGTAGAGCACCTACCTAACACTTTCCTGTAGGGCTACTTTTTACCACCTCTGTCGTTCTTTCAGATCCTTATCGGCACATATCTGTACTTCACGGCAAAACTAACAGAACTCCTCGACACAATATTCTTCGTGGTCAGAAAGAAGGACAGCCAGATCACGTTCCTTCATCTCTACCATCACACAGTGATGGTGATCGGCACCTGGGCCTTGCTGAAGTACTCGCCCACCCATATCATTATCTTTACTGGGTTTCTGAACTCCTTGGTCCATGTGTTTATGTACACGTACTATGGACTATCAGCACTAGGACCTCATGTTGCCAAGTATTTGACTTGGAAGAAATATATGACTACCTTTCAATTGGTGAGTAAACTAGGCCTATTTATATTATGCCAGTTTCTTGTGCATACAAAAGCAATAAATGAAGCTTAATAATTGACCTCCAAGAATTGTAAGCAACTGTTTACACGCAGATATCAGTAGTAGTAGAGCTCTTTGTGAGAGCTCGTCCGGGGAAGTACTACCACCGTACCTATTTCTGCCGCCAAGCAGCGATGCTCGCATTGCTGTGTTCCGGTTTGAAGGGTAAGGGCGCCGGTGTAATTACAGGCACATGAGACTTCAACATCTTTACGTCTCAGAGTGATGGACGCAGTGCATTGACTTACAGGGCACGTCCTCATTGGACTTGCTCTGTGAGGTAATGCATTGTTATAGGCAGAAGTTATCACTTACCATCAGGTGAGCTATCAGCTTGTTCCATTACTTTTATCATAAAAAATAAATAAAATAAAAAGATATAAAAAATATAATACAAGAATTGTTTCGATGTGCTAAACAAAACTTGTCTAACAGACCAATAACGGGACGTGTCGTTTAGACCATGCAAGTCATTTGCTTCAGTTTAATTGTATACAACAGTCATTTATTGCATATATCTCAATTTAATTGTATATTGGCAAACTTGTATCATGTAAATGGCTCTTAGTCGAGAGCAAAAACTCCGATATAAAAACTTTAGTATCTTGTAGACCATGTACACTTGTTTAATGAAATTATAAGTCCTTTTTTTGTTACTTTTTCACGCAAAAACGATTGATCCGATTTGGATGAAACTTAGCATATTATATATTGTCCGTGACCTGGATTAACACATAGTAACTACTTTTTATTCCGGAAAATCAATGGGATCCAACGGGATGGGAATTCTCGGGCGGAAGCTAGTAAATAATAAAACCTTGCGCAATAGGTAGGTATTCAAGGTATAGCTATGTTGCTCACGCTTTCTACTTCTCTTTTCAGATCCAATTCGTCTCCATCCTCATCCAGTACGTGACAACAGTCAACGTGTCAGAGTGTCCGCCTTGCCGAGCCTTGTCTGTCTTCATCTTCTGCAATACCTCGTTTATTCTAATCCTGTTCCTCAACTTCTACAGACAAAGTTATATGAAGAAGAAATGTAAAAGTTTCAGTACAACCAGTCACATACCAGCGGTTAAGTTAGAATAGCCTAATAATTTCCTTCTTTCGCAGAAGACAAATCAAACTTCAACCCCTTTTTAGTCTCAAAAAAGAAAGTTTTTAAACGAGCTCTTTCTTCATATTCTGCTATCGTTTTAGATGCTCTGTCATTGTCATTTGTGCGACAGGGAAAAAAGATGACAAAACATTTAGCAGCCACTAGCGTAGCGAAGATCAATATGAATAAAGCCGTTAGTCTGTAAGGCTAATCCAAATTTAATTTAAATCCAAATTATATCACCACTTTCTATCAAATACAGATCTCTCAAAAAAATTGAGTAATATATTATGTATATAATTTTAAGTATAATATAGTAGGTATATATGTATTCTAGTCTATTATGTATTGTTTTTAGGTTAGGTATGTATGTGTGTGTATTAGGTAGTATATTTTATCCAGCTTATATAGTATGTTTTGTAGGTTAAGGCGTTGTTTTTTGAACAAACATTTGAACATTTGTGTGCGGCAAATATAGATGTTTGTTCTGTGTTTGGGTGTTGCTATGTATTATAAGTATGTATTTACAAAAAAAAGTTGTATATATTATGTATTCTATCAGCCATCTAGTTCTTACAAGCTTTGCTTAGTGTGGGACTAGAAGGTGTAGTGTTAAATGTCCGTGAATATTTATTTTATTTATATTTATCTATTTAATAAGTTAGGCTGTGTGGGCATTTAAAGTATGTTTTAATGGGCATGTCAAAGTGTTATATATTCTTACCCTTGTTCGTCATACGGTAGAAAGGATTAACAACTCTATTTATATAGGTATGTGATTGGTTTATTGATCCAGCTGAAACAATACGCAACATAGTGGCTTATTGTATACTAAACGTAATGATGACGAGGACTTGTCTCATTCGATGCATAGATCTGACATAAATCCAGCCAAAATAATATAGATATCATATAGCTGGATTTTTTTTATTCATGAGTGTGGAAGAGAAACTGCACTGGAACAAATTAAACAGGTGTTATACCTAGGACTTGGAGATGTTAGATTTATTTGTGTGATTTTGAAGTGTTTTCTAGCCTGCCTTTATTGCTGGCCGCTGCTCCCAAGATGGGTTTGAACAATTTGAACATGCCTATCGGTTTTTATGGTTGTATTTTATAAGTACTTATGCAATAAATACGTTTTTGATAGTGTTAGCAGTAGTGTAATAGTATACGAAGCAATAATTGTGATTTAAATGGTCGTACTAATTAAGGTACCTACTATTAAGATTAACCGGATTTGATAATTTTGTAAATAGGTTTTTAATTAGGTAATTTATGAAACGTTTTGATGGTTACATCACCAACCACCAATGTTGGATTTGTAATAAAGGATAAAGTTAATAAAGATTATTTTATATAAAAACAGTTCCCTGCGCTTGCAAGCCCTTTCTACTCTACGTAGCAAGCAAGCAAGCTCGTATGAGTTAGTGGCCATCTCGTAACGTAAAAATTTGTATAGAACAGTATAGGGGTTAAAGACATATCATTACGCACCTGATGATAGCGTATGGAATATAATGATAAGGCAGATACCTAGCTGTTTTTACTAGAATAACTGATATAAAAAATCATGGCGAAGCAACTCACCCAAAACTGACTAAGTACTTAATAGAAAAATAACAGAATTACATACAGTTATGTCTATGTGCGTCTTTGCTAACGACACGACACCTACACGATATCGTCGTGGAACTAATTTAATTCATTTACTTGACGCTCGTGTTGGCTCCGATACCGATAGTTTGAGCCTGTGACATTATTAAGTACTCTACCGCCTTCTTCTTCTCTTCAATAATGGCCTGTGTCCGTCATTTCGACAGACAATTTTGCCAATGTCAAGTGTTAAAATTGTAATAAATAAGTCAAGTCAAGTCATTTGTCAAGTCGGCTGTCGTTTGTTTTGATAAGAAAATGGTGGATTTTCTCTTCAAAACCTAACACGAATTTTCACATTCAGAAAAACCACTTTACACACATTTATTCTAATGGCTCACACTTTATGTTACGACCTAAGTATTATTGGTTAAAATTCCACCACAATTAAACAACAATACTCACAATAACACAAGAAAAACTATTAAAATAAAAGTGCTATGTGTCGTTTCAAAAACTGTCAAAACTCGTCTACTCTACCGCTTTATAAAAATAGCCTATGTGTCAATCCAGGCATCCGATCGTGAGCTCTGAACTGCTTCGCTGCCCAGTATAATGTCAAGCGATGTGGCTATAGATACAGATATACCTACGAAAACAAGAAGCTTTTGACGGCAAAAAATGCACTGAAAACTTTACGAACTATGGTCAAGTTTCATCCAAATCGGACCAACAGTTGCAGCGCGATTGAAATACAAACATCCAAATATCCATACATATAAACTTTCGCAATGATAATATTAGAGGAATAGGATTATTATTAAAAAAAAATTGTATTGGTGTTTTGAAAAGAAAACAGATCAACCCTCGCTCAATGATGTAGACAAAAGGTATAGCGATGTAATTAAAGTTATGTATAAATGATATGATTATGTTTATTTATTTTATTTATATATAAATAACAAGGCATTTTATATATGTTTAAAACATTTCAACGCAGAGTCTCGCTTTGGAATTAACTAACATATCTATTATTCACTTCTTTAAAACCATGGTAAGTATACTGTGAAAGTTGGAACAACTTTTTTGGTTTTTAATCGTCAAGTAAAACACCTAAAATAATAGTAAGTCCAGAAAATTCATTATAATCCCACGATTAGTCCCAATCCAGAAACATAGAAAATATTTATTCGATAAAAAAATCTCAGTTACCTCTAGTGGCGCAGATTATAAGGTTGAAAAATTTATAATTACAGGTTAATCAACTATATTATTGTGGTATTATTACCAAATGTCTTTTGGTCGAATACTCAAACGCCATTCAAACGCCACTCAATTTAAGTCACGCTTAAATTATTGCCATCTCTTACAAATGAGCACTGTCAAACAGAGGCAGAGCAATTTTAAGGTGCTGATCTTTTGTCCGTACCGTAGCTCCGTATCGTATCAGCGTCGCGATCAAACAACGCTAGTTTGGACGCCGCCTTACCACCGTAAGGTAACCGAACGGGCGTCCAAACTAGCGTTCTTTGATCGCGACGCTGATACGATACGGAGCTACGGTACGGACAAAAGATCAGATGTGAACCCACCTTTGAGTGGTGCTCAAATTTGAATGACGTTTGAGTATTTCAGGTTTTGTCACGGTAATCGTAAGCGCCACAGTGAAACACGTGCGGTTTCGAACCTTATTACGACGATTTTATGATCGCAATTTGATACCGCACGAGCGGAGGTGCTTATTCTTAGAACAGCGCACCCTATAATTATTTACCAGTCAAAAAATCCTACTGAAATATTAACATTAATGGTAACATTGCTCAAGGGTTATGTCATTACTTAATTATCTTTAAAAGTATATCTTACAATCACAATAAAATTGTAATCATGTATAATCTCTAATAAGAAGAAGAAGGATTTTTTGACAAATCTTTTGAGCATACTTTCATAATAGAACTATTAAAACATAGTAATTTATACTAAGTACCTACTTACTAAAGCATGAAACACCTACATGCGCACCGTTTACGAAGGAAGTAAAATCTATAATTACCTCACCGGTATTGTCACTGAATAATTATTTACATTATATAACAATACCTTTATAATATCTAAATAAAGATTATCCTGTAACCTTACCAACTTTTAAGTAGATTATGAAGTATAGGCGACCAAGAAATTGGTTTACCACTCTAAGGCTGAATATCATTTGCACGTACAAAACATCAAGGGCTATTTTCGCTTGACAGATTAATAACTGCTACGTCAGAATCTGTCATTCCTGTTTATTTTTTCCTTAGCGAATAATTATGTTACTGGGAGATGTCATCAAAAGTGGTAAACCAATTTCTTGGTCGCCTATACCATCGTAATCAGTATAAACGTTTTACTGCTTACGACAACTTTGTTTTTCAAATGAAAGAAATCATTTTGAATCCGTGTACGCAGCTTTATAATACTCAAACTTAATTTTGCTTTCATATAATTATTGAAGAAATGTCGCATGATTTTATCTTTTGTCGCGAGACTACAATGATCTTTGATTACATAAAAGATCGTTACGAGTCATCAACTCAATATTCCTTATCTTCTTTTTCCCATAAATTATGGAACTCTGCGAGCAGTGTGTCATTTTATAAACCACACTGCTCCTAAGGCTCGTCTAGTCCCTTGACAGATGTATCTTAGAGATGCTCTTCTTGTCAGGGTATTAACAATTTTACTGCATCACAACATCATAGAACCATCGAAGTTATCTAATATATTTGATCGAAGCTTATATATTAAGATCTTATTTACAAGAATAATCACATTTACTTCTCAATCAGATTTCTTAGCCACGCCATTACTAATTTTACCATTCTTATGTTTAGCTTCATGTTTATTATCGTTTTCGTGGTTTCCATTCTCTTTCATGTGCTTGTTTCCATTAGCGAGAGCTCTGGCTTTTTTCCTGTCTTCGGGAGTGCCGTACGCGTTATAGTAGAAGTCGTAGAAGAGGTAGTAGAAGAAAATGGAGTTGGGAAGAGTAAAGACGACAGACCAACGAGGGTAGCCGCAGTCGTAGAAGAGAAGTTGCGATGAGTGAAGGAAGGCTATGCAGAACTGGAGCTGTGGAATAAAGAAAAATATTTATTAGTAGCATATTTGGTGGAGATGTATGTATATTGCTACCAACACTAATCTAACTAGCTATATATTAAATAAATATTTATTTAAAAACACTTAAAATATAAAACATAATATACAATGCATATCTACATAAATATAATTGATACATAATTATTTTTTATTCCTCAAGTACTAACTCAAGAAGCGCCTGATGAGTAGTTATTAGCAATCTCAAATGTATTTAAAAAAAACCCTACAGAATGATATTCTAAAGATATTTTTGGGTAAGCTCAGAATTTAATGGGGGTAGTTAGATGTAAGAAGAAAAATTACATACCATTTGCAAAGTGGTGATATACTTCTTCCAGAACAAATATCTCTGGAACCGAGGACCGAAGGCAGCTAACATGTAATACGTGTACATAATAATATGTACAAACGAGTTGATCACTCCGATGAGGGTCCCGTGACCTCCAGGGTAATACTTCGTGGCTCCCCAGGAGATCATAGGCATTACTGTGTGGTGGTACAAGTGGAGGAACGTGATCTGGCGTTCCTTCTTCCTGATGACGAAGAAGACAGTGTCGAGGAGCTCGGACATCTTCGCCAGGAAATAGATGTAGACTCCTCGGGCTACCTGGAATTTCGAAAAGGGATTTATCAAGTTTTATATAGAAGAAAACGCTCAACGAAGAACATATAAATTTGAATTTAAAAACCATTTTATAACTATATTTCCTTGTCTACAAGCTGCATAATAATTAGTAGTTATCTAGTAAAGAAGATTTCCTTCAAAGACATTTTATCCTCACAAAAGATATTACTATAATAATGTTAGATTAGGCTTATTATGGTTTATCCAGTCTATTTTTAAATGTGTTAACTGTTGGAGCACTAATTATTGTCTCTGGCAGCCTATTCCAGGCTTCGACCACACGGTTTGGCAAGGTATGTCTTATAAGGTTGCTTGTACCTGGTAGGCTAACCAGTTTGAGAGAGTGTCCTCTTAGATTTGTGTTCTCGTATTACACATGAGAATAACGTCACCACCGTATCAAGTTAAAGGCTCGAGCAGACCGAATGCGTATACGTAGACGTAAGCGTGGAAGTGCACGTACCACTGAGTTGTAATGTATGAAACTGTATGAGACAGGACACGCTGCTTGCGTAATGTAGACGTGCACGTCATTACCCAAGCAGTGTGTCCTGTCTCATACAGTTTCATACATTACAACTCAGTGGTACGTGCACGTCTACGCTTACGTCTACGTATACGCATCCGGTCTGCTCTTGACAAATTCCCATGGAATTTTTATTATTTCCACGTGATTTGTCGTCTTTATCTTAGTTTATTTTGGCATCAACAGAGAGTTTTTCTGCATCGCCATTGTAAGCACTATTGTATAAACTGCCTCACTTTGCTAATCTAGGCAACCTAGATTAGCTACCTATCGACTACCTATTGCATCGGCAACAAACGAGGATGTGCTAATTCAAATTACCGTAGATATTATAGTATTGTTTATAGATTGTTATTCTATTCATGTCCGTATTTAGATTACCTGCTATCACAAATTATTTAGATTCTAGGTTATTATTATTATTTCCACTAGAAATTACAAAGGATAAAAATTGTTCAGAAACTCTAGATGTGTACCTATCAAAGCTTGACCAGCCGTCAAAGCTAATGTTATGGCATATGCAGATAATCTAGAAGAAAAATAAAGATAAATTACTCAAATACTTACTCGCATAGCCTCTGGTGAATTTGAGGGATCCACTGGCTGGCACTTCCAACTGTAAGTCCTCAGCCAACCAGCTTCGAGGCCCTGGAATTGATGACAAACCATCATTATTACATGTATCTACCTACAATTACGGGTATCATCATCATCATCATCTCAGCCCGGTATCACCCACTGCTGGGTATAGGCCTCCTTCATGTTATGCCAGCCTCCTCTGTCTTGTGCGTGCCGCAACCAGGTGTTTCCTGCTACCTTTACGATGTCGTCGACCCATCGCGCTTTCGGACGACCCAGATTCCTTCGGCCTGATTCGAGGCCTGATATTACGGGTATCAGCAGTAACGAAAACGAATAATCGGTCAAAAACTTGTGAAAGGACCACACATTACCGGGTGTTCGCACACTGGCTGAACCCGACACTGACACATTGGTATCGGGGTATCTGAAAGTAAAGCACCGACTTAAATGCGATTTTTTTTGTAAGAAAGATTTTGTAAGACAGATAAAGTACATCTGTAATAGTTCTTAGATATACTCGTATTTGGTGAAACTTGGTGGAGCCGTTTCCAAGTTATGAATATATTTCTACGTGAGCTCTGAATACCAGTTTTTAGGACTCTCAGGTATAATTGCCGTTTGAAACCTTTAGTTTATCCCAAAGAATTGAGACCTGCAGATGAAGTCTAATACTCCTATAAAACTTGTTTATTGATGAATCGATTTAATCATACCTCATTGAACAGCCAGACGCTCACGACCACTTGTATAAAATTGTATACTATCATCGTCTTCTGCAACTGGAAGGGCTTCTTGTCGGCCATATACCGAGGTCCCCATTTCAATGTGAAGAACAGGTACAGGACCAGAATGGTGACTCCAGGAATTGGACTTGTGATAAGGAACCAGTCATTGGTTCTTTTATCTGGAAACGGAGAAAAAAAATAAGAGACCTTCTTAAAGGTAATATCATCATCAGGGCCTCTGAGCGTTCTTTCCTGTGGTTAAGTTTTTTAACATTAAACTTGATCTATTCTTGGGTATATAAATATCTAGGTTGCTATAGAATCATCAGTTCCTTACTGCGTTTCATAATAAAGCCATAGGTATGGATTTGAATGGAAAAGTTATCCAGCTATCTTATCGCATCTTGCATAGCGCTTCGTACAACTTTATGTTTGACGTGGAAGACAAAACTGTGTGGTGCGGGGACAAAAATGGCATGATTTCCTTGGCAATTTACATAATCTGTACTTCAAGTTCAAATAGCAATAACAACCTAGATATAAACAAAAGAAACGATACAGAGGTCGTTTAATTATCCTGTATTTATTCTTGAGTGGTGGAAATAATGATAATTGTTTAAATAATAATGCCCCTACTCTAGGTCACACCTTGAAAAGTGTTGCTGTATTCACTGTCACCGACACAAAACCTACACGATATTGTTCAAGAGCTAATTTCATACATCAAGTACTAAGTAGACACTTTGATTACTACAAAAATTGTGTCGGCACCGGCATCGACCACCGACACACTTTTTTAATTCGAGCCACTGACATACCTATCGGTACAGTGTGTGTCGGTATTGGGTCAGTGTGCAAACGCCCTATATAATAGAGCAGAGCATTACAGAAATCTACCCATGACCGCTGGTCAAAATGTACAATGTTACAGTGGTAATTAATGTTGCACGCATAGGTAGGCAATGTAATTGACATCAAACAGTACTTAAGTAAACACTGATTGCAGTGTGTAATGTGCAATTTGAATTTTTAGTCTTAGATTTTACAATTATTCTGTTACGCTGCTGATTTTTGGACCACAAATTCGGTTTAGTCAAATGTATTAATTAAGTTTTTAATAATAACATAATATAAAAAAATATTTTAACATTATAATTATTAGGTATAGTATGCTCTATATCATTTATTTTTATTTTATGAACATTATACTAATTTGTATTATTTTATTCATATTTAATTTATAAACGCGAGGTTTACTTTGTGAAAATTTCTTTCTCTCGAGTTTTAAGGCTCGGTATACCCGCCCCTAGACCCTCAGAGAAAAGGTAGCTCAAACTTCCTCAAAGTAAATTAATAAATTAAATTATATTTTTATTTATAGTACTAAAATCTTATAAATAGGTACTTTAGTATACTACTTACCGGCAAGTTCTATAAATAAACGATTGTAGCCCTTAACTATAGTGTTATTAGACACGACGTCCATGGTGTCTGTCCCACTGTTTATTCTGATGTTAGAAGAGGAACCCCCGCATACTGTGTTAATGTTCTAGGTATTTCTGAAACAAAAAATAATATTTGATATTCATAAAGAGAAGGATTACTTAAAATATTATAACCGAGCATTTGTTCACAGACACATAAAATTTTAATATTATTATTTATAAAAATATACTTTTTTAATTGCCAATATTCAAAAAACAAAATACTTTTTTTGAAAGAATTTATTTACATACCTATTATTGTACAAGTATTTTAGTTCACAAAAAAGATACTTCTAACGTCGTAGCAGTTAAGACTATAATGCGATTATTGTTCAGAAAACTATTTTTATTTCAAAAAGTGTTTTTAAATTAAAAATCAATTAAAATACCATTACTATTCATGCAATCGGTTATTATGTAGGTAGGTACCTAATAAATAATAGTTTGCCAACAAAGAATTACAACAGAATATTTAGCATCTGCAAGAACTCTCCTGTGGTGACCTTTCACCTTCTGCCCCGATACCTACGTCGACTCGGTACTAGTATTAGTATGTAGGGCATTCTAGACTTTAATACTTTGTTATAAGCACTTTTTTTTTTCTTTGACCTACTTTCTAATGCCATTCAAATAGATATTAATCAATATATCTAGGTATCAGTTTTTAGCTCTCTCGCCAAATATTTATTAGCACGCTATTGACAGCTAAAATTTATGTATGCAACTAATTGATAATTTTGATTTATTACTTAATGTTTACTTTCGTTTTCCTTTAATTATAATTCGCAAAAATATTTAAGTATTTATTAATTAAGTACCTACATACTTTTAAACATGTACAATTTGTACATTTAAATAAAATTGATTGAACCGACAATTAGTGGTCATCATAACTAATTATGAAGTCAGGTTATTATAGTCAAAACCAGTTTAAATTCATATTATATCGATACCTATCCAAAATAGATTTAGCTCTATAAAATTAACTCACATCACCTACCCATAACTCAAGCATCAATACGGGAACCACTAACACAAAAAGTGTAACCAAATATGTCATAATATAAATAACATATTCACTATTAATCTAGTTCTATTAATTTCATACTGTCGATTTCTGTCCCGGGAAGGTCCCGAGCGACCGATCGTTACCGATTCGGCTCTGCCACTGAGCCCCCTACCCCGACGATGGGTGAATCAAGAGGGTGAGAGAGATATTGGCAAATAGGGTGTTCTGAAACCAGCTGCAATTTATTCGTTGCCATGATAGAACCTTGCCAAGTTGGATAAAAGTAAATTGGCTTTGTTTCTTGCTTTCATTACTTAATATTACAATTTATCTATGTTCATACCCGTTCGTTCGACTGGATCGCCACTTGTGAGACGAATGGAAAAATGTCCATTCAAATTGTTACTAATTACTATTGTGATGTGATGTTATATGCCCGGGTACCAAAGACGTAAGAGTATAAGTACCTAAATTTAATAAGTAAGTTTTAAAAGTAAAACATTTACGTAATCTAAAACTGAGTTTCTCTTGGTGCTAAATATTATTATAATTTAAAATCAATGTCTTAAAGCAGGTTTTTAAATCAGGGGCATGCCTCGTGATTCATCTAAACTACTTTAATACATTGTATTTTATTTTATTTTCATACACTTTTAATTTCAAGAGAAGTCCAGTATCACTCTCATAGTTTCTCCATTTCCTCAATGACAGATTTTTTCTTATTATTTCTACAGAACTCACCCTATCCTGTATGTTCGGGCGGTAAAAGAGGGTGGTTCAGTGTACTGCATTTTAGTAAATAAGTGAGCAATGCAAAACACCCGCATTTGACGTAGGATTGTAGAAGTGAATATAACAGTCTAGACTAGAATCAATTACCTACCTGACTAGAAAAATTATATACCTACCTATAATCAAAACTATACAAAAAACTAAATACTTAATGAAATTGCCGTAAAATAATATAATATTATTTTCAAAATATTGATCTGGAAATGCTAAAATGAAATATTGCAAGAAAGCTAGTTAGTATTTGCGTCCATCTCGGGGACTCTGTATGGAATATTAATCTATTTCTGAAAAAATTAGGAATACACAAAATCCACATTTGAACTTATTCATGAGAAACAAAAGATCTGGCAAGATTCAAGATCCAGTTGATTAGCATCTTGCGATACTGACTGGCTTCGTATCTTAGTTTCCTCACCAAAGCTAAGGACGAAACCAAACACAACCTAGGTTAGTTAAATTTACTCATGCCGCAGTGAATACACATGAAATTTCGTCAGAATACCTTCGACGATGTAGCCACTTCCTTTCGTTTGTCTATAATTGCAGAAATGTTATAGCAGTATGTATAAATGTTGAAAGTAGTTCCAAATGCAAGTTTCAAAACCATAAAAACTGTGTTTTCAAAAATTTCTTTTACACAAGAAAAAAAATAACGTTTTTGTTTTGCAAAAACAACTTTTTTCTTTGTGTCAAATATTTCGTGGAATAATATAGTTCGCAAATAAGTTTAAATTTTAAAGAAATTGGATTCGCTAAATCAAAAATATTGCAATAATAACACTATCTGTACCATTAGATGTTTGACAAACATTTACGTCATTGATCAATAACATAAAGACATAATTTCTCAAGACTCATTCATTATCAATCGTTAAACTCCTTACAGGTTGCAAAAACCAGTTTTCTTTGACCCCTGTCTCCTGTCGCATTGCGTATATTATCACAACTCCTCCATATACCGCGGGGATCATGCATACTGGTTTGGTACATAAACAGCTGAACGGGTATAGCGAAATAGACTCAACATGTGAAGATTTAGAGGTGTGTTTTGCGTGGGAGAATGTTGTCCAAGTGGTGTCGAAATGACCACGGCTGACTGGGTGTCCCAAATACCGCGCTCCAAAGATTGCCGCTCGGAAATCCCTTACACTCTCACTCTTTGATGATTACTTGTGGTGGAACTCTTTGTGAATAATGTGAAGTGTCATTCAGATAGAGAGCCTAATGTTTATCAATCACACATTGAAATATTACCATTATCGTCCCCAGCCCGACTTTACCCATTGCTGGCCTTCCAAAGTTTCTCTACAGTCTACACCCTATACAAAATATAATCTCCGAAAATATTAGATTTTTTGATTCTAGAATGCAATTTTTGATACTTAGCTAGATTTCTCAGAAAGCTGTTATTAAATGAGTGTTCTTACTAAGCTAATAGTATTGATGTACCAAAAAGTGTGCTTTCACGATGAAGCTATGTACCTGCCTAACCTTTGCTCTATTGTAAAATTATGTTAATTAAGATTATTAATATTTTACTGTTATGTAACAATATTTCGCTATTACAAATTTATTTAACTTAAAAGGGCGATAAATTATTATGTAGGCTGAAATGACTTATGAAATATTTGACAGGCTCTGCCTTCCGTGCTATGGGTTGTGGGTTCAATCCCCACCAAGAACAAAAATTTGTGTGTGGGAAACATAGATGTTTGTTCTGTGTCTGGGTGTTACTATGTACTACAAGTATACCTATTTACAAAAAGTAGTTTTCATAGTACAATAATTGCTTAGTTTGGGACTCGAAAGTCTATGACTATTTATTTATTTATTACCAAGACTTCATGGCTTATAGTAAACTTTAAAGGTAGCAGACCAGTAAATTGCACTATCATCCACAAATATCCGTCGAAAAACAACGCACAACCAATAACATTACCTAAACCTATTCTAGGTTACCTAAAACCGCTAAACATCTGTGGCTATGAAGCGTACCTACGTTTAGTGGTTTAAATAGTTTGTCTGTGTTATTGACCTCCATAGGCTGCAAGCGCACTTGGCGACCAAGCCGCAGCGACCAGCACTGTCGCTTAGTGAATGAAATTATCTATAGAGTGGGTAGCCCCACGTAAATCGCCTGATTGCATCGTGAAAACTTGTGTGATTGTTTTCGCGAGCTAGCAGCTGCAACATGATCGCCAAGTGTGTTTGCAGCCTTAGGTTTTCTGCTCGATGTTCATGGTAAGCTTGGGTATTTGAGGTTGTAATTACTTTGTGGTAGCGAGTTTTTGGAGTCTTCAAACTGCCTGCTCAGTAAAACCCAGTGACCATAAAATCTCTGTAATACGAGAGGTAGGCCTTCACACATCACTTTGACTAGAGTACATACCTACTTACATGCATTTAGCAAGTACTTCTACGGACGTAATTATGTAGGTTAATGGCACAAAGTAGACATGTAATAAATAATTGTCTAAAAAACAAAAACAGATTTCAAGATTTGATGCAATATAAGGTAATTAAGTTTTAAGTAAGATTTTTTAAGTATACAGGGTGTCTCAGAACTAGTATGTTATTCCGAAGATGAGTTGATTTTTGACACTTAAGAGAATAACAAATGTTCTATGACTTTTGAAAATTCAATGATTTTCATTGAAAATATGTGTAAAAGATTGTTCCAAATGTTTTGTGACATGTTGAAATTTTAGGGTTGTTAATTAAGGGTGGCCTGCGTCAGTCACGTTTTATAGCTTCACATAGTGTAAGGAGTGACCGACACCAGCCACACGGTGCAGCGGCGGCGAATCATCCCAGACCACTGGTGGTGATGGTCTGCCTAGTTTTACGTTCAGCCTTAGGATAAGAATTACGACAGCGATTGTAAAATATCAACTCGGCCTGAAGGTCTGGTATTCAAAACTGTTGAAGAGATGTATGGAACTGAAAGACGTTCATCCAAATATTACATTCGTCTATGACCAACCGACCAACCACGCTGTGCACCTAGTTGGACGGTTATCGTCTATTACCAACCGACCAACCACGCTGTCCACCTAGTTGAACGGTTAGTATTTTTAGATAATTGTATAGCACAGTGTTTTACAGTTTTATGATTAGTCAAAATTTTATCTACCTATACTTTTACGAGGTTCAATCTTCATGGCCGGGCTGTGCAACAGAGGGCGTGTTAAGAGGCATCATATTACAAAACAAAATGTTTTCTCCATACTACGCATTTCACAGCCTCAAATAAACAGGTTCGGAGCTCTACCAATCTTGCAATGTAAATTGATCTGTATCTTGCTAGGTTTAAAGTCGGTATTGAGAGGAGAGTAACTTATGACGGACTTCTGGTGATTGACTGAAGACCTAAAAACAAAGACAAAAAACAGATGCAGTAATTTAGTTTGAACCTATAATTTTGAATTAGTGCTAAAATGAGTTGACGTCATACAAATTAGTACTTTTTATCCTCCGTAGTTTAGAATTGTAGGCAACCCTAAAATTTAAGCAGCTTCACTCTCTGATAGAATTTTCAATGCAAAATCATTCGTACTGATTGGATTTAGAAATCAAGTTACTATGAACACATAGACTGCATGGTCACTGCACCTGCAAGTATTGCACAGTTGGCAAATAGCACTTTGCAGTAATGTGTAGGCATTAACAGAGAAATGCATATATACCTATTAACTGTATGCCCTAGATTTGGTAAAACCACCTTCAAACTGCGTGGTAGAGCCAGCTATGAAGTAGATCACTTTTTAAAGATTAAAACATTATTATTCATAGAATTTACTAATGAAGTTGACTGAACTCCGCTTTAGTGTTTTAGCTGCAAGACAAAGGTTAACAAAAAAGGTACGAAATGGCCATAAAATTTTTTTTTCTTGAAAATGTGCAAAATAAACGCATTGTTTTTTAAAAGGGTTCGGAAACAAGCAATAATAATTATTATAATACAAATTATTATTGATTCTTCTACAAGCCAGGATAAGATATTAGATACTGTATGTATAATTTTTAAAAGACTTTATAAAACTACTGGCCCCAATAAATCTACCATTTATTGATTTACGACAATTTACAACTCAGAAGCAAAATATCGAACCGATTGGTTTATTCATCATAAAACTATAAAACGGTGTCAGAAAATTATAAAATGTGAGATTACTTTTATGAATGTTTAGTTGATGAGTATCATCATCATTAGTAAGACAGACTTATAAAGTAATTCAAAATTCTGGCGTACAAAATTGGACTACTGATAGTGATACTATAGGTGTGCTATAATAGGTAGGCTCAGTAGTCGGACTACTAAGACGCAAAAGTCTCATCAGATCCGGTTACGATACTGATACTAGGTTACTTTTTTATGTACAGGTAGCGAGACAAGTCTAACGAAGCGTTGAGGGTACCTATTCGTGGAAGTAACAAGCAATTTCGACTATTAATAAATACCATATGTAAATTGCGTATTAAGACAAACAAAGAACGCATCCTTTACTGGTTTATTATCCTACTTGACCCAGTTGTTACAAAACCAATGAGTTGGGAAGGTTAGGTGAGTTTTCTATGCAAAAATAAACCTCTAATAAGGATCTTAAGCAAATAAACATCTTGTATCTTTTACAGAGCGGCTTTTTGAACCAAAAAAAAGCCGAATCAGGACTTATATATACAAGTGTCTTAAGAAGAATCAGAATTTGTTGTGTTCTTAGTTTTTTTAACTTTTTGCACATCTTTTGGTCGGAAAATTTGTTTTAATCAACTGATAATTTTGGTTGATTATGGAGGGTTGCCTTTGCTTCAGTATTTTGTCATCAAAAGTAAATTCTCGACGCCCTTATTATTATAAACTGGACGCTACTATGGGGCATGTTTCAAACTGAGTAGACCCGTGTTGATAAAATGAGATGATAAGTATTACAGAAGAAACCTTTATGATACCAATCTTTATATGTAGGTTACTCTTACGTAAGCCAAGGGCATAGAAATTTTTGATACTAGTAGGCGGCTACGTAACCAAAATTCAGGTCAGACCACTAATATCTTTCCAATTTGAGATGCAAGCCGGAACACAAGCACTGCTGGGTATTCCGATTATGAACAAAATTCATTCAAGTTGTTTTTTAGAATACTATACCTGGTATTAATTTGATTAAGTATACGAATAATTTGTCTTATATTGGAAACTACTTGTTATTATTTTATAATGAAAAATTTATGGACTATAGTAGGTAAATAGCTGGAATTTCATTAACATTAATATTTAATTTATTTATTTAAGCTATTGTGCAGTAAAATTATAAATTTTCAGTACTTCAGGCGATAGTCTGAATATTACAGACACTCGTTTGATTGAAAAATCAAATTGTATATTCTGGTTTTCTGGCCTATGTCCTGCAGTTATGTGAACTTTCAGGCTAAACCAATGATGATGATAATTCCATATTTCCGATCATTAAACAAGTACCTACGCGTGGCTCTAGTTGTAAACATTTTGTCGACGCGATCTCTAGTTCACGAATCATGATCAAGTTGCAGCACTAACACCTAAATTAACTTCTATTAATGCTAGATAAAGTTCAAAATAGATAAAAGAAAGAGTAAAACTCGCGTGCGACTGCGCCATTGATCGAATTAAACAGAGTATTTTACAGCTAATAAAATGGTTTCTTATAAATTGAAGGCTGCTTTTTTTATTTATTAAGTACTAAATAAAAATAAATAAAAAAGATTATAACTAACGGTAAATAAGTATTAATAAGGTCTTTTCGCGGCCATGTTTTTCAAGTTAAAACTAGGTGGCGCTAGGCAAAAGAAGAAGTTTTAAAAATGCTTCTGCCAATAAAACTCTATAAGAATTCACCTCAAAGACACGCGTCATCTAATCACCCCCCAGCGGGTTCGAGATGAAAATAACCACACCAACTATGCACAAGCTATTTTCAATCCTAAAACTACTCTATAATGATCACTTTATATTGACAAGATATTTAAAAAAAAGATTTCGAGTGACACACAGACCTCCAAAAAGTTTTATGGACGGAACTTGCTAATTTCGTAAAGTGACTGTATATTGCCTCTTTGTTTGGGTAAATAAGGCGTGTCTATTGATTTTAGCTAGTTTAGCACTTGCTAATTTGAAGTCACTGTAATTTATTACACGTTCCACAAACTCTACCATAGAAAGTAACGACTCTATTTTACACAAATCAGTCAAACAAATATAAAAAATACTCAACATTGAACATCCGATAAAGCAATTGAGGTACAAAAACAAAGGACCCATCAGTTAATTATAAAACACCAAAATTTTGAAACTTTCGAAATGTTATTTCATTTGTCGGCAGTAGCTCTGTCTTCCGTGCTGTGGGTCGTGAGTTTGATCCCCACCGAGAACAAACATTTGTCTGACAAACCCCGACATAAAAATAACATCTATTTGTTTTATGTCTGGGTATCATAAGTGTTTCCAAAAAAAATTTATATTTTAGCATTCCGTCAGCAATCTAGTTAGTACAAGTTAAGCTTAGTTTAGGATTAGAGAGCGGTATGTCCAAAAATATTTTATACTACATATTTATTTATACTAATTGGATAAGCCGTATCTACTGTATTTGATTTGATTTATTATTTTATTAAAAAATGTGCTCACATCCTTGTCTAGGTACAATAATTATACCATTCCATTTTCAGAGCGTCAATGCAAAGTCCCTATATAAAATGTCGTTGGAAGGTATCACAAAAGTTTTTCACCAAACTGTTTATTTATGTACTTACATAGCTTCCAGTATGCTTTGCCAAAACCGTTGCACAGATTAAGTTCAACTTTTTTTCTACAAAAAACCTCACAAACTTTTAAATCCTCAAAAAGTTCGATACATGTAGAACCTTTTTTAATTCTATAGGCGAAAGAAAAGTAGGTATTTTATTTTTGTATAGCCTTTTGAGGGCTACCTTTGACGATTATTATAATTCGCAATAAAAATCGTATAAACCTACAGAAGCCCATTGCCGAGTGGCTGAAGAAAACCAGTAAGGTACACACTACACCGGACACTAATGCAATAACCCTCTTTTGGCATTCGAGTAAGGATGTGAAGAAACACTGAAATCGGGTTGTGAAAAGTATAATTAACTTAGTAATTGTATTGCCTCAGGAATCAAGGTTATTATGAATTTAGTAAAGCATGTGTAATGAAACTATTCCCAAAAACTTTGCAGGCATGCGACTTTCATTGCAAAACACGCAAACAGTAAAATCAAAACCAAAGACTAACGTGTCCGTCTGAACTAAGATATCCTATGCTCGGATCAAGATCAAAATTAGGCAGGAAAATGTTAAATTTTTTTTAGATTCTGTAAGTTACTTTATCCTAGTTTATCATAGATATATATAGAGATGTAAAAAAAGTACATACAACTTCTCAATGGAACTATCAGTGTAGGCGTCATAAAAAAATCAACTGTTGTATTTACTTATAAGAAATGCAAATACCTTATTAACAAAAATAATGGGACAATAATTTTTTTTCACGCTGATGGTTTTTAAGTTAAAAAAAACATAATTGACGCGTGGTTTAACCCCCCGAAGGTTTTGGGAATTTTTTAATTTTTTTATACACCTTAGTATAACGTTATTCCACATACATAGTAACACCTATCCAACATCTATGTTTGCCACACAAAAATGTTTGCTCTCAGTGAGGATCGAATGTACGACCCACAGCACGGAAGGCAGAGCTACCGACTGAGCTGTGACGCCTGTGATGTGGTTGATGATGATGATAGTTCAGGCATCAATTTATTATGTACTGAGTGACGTATCGAACGTATCATTACCCAGTGAAAGTTATGTACAATGCTCTACCTACATCCGTACTTACGCTTGAACTTACTGTAGTTACGAGTATCTAGCTGGGAGCTAGCTTATTTAGCTACACAAACGACTTTTATATAAACAGAGTTGTAAACTCTGACATTGAAATAAATTGGGAGGAAAAACCGGGTAGGATATTTATGGTTCTATATATAAACTCTTTTGAAGCTGACAGAGAATCAACGCACAGCCTAAACTATAAGTCCTAGAGGTATGAAATTTGGAGGGTAGTATCCTTATACAGTGTAGGGGTGCACTAAGATAAAGATAAAGATAAAGATAAAGAATGTTTATTTGCTAAAAACATGTGTACATAAAGGTGGTATGTTTTGGTAAGTGTATCACAAACATGTCTTACCGGTTACAGTGTGCAAATTGAGATGGCATGCTAAGAAAATAATTTTGAAAAGTCACTCTCTAAAGGGTCTAGAACGCGAGCAACGCCGCGGGCGACGGCTACTGGTTCTATAAGTGACTCTTTCAGAAACTTCAACAGGTTGCTTTTGGACCATTTATTGACCTTAGTTGATCTCAATATTCTGATAGATGATATATAGCCACAAAATAGTAAAAAGAAAGTAAATAAACCTACACAATATTAAATTCTCATGGCGGTATATATCAAGCATTGGTGTGTTATATTCTTTTTTTTTAATTTCCATATTTAGTTTTCGCTGACTGAAATTTGGGCCTTATTACAACGGTATAGGTACAAGTAATATTATGTTTGTAATTTTTTTAGACATCTTCTTTCATATTTTTATCAGACCTTTTTAAATAAATTAAATATTATCAGAATCGACAGACTTGTTATAGTCTATGGCGTAGATTATAACACAAAAAAGACCGAGAAATGTGCAAGAAATAAATATGCAAAATAGCTATCCAGTATATCTACTGCGTCTGAAATTTTTGACCTAACAGTTTGCAAATTACGACTTCAAACCTAGTTATTAGACGCGATAAAAATTATATGCTAAGTTTTTATCAGACTAACAAAAGGTTAAATCTATTTACCTAATAATTGGCTGAATAGTTACTTTAGCAGCAGTTTTACGCGTCTGCAGGTCTTTTCTGTATGACGACTAGAGCCTGTTTTTTTAGCTACCTAACCTCTAGGTACTAGCGATTTTATTTTCATATTTTTTCTTTGAAAAAAGTAAAATATTCCAGTGGTTTTAAATAAGGAAACTGGATGTCTGCTACCTTCGACCTAGGTAAAAAATATACAGCAAAAATCTAAAAAAATTCAAATAATAATTGTATTTGTAGTTTCAAAATTTTAAGTTAATTTTTCTTTGTATACCGGGTAGTAGGTACTTCTACAAGCTTCGGGCGGATACTTCTATCTTCTAAAGATTTTGGGAATGTTTATTTTACACCCTGTATTTACTATCATATATATTTATTGTATTATTTACCTACTGCTGCATGTGTTTGTAATATAAAACCAAATCTTTATCACGTTTTGCATAAAAACTATTTCTAAGTTTTCCGCAACTTCTAATGCCAGTTGTAAAAGATTTTTGAAAACTGTTTTCACCGCGTTAAATGAACCATAGCTTTTACAAACTTATCAGATCAAAAATAAGAAATCTAGAATCTTATTTTTAACAAAATACGGTTCTAGGTCCTTTAACTCCAAAATATGTTAGATGTTGGATATTACATCTAATAATGCGGGCCGTTGTGAAGAGAAAGTAGTAATAGGGCCCAGTCTATCATGATGAGATCTGATGAAGTTGCTTTCACACGACAACACACACTCACTGTAGAATAGATAGATACCTCTAAGGTCACTAAAAAATGTCGTTCATCCCGAAAAGTTCGTTCATTCCCGTTCTTCCACTGGGTCTTCAGTCTTCACACTGGTAGGACAAATGGGAAGGTTTTAAAATAACTTCCTCTTCGTCCCACCACCACCTCAGTAAAACGAACGCGGGAATAAAATAATACTTAGTTTTTGCATTCCCCTTCGTTCGTGGGACAAAACCCAGTTAGGACGAACGGGAATGAACGGAAAAGTTATCAATCCAATCACGAGTACCATAATGGTTGCTATAAAAGAAACAATTTCAACGCGGCATCACATCGGCTATGTTGGAAGACCAGTGTTATAGCGCTCGTGGCTGGGCTTTCTTAGTCAATCGTCACCGATTATCTAAGTTAAGCGACGTTCTGCGTGGACACTCTTTGGATGGGTGACCGTTAGTGCCATTTACATCTGAGCGCTTCCATGCTTCGGAGGACACGTTAAACTGTCGGTCCCGGCTCTAGCAATCGTTAAGCCATGACGGAGGCCTTAAAGCGGTCTAAAAGCTCCGGCACCAGAGTTAGCCTCTAACTCATACGAGCTTGCTTGTTTAGTATATCTTATCGTGTGAAGAGTTACTGCAGTGGATTTCACTTTAAGTTGAACAAGTGCTTTTTAACACCTCGGAAAATGTGCGTAATATGGTAGGCATCTACATGTTTATGACATAATATTTAAATGTTAAGTTGACCTCTTGAAATTCCAATTTGAATATCAGCACGCAGAACAAAAACAACTAAAACTAGTAGTTGGCCCCGAACTGAGATTTCGTGATGAAAGCCCTATTATATGACACCCTCCTTTATTTTTGTACAATTTTACTTTTTTACAAACATTTGTGTATAGCAAACATAGGATGTTTGTTCTGTGTCTGGGTGTTACTATGTATTATAAATTAAGTATTAAGTATGTATTTACAAAAAAAAATTGTATATTATGTATTATGTAGTTCCCATAGTACAAGCTTTGCTCAGTTTGGGACTAGAAGGCGTTTTGTTAAATATCCGTAAATATTTATTTATTTTATTTATTTTTACTCCCTTTGGACCCTTACAACTTTAAAACCCCTTGACCGATTTACTTCATTTTTCAGATCACTATCCGTAAATCTACTAAATTCCGTAAAGATTGGATAAGCGGTTCCAAAGTTTTCGTCGAACAAACATACAAAGCATTTTTACCCAAATTGTCACTAAGATCTTCGTTCGCTTCGCTCACTCGATCAATTAGGCGGCACATTAGCCAAGTTGTCATTTTACAGTGCTAGTAAAAAAAATAGAAGTTTTTTTTAAGTCAGTAGGTCAACTCGCACATGATTCAGATTTTTGTAGATTCGAAAAAGCAAAACAAGAAAAATTGGACCACAACGAGACCACAAAAAAGAACAAATGCGAAATCAAGACGATTCAGACAGGAATGAACCAATGTGGTGAAAGGGTCTTGTGAAGCTTACACAGGGTCTTATGCTTTCTCCGAAATCTTCTCTATTATAATGTACACAATGTGGTAGGTACACATGACCCATCCAATCACGCAAAACAATTTATATCTACGTAGACCATTTACCAGTAACCATACACAAAAACAGTTAAAAATAGACCCAGTTTCGGCAAGTAACAGTTACTTTTTAGTAACAGACGATCCATACAAAAAAATGATGACACCAACTGCTGACAAACATTGTTCAGAATTGTTACAAAACTGCAAAAAAAGCTGCCACTGCAACCAACTGACCTTTCTTTACATCGATGATTTGATTATCACTCGCGATTTTCGATAACAATAATATTCGCGCGACCGACCTACACGGTAGTTCAATCACAACTGAAGCCTATATTACAGGTTGCGCTAAAGGCTGCGCTCGCGCAACCAAACCTTTGAATGGGTTTCCAGTAGGCCGTATGATTTTACACAGCCAATAAGATTTACGTTCAGTGGTTTATTGTGTGCCAACTTATTTGTTGCATATTTTAGTGAAATGAATACATACGCATAATCAGAGTCAGTTGTATTTTGAATACTTTTGACAAATGGCGTGGTGCCAAGATACTACTAACATTAACAGTGTGACTCTACATTATAAAAGCGATGGTAACACATATAATTGTAAAAAGGGGTTTATAAAACTGCAAGAAAACAAAAGAATTACTTATGTATATGTAAACAAATAATGAAAATATTTTCATAAATATTAATGGAACAAGAACTATATTTGAATACATTAGAATATACTACATTTTGCCGTGTAAAATATATGCATCGTACTAACAGACATTCCGTAATGTATTAATGTGAATTCAAGAGTCAAGTGTGCTTATAGGAGTTTTGAGTACTTAGGAGTTTTTTTTTATAGTTTGTCATTTTACTCAAATGCTCGTTACATACCTATATCAATAATATCTATATGTAATCAATACTTTTTGTTAGCAAAATAGCTCGTAAATTTGTATCCTGCTATTTGAATACACAAAATGTGACAAGCCGCACAGCTCAGTTGGTTATCGCTCTACTCTGCCTTCCATGCTGTGGGTCGTGGGTTCGATCCCCATACCAAGAATAAATATTTGTGTGTGGCTAGATAGATGTTTTTTTCTGTCTGGGTGTTAATATGTACCTACCTACTATAAAGTTTGTATTTAAGTAGGTATTCTATCAGTAGTCTAGTTTCTATAGTACAAGCTTTGCTTAGTTTAGGACTAGATGGTGTTGTGTGAAATGTCCAAGAATATTTATTTATATTTTGAATCTAGACACAAATTTACTCGCTTTCTAACTACTCCTTCCTGGACTTATAGTTTCTAAAGTAGAATTTCATGAAGAGCACAAAGAATGAGGTTATCAGCGTCATGCAGAAGTAGTAGAAGATGGAGGGAACGGGGCACGGAGACAATTTCTGCTGGTAGTGGAGGTCTACCACCACGAGGATGAACTGGAGCTGGAATATTAAACATAAGTTTATATAATATCCTATAGAAGTGAAGTAAAGTAAACTAAGGAAGTTACATTTTCTATAGAAGCAAAGAAAATTTAGCGTCAATTACTTTACAATTTACAATACGGCGGCATCTAACTTAACAATTTACAATTGCTAGAGAAAAATGGAATACAAATAAAAAGATAATCGTTCATTTTGATTAGTTTCTAAGTATTCTCTAACTATTGTAGAAACTACTAACGGCCGAATACTGAAACGACACTAAAATTTAAATACCACTTAAAACAGCCGACTAGACGAATGATCCAACATGACTAAATACTATTTTTTTTTAATTATTAACTTGGCACTGGCAAAATAGTCTGTCGAAATGATGGACAGAGGCCATAAATAAAAGAAGTAGAAGAAAATTGCCTAGTCTAAAACGACAAAGCATAAAAAAGGTAACGAATATTAAAACAGCATATTATTGAATATTGAATAGTAATGAGATAATGCACACTTCATCATCATCATCATCATCATCCACAGCCTGACTTGACCCACTGCTGGATATAGGCCTCTCTTTTGATGTACCACTTCTTACGACCCCGTGCCAGTCTCATCCAATTTTTGCCCGCTATGACAGCATGCACACTTACAACATATTTTTCCTTAAATCTCGCATTAAAAAGTAGTCAGAGAGAAATCCAAACATTATTCAATACCAATTAGTGCCTGTTTTAATTTAGGTTTTATGACAAATCGATGAAGCCAATATTTAAATCGATGATCTAACATACTCTTAAGTACTTCAGATTGAGTAAAGAATCGTTAGCCTAGTTTAGTAACCGGAACCGGCCTACCAAAATATTTAAATGCAAATTGAATTCGGTTGGTTTGGCAGTGTCATGTCACTAAATGACACTATCTTAAACGGTGACTAACTTATGACAGAAGTTGATACAAGATGCATGGTATATTTACCCACTAAGTTGTCCCCACCAGTATTTGCATAATAAATTGAGAGGGGATTGTAAGTTGTTTCCATATGGCGAGTTTAGATTAAGCGGCAGCGGGCAGGGAACTGGGCAGGGAAGTAGGCATGAGCCTAATCTAAACACGATAATGTCTCTGTCCCGGTTCCTGCCCATGTTCATGCCCTTGCTCCCAAATATGAATAAACGGCGATGTTGCTGTGGCAATAATTCCGGAATTAATCGCGGCAATAATTCCGGCAGCAGCATGAGCTGAGTGTCAAGGAAAAAAATCTACAAATTTGAAAAACTCACCAATTGAACTTTAGTCAGATGTTTCTTCCACCAGATGTACTTAGCGTACTCCGGTCCTAGAGACGCGATTCCATAGTACGCGTACATCAGTACATGAACAGAACTGTTCAAAAGTCCAACCACCACGAAGTTATCAGTCGGATGGTACATCAAGTGGAACCATGTCCACGTCAGCATGGCTGCGTGGTGGTAAAGATGAAGAAACGTGATCTGGTTGTCTTTCTTTCGAAGCACGAAGAAAACTGTGTCTAGGAGGTCCAGGTGTTTGGCTATAAAGTATGGGTAGATTTCTTTTATAACCTGAAAAATAAAGTTTTGGATTACCACTTCATCGTCATCCTCATCATCATTATCTATTTGTCTGAGAAAATGTAGATTAGATAAATTTCCTTTATAAATTAACCCACTCATTGCCAGAAATCAGGTTTTTTTATTTATATCCTATTATTCTATTTATAAACGCTAAAGTTTGTAGGGATGTATGTATGTATTGGATGTATGTTTGTTTGTGCCTCTTTCACACAAAAACTACTAATCAGATTTGGATGAAACTTGGAATACATAAATATTGTCCATCACCTGGATTAACACATAGGCTACTTTTTATAGGTACACATAGGAACGAAGTCGCGAGCGGAAACTAGTTATCGATAATTACGAAACTCAATCATCATAATCAGCCTGAAAAAGACCAGCGCTGGCCATTGGCCTCACTAACTTTTAGGAAGACCTATTGTTATTACCAGTATTATGATCTGTGTCATTACTAAATTATTTACAAATTAAAAAAACTTACTCCAAGCATATCTGAACCCTTTGGACATCTTGTAGTTATCACGTTGTAGTTGTAGATGTATCGGAGATACTGTAAGAGATTTTTTTTATTGTAAATGGTCAGGCTCCTAACTCCATGCTAGGAACTCAAACGCTGCCAAAGCTTCGGGTCTGATTTATTATGAAAAACCCCTAGCTAGCCGAGTCAAGAAAATTGGATGCAAGCTATTTTACTTTGTACTTTTTGCTTACCTATAGACAATAACTGTTTATTGTCCCAAATTAATAAAAATAAGTAACTAAGTAAGTTAGCTAAGTAGTTAGTAAAAATAAGAGCAAAAACTCACAACGAAAACTAAGTAAACTGAGAAGGCGACTTGGAACGTATTATACGCAAGCAGCAAGTTCTTCAGTTGAAAAGCTGGTCTCGTCTTCATGAATGCTGGTAACACACGTACTGTCAGTGCTAGGTAGAGGAAGACGACTGTGCCTAAACCAATGAGGGTTTGTGTGGCTGTCCATGTTTCAATGCCTTCTATTTGATCTGAAATGACAGCTTATCTAAAATTCTGCAAAAGCTAGCGTTTGGTTTTTTATAACTAAGGTAGGTACTATGGTTGGGTGGGAGTTGAGTAGGTTTTCATTTGTTTTCTTAATCAATTATATTTGTATTTGTATTTGTGGGAGTATTTAATGGTCGAATTAATGTTGATGAAAGACAACTCATACAAAATATAATAATAGGAGTCAGAGGCGCATTAAAGATGTTTCATCTGTTCGGATACCTACACTCCAGGCCGACTAGAAAATAATGAGCAGGAGTAATAGGTTAGCAACTATTGCTAGTTTATGTTACAGTGGAAAGGGAATCGAATAGTCGTCACGGAAAACGTGTGTTATGCTGATAAAGAACGTTACTCAGTCCTATATTTCATAAATAAATATTCACGGACACTTAACACAACGCCTTCTCGTACCAAACTAAGCAAAGCTTGTACGATGGAAACTAGATGGCTGATAGAATATATACATACATTTTTTTGTTTGTAAATACATTCTTATAAGACATAGAAACACCCAGACACAGAATAAACATCTATGTTTACAACACACAAATGTTTGTTCTCGGTGGGGATCGAACCCACGACCTACAGCACGGAAGGCAGAGCTACTACCGACTGAGCCATGACGCCTGTCATTTGAGTAGAGATTTTCATACAAAAATCTATACTCGAGTACGGATCAGTGCTTGAGGAAACAAACAGCGGGCCTTTGTTTTACGATATGTTTTACTAGCCGTCTCCCGCGGCGTTGCTCGCGTTAGAGTGTGACTTTTCAAAATTCCTTTCTTAGTGCGCCCCTACACTATATAAGGAACCTACCCTCCAAATTTCATACCTCTAGGACTTGTAGTTTAGGCTGTGCGTTGATTCTATGTCAGCTTCAAAAGAGTTTTATATATATTGATGATGATAATGATAATGATAACTTACTGTTTTTAAATTGTATCTCTTCTAAACTTTTATATTGAATTTCCATTTTCAATTTATTATAAAACTAATAAAACTAAAAATAATATTAAAACTTTCAAGATCCTACTTTTACTGTTTCATTTCTTCAAATGAATTCAAACACGAATGTAATGTAGGTACCTACACCAACAAAGGGGTAGGTATTCATTGTTTATTTACATAAGTAAATGTACTTTTCCTATTGTATTCAAACTGTGTTCCTAATTCTATACTGGGTGTAATAGATCTCTACCGAAACTTCGTGAGGTTAAAGTGTCAGTAACTATGAATAAGTTATTTATAGAACCAGCTAGAAACAGACTGTTCTATACATTTCTGCTTATATATGTAGTAGGTACACTATTCTGATAATATTGCAATTTGTATAAAACCGCTGATTTTATTTAATTTTGTTCTCTTGATTTTATTTTATTTGTCCGCTCTCACACAATTTGTTGACATTTTACACAACTCTCTCTAGTTCGAAACTATCTAGAACTTGTACTACTGCTGATAGTACTAGTTTTAGATTGCTGATAGAATACCTATATAATTATTTTTTTTGTAAATATACATGTAATGAATATACACGCATTCATTAGTTCCATAGGAAAACGTTGTAATATTGATGAGTACTTTAACCCCTCACAGTTATCGAGAGTAGTCTTATTTCACCTTGTATATATTACATACCTACTGTTTGTTGGATGAGTGATACGGCAAAATGTATTATTTTTTTATTAATATTTTTTATGTAAATGTGATTTAGCATTAAATTTCATAGACCGTCTAAAATGAGTAGGTATAGGTAGGTACGTACCCTAAGTTTACTCATGAATGTGTTTATTTTTAGTAGTTTTTTGAGATTTTCCTTATTTGCAGGCAGTATACAAAATACTAAAATTATATTTTGTATTTTTTCCGCAAATAAAAAAGAAAAAAAAAAGTAGAAGCTTTCAATTTTGAATATAAGATTATGAAACTTCAGTTCTCCCTATCCTTAGGGAAAGGAAGGATACAGAGATCTGAAAGTCTTTGAGGGAGACCCAGCAGTGGGATGAAATAGTTCTTGTACCTACTAAAATTGACATTTTATAAAAACTATCTCGCGAAGGAGCGGTGTTTTTCTACGGAGAAAACAAAATGCCAGAACTCAACTACAGCTAATAAGTGGCCCATACAGTGCTATTTCTCGGCTCTACTGTCACTAAACACAGAACAATGATAAAGTACGTACCTATACCTAATTATATAATTACAGCTGCAGTTGCGCACGCGCAGTAAAAAGTTGAGGTGAAGTTCATATTGCATTGTCATGGTGATGTCACGATAAGACAATATTGTTAGATCTTCACTGATTGTGATTAACACTAAGATTATTATTTAATTATTAGTTGTAACAATTTTCTTCTTTGCCTTAAATAAACCCATGTAGGGCGTACTATCCAAATAAGACCATCCTTCACCCGTAGGACTTACCTGACTACATTGTTCAGATCTCGGAAAACCGGTGGATTGAGAAGTATGACACACATGAGGCTTAACACATGTTTGCCTCAAGTTGATGGACGCGGGGCAGTGCATCGCAGGGCACGTTTCTATCGTGCATGGCTACGAGGCAATGTTTTGCTATGGGTGATGGTTACCACTTAACATCAGGTGAGCCATCTGCTTGTTTCATCAGCTAGTAGTATAAAAAAAAAGTATAATGATAATATTTTTCTTTGTAAGAAGGTTCATACAAAAAAGCGCTAGGAACGGCCGTAGTTTCCCCTTTTCTTCTACCTCCTAGTAGCCACCAGAAGAACTGTCAGAATCTCCTATTTAATAAGAAAAATACAAAAATCCTTGTGATTTTACTGAATAAAAGGTATTTGACAATGACTTTGTTCAGAATTTTTCTTACTGAACATTTATGAAGAAGGCCTACGTCCAACGGTGGACTTCTACAGGCTCATATGAAGCTAAATCGATATTACAAGAAATTTAAAAACTCATTGTTGTTCGCAGTTTACCGTTCCAATTTCGATAGCGCCTACTATAAACATAATAGCAAGACGCAAACCACTTTTTCTACTTAAATAGAAAGTTCTAGGCGCAATACTTCCGAAGATATGATCTGATGAAAGATCTGAGAGGCGCCCAAGCCGTAAGTAAAAGAATTTATAAAAACTAGCTGTCACCCGCGGCTTTGCTCGCGTGGTAGCAGCACGCATTATTTGATCCTAATTTTAGACTCTCTAGGGTCCGACTTTTTAAAATTACTTTCTTAGACCCCTACACTATAGGTACTCGTTTATGGATACTACCCTCCTTATAATTTAGGCTATGCGTTGATTGTCAGTCAGCTTCAAAATAATTTTATATGTATAATATTTAGATGCATTTTGAGACTGGCTTTGCTCAATAAAGATAATAGTAGTAAAAATTAAGGTAGTTAGATGCTCTATGAAGCAATAAAATTATCAGAAGTACTTGAAGCGCGTTGAAGTCTTTAGTACCAGCGTTTGAGAATGCTACGCGTGCGTACACGCGTCTGGTAAGGTTATAAACAAAAATATTTAGTTCCTCAAATATATTACCTATTTATTTATCATGTACATTAATTTTTAAAGGTTCACTAACCCTTAGCACTTAGGTCATAGCACTTAGGTCATAGCACATAGGTACATAGGTCGTACATAGGTAGTTTTTGGCTATGCGCTGACGTAATCGTTCCATATCTGTTTCATAGCAGCCTAAAGAAGTCATCTGCCAAACATAGACAGAAAGATCAATCTTACCAATTTTTTGATACTGATTTGAATCAGTTGAGCTATCTATAAAACGCTTGCAACGGTTTTAGAAATTTTTGTAGATAGCTCAACTGTTTCGTGTGTATTTTGTAAATATCGTAAAAACTGTAGCTATTATACTTAGTCTTAATTTTCTTTGTGACCAAAGTTATTTTACCTAACATAAAAGTCCAACAAAAAGGTAGAGCGAAAATCTGATATATTCCAGAAATCCCCACTAGGAAATCCCTACCAGTGGGGATTTCTGGTTTTTATTCCAGAAATCCCAGTGCAGAAGTATGTGGTCCCTATTGAAAGCCTTTCCTTATCCATTGAAATTGTCTGAGTTTATACTTCTCTTTACTAAAATTAAAAAGTAGTTCTTCAATAAATCTGTAGAGCACGATGAGCCGGCAATAGTAGTGCACTTTAGCGATGTACTTTTAAGTAATTATTGCCCTTTGCTCAATAATGTGCTCTTTTTAGCACCATCGTGCAATTGCCACATTGCACACCGCCTTGACCGCCGCCTTTTCATCTTACGCGTTACAAGTTGCCAATAATCATTCACACAATGATATTGCTACAGGTTTTCGTACAGCACTCAATAATGTAAGTAGTAATTAACTGATTGGTGTGTAATTGAACTTCCATGATAGAGATGAAGCATTCCACTCTTGCGCACCAAAAGATGCGCACCAAGGACTTCCGCGCCTACTCTATTCCACTTATGCGCACCAATTGATTTTAGGCTGGTTATGGTTTTTGTTTATGATTTGATTCTAAGTCAACTTTTTTTCTCATCGAGCCCACTGGTGGGCCGAATGGGAAAACAAATTTGCTAATGAGTGGGCTCGATGGGATTTTTTTTCCATCCGGCCCACTAGTAGGCCGGCCGGTGGGCTCGATGGGAATAAGCTGTTTTTATTTAGGTAGGTAGGTACCTACATCACTATCACAACTTCGCAGTAAACTATTGCTGTACCCAGATCGTCAGCCGCGATTCGTCTCGAACCGAATCGGTAACTAGAGCCTAGGATTTAGTAACCTAGAGCATAGCACTAGACTAGATTACGCAGTCGTAACATTGTTGTCTGGGCGATCTTTTTTTTTTTAAACGGTTTCAACGTTCAAGTTGAATTTGGTTTTGTTTTGAGAAATGTGTGTATTTTCCTCAATTAAAATATCGGGCCTTACTTAAATTTTTCAGTACTTTTGATAAATCTATTTAATTTTAGTTTGAGTTAGTTTAGGCTTTGCGTGAATTTGTTTAGAGTGCTTTTTCACCAGACTAAGCTAAGCTATTCCTATTGGTGGATGTCAAACAAATCCTTAGCACCGGAGCTTAGCTTGGCTCTGGTGGAAAAAACAGACGGAAATCTGTACTTTAATCAAGTTTGGTCCAATGAAAACAGTTAATTTTAATCAATAAGCTATCATTAACAACGTTTTACGCACAATACTGAAACTATACCAAGGTTGAGTTCACAAATTATTCTTCATCTGTTACTATGATAAAAATAAAGGTAAAAAAGAGACAAGGCAACTTTAAGTGACTACAATATGGGGTACTTCAAAAAGGGTGTTTTTTAATTCTTCAAGGGTCGGCAACGCGCATGTGATGCCTCTGGTGTTGCAGGCGTCCATGGGCTACGGTAACCGCTTCCCATCAGGCGGGTCGTACGCTTGTTTGCCTACTTAGTAGTTTAAAAAAAAAAAAGTGTTGTGTTTACATTAATCATAGCAAAATGTATTCACAAATATACGTTCAAACTAGTGCTAAAGATGCCGTTCTAGTAGAAGTGATAGAAACTGGTAGTGTAGGTTGCATCAACACGCGAGGGAGGTACACTCACGCGTCTTTGTTCATACCTGTGTCCACGCCTATTCTAAATTGCTTAGTGGTTATCAAATAGTCCGTCTACCTGTTTATGAATTTTAATCAACTGAAATCATAGGCCTCTATGCTGGTTTACTTCTCAAGCACTGATCCAAATGCGAATATAGATTTTTGTATGATATATATATTTTTTTTTAATACAATATAGGCCACCGTTTGACCACAATCTCACCTGATGTTAAGCAATGACGTGGTCGACGATGTAGCACGGTTACCTAGAAGATACCTATTCACTCTACCCTTGAAAACTTCCAAATTATAGTCATTCGGGAACACAGACGCCGGCAACGATCTCAAATCTGTGCTTGAGTATCAATTTTTCTATCACCCTGAGGGCATACCATACCATAAGCAGCTACTTATTTCTTGTTACTTACTAGCTTCCGCTCGCTGGATCTCGTTGTATCCCGTTGATTTTCCGGTATAAAAAGTAGCCTATGTGTTAATCCAGGTCACGGACAATATATATTCCAAGTTTCATCCAAATCGGATCAGTACTTTTTGAGCCAATTCGTTACAAACATACTTACATACAAATTTTTCCTCTTTATAATATTAGTATTAGATTTCGTCAACTTACCATAAGAATAACTAATCTGTGACTGTGAAAAAATAGCATCTCAAATACTATTGAGAAAACAAAATGCTTAAAAAATTTAAATTCTGTCAAAATCATCAATTTCTGAAGCTGCCTGTAGCTTCAAGTGCATTGAGAGATTCACAATCAATTTGCTAGAGTCACGACCTCCCTTGTGAAATTACCAATCCTACAGAACCTTTAAAATGGTTATTGAAGATACAAACCTAAGGTATTTACAAACATACAAACTTACAAAGAAAGACAATAAATGAAATCTAAGTATAAATCGATATCAGCATTCAGCAATCTAGTTCCCATAGTACAAGCTTTGCTTAGTTTAGGAGTAAGAGGCATTGTGTTAAATGTCCAAGAATATTTATTTATTTATTTTAAGTAGAAAAATTCTCACCCAGCGTGGAATGAGAACAGGAAAACGATGGTAAAAATATTAAGAGTGCATCAGTTAAAATACTTAGATGTAGCGTTCAAATCTTGAAATTTCCAAAAAAGTATAAATTAGACTTTAATTTACATTTTTTTTCTAATCCTGTTAAATCTCTCCACTATCACAGAAGCCAAATGTTCGACTTCAAACAGGTCCAAAGCATAGTTAAGAAATTTTAGTGCAAAAACAAAAAATAAATAAAACAAGCATTTACCCTTGTCGATACAATCACTAAGTATTAAGACATAGCCAGGGTTGTGCAACAGCGGTGCTGGCGCGCGCTCGCCTCTCAGTAGTGAGCTGACTGTGGTGTGATTTGTGCCACTCCTGAGCAGTGACCTTCGGGTGAGTGACCTTGGTGTACTTATTAATGAAACTAGGATTCAGTTTGGTTTTGTGGTTCAGGAAGACTGGTCGTAAGGGTTAATATGTCTCAAAATTTTCAAGAAAAATAACGTGGGTTAAATTTTTCTTTAATTTTTAATAAAATAATATAATATTATCTTCTTTTATATTTGATATTGATGCGAAATAGTTTAATAAACCGGCTTTTTTGTTAAAGTATCAAAAGTAATGTGTACCACGGCCTTGACCTAAAGTGTACTGTTTAAAATTCATATCGAAACGTGTTTTTCGCCAGTCGGCTTCAATTTCGGAATTTTTGCAAACTGTCTGAAATATTTCTTCAATATTTAGATAAAGCGCAACACTGGCACATTTTATGCTCTACTTATCAAAATACTATCGCTAGATTTAATTATGATCTCGTCGCCAAGCGCTCAAACTGTAAAACTTTAAATACAGTAACTAGGTTTACAACGAAAGTGTGAAACACTGAAAAAATATTACAGATGAGTGTCTTAATGTACACTTTACGCTATCTTATTGCGATAACTTACCTAACCTGAACATTTCCAAGCCTGAAACAAAGCTATTCAGATATTATGAACGTAATTTCATCCATTTCGCATTGAACGAAATCAAACAAAACTGGGTTATTACTTCCTTATTTCTGATGGACGACTTTTATTTGATTGAGGATTAACCCGTAGAATGTTAGCCAAAAGACACTCAAAGGTATTGAGATTGAGAAGTGATGCTTCGGCCCAGTGGAACGAGATACCGATAATCCAAAACTGGAAAAATTCAGAGAACAGACAGTCCAAAGTATAAAATTAGATGATATTATTCGATCAAGAAAAATATTTTCACAAAAATGTAAACCTGTTTCGTAATAATAGTCAACTGGTCAGTCCAAGACATGTGGTCAAAAATGAAGCTTATTTAGATCAATTTCCAGTTATTTATGTAATTTAGCTATACCTACTTAGATTACTTAGGACTGCCAACGCTTTAGGTAAACTATAATAAACTCAGTTTTTATAAATGTCTATTGTAACTAGCCTACTGTGACAGTGATACGATTGAAAAAAAACAATATACCAACTAAGTGCAATGAACCCAGTTCATCAATTTGATATTACCTATTTAATCAGAAGCTATACCAAAATTTTACTGTGAATATATATTTAAAAATTGGAGGCTTTTTTAAATTTTATTAGCCAGGGTCAATGTGCTAGGTATACACTTTGAGGGTCAATAATAATGTAATTGCTTCGAGTGCAATAATAAAAAGTAATGGGTTTCTGTCACGTATTCGTATGACATACATGTTACGACATTTATATGAATTTGCTGAGTGGTTGTTCCTTGAGATTATTCTTTGATCTCTGTGTTGCTTGCTGATTTACTGTGGTCAAGAGCTAAGATATGCCATCATCATTATCATCATCCAGCTCTTATTCCACGCTAGGTGGCTTAGTACGACATGTTGAATAAAATAAATACTCGAAAAGAGGATTACGAATATATCTACGCCAGTTAAAGGCTAGGATATTTTTGATAATTATTATTTAATTAGCACTCGTGTCCCTTGAGGGGTTATTCAGAGACTGGTCCAGCCATTATACCTATATGCGACTTATACCGTTATTGTTATTGTTCAAAGTCGATTTATCACTATAATTCGCAAAATCGTTTTAACTCGTAAAAAATATGAATGAACCATGCACCTAATTTAATTAAACCCTTAAAAATGACACGGCTCCAAAAAAGGTTACCTGTCAGTCATTAAGAAATAACGCACGCAGTTGGCTCCGGCCTTGCATTATCGTTCACGCATGCCACAAAATAAAATTACAATCATTTGGCATCTGAGAATCTTCCATAATTACCCATACAATAGAATTAAGGTGACGAGCCGAAATGTGACAGATTTTGTAATATTTCACGGTAATAAAGAAGTGTATCTTAAGTACACTGGCTACTATAGCATATACATACAACGCTACTTAAATAGGCTATGTTTAAAAATTAATGCTGCTTATATACAACTAGCCGTCGCCCGCGGCGTTGCTCGCGTTCTAGACCCTTTATAGAGTGTGACTTTTTAAAATTCCTTTCTTAGTGCACCCCTACACTATATAAGGATACTACCCTCCAAATATCATCCCTCTAGGACTCATAGTTTAGGCTGTGCGTTGATTCTCTGTCAGCTTCAAAAGAGTTTTATATTTATTGATGATAATACGACGCGCTCGTTCGTGGCTAGGCTTGCTTAGTCAATCTTCACCGATTATCTAAGTTAAGTGACGTTCTGCGCAGTCACTATTTGGATGGGTGACCGCTAGTGGCAATTACATCTGAGCGCTTCCGTGCTTCGGAGGGCACCTTTAACTGTCGGTCCCGGCTCTAGAAGGCTGCCTAAAAACTCCGTCACCAGAGTTGGCCACTAACTCATACGAGCTTTCTTTTTATGTACAATCATCATTTCGAAAAGTTCCGGAAAACAGTGAACCTCGCCCATAATAGTTTCTGCTAACTTTGGAACGATTTTCATCCTTCCACTGGCTTCCGGTCTCAATGCTTCTTCTGGCTCGATCGAAGACTTTCATCTCGTGTCACATTTACTGGTATTTGCGATGCATTGCCTATTAACAGTCCTCTAATTATAGGACTGTAACACGTTGTGGTGCAATCATGAGTTAGTAGTAAAGTGCTAAAAATCTTCCGACCTGTCCGTCTTATTATGAGTAGTTATCTAGGTCAGCACAGAATAATCCATAACTTATTAACCTTTGAAGTAGATACTCACTCCTGAAAACCAGCGCTAAAGGAGCCATCGTGCACCCTTAGCATATGCTGAGCGAGTGCTCTTTTTACGCATCTATCTATAATTTGCCCTCTATCTTATAAAAAGTTAGAGTAGACGTTATGTCCTGATTACGTATGTTAAACAAGACATAATGTCTACTCTAACTTTTTATAAGATAGACCATTGGTGTTTATTTAATGTGTTTAAGTGTGTTTTGCGTAAAATAAATGGTTTCTATTCTATTCTAAATAAAAAGTTTTCCAATACCTTAATCCTGTATCAAAAATGTCAGTATTTCACAAATGAATCAATGTTGCCCAAGTAGCTGTTAAAATGTTGCGCGTCTATTAAAAACATTCCTTTTACTTACTTTGTAACGTTTAAACTACATTCGTCTAGTTCTTTTTTCATCATTTTACAGAAAATGTTTTTTTTTTCATTTTGTTTTAGTTTTTGTGAACATCGTGAAACTTCACTTCGAGGCGAATTACTAGTTCTAATAGTAATCAGAGTTAACTCATATTTACTTGCTTGCTTACAAGTTAATAATAATACATAATAACACCCAGAAAAGATCTAACTATATAGGCATTCCACTTTCCGCACCAAAGTTTTAAACATCTATAATCCATATTTGCCACACGCAAATGTCTGTTATCATTGATGATCAAACCCACGACTCACAGAACGGAAGGCAGAGTTATTACCCACTGAGCTGTGTCCTATTTTTACAAGCTTTATCTCTAGGCATTCGGCAGCGTTCTAGCTCACACATTCTACAACTAGGAAAGGTCCAAGTGGAATATCCGGTCCTCCAGCGTGTCGCAAGCATAATGTCGCAAGAATACAAGCATAGCAAGGCTGTAGCACAATATTTACTTTTATATTTTGTAATGAAAATGAGTGCACACTTTAAAGGACATCGTAGGTGTGGGGGACAAAAATCTTATAAAGGACTAGGTATCGCCCGCAACTTCATCCACAATCCACATCCCGTTAATCCTATTGATTTTCGGGGATAAAAAGTATAGCCTATGTGTTAATATAATGTTATGAATATACATAGTTATAAACATATAATATATGTTTTTAACTATGTATATTCTAAGTTTCATACAAATCGGACCAGTATATAGTTGCAGCGTGATTGGAACAAAAACATCCAACCAAACATCTAAAACTTTGACATATATGATATTACAAAAAAATGGCGCCAATCCTGTTGTTGCATTTTTCTAACCCAACCTAATTTGACAGCACTAAAATTCTTCCTATATTATTGATAGGTATCATTTTACTGCTGTCAAATTAGTTTAGTAGAAAAAAAAGCACCAACTCAACGAGTCCACTATCGAGTTCAAGTATCAAGGGCAGCAGTGAAATTGCACCATCAAGAGATCTTACCTTCGTCTAACGCAGCAATATTTGCCGAACACGCAAGCCCTGACCTTGGTAAGAGGACGCGGTCAATGGGCATATTTGAACAAGTTCTGACGAGGCTTGGCCGTTCCTATCTCCCTCAGGATTCAACTTCAACTTCTTGGTTTGTGGCTTTTGTGGCTAGCTGAGATCATGTTGAGAAGCAACACAGCTTAGTTGGTAGCTCTGCCTTACGTGCTGTGGGTCGTGGGTTCGATCCGCACCAAGAACATACATTTGTGTGGGCAAATAGATTGTTCTGTCTGTATGTTACTATGAATTATTATTAAAAATACTGAAGCCGTATTTAGTCAGATGTCGTTCATATTCTCCATATATTTGTAAAAAGACAAAAGAAAAGACAGATTTTATGCACTACCCAAAGTTTCAGCAACTTCTGTACGAAGCAAGCAAACCCGCAGGCGAACGCGCTACACTAGTAATAAGAGTGAGCTCATTGACCGTGCCGCTCTAAAAGTCACGTGTTCACAAATATTGCTCAGCGCTAGACAAGTAGATGGTGCAATTTCAAACCATACCCTTGAAATTATCAAAATGAGCTAAACTTTGAACATGCCTACTCTCACATCTAAACATCTTGTACATCTGGCATTATGCATTGTTTGGAATTAGGATCACTATTCCTATGAGCTGGTTTTCAGCGCAACTTTCAGTGAGATAGTGATTTGGATGGATAACCGCTAGTGGATGGAATTTTTATTCGAATGCTTCCGTGGTGCTTCCGTGCTAAATTATTGCTGCTGCCTCAGTCAATGCATTGCCTTACTGAACACGTTCACTGAAAACGTGCCTATATGTACAATCTTAACGGCGCCAGTAGCGACCTTCAGCGACCAATGAATAAGAAGTGTCTAATTCACCAACCACTTTCGTAGGTACTAGGTACCTAACTAAGTTATTCATATTAATTTATTTCAAACCATAGAGAACACGTAGTTGGGTCTATTTTCAAACAAGTAAAAAAATAAATTAAAAAAAGAAAGTTAATTAAAAAGTAGTGAAAGAAAATTACACTTTCTGTGTTACTATGACGTATTTATTATATGTTATAAGTTATTTACAAAAAAAAATGCATATATGTATTCTATCAGCCATCTAGTTCTCATAGTACAAGCTTTGCTAAGTTTGGGACGAGAAGGCGTTGTGATAAATGTCCGTGAATTTATTTATTTGTTATTTTTATACAGTTTAACGACTTTAGTCCATTCAATTAAAATATGAAAAATTTCAAAATACTTTAATTGCTTTTAAACCTTTTAAATAATTAATATGAGTAATCTGGCATTTTATTTGACCAGCGGAAAAGCTTGTAAATACAATGCCCTACTCTACATCACCTGAATCGAGTTCAAATGCGCGCCCGCGCATTGTTTCATAACAACTTGTAAAAGAGTCTGACATGACTTTGACGACTAGCTGTCAGTTTCGTACTATGTAAATTGTTTTCTTCATGTTAAAAAGGTCAGTTTTACTCGGTAGCCAATAACCTTTGACGTGCGATTGGGTACATGGTGAAGAAAATTTTCCATAGACCTTCCAGAATATTCGTTTCATACACCCACACTGGTTGCTGAACCAATAAGTGTTTCCAGATGAAAATATTCTGAAAAAGTCAAAAACTTTCTATCTCATGCTGGTCATTTTTTGCGCCAGAGAAGTTATCAAAAAGTGAAAAAAGTGAAACGTATTAAATAAAAAAGTGACACCATTAAGAAAACTAAAAAAGACTTTGCAAAAAGACAAGCCTCCAGTGCCAGAACAAAATAAAAAAAATAAAAAAAAACACAAGGGTGAAGTTATCATTTAAGACTGGGCCAACACACCTAAAAGAATGATACGCCGTCATAATCCAGCTAAAACGAAATTGGCGTGTAAATTTTATGATCACAAATTTATTTATTTATTCTGATTTTTATTTCTTGTTATCAAAACGTCTTAAATGGAATATCTATCTATAGCCTGTTGTTTTGCCGTGGTGACCACATTGGACGACGTAGGTGACCCTTAGTGATCTTTTTTTTAGTACGCTGTTGTACGGCGACTCAGCGCTACCACAAAATAGTGACTGTTCGAACACAGCGACTTATCACTGCGTCCAGTCGTTGCGACTCTGTGTTTGTATTTTTGTCGCAGTAACGTTTGCGCCAATAGAAAATTATCAGCAACAGTTGACTGTCGTAGCGACAAAACGCGGTATTTTAGAAATATAAATTATTTATTTTACGCAAAAACACATACAAAGATACAATGAAATAAACATTATTTTTTTTATTTCTTTGTAGTGTTGTTAGTTTAGTTCTGTAGGTGGGTCGGTGAGTGTCACCATCCCCACACTACCTTGCCGCACCCCTCAAATGCGGCAATGGTGTCTGAACGCAGATTTCCGCCCGTTAACAAAAAAAAAGGTATATTTTATGTGTTACTTTATAAGCAAATAAATGCCTGTCTATGTCTATGTCTAAATTATAGAGACAGATGCGTAAAAAAGGTACTCGCTCAGCGAATGCTAAAGGTGCACGGTTGCTCCTTTAGCGCTGGTTTTCAGGTCACTTAGTATTCTTATTGTTCCTAGGCTGTGCAGAAAAGCGGTCATATTTTGATGTACATGGCGCAATGCTCAGATGGTCTTCAAATTACCTCAATGTGAGTTCCGCCTTGACCTACTATGACGCTACTGTGGTATGCGTTTATACGGTTAAAAATGGTTTTATGAAGTTGTAAATGACTTTTGTTATTACATTTATGAACTCGCACGTAAAGCTCATTTTGGTAGAAATATTGTTTATTTTAAATAAGCAAGTAAGCGAGCTCGTATGAGTTAGTGGCCAACTCTGTTGATGAAGTTTTTAGGCCGCCTTAAGGGCTCCGTCATGGTTTAACGGCTGCTAGAGCTGGGACCGACAGTTTAACGTGCGCTCCGAAGCACTGAAGCGCTCTTTTAAATAGTGAATCATAAATTAAATCACTCCAAGACTAGATAATTATGATGATAAAATAATAAATGCTGATTGAACATGCTAGATCGTCGACATACTGATGACACGTTAATTCAAATGAAAAAAGATATATTTTCAAGGGAATCAATTATGACAGTGAAACTGCTGATGTGGATGTGAAGCTGATGTGGTAGATAACCATGAGCTTGAGCATATCCACTGTATAATATAATTCGCAATGATAAGATAAGAGTTTATTTCGTATCACTACGGTTTAAGGTTTTAAGTTGGTTCTATACTTATAGTAAGAAAAAAAAAGCGTACTGAAAAACTCAAAAACTTCCTTGAAAGACTGCCGTGGTCGGAAAAGATCGAGAAAAGTGTTGTGACACGAACCGGAAAGTTGCCACACCGCCGGCCGACCGGCAACATTCTAGACATTTCCACGTGCCTATGTCATGTGTCATTTACAAACCTCTCTTAACGCGCCTTTGCATATAAAATTCGTTTCCAAGTTTAAAAAAAATATCCACAATTTTGCCTTCAAAACAAACGACAGCCGACTTGACGAATGACTTTGACTTGAATTTTATTAATTCAAATAGCTCACTTGACACTAGCAAAATTGTCTGTCGAAATGACGGACACGGGCCATAAATAAAAGAAGAAGAAGATTTCCATCGTGAGGAACTCACGGCTTAGTCAGCTCAACTTCTATTGATACTTCCATCTCTTTTTGAGGAATTGTACCGAATTTTAAGAAAATCAGAGTTCCTTTGCAAAAAGTAGAACACGTCCACGAAATATTTCACACTCTATTCTTTATTACAAACCTAAATACTTACGTCCATAGGTACTCGCTAGGTTATTAAGTTTCACTGATTTTGCGTTTTTGCAAGTGTATCGACCTCGGATAGAAGGGCATACGTTTAGATTTTTGTAGATAAAGTAAACAAGGCATGATCTTATTATTTATTGTAAGTACAGAGATTTGCACGTGAGATATACGTTCCATCATTGTCATCATCAGCCGTGAGTGTTATAGAATTAATTGGTCTCTCACATCAAGTTATATGCAGGCACGTAACAACGCACTATTTTCTTGGCAACTAAGTCACTCGTGCGCGGATACAACTAGAATCATTAAAAAAACTTGTAAGTATTTATCCTAATTTTCTAAGTTATTTATAATAAGTTTAAATTGCAAGAAAACTCACGGTATTAAACTTCCTTGTACGATTCGCATAAAGATTGCATGGCGAACCTCATTTTGACAAATCTTTGTTATGAGACTGGCCTACTAATAAGCTTTGTCGACGCCAATTAAAAAAAAAAAAAATAATATGCTTTGTTGTCCGCAAAAAAAAGTTTGAGTTCCTTTTTTGAATTTTTCTTAAAAATAATTTACATTTACCTGCTAAAAAGGCTTCCAGAAATCCCTTGCAAGCTCCTCTTGCGTAGGAAATTAGGTAGAAGCGTCGATATTTTTGTCCATTTTCATAATAATAAAGACCCACTTTTAAATTACCAAAATGTAAAATGAGAGAACCATAAAACTCAGAATATCCTAAATAAATCAGAGAATAATGTCAAAATCGTGGTGTAATGGTACATTTTGCTCATTCTATCTTTGCTCTGTCAAGTTCCTTTTCTCTTTTTCTTTGTAGTATTATATGATCTGTGGTTTTGACAGAACGGAGATAGAATGACCATTCGCTCTTTTGTTCTAATCTAATGCACCCTGAAAAACGCAGCAGTAGGTAAATACAAGCTGTCAATGATAATGTCTCAGTTCAGTGAACTTTACAACAATAATTGCTTTATTTACTTACATTGTTCAACGTATTTTACTCAGAATAATAGGAAAAACAGAATCATTAGAACAAGACGTACGCAAGTCGCTTCTCAAATCACTACAAGAAAAGTTAATAAGTTAAGTACCTACCTACACTTTAGAACAATACTAGCGAGAAATAAGGAAATGTTCCAAATACTTGGAGGTTGTATCACTGGAGCTGACAAATTATCATTTTGCACTTCTCCTTCTTCTTGCGTGTCTGTGGTACAGACAACAACTCCTCTAGACTATGTTCAAATAGAATCTCGCCACTTTAACCCCATCGTCCGTGGTGTTGATTAGATCATCCCTTGTACAGGTGGTAGAGCACAAGCGGCAAATGAGCAAATGGGACATCGTGGGAGACTAGTATAGAGAATTATAGAAGGCTCAGAATTGTTCCTATTGAAAATCTTTGGGAGTTGTCTTTATCCAGCAGTGGACTTCTACAGGCTGATAATGATGCACTAGTGAAGTTTTAGAAAATACGACAGTATGTATTGGTACCATTCAACTTTCTGAAATTAAAATTAACGTCGAATAAAAATGATTTCGTTTTTATACAGGGTCAAAAATAAACAAAAAGTATGATCCATTCATTCCACCTCTAATGTAGGTAAATCTGAAAACATGACGTCTGAATCTAGACGTAAACAGATAATAGAGATGACATAGTACACACAAAAACAATGAATAAGATGGGTTTTTTGAATGTCATGGTGGTAAATTATTATATTTTTATTTTTACAGTTTTTCGCACTTGGTAAACATCATTATAAATATATTTTTTGCGATTAAAAGTCACAATATGGACAAAAGTTCATTTCAAAAGATCATCCAATATAATATTACTAACACGGACATGTTGAAAATATATTTTTATTAGAGTAAGGTGCAAAAAGACTATTTCTTAGAAGCAACTTGCTTCTCGGTATGTAACCACTGAGATCAACGAAAAAATAAAAAATAATTGTGATTCTAATGGTCGAATACTCAAACGCCACTCAAACCTCACTCAATTTAAGTCACGCTTAAATTATTGCCATCTCTCACAAATTAGTAATGTCAAACAGAGGCAGAGCAATTTTAAGTGGTGCTCAAATTTGAATGACGTTTCAGTATTCCAGGCTAAGTGTCAGTTTTTCCTGACCCAGAAACTGACACTTAAGACAAAAAAGTTTCATCAAACTAAAAAAATCAATTCAAACCTTCATACTTCCGGTCATAATTGAAAATTTCGGATTAAAACTTTTCCAAAAGTTGTCTGGAAGAGATCGCTTATAGCGATAAGACCGCCCATTGTACCTTATACTTATAACTTATTTCTCTTTTATTGTTTTTCTTCTTTTCTTGGTGTGCAATAAAGAATATATTATCTATCTATCTATCTGTCATGATTCGTGCAAACTGCGCACTTGTTTTCAGAAGCAGCTATTCACACCCTGTATACTTTAACTGCAGAAAAGCCAAAGTTCGACCTTAACATTTATTGACTAAGGAAGACTTTAGTTTTTAGTTACTAATGATGTATTGATCAGGTAGTCTTTGCAACGTGTTTCTAGCCTTTGGCTATTTTCACACTGACACCAACACGACACGATATCGGAGGAAAGCTAATAATATTATCATACATTAAGCACGTAACCTGGATTATCACATAGGCTACTTTTTATTCCGAAAAATTTATTAACAGTACCTACCTTCAGGTTTAAATAAATAAACGGGATTAGTGGCGCAACAGTTTTCACCACGAGAGGGCGACGCTACGTCAGTCAGGCGTCATGGTGCAGTCGGTAGTAGCTCTGCCTTCCGTGCTGTGGGTCGTGGGTTCGATCCCCACCGAGAACAAACATTTGTGTGAAAACATAGATGTTTGTTCTCTGTCTGGGTGTTTCTATGTATCATAAATATGTATTTACAAAAAAAAAATGTATGTATGTATTCTATCAGCCACCTAGTTTCCATCGTACAAGCTTTGCTTAGTTTGGGACTAGAAGGCGTTGTGTTAAGTGTCCATGAATATATATTTATTATTATAGTTGCTTCAGACAAAAACTGCGATTTATCAAAAAGAGAACTAGATGTCACTGCTAAAAATGATAAAAAAGCCGAATCGCGCTGACGTCGCGGGTAACAGCTAGTTGCGCATATATCATTCGACTAGTTAGTCCGGTAACGCTGTCAGAAATCGTCATACGATTACAAAAGCATTTTAGTTCGTTCGAAAAAAAAAAAATTCTTCGACTAGTTCTTCTTCTTCTTTTCTACCTATATGGCCTCTGTCCGTCATTTCGACAGACAATTTTGCCAGTGTCATGTGATGTATTTGAAATAATATAAGTCAAGTCAAGTCGTCAAGTCGGCTGTCGTTTGTTTTGAGCAAAAAATTGTGGTTTTTGTCTTCAAAAACTCAAAACGAATTTTCACATTCAGAAAAACCACTTTACACACATTCCAATGGCTCACACTTTATGTTACGACCTAAGTAGCAGTTAAAATACCAGCAAAAATTAATAGCAATACACAGAAAAACTGTTAAAACAAAAGTGCTATGGTTATGTTGTTTCAAAAAACTCTTCTTCTCTTCAAAAATGGCCTGCGTCCGTCATTTCGACAGACAATTTTGCCAATGTCAAGTGTTAAAATTGTAATAATTTAAGTCAAGTCAAGTCATTTGTCAAGTCGGCTGTCGTTTGTTTTGAAAAGAAAATGGTGGATTTTCTCTTCAAAACCTGAAACGACTTTTCACATTCAGAGAAACCACTTTACACACATTTATTCCAATGGCTCACACTTTATGTTAAGACTAATCCCCCTTTCGACTAGTAGTTAGAGGCATGTCAGAAGTGACTTTAACAAGCATTGCCGGTTTTAATTCTGGCTTTTGTTCTTGGTAATCAATTCGGTATCGTTCGGCAAGTGTGTAAATGCCTTTTATGGCAGAATGATACGTCTTAGATTTTCCAGTTGGTCTTTATGCTTGGTTGTATGACTTGTATGAATCAGATAGTTTTTGCCTGTTCAGCTTGTTTACTAGTCTGTACAGGATGCGCCACGTGTAGACTTCCTGACATATCATTACCCTGTGTAATTGCATAGTGTTTTGTTAAGGTGGCTATCGGCTTACAGTGCAGGGAAACAGTAGGAAAAGTTCTGTACTAAATATATTATACTGGCACATAAATGAGTCGATGAATTGGAAGTTTTAATGCAATGCTACTCATATAGAGATAATGTATTGAATGTTGACAAAATAATTGAAAATATTACAAATAATGTAGACCGTTAAAATAAATATTTTTCTTCTAAATCATAGGTACTATAGTCGTAATGGAAAAATTCAAAGTTTCCAGTTTTTACTACTAAAGCACTTTTGAAACTTTGTTTATACGTACTTGTAATGTTGACTGCACCTACCTAGATGATCTACTCATGCTGGCGTTTTTGCAATGTTTTGATTGTTTCGAGAGGAAAAAAACTGCAAATATAGAAAATCCCAAGTTTCTGCCGTCATTGCAGCAAAAACTTTGTCTGAGAATGACCTCAGTACTAATTATTGTTATGAATATCTTTTGTGACAACTGACAGACTCTACTGTCACGTGACTTTGTCGTTCAGAAAGAGTGAACGTCAATTTGGACGACAGAGATAGTACTGCCTGTGGCTTCGCTTGCAGTGGTTTATTTTGGTTTTTTGAGTTACTCTGCTTTAGATTAATAATTATTTATTATTTTACTCATTTCTCTCACTTAAGTTACAAGCGAATGAGTAGATAACCTAAATAATTAAAGCCGGCCACTTCCCACAGCTTGCTGATCCTTTGACTTATGTCGACTACCTTAATTTTTTGTCGGATAATCTTATTTCGGATTCGATCCTTCAAAGAAAATGTTCGCTTTCACTTTGACTTGCAGCTTCTGGACGGACACTACTGTCAGTGTTCCTTAGTCACTAAGACTTAGTGTACGTTTGACGTTTACCGCAAAGTCACGTAAACTATAGTTTTGTAAACTTCCCGCTATGAGCAAGATATAGTTCACATCAACTTTGTAGTATGCGAACCAACACATTATACCGCGTTCACACTATGCCATTGCCGCTGCCGGCATTCATGCTGCGGACTTATTGCCACTGCAACATCGCCTTTATTCTCACCAAGGAGCTAGGGCATGAACTTGGCGATGTTGCTGCGGCAATAATTCCGGAATTAATCGCGGCAATAATTTCGGCAGCGGCATGGGCATGTGTGAACGCGGTATAAGAATAAAGGCGATGTTGCTGTGGCAATAGTTCCGGAATTAATCGCGGCATTCATGCCGGCAGCGGCATAGGCGTAGTGTGCACACGCTATTAAGCATGTTGGTCATGCGATTTTGTATTCAACTCTTTTGTATATGTCAAGTTATGAAGTTACTCTACTGATTCAACTGTGGCAAAGATTTTCATTATCTTGATCGTTATATAATTTATAATTTTCCCTATAATTATCCCCTGCGGTATTTTCCATGGTAATGTTATATCAGTATTAGTCAAGTCAGTCATGATGATTTTACTAATGCAAAAACATTAATTTTGTCGGTAAATTACCTATTATGTTACCTAAAGGAGATTTTTAAATTACGTACTTATGTAATACTAGCCGTCGCCCGCGGCGTTGCTCGCATTCTAGACCCTTTAGGGTGCGACTTTTCAAAATTCCTTTCTTAGTGCACCTCTACACTACATGAGGATACTACCCTCCAAATTTCATACCTCTAGAACTTATAGTTTAGGCTGTGCGTTGATTCTCTGTCAGCTTCAAAAGAGTTTTATATATATTGACTAGGTTGAGGCATCATTTCATAAAAAAAAAGTTATCAAACCGATCTGTTTCAAACGAAGAGGTAGTCCAAAGATAAATCATTTATTAATTCATGTTCCTAGTTTTTGTATCGGTATACTAGTTAGTTCAACTATAAGCACACGCTAATAAAAAGAGGGATGTGTTTCTGTTAGTTCCAATGAACCCAACACTTAGGATCTGATTTAATGTTATAATCTATGTTTTATGTTCTTTTTATGTTAAAAGTAAGAACTACTAGCGCTTTTCTAAACAATTAATTCAATATTTTGAATATTAAGCTCCATTTTGGAACTGTCGCTACTCTATGTTGTTTGAACGTCTACTTTTACACTCCTCTCCTGAAAATAATTTGTGGTGAGAACCTGTGATGCGAAACAGCGCTACACCTTAATTTCCTTCCATTCTCCACAGAAATAAATACTTTTTAACTTCAGGTATGTAGTACAGCATGCTTAGATTGCTTAGTGTGTTCGTTTTACGTATACTACAAAGTTTAAGTTCACGTAAACTATATTTTTGTATAGAGATTGAGCAGCGCCCCTAGCGGAAATTTAACAAAGCTGATGATTCTCGATACAAGATTATAGTTTACGTGACTTTGTAGTAAACGTCAAATGTACACACTCTGCATGCTGGTATCTACCTACAATTTTCAGTAGCGTTTAAAACCTCTATACATATTTGTTTTTTTTTTAGATCGCCGTCTCTCAAAGAACGCAATGTGGCTTAGTATCCTAGTCTACCTGGTATACTACTCCGCATACACCATCCTGCTGGCGATAGCGGGACTCTGGTGCTTCGAGGAGTGTACTCTTACAGAGGAGGAGGAGTATGAGTTCTACCAACAACGGCCCGTCCTATTTTGAACCTTCGACGCAACACTGCTGGTAAGTAAATTTTTTAATAACTCAGTAGGTTTTGTTGACTCGACGATAAGTTGAGGGGTTTTGTACAAAGAAAAAACTATTTTTTCAAGAACACGATAAGGTGGGTCCACATCTGATCTTTTGTCCGTACCGTAGCTCCGTATCGTATCAGCGTCGCGATCAAAGAACGCTAGTTTGCTCGGTTACGGTACGGTGATACGGCGTCCAAACTAGCGTTCTTTGATCGCGACGCTGATACGATACGGAGCTACGGTACGGACAAAAGATCAGATGTGGACCCACCTATAGATGGCGTGGCAAATGTCAAAAAGGTCTATCAATGACAACTCTAATCTAGCCGCCCAATAATATTTATTCTATGATTGGTCAAGGACGCTGCCTTACTTTTCGAGTTCAATACCTACCTACCAAATATAAAATCATCAGTATATTATAAGGAACACAAAAAATATGGTCTCGGTTATTATTGATGCCGGAATCTAGATTCAAGCTATAATTTAATTAGTTTTTGCAATTTTTTAATCTGTTTAGGTATACCTATAATAAAAAAATTGTCCTGACTGACTCAAGGAAGATAACAAACAGCCAAAAAAAATGTAAAAGAGAGTACCTACGTATTTTTAGTGTACTACATACAGTATGTACCATTTTATGATTTTTTTAACACCCGATAGAAAAAAGTAAGGGATGTTATAAGATTACGCGTTACATTATTAGTTGGACTCCCGTTTCCGCATTTAGACTCAAAGTTGGTCCATTATACGTGGTACGCGTTACATTTGAATGCGGTTGTTTTTTTATAAAACGAGCTAAGCCGCAGGCCTTCACTAAAAACTTGGAAGTTACTGAATAGCAAACTCATTTATCATACTAATTGCTATAATGGATGAAATAAAAAATAAATAGGTAACTCTATAGTTCTTATAATTGTGGAGTGTAAGTTTAGTTTTATTTTTAAGGCGTAAAGATTTTTAAGCTGGTGAAGTAATATGAGGTAACAAGGCTAATGGCTTGCAGTCATGGAATTGTAAAACGCACAATAATCTTCTATATATATAGATAGATAGATAGATAGAAAATACTTTATTGCACACCTTAACCTAGGAATTACAAGAAAATAAAACAACAAAACTTAAATTAATTGTACAATGGGCGGTCTTATCGCTATGCAGGGTTTTTAAAAATTTCCAAAACCGCGAGCGGCGGCTAGTTATAGATAAGCGCGTGTTATGGATACTAAACGAAATCATTTAGCTAAAAAAAATATTTTGGAGAGTACATAAGTATTAAAAGCAATTAGGTTCCTACTCAAATCACATTTTTAGTACAAAAGATCTGAACGCGCTCGCTCGGATTTAAGAACATAGCTAATTATTTTATTTTTTTCAATTCGAATCTATAAAAAAAACTGTTATAATTCAATTTTTTTTTGTAAAATAAAGGTATTGTGTTCATGCGTTTTCAAAAAAAACTGATTGCATACAAATCTTGCAATGAATCAAATAAACTACCTAATTATAAACGGATGCTATACAAATATGATTGTAATTAGTTTCCGGTCTACTAACAGGACGAATCAAGGTCTCAATCGTATGATAATGGTTATTTAGGACAATGGTTTGTTCATTTTAACCCTACACTGTAATGTGCGTTAGTCTTTGTTGCATTTAATAGATCGCTTATTTGTAACTTTGTAACCAACTTCAAAAAAGGAGTTCAAAAGAGTTCTTAATTCCGTTTTTTTTTTAAGTTTTACGAAGTTATTCGTATGTAGGTATCTCAAAAAAAAGAAAGTAACTAAATAATGTTATAGGTATATACCAATAGTTTGTGTTTATGTTTGTTACCTAAGAACTTCGTCATTTACAAACACAACCTTTCTTTCCTTTTTATCTGAAAATATAATAATATACTTCTTGATCAGTCCCATAGAAATTTCTTCGAAATCAACAAACAAAATTTTAAGTAAATTATGAAGTTTTTCAAGCAAAGCTTCCAAAATAGTATACCTAAATGTATTAAAATAACCGAGGTATTGCTACTAAAATAACGGCAACGTAGTAAACTTAAATTAATTCGAACCCACGATCTTTGAGATGTAGTGTAACTATTATTTTATAAGTTACATGCAGGAACAGTCATACGCACTTGTTTATCCCCACCTTAACTTCAACTAATCGGTTGCCATTTCCAGTAGTTCAGTGTTCTATGTTGAGACACATTGTCTAGATCTACGAGTAACGTCAGAATTTTGAAAATAATATGGTTATTTATGACTAAGGAACACCAACATATTTCATTTATAAATATCAAAATATTTTAATTAAGTAATTGAAAGAACGAAAAAGAATTAAAAACACTTACTATCGGTACAAAAACAAAAAATTAGTAATTGAAGAAATATTGTGTTGAATTTATTGAAATATGGCGTAATATATCGCATAAGTGCCAATTTTGCGGATTCTACTAATTTGTGATTAAGTTAGTGAGAGTTCAGTTTGTGAAAAATATTTTCTTCCTATGGGTATGTACCATTTAGATATTTAAATTAAAAAAAAACTCAAAATAAACGAATAACAAAAGAGTTTGTTTATTTAGATAGGACACAATGAGTTAGGTTTGGCATTTGTCACAAAAAAATACATTAGATTTGGCCATGATTTGGCATTTCCTAGTAAAAATTGTAAAAAAAACGTTCTGTCAGTCAACTTTAAGTGCACACTGCACTGCACACGTTAGGGTGCTTTTCCATCAGACCAAGCTAAACTACGTTGCTAAGGATGTGTTTGAAATCCACCAATAGGGATCGTTTGTTATCTTATTACACGATTCCTATTGGTCGATGTCAAACACATCCTTAGCAACGTAGCTTAGCTTAGCTCTGGTAATGCCGTGTTGGCCCAGTGGGATTGTACCTCGACTTTCGTTCCGAAGGTCGTGGGTTCAAATCCCGGCCGTGCATCAATGGATTTTTCGTTCGGAAAATTTATAATAATATGCACATTAACACGAGCTTTACGGTGAAGGAAAACATCGTGAGGAAACCCTTAGCTTAGTCAGCTCCGCACGTATTGACCTTGTCTTTCCTGTGGATATAGCTGACAAGGCTGAGAGGATGGTATAGGTGCTGGGCAAACCTACTCCATCTAAACATTGTCCCAGGCACTACAGTGTCCCGTTAAGTGTAGGCATAGGTTGCCTCCGGACGCTGTATAAATCATCTTCAATAGATGTAAAGGTAGAAAAGCACCTTAATGTTACTTTTATACATGACAGTCAAAACATCAAAGTAAGGCCAATTTGTAGTCTTTCAATTCAATTCTTGTCTATGGCCTTTGCAGTGTTGCCCGCAGCATGACCTCTAACCACTTCAGTGTTTCCTAGATCTAATTATGTTGATTGCTACCTATGTTATTAACATTGTATGCATCTACTAGCTCAAGCCAAAAAAAACTTATATCACGATTAATGCCAAAAAAACCACTAGTACGCAAAATGTCAAGTTCACATAAAAAGTTAATTTAATAATGTTTCTATAGTTTTTTTTAACATGCTCACATCAAACTTCACAAGTTTTATTTTACGGAGACATCATCTGAATAGTTATAAATGTTACGTCACGTCGATAACGTCATAATCATAGCCTGTAGAAGTCCACTGGACATAGGACTCACCCATTGATTTTCAGAAAGAGCCGCCTTCTGAGAATGGATATCTGGGCTGTGCTTGTGTTTTGAGTAGGTACTACATAACATTATTAATTAATAACGCATCTACTATTAAATCATATCATGATCTGGTCTGGAAATGGTTCCTTGTCGACTGTACTTCCCATTTTTATGTATGAACTCAAGTAAACCGTTTCCAGCGAGACTTTTTGTTAGGTATTTTTAGAGCGTGGTTGTCTGAAACTGTGGCCGTGCGGGATGAAGCCGAAAAGTGGGCCGGTAATTATATATTATATTATAATTATATTATATTATAATAATGTATTATATTATAATTATAATTATAATGGCCGGACTGGCCTAAATGCGAAAGACAAAACAAGATCAGAAATAATTCTCTACGAAAACTTCCTGGAAATTAATGTTAAATATATAAGCGAATGAAAGATAGGTATGTTACTTCTTATGTGTTATGTGCACTGTCACAGTTTTCTAGATTTTTTATGGTAAATGTTTTTATTGGTCACCAGAGTTGACCCTGCCCGCAGCTTCGCTTGCGAGGATTCTAAACGGATGAAACTTTATTTTATTTCACACTAGCTGACCCGGCAGACTTCGTACTGCCTCAATCGATAAATAAAAGACCTAAACTTTTGTATTATTATTACTTTATTACTCACCTTTTAAACCTTCTCTGGACTTCCACAAATAATTCAAGACCAAAATTAGCCAAATCGGTCCAGCCGTTCTCGAGTTTTAGCGAAACTAAGCAATTCATTTTTATATAAATAGGTGATCTCTTAAACTTTAACACCAAATAACATGCTGTAAAAATCTAGTTTAGTATAAATATAACGATATAACTATTTCTAAGTATTTATTATGGTATTTTCATAGATTGTATTATATACGCACTTACTTAAATAATTTACTTATCTATATAGGTGTGTATACTGTATAGATAGGTAGGTATCTATTTTGATAGACATGGTGTTTTTTTTTTCTTTTTTTTTTTTTCCTAAAGCTAAATTGTTAACTCCGCAGTAACTTGACAGTTGTCAGTCAACAAACATAGGTCACGTTTTGACAGCAAAACGTAACTAATTTGATAATTGACTCTTGTTTTCGTGAATTGTGCATAAATTATTAAGAGTTGACATTCGCAAACAATTTCATTGTCAATGTCAAGTTAAACGTTTTAGGTTAAATAACTTAATATAATAATAAATAACTTCCCGGACACAAGTTTTGACATTTTTTGAAACGACAAATAGCACTTTTATTTTAATAGTTTTTCTTGTTTTATTGTGAGTATTGTTGTTTAATTTTGGTGGAATTTTAACCAATAATACTTAGGTCGTAACATAAAGTGTGAGCCATTGGAATAAATGTGTGTAAAGTGGTTTTTCTGAATGTGAAAATTCGTGTTAGATTTTGAAGAGAAAATCCACCATTTTCTTTTCAAAACAAACGACAGCCGACTTGACAAATGACTTGACTTATTTATTACAATTTTAACACTTGACATTGGCAAAATTGTCTGTCGAAATGACGGACACAGGCCATTACTGAAGAGGAGAAGAAGAAATAACTTCCCTAACAAAACATTGTATAAATTATATTCGTAATTCATTTCTCACTATCCTATATATCCTATTATATATTATAAACGCGAAAGTTTGTGAGTATGGATAGATGGATGTTTGTTACTCTTTCACGTAAAAACTACTGATCCGATTTGGATGAAACTTGGAATATATATTATCCGTGACCTGGATCAACACATAGGCTACTTTTTATCCCGAAAAATTAACGGGATCCAACGGGACGCGAACGAAGTCGCGGGCGGTAGCTTGTTCTAAATATTTTAAGGTCAGTTTAAAGTCTTGCCATCGGTCACTGACCTTTTTGATTCAAAACTGCAGGTTATTGGTATTTGAGAGTATTGAACAATAACAAAAGAAACAAATTTTCCCGTTCTTATACCTAATTGAAATGCTTCTGTCCATCCAAAGGTTGTCTGGAAGAGATCGCTTATAGCGATAAGACCGCCCATTGTACCTCATACTTAAAACTTATTTCTCTGTTTCTAGAATATATCTATCTAAATTTTATCAAAATTATAAGAAGTTGATAAGAAACGGAAAACGTACAATCAAAAATATAATTAAATTATCGCATTTTTTCACTTTCTCAAATGTGATATAAAAGTCATATCTCTATGAAATTGTTTTCCTTAAAACGATACACAAAGATTCGTATAACCTTTTGCGTTCCACTGCGCGACAGCACGGCAAAACTCATAGCAACCATACAGAACTCACCACCAGGCCGCGCAGTATAACCTAAACCAAAATAACGTATCTTCGTCTACCGCGTAGACTCTAATGCATTGCTTGGGCAGTGGGTACTGAAGTTACTCGGAACTGCTCGTTTCGCGCAGCCTTGGCGCAACATCCTGCAGTTTGCGTGACTAGATGGTATGGGTTGCACAACTATGGGCGGTGATGCCCAATACCACTGGTTTATGCATCACACAACATTAATACATGCTTTGATCTTTTTACACACATTATACTATAGACTAGTTTGATAATATTCAAAGAAATTTTCTTTCGTAAGTCGTGGGATTTGAGGATATCTACATACTTATAAAAGCAAGCGCGTAATGAGCTAGTGGCCAACTCTGGTGACGGAGTTTTTAGGCCACCTTAAGGCCTCCGTCGTGGCTTAACGACTGCTAGAGCCGGGACCGACAGTTTAACGTGCCCTCCGAAGCACGCAAGCGCTCAGATGTAAATGCCACTTACGGTCACCCATCCAAATAGGAGATGTAAAATAGCGTCTTTACAGCCCGGGTGACAGAGGCTATAAAAGTACGTCACGTTCCTTTACCACACAGTCTACCCACTTTAGGTAAACACAATAAAAAAACCAGTGCATGGAGTCCCTCCGCGCGCGAGAAGAATTTATACTTCGAGTGCCACACATTCACTCTTGCTTTGTGTTTAATGTGAAATTAATTTAGTATTTATTTTTAATGCAGTACTGATTTAGTTAGAAAAGGTTCTATGCTCATGTTGCCTAAATCAGAACCAGATGACGCTGCTAAGTTTGTCCGGATCCTAGAACGCGCTATCGAAGTGTTTCGCGTTTTTTGGTGGTCTCCTTATGTGATCACTCTCGCTAGTCTCTGTCTCTTTCTATTCGGGGGAAAAGAAAGAGACAGAGACAACCTTGTGCGCTGTCAGTTGGAAGTATAACTTCAAAACTATAAATAACGTCTTTCCATCAGACGCAGTGACAGTGACCGTACGTTCTGCAAGGCCGATTTGCATAACACCCGCAACGGTGTCTGCACCCAGTTGCAATGATGAGAACAGCTGTTCGAAAGTAATTTATGATAATTATTATTATGAAGGTCGGGTGTTAATTCTACTATTCTGAAACTCTTTCTATTCGCTATAAACGGAACTCAAGGGAACTCAAAACCCCCCTCTTCCCCCAAATGCTAAGGTTGAACCAGCCTGAACCAATATTTTTTAGGATAAACCCTAAATATCCTGGTTCAGCCGAAGTCGGAGCCTTTGGGGGAAACAGAGAGGTCTTCAAGGCAAAATCCTTTGTCCGCCACATCACTGACAAGAAGTTTACTCAAAACTAGACAATTATTAAGAACAGCCTTGCTTGTTATCTCTCGTCTTTATCTAACAAGATAAGAGTGAAAGGGACAGCATAGTGGAATTCTGACCCAAATGCTAATAAGGTCGGAAAAATGCAATAGTCTTCATTCTAACAATTTTCTAACAAACTGTGTTTTTAGAATTCAAATAGTTGACGTCGTAAAATACTATGAACAGTTAATAATATAAATAAAATAATCATAATTAATATGAATAAAATAAGTATAAAAAATTATAAATGAACTAGGTATAAGGTCTAAAATTACTAAAAAATATTCAAAAACTCCCAAACCATACTTGGTTGAATATCTTAAATTGATAGTATCAAGAAAATTTTCTTATTTTCTTGATTGTACAATGGACGTACTATGCGTGGCAACTTCACTGATAGTGATTATTATTGTTTATTATCATATATTGCTGAAGTTACTTTACTAGGGTAGCTCAAAAAAAGCTATCTCGTTCCAATAAAAGAAACTGGTGTAAAACCATGCAGATTTTTTTTTCCTACACGATTTTGACACAAAAAATTCCAAACAACTTAGAACAAAATGGTACGTGTAAAAACTAAATGATTGTGTTTTGTTCATTAGATTAGACAATGAGATTAACGATATCCTTAATCACATACAATAAGTATGAAAAGGTTAGAATTAATTAATCACTATGAGGTTGGTATGTCTTTCATAGCGTGACTATTTAAAAGTCTAGACTCTAGACTAGACTATAGAAAGAGGTCAGCTTTAGATCGTGAAATTACTAGTCTGTTGATGCATTGAAAATTTCATCACTTGAGATTATTTAAAGCTCATTTCACCGATTTTTGGCCGAGATATGACGTCATCTAATTCTTATTCTATTCGTCGTGGGGGACTGAGATCTGATATCTGGGGCACTGACGTCCCGCGTTGGGGTGTATTGTGCTTTGTCCCCCTGCTGACCTCACCCCAGCCAGCCCTACTCTTTAAAGTAACGGAGAAGGACTTTGGGTTGATGGCAGCAATGTTCCAGCATCCGCGATGGTGTGGTGATGACGTCATCTCTATTAGAGTAAATCTCTGTCAAACTGACCATGAGGCCTCTGATCGCAGCGACCAAATCTCGAAGCGCTCGTGGCTGGGCTTGCCTAGTCAATCTTCACCGATTATCTAAGTTAAGCGATGATCTGCGCGGTCACTATTTGGATGGGTGACCGTTAGTGGCATTTACATCTGAGCGCTTCCGTACTTTGGAGGGCACGTTAAACTGTCGGTCCCGGCTCTAGTACTCGTTAAGCCATGTCGGAGGCCTTAAGGCGGCCTAAAAACTCCGTCACCAGAGTTGGCCACTAGCTCATACGAACGACCGACCATGTTCAAAACCTCGTCTTGCATCCTCGCCGACAGATATTTGCTAATATGCAAATCGGTATGCACACGAGTTCATTGCATTTATAATATGCTGCAACCGTCTGTTCACAGCACAATCTTTGCATTAAATTAGATGGCTAAACATGTCTAAAACTTATTTCAACATTTTATTAATAAAGGTGGTTGACCTGTTTAATTCTAGATATTTTAGAGAAAGACGAGGTCATAGGAACTAGCCGCTAAACAAGCCTTAGGTTAATAGGTAGGTACTTTTTACTTAGGTCTTTTGCTGTTACAGTGACTTATAATGTGTTGTTTTAGCGAACCTAGTAAATATTTTATGACCTGAAAACTTTTGCACGCCAATCACTTTGGTAATAATATGTGGCATTCATTTATACTTTTACATTTTTGTACAATATTTTTATGCAAATAAATGACTTGATTGATAGAACGTTGGTAGAATGACCATTGACCAACTAGGAGCGACTTCTGAAAAAAGTGATAGTCCGTAGTGTGTAAAGTGATAGACCTCTCTTGCTTCTACCACTACTTGCACTAATATTCTGGCTCTTATGAGAAATAGGTCCGTCAGCTCTAAAGTTAAAACATCCTATTCTACTAATATTAGGCGCGAAAGTTTGTATGGATGTTTGTTACTATTTCACGAAAAAACACCTGATTCGATTTAGATGAAACTTAGAATATACATTGTCTGACCTGGATTAACACATAGGCTACTTTTTATTCCGTAAAATCAACGCGACGCGAACTCTTCAGAAACTCTGAGACGATTTCGCATAGCAAATTGCATTTCTAACCAGCTAGTACTATATAATAACTATATTCCAGATTATTGTATGTTTCTCAAGACCTTGAGGATTTCTAGGTAGGGCATAGGTACCATTTATGTCACACTTGGTAGGTACCGCCTAAAAAGAGGGCGCGGTTTGATTGATGTATAAAATAAAATGCTGTGGGCGATTTTAGATTTGCAAATCTTGCAAACTTCATTTAAATTATTATTTCACAACTAATAACCGTGTGTTTACAAATCATAAGCTAGGATTACATCAGTACATGCAGATTCAGGCGCTCATTGAGTTTGTGTAATAGATTCAGTTGTCTGATAGTTTATAGTCTTCTTTCGTGTTCATTCACACGATTAGAGGCATGCGCTTGCGCATCGCGTTGTTGCATCTTCTGAAACTTTTAGGTAAAGGTGAGGGTAGCAACAGTAACTAACTCTGTTAAATTGAGTTAAAAGCAAAAATTCCGGATCATCTATAAAAACTTGATTGTCCTGGAATCTACGCTTATTTTAGGGCCTATATCAATACATATCTTACATACTAACGTACAAAAACTACATACGTATTTATTTATTTGCATAAATTATGTCAAAGGTCAAAAAGTTTATCACTAAAAAGTTTTGACATCGATTGCCACTTGCTACTGTCAAGTAATTTCATGCTGTGCTCGTACGTAGTCAGAGTTTTCCAACACGTTAAACGTTACACGAAAAAGGAACCGAAAGAGACAGCGTTTAACGCGTTAAACGTTTAGCGCTCCTGGGGAGGGGGAATAGAAACAGACAGAGCGAGAGTGATCACATACGGAGACCCCCATAAAACGCAAAACACTTCGATAGCGCGTTCTAGTATAACTTCTTGCGCGCGGAGGGACTCCACGCACTGGTTTTTATTTTTATCACAGAAAAGTGACAATCGAGAAACTGGCAGTTTTTGTTGAGAGAAATCATTAGCAAACCTCCTGCTAGAGGCGCTTATCCGATTTATATACAAAATATCTTGCTACTTGCTATTCGATATTCGTTGTTTACAAAACAAAACACAGACTCGAGCCTCTGATCTGGCCATGGGCGAAACAAAATTCGACGTGTAGCATGTTGCAATATAGGTATATCTAAATTACTATGGTATAATATAAAGGTATAGTATCATCAAATAATATTCAAGATAAAAGGTTACGCTTTCCTAATTCTTAGAACAAGCTCATGTCAGCCCCTAGTAGGTCAATGTCACTATTATTACGACTTTTCATAAAAAAACATTGTACGCGGGTCAACCCGCACTGTAACGTATTCGTGTTCTTACGCAGTGAAGGCAGTCGAACGCTTGGCTCATGCATGTGACTCAATGGTATCGATTCTCTTGTTGCATTTTTCTAATTTAATTTGATAGCTCTATAATTATAGCCGTCTTTGTCGTTTCAGTTTACGAGAAAGGGACGGCAATATTCTTAGTGTTGTTAAACTAAGTTAGTTTAGAAACCCTCCTATGTTTATCGGCTCTAAAGATGCATACGTGCGGTTGTATAGAGTCAAAAATATACTACGTGACTTTATTTAATTTAGTTTTATATTTGTATTGTGTCAGTTTTACAAAATGGCTAGGTACCTAATGTTGACGGCCTTAAAGACGACAGCGTGCGGATGTGTAGAGTCAAAAATATGTGGTATGGGACATAGTGTGGTAATATTTGTTTTATTTAAAGTGGCAATGACATGAATGAGATGTGTGGATAGTAAAAATTTGAAGGAGTTTAAGGTTGAATGGTTCTTAGAAGTGAAAATGTGTATTACACAGGGTCAGTTCATTTCTAATTTTTTTTATATAGGTACCTACAGTAATTTCAATAATGGTTATTTTTATAATTTTGTATCTTTATGTTTAAAATCTTTTCGATAGGTGTTTATTACAGCAATTTAAAATTTTCTTTGGATTTCAAGTTACATTTTAATAAAATGTATGAAATAAAATTGCGAAAAAATTAATATTTATATACAGGTTGGATTAAGTAGGTTCTCTAAGTTATTCCTAAGATCGGGAATACTTACAAAAAAACCACGTAAAAGTTAGAGCCGCAGGAAAAAAACACAAACACTTTTAAAAGAAACAATTAGACACAATTTAAAACTTGAAAATCCACTAAATTATGCTAAGGGTTAAATATTGTCTAAAATATAAACGACTGGATTGACTACCCAGAAAGTAAGTTCAAAAGTTGAGTCATAAATATTATTATCGATGTAGAAAGATCAAAATTAAATTATTTATTATTACAACCTTGAACTGCATACCAATAATGAATTATAGACGTATTTTTCTAAAACCCTTACTTATGCCAAAATCCAATCTACAATTAAATTACACAGCAAACGTGTATCTACAGGCTTACATAACGACATTGACTGTGAAAAAGTAGTCCAAGTTCATACGAAATGGTGAAAGTGACTAGTGGCGCCTTCTGGATGAGCTTTGAGGAACTAAGGTGTGCGTGCGCACACGATGAAAGAATTTAGAGATGTATCTTGAAATAACGCGGATACGAAACTAGACCAAAACGAAACTGGACTTAACTAGTTACCACATACCTACAATGGAATGGCTATGTATGTAGATTTCTACATAAACTGATTTTAATTGGCATTCCAAGACATCCCACTGTGATTTATTTTCGGCTGTTGTCATCAAATCCGAGCCATATTTTGATATTCACCCCATCAAGTTGTAGTGTATCTTACTACATAATCTAAACACGATCTTGTGATCATAGATCTATAGGAATAGTATAACAAATAATTAGAAACTAAATAATTTTTATAATAAACTAAATGATGGCACTTGGACTGAAAGACAGAGTAGGGACCCACCACTATCCAAACACAGTGTCGTCTAGAAATGAAAGACAAAACCAAATCATCAGCATTAATAAACTATATAAAACTTGATATATCAAGACACTTAGCCTAAAATTTGTACTAGAATTCTGTGTTAAAAGACGGAGATTTGTGATCTTCCACTATCTAAACTCAGTTTCCTCATCATAGATATGAAATAACATTTATATTGAACTAAATAAAACGCAATAAATCAGAAACTCGGACTGAGTCCACTCGTTACTCGTACTCGTACCAGCCCCAGTTCGCAAGGCCGTTTGAAGGCCCGACGATATGTTGCGGAATCGAAATACCGTGTGCGCCATTTTCAAGTGCATTTTGCGTAACTATTAGATATTTGGTCGATTACAACGTACGAAGATGTAATTACACGCTAGTTATTAAAAATTGCGGGAAGTCGGATGGATTATTGTTCTTCCTGGAAACATTCAATGAGTGGGGCATGTGGTTGTTCCAATACTCTTATTTTAATGAATAAGTTCTAAATGTGATTTTATTGAATCCACTCTAAATGGTTTTATTGTATGAATGAGTAATTTGACTTAGGTCCAGTTTCACGGTTTATTGTCATAATCCCCACCAGCGGGAGGTTGGCGTTTTCCCCACTATCATGTTCAATCCTGGCTGGTGGGGATTACGTTTTTCCCATCATCATGTTCAATCCTGGCTGGTGGGGATTACGTTTTCCCCACCATCATGTTCAATCCTGGCTGGTGGGGATTACGTTTTCCCCACCATCATGTTCAATCCTGGCTGGTGGGGATTACGTTTTCCCCACCATCATGTTCAATCCTGGCTGGTGGGATTATGATGAGGCGTCCCGTAGGACACCTCGACGTTTTTAGTCAGTACGAGTCTGACATAATCTTCCATCTACCCGAGGGTGGAAGATATCTATGATTGATTTTCCTACACAAACAAGTAAAAAAAAGGCCAGTTTCACCGCTGCCGTAACCTAAATCCATACAACTTAGCTCAGGAAATGGTTCAGTATGATTTCTATTGAATTCTTCATTCTGATAAATGAACACGTTGTAACTTCATTTATAAGTATTACAGTTTTTATGTCTTTACGGTTTACGACCAATGGTTTTTTATAGAAATTAACCTGTCATGAAAATATAATGTTCAATCTAAACATTTTAATCGCGGGGAAGTCCCGTAATACTCGTGCAAGTTAATGAAAAATTATTTCCGCCAAGTATGTGACGTATACTAACGAGTTTTTGAAAAAAGACAGGCAAAATAGTTGAAATAATTATTAAGTCTAAATTTTTTATTTCTGTTTACTTACTTTACTTAGTAATGGTTTTATTTCAATACAAAAATGTAAGTATAATGAATAAACTAGGTATTCAAATTCAGAAGGTCATTTTTACGTTTACTACGTTTGCATTAAACTTACACACCTGTTTAAAATTGAATTAAAATATTTTGTGAAATGAATCATCTATTTATTTACTTTTAAATCAGCGAAACCCTAAAAATGAAAACGCCACAGGAAAATCTGCAGAACTACATCATCTCACGGAAATACCAATCTTACCCCAACAGGTTAAAGTCCGGACTTATTACGCGCGATGTTGACTTACGTCCTTGTAGTTGCGTGGGAGAAGGTCGGTTGTGATTGGTGGAGCGAACGCGGGCAATTCAATTGCGGCTGAGATTTGTACGCGCGCGCACTTTCGAAGCTCAGTTAGCCTCAGTCAGGTTTTCGCTTTCCTCCCACGAGATGAAATGCAATGGTGATTAATCTGTGATATTTTATTGTTTTTTTCTGTGGGAAAATGAGGAAGCACTCGCGGGATCTACTGGTAGGATTTTTTTATGGTTAACAATAAAATTAAATATTTAATTACATTTTAAGGCACGCATTTTATTTGTGAATTTAGTTTTTATCTAATTGCATAAAAATTTGATAAAATCGAAATTCACAAATAAAATGCGTGCCTAATAATAAAAAGGCACTTTTATCGTTACTTTTAAATTATTTAAAAGTAACGTAAAAAAAATGTCTTCAGTATAAAGATATTCCATGAGTTATAAGTTAATATTTACCTTCTCCGTTCCTACTATTGCGCATATTATTATTATTTCTTACACATAAAAAATAATATTTTCTAGTGCGTACCGGATCTAAACTCATGACTAGCATGACTTTGGCTTCCACACACCAATCACTTAAATAATCTTTAAATCTTTTCATATTCAAATAGAACTCGGAATCTTAAGCATTTGTCACCATGAACTTGCTAAATTACAAAAGAAAGTACCTACTGACGCAGTAAAAGTGCCTAAGCCATAGACTATTATAATGAGTTCAGACATAACCATTATCTTCAAAATATGACACAGATTTAGAAAAAAAACGTATTAATCGTTATGTACTTTCCCTAGTGAATTTATTTTATTTTTCTGCGTGTTGTATCCGCACTCATAATATTTTCTTTACGTCATAGTAAACGCTCATAATTTTTTTAGACACAATATAAAATTAAATATGTATTAATTTATTTAAAAAAACTTTTGATTTAACATGTACACCAGATAATAGTAATAGGGGTTTTCGATCGAATTGAATTGCTAGCTAACATTGTTATTTAATTTTTTTAATTGTTTTTCACCTTTTTCTTTCTTTTCAGTAACTACTTTATGTTGGGGGTGGCATGGTCACTGTGTGACAAAACCTCCAATAATAAAAAAATATTTAAAAAAAACTTTTAATCGATTCTTTTGTTTCAGGTGACAATTCGATAGCGAATCGAGTTATCGAATGCTACTGACTTCAAACGTTGTGAAGTGTCAAGTGATAGTGTCAAACTAAAGTGTTCTGTGATAAAAAAAAACTCAAAATGTCGGGGTTCGTGAAAATAGCAATAGACGATTACTATTCTGACAGTAACTGGACGACGATCATCAATAAATATTGGCTGCTGGCTGAGAGAGTATCAGGTATGACCAATAAGACCATTCCACAGATCATATTATAATACTACTAGCCGTCGCCCACGGCGTTGCTCGCGTTCTACCCTTTAGAGTGTGACGTTTCAAAATTCTTTTCTTAGTGCACCCCTACACTATATAAGGATACTACCCTCCAAATTTCATACCTCTAGGATTTATAGTTTAGGCTGTGCGTTGATTCTCTGTCAGCTTCAAAAGAGTTTTATATATGTTATTATAAAATAAAATAATAATATAAAAATAATAATTCTAAGGCCCGTATGCTGATTTACTGCTGAAAATCTCTACTCAAATCTAAACTTACTTGCTAATATTCTGTGACTATACTAACGATTTCTATATCTGAATACGGGCCTCACTATTCTTAACTAATTTATTAATTTAAAAATATGCTTGCATTATTCATACAACTTATTGTAGCAAACACCTTTCTACACCTCTCCACAGCGTGGTCAAATATATTAGTCAGATTCGACAGGCGTCATGGCTCAGTCGGTAGTAGCTCTGCCTTCCGAGCTGTGGATCGTGGATTCGATCCCCACCGAGAACAAACATTTGTGTGTTAAACTTAGATGTTTGTTCTGTGTCTGGGTGTTTCTATGTATTATAAGTATGTATTTACAAAAAAAAGATGTATGTATGTATTCTATCAGCCATCTAGTTTCCATTGTACAAGCTTTGCTTAGTTTGGGACTAGAAGGCGTTGTGTTAAGTGTCAGTAAATATTTATTATTTATATTGTTACAATTTTATCCACATTTTATTGACTGAGCTGAGTTTGATAAAAAGCACACAGCTTGGTATTGATCATAACTTAATACCTATACCTACTACATTAGGACTTTATCAAAATACCATCAAATCCCAAAGGTTGTAATAGTATATACCTAATTCAAACTTTTTTTTTTTATGATAAAAGTAATGGAACAAGCTGATAGCTCACCTGATGTTAAGTAGTAACTTCTGCCTATAACAATGCATTACCTCACAGAGCAAGTCCAATGAGGACGTGCCCTGTAAGGCAATGCACTGCGTCCATCACTCTGAGACGTAAAGATCTTGAAGTCTCATGTGCCTGTAATTACACCGGCGCCCTTACCCTTCAAACCGGAACACAGCAATGCGAGCATCGCTGCTGGCGGCAGAAATAGGTACGGTGGTAGTACTTCCCCGGACGAGCTCTCACAAAGAGCTCTACTACTACTAAACTATACATACCATGCAATATCAATACTTAAGTATACTTTCTATACAACTCAATTCCGCAAATATAAATGGCTTTATTTACTTTGTTCATTATTAATACAATGTACAAATAAACACTAAAAGCCAAAGAGCTCTGTTCTGCTAATTATTTAGAAAACTTATTAATTAAAAGAAAGTATAGATGAGAGAATGAGAACAGATAAAAATAATTACATGCTTTCAGTGTGCAACACAGGCGATAGTCAATCTTTGACGAACATAACAAGCAAAATGACAAATTAGCGAGGTTCTATTTTTAACCCTAGTCTATTTGCGGAGATAAAAAGACGTTCACCGACTTCTGGAGTAGCCGCTTTAATTTGAATATGTTAGATGTTAGCGCATTTATGAGTGGACTTTTGGACCCACTGTGCGAAGCGGCTAGGGCTTTTTTTACACTAGTATAAGATATTGTTAAATTGTAGATGGAAATTCCATTGTAAGTTATAACAGTTCTTCCAAAATATAAGAATAAAAAAAAATCCTAGTCTATAATAAGCCGTGCTCAAATCATTCTTTCCGGGTGCCTAAACGATGTTCGTGGCAGTATTCAACACAGTAGCATCAACATTAAGAATTTTTTGTGACTAATTTAGATTATTTGTTTATATGAGATGTTTTTACTCATTTTTCGTGGCAGTTGTTTTCATAAACCAGATAAGGTAGTACAAGTATTTTAAAATATACTTACGGCATTTTTAGCAACTTACACACGTTTGATATAAAAAAAATGTTTTGACAATACCTATAAAATTTAATTTTTAAGTCCAGAGTTGTACGGCCAGCAATCATCATCATCATCATCAATCAATATATATAAAACTCTTTTGAAGCTGACATAGAATCAACGCACAGCCTAAACTAGAAGTCCTAGAGGTATGAAATTTGGAGGGTAGTATCCTTATATAGTGTAGGGGTGCACTAAGAAAGGAATTTTGAAAAGTCACACTCTAACGCGAGCAACGCCGCGGGAGACGGCTAGTTAGCTTATATATTTTTTATACAAAAATGTATGTGCAAGTTCTTTTAAGTATTTACAGTCAAGAAAGTATGTACACACACGAGTGTGAGAAAGGATGTTTGACGGATATATTAGCTGAGGCAAAACCAGACTTTGACATGACAGTTACTAAATGATAAACAAAGCGAGCTTTCTCATCGATTGGAAACTTAGTTCATAAACTGTGAAAGTTAGGGTCCGTGATACTGAAAACTGCATATTTTGCATTTTAAATGACTCCACTGCATATTCATGGATTTAGAAGCAAGAATTGTATCGAACAAAAAATTTGGTTTAACTTTTAGCCCATTGCCAGTTCAGGAAAGCCAGATTTGTTTCTCAAATTTTAAATTAGGAATTTAATTTTAAGTTGGCATGTTTCTTGAGCAGTATGTCTCGTATAGTTAATTTACGTCTTTATACAATAACTTATCACATTTGAAATTTTATTATACTAATAAATAAATAAACAAACATATAAATAATATTGAAAACCATACACGGGTATCAAGTTATTTATTACTTGTATTTTAATGTTCAATGTGAGTATTATGAGTCTCTGATCAAGAAAGTTACAAAAATATAAATAAAATACGTTCAATTCATTTTGTTGCCATCAAAGTGCCAAAAAATTATAAGCAATTCATTCACCAGAAGTTATGAATATAATGAAAATTAAATAATTATTGCCCATGGTCGACCTTTATAATCGATCGTTAACGATGACGGCGGTCGCGTGATCCGATCGCGGCAGAATCGATTCGACGCAGTGCGAATGATCATACCAACATACTTTCTATCTCTACATCGATTTTATTATGTAAGCTTCTTTGACCCTTTTATATGGGTCAATAACCCTTCATTTAAATGCTGAGTTCGGGATTGGAGATCTGTAATTTTTAAGGAAAACATCAGCTCTTTTGTTTTATGAATTCATAATGTCACAAGGGCAATTATAAGAGGTAAATTCAATCTTTACTCGCATCTTTACCCATATTTGGTGGACGTACCGAACAAACACGTAAAACCAGCGATGCCATAACTTGTCCTAGACCTTATTGCAGTTGCATGATGCTGAGGTTACCGCTTAGCATTGCGGTGCATCTTCGTCTGTTCAATTAATAATAAAAAAACCTTTAGGCCCAACCCTGCGTATTGAAAATATATTTACGATCTTGTCATGTATTCAGCCAAACTCTCTGGTATTGAAAGTATGTTATGATCTTGTCATTCATTCATATTGTTTTGAAAAAAATATGTGCCGACGTGTAACAAAGAGTGATTGATTAAAAAAAAATTCCGTAATTTCAAACTGCTCTTTTTATAAATAAGTTATGTTTTATGGCACAATAGTAAAAATTTAATTAAAATCAGACTGCGTAAAAAAAAACAAATGTGTAAATGTATTGAGAAAACTTTAAGATGGTTAAGAAATAGAACATATTGAATTGCAACAATAAAAATAATATATGTAGATATGAATATTTTAATTACAACTTAGATTCTTAGATTTTACTGTATACATCGAATAATCAATGGTTTTGATCTCGTGAAAAGAGGATCTTTAAAAAGGAAATAAATGAGTTTATATATTTCATTACACCTACTCGAAGCGGATCTTTAAATTTATATATTTAATTTTACCTACCCGCCAGTTTATAAACATAATATTGAACAAAATGTTCACTGCAATGCGAAATCATAATATCTTCAGAGTCCGAGCGTGGACAGTTTTATTGGTTGTAAAACTTCAACTTATTTCACTACGTAACTCAATAAACATCTTAATACTAAAGAATGGGACAAACGAAACCATTGTATCAAGTATGTGAATAAGTGCGAGTATTAATAAGTGGGCATCTTAGAAGCCTGGTTAAAAGCAAAAAAACCGAATATAGATCGATAACTTATACTAACCGGCCAAATTGACAGTCCGCACAGTCACAGAAATTTTTATTTTTTGTTTTCAGTAAGTGACAACTGAAAATTTAACGACTGTATTAACTACATTATTTAAATAAAAAATAACTGAATTATTTAAAAACAATTGTTAAAAATAGACTACCGGTAGAAAGTCAGTCATTCGTTGTACCTTATTTGGATAAAAAAATAAATACTTAGTACAATGGATTTGGCGTTGGACGAATATTTTTTACGAAATCAGCTTTAATTTAAAAACAGATAACGCCTTAACCTTCTTTTCTCATGCAGTATTACAGTTTTAGTTGAGTAGTTTTGTATTACAAAGAATGATAAATATCCCTTTTTTTTAACTCTGGCATAGTCCGGCAATTGGACCGTTGAGCCACATCTAATACGAAGCCCGCGTTCAGTGATAGAAAGCAGTCACCATACGCTAGTACTCGACTTGCGCACAATGATATACTACTTTCACTGATTTCATGGTCATACGTCCACGGCACACGTTTTCTGGGATAATTTGGCGTAATTAGAGACTTTTTATTATCAGTTTTTGGCCAATTGGTTAGGACTGTGCTAAATACCTAAATTGGTATTAAAACAATAAGTTTAAAAACTAGAAAAACCGACTTCAGATTGATTATCTTACAGCTTCATCATCAGGTGATGATGATGGCAGTTTGTTGAAATTGAAGTTCTTCTTTGAAGTCGGTTAGAAGTCACTACACTACCATTGGTATATTAGGCGGCATGATTGATAAAAGCAATCTCTTCCAAACGTTTTTTGGTTGGTTGGATAAGCATGCAGAGAGGCATTATAACTATTTTACGACAGTAGACTTTTTCATACAAATATAAATATGGATGATGATGATGCACTTTAGTTGTATAATTATTATGATTATAACTTCCGTCATTTACAAAAGTACATTTTTATGATTCGCTTCCTTTACAAAGTAAGAAATAAATCATTGTAGGTTTAATAGGTTTTGCCAGTTTATTTGCTTTTAATAATTATGAATATTGTGCGGAAATCCAAGTATCCGAATGGCGCAATATTTCTACTAATTTTTCATTTGGTTCACAAGAGCACGCTACATTTAAATAATAATCCTGCACCGATGGGTCGGAATTGGGTTGGAAATAAGAATGTGTAATTTTTCTCCATTTCTAACCAACAAAAATGAAATGCTAAATAAAAGCTCATTTTAACCAACTTAAAAAAAAAAGAGTTTCTCAATTCGGTTGTATTTTGTTTTATGTTTGTTACTTCGTTACGTCATTTATAAACCGATGAAATTTTTTTTAATCTGAATGGGTATCTTTTCAGTTTGGTCTCATATTTTTTTTCTCAAAATCGGTTCAGTAGTTTGGCAGTTAAATAAGAATAACTAGAAAAACACGCATACGACATTGCAAATTTTTTTTTCCTGTGACTTTCCAGTGGTGTTTACGACCAATATAATAATCTCAATGAACTGCCATTATCATCATTATTAGGATTAAGGTCGTCTCATACCCGGCGACACACACGCCGGCCACACTCATCAGCGGTCCTCATGATTAAATTAAATGTTGAGGCAAAGCGCTTTGTGCGAAATTCTTTGAAAGTATTTTTTTCAGAATTTACTTTCCACTACTTATTAAGCCAATACTGCTAAAGAAATGGTACAACTCAGTTACATGTAACACGATTTCGATGATACAAAGAACTTATTACATTTTGCAGTAAAAATTTCCTCGATCCGGTATTTTGTTGACCTTTAGCGGTCACTACGATGTTCAATTATTGCATCAACCGTTAACCTAGTGCCAGTTTTTAGAATACATTGTATCTACTATTTTAAAAAGCTTGATACATAAAATTTAATATTATTATGTAACGTCACAAAATTTTTTTTGGGTACCTAAACAGATACTTAGGTAGTTTTTTTTTACAATATAGGTAACCGTTTGACCACAATCTCACCTGATGTTAAGCGATGATGTGGTCGACGATGTAGCATACTTACCTAGAAGATACCTATTCACTCTATTCTTGAAAACTTCCTCTGAATATAGAATTACGTTAGGTACGTTTAAAAACCATTATTAAAACGAATTACGTTTTATTTTAGAACAAATGCATTTCTTAAGTTTTAATGATGTAATGTAATTATGAACGGTCTGCAGAAACCTCAACTTTTTCCTGTTATTTAGTTCAAAGTAATAAAGTTAATAATATTTGGACCACTTGAGCTATTTATAAATCGTTTGCAACAGTTTGTAGATAGCTCAATTGTTTCATGTGTATTTTGTAAATATTGTAAATACTGTATTAGTTGTAATTTTTTTTGTGAATCAATACCTAGCGTTATGTGTGTAAAAACATATTTCGCGTTCTTCATACAAAAGACATCAACGCGTTCTAACCAGAATTCGTGTACCAAATGGTTAGTGGTTAGAAAATTGGTTATGAATAATGCTTCTAGTAATAGTAAGCTCGTGCAAGTACCGAAACCATTTTGGGGTTTACGATAAAAAAGAATATTGTAACCGCAATTTATTTTCCTACCACCGTGACGAATTTTACTCGACTCGAATTTTTCGAACTTCTTGTCGACTTTTCAATTTTGGACTTTTGGAATATCAGTCTATACTTAAAGGAGGCCTTAGGCGGCCTAAAATCTCCGTCACCAGAATTGGCCACTAACTCATACGAACTTGCTTTGCTAAAAAGTAAAAAAATTATAGATTGCCATAATAGTTTGGGTTGGATTTACTGTAGAAGAAAAAGTACCATAACATGATAGTTTTTTACTATTCCTCAACTATTTGATTCAATTAGTTTCTCACTTCACACGAACATGAGCACCATTCGATAATGTACAAGAAAAAGTGACACTTTGTAGTAACAAACTTACAAATCATGTGCTAGTCGTGAGAACTAACATTATTAATGCATTTTTAATAATTCAATGGAAGAAACTTAAATGTGAAACTATTTACTTACCCATAAATTATGATTGCATCATAAAAATTACTAAAAATATATTGATAACTATACTGACAGACTTTCAGCCTTCATAAAATAACGAAGGTTTGGAGTTCACTGGCTCTTGTATTACTATCATCATCACCAAATCTTGTAAAATATTTTCGCCAAGCTTCTTTCATTATCCGGTAGCAATATGAGTGTCAAATGACCATCAGAAAGCCCACTGGTGAGCTAGATGGAAAAAGTTATCCCATCGAGCCCGCTCTTTTGCATAATGGGCTCATTTGGCTCACCAGTGGACCAGTCGGTGGGCTCGATGGAAATAACTTATTTAGACGATTAAAAAAAATAAGAATCTAAGATATTTTTCTTTTCAGATCCCAGAGTACAGGGATGGTTCCTCTTCGACACGCCGCTCCCCACACTAGCCATGGTGCTGGTCTACCTCGCCGCGGTGTTAGTGGCCGGTCCTGTTTGGATGGGGAATCGGAAGCCGTTCAAACTGCAGAACACACTAGTCGGGTACAACGCGTTTCAAGTCGCGTTGTCTTCTTATATGTTTTATGAGGTGAGTACTAACTTAAAAATTAACAACAACTAGGTTTCGCCCGCGTCCCGTTTGGTTTTGTTGATTTTCCGGGATAAAAAATTGTTAGTATAAAAGAATCAACACCAATACGAGTTATGTAATGGCCCGTATGCTGATAAAGAATTCGTTACTCAAGGATACATTTTAGAGATTTTAATACATAAATCTATGCTTGAGTCCGGATCAGCGCTCGTGGCGTAGGTAAGTTAAGCGATGTTCTGCGCGGTCACTATTTGGATGGGTGACCGCTAGTCGCATTTACAGTTGAGCGCTTCCGTGATTCGGAGAGCATGTTAAATTTTCGGTCCCGGCTCTAATCGTTAAGCCATGACGGAGAACTCCGTCACCAGAGTTGGCCACTAACCTAATACGAGCTAATTGCTTGCGAGTTCTTGAGTGTAATAAAACACTACAGCACATTTTAAGACCCGACATCAATGACATCGATCATCAATCGATTATTATCATCGCATCGTCAGTTCCGTTACACCTCATGTCAAGGCGTCAACGATTGTGTGGATCAGGCATCCGTGACGACTGCCAATTGACTCTTATTACTTATGAGATAAGGGCGAAAATTATCTGAGTCGTCGCTGCTAGTTTTTGTGAGCTCACTGAGAGTGCAGGGAACTTAGTTATTGTTTAAGGTTCTTTTGCGGTAAAATTATTTAAATTATTTTGTCATTGACGAATTTATTAATCTTAAACACCTTGACAGTATTAGGTCCAAATTGTAATAAAAATTTCTTATATTTTCAGTTCTTACTTATTTTAACTATTGTATAATGTTCTCGACCACTCCAAGAACATAGTCATAAATATTTTAAACATAAATATTTTTTGGAAAATACACCTTATTACCAAGGAGCCCACTGACAGGCCCAATATAGGCTCGTTGTGGAACAAAAATCTGATGACCCTACGCAAAAAAAGAAGTAAAAAATTCCACTTTTTGGATGTTCTGTCAACTAACTACTTTGAATCGTGTGTGTGTGCTCACTCCAAAAAGCAGGGCTTCATCCCGGACGGCCACGGTTTCGGACGACCACGCTCTAAAAATACCTAACAAAAAGTCCCGCTGGACACGGTTTATTTGAATTCATACATAAAAAATGGGAAGTACAGTCGACACGGAACCATTTCAAGATTATTAATTTCAAGATGGCTATATCTAGACACAATTTGCCTAGGAACAGCCCACGCGAATAACAAAAAATCTACTTTTACAAAAAAATATTTGTTACGCCGTTCATTTGTCACGCTTCACTTCGGCCGAAGCGCAATTACATCTGCGATATCATTGATAAAGTAGGTAAACATTGTTTTGCTTTCAATAAACCGCGGATTCATTGTAATCGCTTGCAAAATGCAATAGGGTCAAGGCAGCTTTCTTGTTTTATTCAGTCATAATTATTTATAACAAAGTTTGCGTGGATATTTCCCATAGTACAAGCTTTGCTTAGTTTAGGAATAGAGGGCGTTGTGTGAAATGTGCAAGAATTATTTTTTATTTTTTTATTGTTACTCAATGAGATGTTCTTTTTTTGGAATCGATTCCGTATATCTACAAGACTAAGCACACGTAACATCTAAGAACGATTTCTTTTTAAATCTACAACCGACACTAATATTGGCTTATTCTGGAAATCCCCTGAAAGTTTCCCTGCAAAGGGGATTTCGGGAGTTTTCGTCTTCAAAGCCCCTTAGCGTCCCCTGCCACTGTCCCGGCAAGGGATATCCATTACTATGACTATGGCTATTGGATATTTTAATATTTATTAAAAAAAATCTTCTTTACAGCACTTAGCTTCTGGATGGTGGGATGACTACAGCCTCACGTGCCAGCCAGTGGACTACAGCAATAGTGATTCAGCGAGAAGAGTGAGTATCTACCAACTGTTAGTTTACTCCCGACACGGTTTTATAGCTCTGACTTTGACGCGCAGAACTCGAATGTTATATCTTTTTGGCTGTGATAAGCCCTTCTACTTTTCCTCATTCAAGACAGAGCTCTAAAACCGTGTCGAGGCTTATACCTATCTCTCTTTAGCTTCGAAAAAATAAGTTCACTTAATCTTTGTCAGTGATAGCAATTATTTTTGCCAGCCACTATCTATTAGTTTAAAATACCTTTGCGGTTTACGAATATGTACAAAACCTAACAAAAAAAATTGCTATTAGTAACCTGTAAATGACATTATACTCTACCACTATGTAATAAAAGTGAATTTGCAATGTAGTCTTGCAGCGATAGAAAGTAAGAGAACCAGATGGTAGGTACGTATAATCGTAGCGATAACAGCAACGTAAGATACAAGGTAAACCATAGAGTATGGTATCGCTGTGATAAAATTAAGATGCTCAGAAGCGTCAAACAACTTCTATCTCGCATATTTCATCATTTCTGAAGACACAAAATAACTGAAATTGAATATGAAAAATCGCATACAACAATGTTGTGTGCAATAACATTGTACAAGGTTCAGCATAAAATATTACTACGATTCATACAAGTTTTCCGACCAAAAAGTTTTCGGGTTCTTAGGTTTTATTTTTTCTAAAAATAGCCGCTGACATCCTCTTACAAGGCAATTGTATCCGGGTTTCCTTTTCGTATGGCTCAGCTCTGTGCTTCAGCATTATATAGTGTAAATAAACAGAACCCGCTAGTTTAAGTTTGATTGAAAAGTGAGAATCGAGAAACTCTCAGTTTTGTATGAAAAAAACTCCTCTGCGAATGTCCCGCTATAGAGGCGCTTATCGGGTTTTCATACAAAATATGTCTTAAGTCGCTTCGATATTCGTTTCGATGAACAAAACCAAACTCAGACTACTTGGTCTGGTAGGTAGGTACTCTATACATACAGGCTTAGTAAGGTAATTTTATACAATGATGCTTCGTTTTGTCTCATCTCTACCAAGATTGTCTGTGCCTTGGTCAAGATCGCAACGGCACAGACTCTATAACTTTCGAACGTTTGTTTATTCAGAAAGTGAAATGACACTTACAGCCGGTTTCTCGAACGCAGATCATCTTCATAATTAACTAATCAGTGGTCAAATCTCTAATCAAATGTCATTTGGGTTGCACGAACGTTGATTACGTACTTTGATTTTGAACAGAGATTAGTTGAATAACCTGTCAAATCATTATGGCAAATCTCTTGTCAAACGTCAAAATGGGTTTCTCGAACGCTGATTAGGCGTTGATCTTTGGTCAAGCTCTTGTCAAATCAACGATCAACTAATCGGTGATTTTGCTCTAATTAGCTGAAATAATTACCACAAATTACTGTGTTTTGCTGTGTTTAAACCAGATAAATCGAAAATACCTCCAAGTTGGTACTTACCTACTGCAAAAGTGTTTATATTTTACAATACGTATGGATCGTTTCCAATAAAAAATATACTTGTAAAATAAAAAAACATCTTTCGATTTTAGTATGTTATCGCATAGTTTTAGTTATATAAATCGCAGTTAGTAGTGTTTGCAGCTAATCATCATCTGGATTCATATTAAAATATGCGCCAGATATGTATACCTATGGCTCCCATTATTTTTATAATTGAAACCCCCAAGGCACAGGCATAATGCCAAGCAAGTCATCATATCAGCTGGGATCACTCACTGCTGGGTATATTATATAGGCCTCCTTACGCGTCAATAATAGGTACATAGAAATAATATTTATCTGAACAATTATTGGAGAAATCAAACGAGGGACAACGGTACTTACTTGTCAACTAATGCAGTCAGCGTTAGCTTTTCCCTTTCAGTGTAATTTTTACCTCTGATAGGTTTTTCCGTCATAATTGCTAAGGTAATTTTACCTCCATTCAAACGTAAACAAAGACACGTGACACAAACATATTATCAAAGAAAAAAAAAACTCTATGACACTTTTGAAGTTTAGGAGCGAATGATTGAACTGAACCCTATGAAAATTTACACTGATTTGACAATCGCAAAATGATCATTGATTACTTAATTATTGTCTGATCAGCGTTCGTGCAACCCGATTTGATTTGACCAGTGTGTCATGTTAATTGCTTTGTCAACTGATCTGCGATTTGATTAGCGTTCGAGAATTACTCTATCTAAACGTATAAATACACTATGAAAACACCGTGAATTCGATCACGCTACGTTTTTCTTCCAATAAAACTACAGACCGTTACAAAAAAGGGCGACAATACTGCGGTACTTTTTGAAGTGAAATCAAAATAATTAGGGCACTTTGGAATATTCAACTATTCATCGTTTGTGAGTTCACGCGACCGAAGTCTAGAACATAGCAAACGTAAGCTTCGGGCTTTAGAGTTTTGTAGGATTTGCCACTACCAGCTAGATTTTGACTCATACCCTTAGAAAATAAGATTTTGGCAACCTTAATACATTCGGAGATCAAGTGATTCCGAATCTTCTATGAAATACACTTGAATATGTTGAATAAAACTTGAATATCAAATCAATAAAACTTGAAGTATTCAAATTATGTAAGCTAATATTGCAATTGAACACGCAACTTTTTTTACTCTTATTTAATTAAGTATTAAATAGTCTATCAAACACAATTTCTTTCACTAAGCTACCCGTCATAGTTTCCAAGATATTAAAGTTTTTATTATGACCCAAAGTTTTTGTTCCCAACTATAAATAAAATAAATATTAAGAGAGATAAATCGAAGTAGATTTTAGACTTTTGTAAACATAGGCCCGTATGCTGATAAAGAAATCTTTCCTCTTTTTTATTTGAGTAGAGATTTTCATACAAAAATTTATGTGGATTAGTGCTTGAGCAGTAAATCAATATACAGCCATATCTATTATTGACAGGCGTCATGGCTCAGTCGGTAGTAGCTCTGCCTTTCGTGCTGTGGGTCGTGGGTTCGATCCCCACCGAGAACAAACAATTGTGTATTGTAAAACATAGATGTTTGCTCTCTGTCTGGGTGTTTCTATGTATTATAAGTATGTATTTACAAAATAAATATGTATGTATGTATTCTATCAGCCATCTAGTTTCCATCGTACAGGCTTTGCTTAGTTTGGGACTAGAAGGCGTTGCGTGTTAAGTGTCCGTGAATATTTATTTATTTTATTTACTTATCTCAATATGGTTTAGTTAACATCATTGATATCAAGACTCCTTTGTTATCAATGTTTTCATCTCGTTTTGTCTAACAAGCTAAAAATAATCGATTGTTAGTCAGTCAGTATTGCGAAAGCTTTTTTTATTTATAGCCTCGAGGAAGAGGCGCGGTCGATGCGGATGTAACTTTTTATATACTTTGGTACCTAATTGGCATGTTTGTTTTACACATTGTCGCTAGTTGCATAATTCAGCGAATGGCCAAGTATAGTTACAAGTTTCAAACGCACTGCATCACGAAGTTAGAATTAGGTACTGTATAAATATTTAGATAGGGTGCGAAAATATTTAATATTTTATTAAATATTCACGCCCCTCGTAATTTTATAGTGTGACTGTCAATGAAAAGAGATGATATTTTGAACCTAGTATAGTTTTTTCCAGTATCTACCTATTTCCATTTACCCTATAGGTTCTCATCGATCTCATTCTAATATAATAATTATATCTCTATGAATACCAATAAGTATAATTTTCGAAACTATTATAGTTGTGAATATAATTTTGACTAAAAACGAGATATTTACCTTGATTTGCGAGTCTGGTTATTTCCCGACAGTTACATGTGCCATGATAACGGGTTGAACTGTACTTATGTTAAGCCACGGGCACACGGAAAATTATTTACTTAAATAAATAAATCTGAAATCATGAGTCACTTAACTATAATCACTTTGTAGCGTCTCCTCAAGCTATTGTTTATTATTTTCCTAGAAGTAGGTATTTAGCAGCAACCTTTGTATTATTCGACCTTTTGATGGAGGTTAAGGGCATTGCTCTTAACTATGTAAGCGGCTTCTGCATATTACAAAAAACCGTGTAAAATTTATTTATTTATGTCACTCACATAACTGAAGTGCCAACAACCTCACGACCTCCAAATTAGCAAACGTTATGTAAATCGTACAAAACTGGATTTTTTACATTTTTATAGGTATCTATTACGATGCAATTTCAATTACCCTTGTCAAACGTTATAATCGGTCAATGTATTTGATTGGTTATCAACTCACTGACTCAATGGATATTTTGTAAATAAATAATCTATTTTAAGCTACATGATAATCAATAAATTTTTTTTTTTGTTTTTTTTTTATGTTAAATGTAATGGAACAACCTGATAGCTCACCTGATGTCCCACAGAGCAAGTCCAATGAGGACGTGCCCTGTAAGGCAATGCACTGCGTCCATCACTGTGAGACATAAAGATCTTGAAGTCTCATGTGCCTGGAATTACACCGGCGCCCTTACTCTTCAAACTGGAACACAGAAATGCGAGCAGTTATCATCATTTTAACAAATAATTTATTTTTATTACATATTTACTTTAATTTACTTATTCAAAATATTATTTTGTGTTTATTATATTTATTATACCACCTATTACAAAACTGTTTGGTAATTTCAAGAACTAAAAAGATAATGCATTACAACACAGGACATACCAAAAATTTGACGTAATTTTAGTGTACGGAATGCGGACGTCCCGTTCCTATCCCAGGAGTACTTAACTACTTATGTAATACCTAATTTATTGCGTACCTAGTTATGAACGAATTAGCACAAAGTTTCTCAAAATGCGGGAAACTCCTAATTAATGATTACCTTGAATTTTATTGAATACGCGAAGTATCGCCCTACATGCTAGGCATTGTTTGGCAGCGCTGTAAAACAGCATTTACACATTCATAAGTACAGCGACGAGTCAAGTCGCGGTAGAGGTTTATTCTGTAGCAATTATGACTCGACTGTGGAGCAGACCTACATTATCATTATCATCATCAATATATATAAAACTCTTTTGAAGCTGACAGAGAATCAACGCACAGCCTAAACTATAAGTCCTAAGAGGTATGAAATTTGGAGGGTAGTATCCTTATATAGTGTAGAGGTGCACTATGAAAGCAATTTTGAAAAATCGCACCCTAAAGGGTCTAGAAAGCGAGAAACGCCGCGGGCGACGGCTAGTCTTAATATATAAAACCAACATTTATTACACACTCGGCTCGGATACCTCTACAGAAACTCAAAACGTAACAATAGCGCGTTCTAGGACTATGCACTGTTTACTAGCGACATCTAGTTATTACAGGAAAAGACTAATATAAAATGCTAATCATTGATTAGATTAATTATGAAGTGTGTGTGAATTATTATACACATTAGCACATCCAATTAAAAAGTAATTTTATGGTTATCAATTTAGTTATCCAGAAAAAAACCGGAAGAGTTGCAAAGTAAGGAAAAAGACACTGTAATGTCAATGTACTTAGGTACAATTTTGCATAATCCAAGATTCGCTTACAAAATCATTACCTCCGGGAGGTCAAAAATACAGTTCAGTTCATTTAAATCATTATTTTCATTAACAATTCAATCACACAATGTATTTAATACATTTAATTGCGTTTCGTGAAATGAAATTGAACCATGTAAGCCATTTGCTTAACTACTTATGAGTTATTATAATAATTAATAATAAGTGCTTTTGCCAGTGAAGTGTGGTGGGTGGGCATAAGAAGATACTTACATGAACAAAAGATAGATAACTATATTTCATTTATTGCATCTTAGTACACTCTGATAACTTAACGAGTTTAACCCAGATTCCAATCGCACTCAAAATGTACGAAAATATGTACTAAAACTAAGAGTTTTCTACTAACTGTTAATGTTTTTCGGTCAGGGGTAGCTTCGGCCTGAAGTCCGAAGAATTTGGAGCACTTAATCGGTTTTACATTTAACTTTTGAACTTATTTCATAACTGGTCCTATTTCGTGGACCAAACTACCAAGGCCAAAAGACAGTTGAAATGTGTAGATTACGCTGAAGAGAAAAGGGCAAGAGGTCATGATAACAAGTAGCTACTTACAAAACTTTCTCACATAAATTTTATGCAAATGTAATTTTTATAATTTAAAGAAGTTATTGTTCTTACTGCACGAACAAAAAGATACGCCGATTTAAAATATGTCTGAATTTTATTTACTTTCGTTTTCACCGACTCATACCAGCGCCATCATCAGACATCTCCATATTTTTACTATGTCATTGAAACCTGACAGGTAAATTTTTTTTAAAACATGAAAAACTAGCCTTCTCCCGCGGCGTTGCTCGCGTTTGAGTGTGACTTTTCAAAATTCCTTTCTTAGTGCGCCCCTACACTATATAATGAACCTACCCTCTAAATTTCATACCTCTAGGACTTATAGTTTAGGCTGTGCGTTGATTCTCTGTCAGCTTCAAAAGAGTTTTATATATATTGATGATGACAATGATGATGGACAGCGTATACAAAAAAATGACGCCTAACAAACTTCATGGTTTAATAGCCACCTTTCTTTATTTAAGGCATCTCAAATTACTCCGACGCGTTACAAGTTTCAAAATATAACATCACAGAGAAGAATAAAAAAACAAAAGCATTCTACAAAACGATTCTTAACCTTATAGCGCATAACTCGTTGCGAAACAAGTCTTTACCGTCCCATCATTATGTCCTCAATTAGCAATCAGAAGTTGTCACTCCTCAATCAGTATTAAATCAATAAGCCCATACTTTCGCACTTGACCGTCGCAGTGAACTTGCTTACGTAATAGTGAAAGTTATATCTCAATGTGCGTAGCCGCTGTAGGTCACTTTACGTCAGAACACTTGCTGTACAAGTCGAAAGCAAGGTGAGCCAGTGTTTGTAAGCTTTCTTTGAAGGTTTAGATAGGTAGAAGATTTTTTTATCGATATAAACTTGTTAAGTGCTGTTTATCATAAAAATGTACTCTATTAAATGATACACTATTTATTTATCGATGTTTTTAAGGCAAGAAAATCAGTCAATCGAATTGATGATAACTTGACTCATGTGACTCATTTGGAGGTATAACAGAAACTCTAGGCCGCTCTGTTTCATTGACGGTTTTACTTTTTTTTTGCAGCTAATTAGATTAGACAGCAAGAAGGTCTTACGCAATAAAGAAAAATAAGTAATTACCTTAATTACACGAAAACCGAGACTCATAAAAATATAGGTACCTACACAAAAGGTGTTGGCAAACCACAGAGCTCACATCCTGGGATTTACTATTTGTTACAACTCAATAACAGAACTCTGAGAATTTCTACATAAGGATATCTTCTGAACTGATAAGCTAAAAGAAGATGCTTCCTTCCTGCGACATTGAAAAATAACGAACATTACCGAACTCTCAAGATAATCTTCAGTACTAATATGGGTCTTTTTGTCAAAAAATAATACCTTAATTTTTTTGTTGGTACTAAGTCCGTCTTTTTACTATTACATCAAGTTCTTCTTCTTCTCTTCAGTAATGGCCTGTGTCCGTCATTTCGACAGACAATTTTGCCAATATTCTTTTCTCATGTAGGTTGTTTGTCAAGTTCATTGTTCGTCAAGTACAAATACAGACACTGGCAGAATTGTAAAAAAAGTTGCAAAAGTCATAAATCAAGAAGTTGAAGTTACCTACACTGTCAGCCGATAGAAAAAAAATCGAGCGATTTTTGATCGATTAAATGTTTCTCTACATTTTTTCTCTCTGTTTTAAAATTAGTGTAGTACTAGCGTATTCCAGAATATCTTTATAAAAAATATAAAACAAAATATTCTGCAGTGAAACAGCACATGCTTTTCGCATTTCTTTTTGACAACTCCAAGCTTTATTGCTTGATTGCCCTTATCAAAATAAACGTTATAGCAAACTCTTGTCTTTTTCGATCCAAAAGTAATCGTCACATGGTAAAAAATCTTCCAAAATGTAGGGTCATTGACACTATCGATTAATTTAGGTAATAAATATAAGCAAGTTTTTATATACCTAAACAACACAATGTTTTAACTTTACAATTCAACGAATTGTTCTGTGCGGTTTCAAATTTTTTATCCTTGAATAGCGAGAAAATGCACCTAGTCTAGTTAAAAGCAGCAGTTAAAATATACCGGTGTTGTGTAGGTATATTTTAACTGCTGACGTAACCTAACTATTTCATGTAAATTTTTGTAAAATGTAAAAACGATGTAGTTTAGGAAGCTAAAGGCGCTTTACAAAGTAAAAATAATAATTAAAAAGCACTTACTCGGTTATTCACTATATTATACCAATTAGTATTATGATCTGTACATTTAACAAAAGTCATAAAGGGCTTAGTAACTAACAAATGAATTTGTTCCAGATGTTACACCTTTGCTGGGTGTATTACTTTTCGAAGCTGTCAGAATTCGCTGATACGATATTCTTCGTGCTGAGGAAGAAGAAGAGTCAGATCACGTGGCTTCATCTGTATCATCACTCGCTGACGCCTTTCGAAGCGTGGCTGCTTGTCAAGTTCATCGCCGGTAAGTGAAGCTCGAGTCTCAAATTATAAGAAGAAAACTTGGACATTACATACAGCGCCCTCTAGTCCAAAACTAAGCTGTATTTCCATACATGTTTGACGTTCTGTTCTATATATTACAATTTTTAATGTCAACATGTCTAGAGAGGCTGCAGAACGTCAATCACTCCTTTGAGGGTCTGAAGGGCTGACTGTCTACCATGCCTAGTGTAAAATACTGTATTTTATATCCCTGGCTCACTGATACACCAAGCTGGTCTTCCACACCTTCCGTCCGTGACCGTCTCCGTCGGCTTTCTCCTCGACCCCTCGTCTCCCACCCTTACGTACGGGTGACATTGACAGGTCGTGAGCTTGACACTGACAGTTACCTAACCACTCGTGTACGTGAGACAGGGTAACGCAGCATTACCTTATCAGTTTTTCCTTCCCGGCTGAAGGTTTTAATGATCAAAAAGAAAATCCAGAGCTTTTTCTACACTAATATTCTGTTCTCGATTCCAGGTGGTCACGGAACCTTCTCGAACATCGTCAACAACCTGGTCCACGTGATCATGTACGCGTACTACATGGTCGCAGCCATGGGGCCTAAGTACCACAAGTACTTGTGGTGGAAGAAGCACCTTACCACTCTTCAGCTGGTGAGTATACCTAATAAAATGACGGAGCAATCAGAGAGTCCAATTCATGTATCTTCTATACTATATAGATATCTTTTTCTATGAAACCACCAGAGGGGCAATCGTTGTCTCATAAGAAACTGCCAGGTTTGAGCCTGGTGCGTTTCAGTGCGTTTTTTGCCGTCAAAAGCTTCTTGTTTTCGTATATCTGTAGCCACGTCACTTGACATTATGCTGGGCAGCGAAAACAGTTCAGAGCTTACGATATGGGGGCATCGCTATCGAAAGCGTAGCGAAAAACATTCAGCTAACACTGAATGGTCCATAGGAATATTTATTCATTTTGACGAATACTCTTATCACCCTGTGCCTTGATCACGAATAAATGTGACAATCGCAAACGTATCGTAACGTTAGCGTATCCGAGATACACTGCGCGGTGACACTACAACGGTTGGCAGTCGAGCTGGCATTGACGCGCAATATAACTCGAATACGTTAACGCGGCGGCTGTCAGATTTGTTCGTGATAGAGGTACCGTATCAAACAGAATGACAACTACAAAGTTCTAAACAAAACTCAATTTGTCTATGGTTTTAGAGAAACAAATTCCACAGATCAAAATAGCTTTCAAACGAAAGTGAAATTGCATTGCAAATGGCCACAAGAGATGGCAATTCATCATGACTCGAAGAAGTCCTTGTATAATAACACCAGTGCAATGAAAACCGCTGACTCAGTCTGCGACACTGCTTTGTACTTTGTACGTAATTCTGTAGGGTAAGCATGAACCAATCGACAGTCGTGTTACGTAAACCTAACGTATTCGAGTCTTACTGCGCGGTCACGCCAGCTCGACTGCAGAACGTCGGAACGTCACCGCGCAGTGTATCTCAAATACGCTACCGTTACGATACGTTTGCGATTGTCACATCTCTTCGTGCTTACGCTTCTGTCTGCAGTCCACTTATGTACTTAGAGTAGAGTGATTGTCGTTTTTGCGAATGGAAAATATGGAATGTGTTACACGTTGCAATTTAAAAACGTCAGAATATTTCTTTATTGGAAGAATTACTGTCTCAAATCGAATATTTTTACACTGGCTACCTATATCGATAAACTTATAAAGAAGCCTTGAAGTGAAAAACTTCAGGATGCTTTGTCTAACGAAACGCAAGCTCTGAACTGCAAAACCTACTGCCCAAAACTCGGCAGATTTTTAGAGACACCGATCGAGCCCCTAAAGGACTATTTCTCTACATTTTTTTAGGCACTGATGGTATAAAATACAGGGAGTTATAATAAAAGTGTATTTAGGAATTTAAAATATACATTTTATAGTGTGCACTATGAGATGAGCCCAAACCATCGGCCGATAGAAAGTCTGCAGCCTGCAAGGGGTCTAAGGGGCATAATCTGATAAGTAAAACGTTACTCAAGCATAGATTTGAATAGAGATTTTCGTACAAAAATATTCCTGCTTGAGTCTGGGTGTAAATGCGAATACGAGCCTATACACGTTTAGAATGTATCACATCTGTTAGTTCTATTAGATCTGCTATCGAGTGACCTAGCTATTAGTTTCGTAAGCTGCTATTGGTGAATGTATGAGTATCACACGTTTCAATGTAAACTGCTGCTCAATTATTTGATATTTCTTTCGCAATTCATTTTTGACTGATCAAATAGCATTGTAGTTAAATATTTGGTCTGGTATGAAAGTAATAGACATTCTAGATTCGTGGTAGATTTAAAATAGTTTTTTGATGATTAGAAAGTAAAAATAGAATACTTATTGATGACAATATACATTGCCATTATATTCGACCGAATAAACTATTAATTTCTTGTAAATGTAATACAAACTTTCTGGCTTTCAAAGCAGACTCAACAGTGAATTTAGGCTGTGGATGATGATGTTGATGATAATACGGTAACTGTAAATCTAACGCAAGAAATACCTGTTCTATTACAGTGACGTTACAAAATTTTTGCACGATGCACGATGGATGAATATTTGATACGAATTTGAGTGAAACCGTGGTATTTTTAGTTTTTGTTATCCAGTCTGAGTTATAAGTAATGTAATCTAAAATAAATGTTATATATTCTTTTATTTTCTTCTTTCTGTGGCAGAAACGCACAAGAAATCCTAGTCTGACGTCTAACGCTGACTGTTTGTAAATTCTTTTTTATAGAATAAGTATGTAGTCGTTCTTCGTAAAACCATGAATACTTTCGCAAGGAATTTGAATAAAGCTAAGTAGGTACATACACAGTTTCGAAATACTTCCGTAGATAGGCTTATGTTTTGCTGAATGTAACATTTAAGGACATTGGTCGCCACGCCTAGAATGCCTAGAGACGGAATCTCTTGCGCAAGTTCCTAGGATTGCGATACTTGAATCAATTTACACTGCGGGTTAGAAAAACTGATGAAAAAATTTATATATTTTTATTCATTGTTGAGTAAAATTTAGATGAAACAAATAATATGAATAAACGTACATGGAAAAATAACCGAGCTTGTATTGTGGCAACACTAAAAAATAAATAAATCAGTGTTACCAATATTCCTCAAAACGGGCTTGTCAATTTTTAATTAAAGATTATATTTTTAAATGCGTTTTATATTCATTTTATTGCTTAATTTTTTATAATCTCTTGCAACACTTTGGTTTAGGAATGATCTCACTGTAACGGCTACAGTTTTCTTTTATTCATAAAGACGTCGCTGTCAAAACCGCTGGTGCTGACGGCGTCCATATGCTACGGTAACCACTTACCATCAGACGAGCCCTACGCTTATTTATATTCTTAGTTTAATAAAAAGTCAGTTACGTTTAAACATGGAACATCAATAGCAATGCTTTAAGACTGTAACTAGACTGTACTTGCGCAGGGGCAGCATTGAGATTTCAACACCCTGCGGAACGCCGCCGTATCCTTTCTCCAAATGCAACATGTATCTATTCCACCAGTCTCCGCCTTGATCTTTGGACCTACTGACTAATTAAGAAGCGGTTATACCGTACTTTGATGAGAGGGTTAATAAAAATATCGTTAGGTTTTTGTTGGGTTTATTTACAAAATGGTATACGGTGACGGCGTAGTTTGATGCAGAAGATTACTACTGAAGTATTAATTGAGTGATGATAATGCAATTTTTATTGGATATATAGTTTCATTTTATAGCCTAAGATGGATATATCAAAACCATTGTGGTAAATGCACTGACTGACGAAACTGAGTATAAGAGGTGCTGCTATGAGCATCACACTGACATTTATTTTTGTTGAATCCATCAGTTTTACTCACTAAACTTGGCAAAGCTACCACATAGTACATACCTATAGAGAGAGCTTTTCTAAACATTTTCGTTCTCTTTCTTTCAGCTCCAGTTCTTCATGGTGCTGTTCCACTCGATCAGCGCTTTGGTCTACGACTGCGGATATCCAAAGTAAGATTTTACACCACTTTTTTTGACAATCGTTAACGATACAATCATAAAGAGGGAAAATTTGCAGTGGAAGCTTATTCTATCTTAATAATTATCTCGTAAAGAACTTACCCCTACTGCGGCGACTGTCTTCTACTGATACTCATTTTGTCACAACCATACTTCTTAACCACCAATTTCATAATATCGGTAGCAATCTCATTTGAAGAATACAATTATTATTGGCCAATATAAGAAGAATAAGGCCTATGAGAAAAATTTAATGAAAATGTCCCGTAAGTTGCTATTTCCAATAACTTTACGTTGCTGAAATAAATCTGCTTACAAAAGATAAGAAAAACTTTGATTCTAGCTCAAGTTTCAGTAAAAAAGGCGTAAATTGCACTTCCAATCCCGCAAAAAGCAAATTGCAAAAGTTTCGTCGAAATGCACTCAGATATACGTTAGCAGCGCAACATCGAATCATATGCGCAATAACTAACACCTCTTCTGTGGTAATACAGAACTCGGCCATATCACTCTCATTGTACGTCGATAATGTAATACTTTTGTCCTTTTGTCTACTGTTGAGGGCCTAGTACGAGTTTTCAGTGTATAGTGTGGGTGTGAAACGTTGGACGCCCAGCACACTAGTGGGCGCTGATTTGTATGGAGACACAGAGCGGATTTTATGAGAAGCTCGACATGCGAGTGCGAGCTTAGTGTAGACCAAGCTTCTCAAAGAATCCGCTCAGTGTATCCATACAAATTAGCGTCCACTGGTGTGCTGGGCGGCAGACGTTTTACACTATTAGATTTACACACCAAAACTCGTACTAGGCCCTCTGTACCGTCCATTGACGACATAGTAACTATTCGGTAATCAACATCGGAGACAGGCCAGTACAGGGTCAGGCCAGACTAACCCGATATAACCAGCGTTCTTTTACTTTTATCTTAGATATCTAAGTCCCCACTGGTCACAACCAATAGTCAGTATTTTTCTTGGGCCACCCAAGACCGTTGTGGTCAATGACTAGGACTTCTTTCCCAACGTCCTTACTGATGGACTGGTCAGCTTCCTGATTGTCTCATTCCGATAACATGAGTTTTTTGACAAATTACAATACCAAATGACAATTTACCGGAATTTAGCAACCGATTGCCATTTGGATTGCAATTTGTGAGATACTAACCGATCGATGGTATCAAAAGCCAGACAGTCACCCACAGAGCCTGGCGGAAGGATGTTGATAACTCTGAGTGCCGAGTCAGAGTATTATTTGCCTCCATTCTTATAAGGTGAAGATGTTTTTCTATGCCTTGAAAAATCGCCTTTAGATGATTGACAGCAATTATGTTATTGGACAAAAACTGCTAAGACTCTTTTTTACCACTTTTTTAAAATGTTTTATTTTCTTCAGATTCATCGCTGGCGGCCTCATCCTCCATTCGAGTATCTTCATAGTCCTCTTCACAAACTTCTACATCCAAGCGTACAAGGATCGGAAGCCCAAGCAGAAAGAGGCCAATAACAACAACTTGATCACGGCTAACGGTCACATCCAAAATGGTCATGTCATAAACGAAAATGGTCACATCACATCTGAAAACCACCGAATAAATGAAAACGGGATACCAAATGGTCACGTTAAAATGGCTAACGGTCACGTGATAGCCGAAAACGGTCACGTGATAACCGAAAACGGTCACGGGGTTCCTGAAAACGGTCACGCGGTTTCCGAAAATGGTTACTTCACAAACGGATATGCAATAAGTGAAAACGGTTACTTGAAGAATGGTTACACAAAGGGTCACGTACACAGTGGAACAGAAAAAGAAAAAGTACAATAGCCATTGGTAAAGCATCGGCTTCCTGGAGCGGTGACCATCGCAAGTGCCAAGAAGCCTTACTTCGGAATAAAAGATTTTTATTCCCGTTCGTCCGACCAGCAGCGGAACGATTACTACTATTGTCAGCAACATGCCAACCGTCGGTATAACGTACGGCCCGTAATACAATGAAAATTACTACTTAGAGCGATATTATTCGAAGAAAAGCTTTTATTACTGATTATGTGACACGTGTTGCTAACAAGATCCGTAAAATGCACAAGTTTTTTATTTTTCGTGTTTAAAATGTTCTCGTTTATCCCATTGACTTTGCTAGTGGTAGAACGAACGGGAAAAAAAATATTTCAGTCAACTCTGGGAAGCCTTCGTATATGCCATTATTTTTATTGTTGAAATATTAGGTACTAATAGTCGAGATTATTGCGATATTAAGAGTGGATAGTTACCGTCCAATTGGTGTTAAAATGAAATGGAGGCTGTTAGATTTATGAAGTGGAAAATTAGCTGATTTATTGAATGTAACAAATATGAAAATTATCACAAATTTACTTATAAAAAAAAATTTTTTCGGGGCTTTTAGAAAAAATCTATAAAAAATCTCCAGTATTTTATAATAGTCTTTATAAAATACTAATTCAAAGCTCAAAAACTAGCTCAAATAATTATTATAGGTAGTGAAAAGACCATCGATGTTATATCTAAGTGCCTATAGATATTTTCTACTTTCTATTATTTCTTTGAGACTGAGAAAATTCTCTCAAGCTCCAATTATTGTGCAGTGAGAGCAGAGCCCCGACTCTGTGCATTTGTTTTCACTTGTGACTCGATTATAGCACACGCAAACGCATTCGCAAAGCGAGACATTTTGTATGAAACCCGGGTAAGCGCCTCTAGCGGGAGATTTGAGAATTGTGCAATTCCCAACAAAATTTCACACTTTGCGAATGCGTTTGCGTGTGCTATAATCGAGTCGAAAGTCAAAACAAATGCACAGACTCGGGGCTCTGTTAAGCCAACCCTCCACTGCGAGCGTAGCTATAAATAGATTTAGCTGCTGTAAATAATATTAATCTTTACGTTTCAGTACTGTTAATTTAACGTTTTTTACTTTTTAATCTACCTCACGTGATATCTTGCCCTTTTCTTAGACTTTTCGGACATTTAAATAATATCAAAATTGAGAAAAAATTGTTTACTTCAGCAGTAATGATATCGATACAATAAAAGAGGTATTTTAATTATTACCTGAGTATATACTACTTAACATTATTTTGTGTATGACAAGTGATGTTCTTATTTCCGTCCATTCTGAGCTTTACTTAGTTTTAAGGTGTAACTGGTGATTTCACAATATTATAAAACAATATTACTAATTATTAGCGACCAATGAAGCAATAATAGCATTGCAATAAAGCTATAATTGCTTCATTGGTTGTTTTATCCCACGGCTTCTTTGGTAAAAGTCTAAATACAAAAATAAGCCCAAAAGTTTTTCTGGTATAATTTTTTTACAAAAATGTTTTGTACGTAAAATTGTATAATTGTAATCTACATTTTGACAACATATTGTGTTAATGAAATTATTTATAAATATTTTAAATAAAATATGATTTATAGCTCCCAGTGGATTTTCGATTTGTGATTCCAGAAATTGTATACCAAGTCAGTTTTAGTGATTTTTTTATTTTTGTATAAAATAAAATTAATAAGCTTAATTCATAAGGTTATACCGTAGATAATAAGTGTATAAAATGTTTTTGTTATAAGATGAATATTAATCCATGTTGAATTGGCATAATCATGTAAAATATTAAAAGGGTTACGAAAATAAATCTGTTGTTTGGATTGTCATTCTCATTAGTTCTATCGGGAATTTCCTCAGTCGAACTATAAAGAAAATATTTCACTAGTTATTAATATAGATTTAGAAAAAAAAAATACTTTTATCATAAAAACAAAAACGTCAGAGGAACAAAATAGGATTTCAAGCCGATGCGTTATGATTTTGATTAAGTTGTGTTTTGACTGTAATGAATCTTTTACTCAAATGATCAGCTTGTGTATTTAGGAATGTAAACACATACGTAATCGACTATGTTACTTAGAAAGTGTATTATTATACATACTTAGACCTTGAAAATGATGAACAGCTGGTATACCTAGCAGGTTCACCAGTATTTTCAAGTAGTAGGGCCATCTAGCGAATTTAACTTGAACTTTCTACGTAACGGTTATAACTGGTTAAATAAAACCAACGAGTAGGAAACCAAAAATGAATTCATAATGGCGGTCACTCGCAGTCTTATGTATAACATTAAGTTATAACTTGACTACCTTCATTAAAAAGAGATGGCGTTGTTCGGACAAGTTTTGAAAATTAAAGTTAGATACTTTTTGTTTATTTAATTAAATATTAATGGTCGTTTGATTTCAAGGAAACAAGTAAAAAGTATTGTCAAAAGTTTACGTAGAACATTCTATTAGGTACTATTACTTTTCTTATTACAGAGATCCACAATTTTTGTATCATTTATTAAATCTAACTATTTATGTATTAATTTTCGTTCGGACATAATCGAAGCACTGAAATTAAGCACCACTTATCTAAAACGGTTGTTAGGTAATGAACTAATAATAGCCCGTTCCCCATTCAAACAAAAAAAAATCGCTAAAATTTTACGGTGTGTCGATAACTTTAGTGAGCCGATAATCCTTAATTATGGCCCGGCTAAATGTCAATAAACCTGACGTTCGAGCGTTTTTTCTCCCCTTTCTAATTTGTTAGCCCTAAAATCGTAGGCCTACATAAACCAGCGTAAGATGACCTCCGCTACTCGCAACCTAACTGCTGTGTATGGGACTCGTAAAGGCCACGTTAGACTGGGCGATAGAATTCTGCAATGAGAAGGGTGAATTCGGGGTAGGAACCACCGCGACGATGTAACTGTAAGAGCGAGAAAGGAATAATGTCGCTTATGTCTGTTCACGTTTCGTTCCACGCAGTGCCATTTCTTTTATTTGTGTCATATATGTATTTATAAACTGTAAAAAGTACCTAGTTATTAATAACTTGAATCATAAAACGTAATAAATGCATGTTTAAATAAAATATAATGTGGTACTTTATGTGGATTTCTGTACCTACGTATTAATAAAAATATTTGCGATAAAGTTATATACTACTTATATTTTACACGCATATAATATTTTCAAAATAATAACTATTATTATACCAGAGCAGCCAGTTTATGCCAGTACTGAATTAAATCCAGCTAAAAATAATTATAGGTACCTGGTGTTAACTTTCAAACACCCATTAACAATCTCTTTGTTACATTTTTAACATAGCTAAGTTGTCGAGCTTCCGTAAAACGGAACCGTGGCCATCACCGGCCGGGACCACTGAAGAACCCTCGCCCTGGGTATGCAAGGCAAGTCAGTACAGTACAGTACACACCGCGATCCCGAGGCGACCGCACGTCTCTCGCTCCCTGCACGCTCACACAATATACAACAAAATAGACCCACAAAACCTCAAAAACAACGTACAATCGACCTACACAAGTGCATCTATGTGTTACCATGTGAACCAACAAAAAAAACATGTGATTATGAAACGAAATTGGCCGCAAAGGAACAGAGGTTTAATATCGTGAATGATATGAGACAACATTTTGTTGATAAATCGGGTGTAACAGAGTGTTTTAATCGCCAATGTGTTGTATAGGATATCGCCGAAAGTGTGTTTTGTTGTACATGTCCTCTTTGCCGCAAAGGGGGTGAGAATCCTATGGAATATGCTAATAAGCTGGTTTCTTTTAACCCGCACACAAAAAGCTCTGCACTAGACTCTGCAGTGCGATTTGTATTGCAAATTTTCACGATTTATATCCTTCTCTATAATAGACTCTTTATTTTCTGAACAGAAATATTCTTTTACTCTCGCTTTATTACCAACAGCGTCTTCATTCATTATTTTCTTTACATTCCAATTTATACAATTGGACTATTATTTATAAAATAAAAGTAAATGAAGTTGAGAATTTCTCGCATCAGCATCGATAATTTCTCAGTAATCTGCTATTGGAGCAGAATGCCCGTTTCCCTCGTGATAGAGCTAAGTGTTATTTCCTTTGTGCCAATAGTCTATTTGCGCTAATTTCCTGCTTTCCAGTTCACCTGTCTCGTTTCTATCTAGAATCTAGCTTTTGAATATTAGAACTGAAATTAGTTTCATTAAATTGGTAATTTTCAGTTAGTTTTGAAATGACGTCTAAACAACAGTAACTGTACATCTATTTGCTTTATATGTTTGTTTTTGATAAACCTAAAAATTCTAAACCACCTCTTTGATATTTGAAGGGGGTTAGGGTATGTTGCACCAAAACAAAAATATACAACCAGGCAGTAAATTTTTCCAAAAGTGATATTCATATTTAAACATTCTATATAACTTTCAATTGATACTGAATTTGAATGTGATGTAACATTGTTGATACAAACCTCAAGACAAACTAAAAATAAACATAGCAAACATTAGAAATATTGACAACAATGAACGAAAAAGCATAAACGAAAACAATATCTGTAAAAGAGCAAACCGCAACAAAAACGCAAGCAACGAACAATAAGCTTGTACTAATAAAAATAATCCCCAAAGAAAAACCAACCAATGCGTCTGCTGCTCGATCCAAAGGAACGAGGCATGTGAACAACAAAATAAGAAATAGAAACTATGTACGTCTCGTCTACGACTTATTTCTCTCTCAGGAAGTTATCAGCCTTTCGACCGGTTTGTACACAACAATAGTCCGGTTCTAGAGGGCGGATTTACATTGATCCAGTGAGTGGTTGGGTCCAGTTACGTTTATAATTGAATAAGTTATATCGAAATGATTATAAGAGAGTTTCATAGACGCGTCGAACAAAAGCTAGTAATTAAATGAGGTAACAACTTCGATAGAATCATTCAAAAACAAAGGTGGTTATACACGATAAAATTGGTCTTATCATTCATTGGGAAAAGGTTACAGAAGGTCGGCGATAACTTATTCAATCGCATTCCTTTTTATTTAGAAGACGCTGTAGTAGACATTATAGATCTAAAGTATGTTATTTTCAAAACCTTATCTACTGATGCACTAGGAAAGATATGCGGACAATGCAGTTTACTAGACCGCGTGTTTCTTCGCCATGCTTTCTCTCACTCGTTGGTAGTAGGTACTTCAACTAATAAGTATGTAGCTACAAAACCTTTTAGCGAAAACTTCTTAACACAGATGCAACATACGCCACAATAAAGTAAAAGAATACAGAATAATTAAACATTACTCACTAGTGTTGACTCACAGTCTGATTCAACGGAACCGTTCTGTGAAAATGCTTTTATTTTGTGTTGGTATTAGCTACTAGACAAGCGGGAACCAACTATTCATTTGGATTCATAATATAGAGGCTACAGCGATCGATCAAGTGAAGTACCTAGTGCAGTCATTTCCTAAGATGGTATCGTACTTTTGTTGTAATTATATTCGTCTGTTCAAAGCCGAAAAGAAATTGTACCTACTTGTAATTATGTTACGGTTTGTATTGCTAGAAGTTATATGTTATTAAATCTCAATGTATAAAACTCATTTAAATATATTGGTATTGAAAAATAGATACGTTTAAATGGACTACTTAGTTTTTTTCTATATCTACAATATTATCTTCTTCCTGCAACAGAGTGCAACCTAAAGCAGGAAGCTGCATTGTATATTATGATAAGTAAATCCGTTCTATGTGAATAAATATATTTTGTATACTATATATATTTTGTCAGAAAAAAAAACTGAAAGTTTTAGAGAGATGTCGTGTTCAAGCTTGATTTATAAGACTTTAGATAAAAATTTACCTCACCTACTTGTAAATCAAATTGCACAAAAACCGTATGAATTAAGATTTTATTTGCATAATCTCTTTTAACACAAATTCAAGCAGATGAAGCAGCAGGCTTTCTACTAGTGATAATACAGTTAGTAGGTATAGCTAACTATGCTTTGGATTATAATATACCCCCTGCTGTTGCAGCGAACAAAAAAGAAGGGAATTGAAATATCAGTGTGAGACTGATGAATATGAACTTAGTTCTATTGTCACTATAAGATTGTTTGTTATTGCGACAAAGTTTACCAACGCTTCGAAAATTGACAATACTTCTTTGTACAATTATATCACAACTTTCTACTGAGTAAGGTAGGTGCCTATCAATTTACAAAACCAAACTTTGATCCACCAACGTTTCAAAACTGTCGAACTTCGTCATCCACAAAACCCCTGTTTAACACAGCTAACATTACCACTGAGTTTAAATCTCGCCGTAAATCTATTTAACCCTAAACATGTGTGCGATCATGCGAAAAAGTGGATTCACGTCTAGTTGACACTCTCATGACTAAAACACATTTGACTGTACCAAAAGAACCCTTATGGTTATAGCGATAAAAGTGACAATGCGTGTAATTAAAAATATAGGGTGGAACGACACGTGGCGTCTCCTGTAGAAGATTGAAAATACAAAACTACAGAGGACATGCGAGGCATGAAACATTGTTACTCACATGATTTGCTGCTCTCTTAACTTTACGAGAAAAATGCATAGAACAATAACGCCGGATAAATATGTAGAAGACTAGGACTAGGACATTATGCTTATTTATCGAACATTGTGTAGTAATCAGTATTTTTACACTCTGATGAATATTTTTCTTTTTGACGTATAAAATCATTGCCTACAACGTTGCACAAACTAATTGTGACACTCAAAAAGGCTTTGTGGACAAAATGTACAACTCCAGAAATATAAAATACCAATCAGACTGTCTCTCCGCATCAAGCAAAGCTTTGTTTCAAAGCAAAAGTTTGGATCCAAGATGAATACGAAATGAGCCATTATTGCCGCAAAAATACAACAATGTGTTCTTCAGATTCGTCTCATAAAATATTATTATTCCATCTTCACCCCAACAAAAAGGGGTATTCTATATGTTTTCGAGCAATAAACTCGTTTTTATGCTCATGATTATTGTGCGATAAAAATCTCTCCGAATCACAATGAAATTCGAAGGTACGGAGATAGGTATCTTGAAAAACATTAATACTCAGAGACGTTTCTTTTCATTATGAGTCTAGACGATTGTGGGATTACTAATGTGGCGTTAGTCCTCCATAGGCTTTTAAATTTCTGTGTAAATCAGATCTTTTATCGTAGAACAAAGTACCTACAAGTATCATATTTCATCCAAGACCTTTTCTATTTGCGACCTTATGATGTTATACGAAACATAAATACTGGAACGATGGCCTAGAGTAAAGGCCAGAGCAGAGTTATTGCAAAAGATAAATTGAAGTTAAGGAAAAATCAAAACAGAATAAATTCACAGAATTTTAATTCATAGATGTACCATAACTAAACAAAGTGTAAAAAACCAGCAACTCATTACCAGTTGGCAGCGTATCTAACCTGCCAGCCGTATAGTATCAATTTGACTGGTAGAGCATTCCAAGTGAAGGCAGGTGAAGAATTATGAACAGTAAATGTTTTATTGCCCAATCGTCTAGATTCAAAACTACTCGGTTCTCACGATAATTAAACATTTTAGAAAACTTCTATAAACATGAAAGCAATTATGTCATGTTAGTGCATTCAACCATGTTTTTCTTAGCCATGCTTGAAATAAGTTGTAAAATATTGTATTTAATGCTACAGCACCTTCAGTCCAGCTGGAAATACCGGACCAATTTCGCGGAGTGTTTTACTGTTAGTTTGAAAGCCAACTTAAATACTGTAATTATAAAGATCATAGTTTCCGCGAGCAATTCAACAGTCCTATTATTAGTCTTACAAACAGAAACACTATGTAATATAGTTCTCACAAGCGTAACTAATAAAATAAAACGAGCGACCATTTAGCCCGGCAGACAAATAAGTAGAGCACAAACTAAACATGGATCCCGATATATTGCGGCCGCAACAATGGATATATTTAACAATAGTATTAAAAGGGACGAAGGATAGCTCACTGGGAAGGGATTACGAATGTTGGTGGTTAACGTAAAACAAGGAATCAGATGGGTTGTGGAGAAACCCAATTTTGGGAGAAACCAGTTAACTAGACTGAATTTTTGACGCAATACGAAACAGTTGGTACACTCAGTGTGGGACTCGAATCATTAAACCATTATCGACCAGCTAAAAGGGTTTGGATTAAAAAAAATATGGGCTAGAAATAGCTTTGAGCTACTTTATACTTTGTACTACGCTAACAAAGCCGCGGAAACTAATATGTAAAGGTTTTGTTAGCTGGAAACAAACAGATACCTAAATATATGTCAACATGAAAATAAAAGCAATGAAACGAATCACTGTAGTAAAATCAATATTTTAGTGGCTACAAAAACCAACGAGCCTGACGTGGACGTGTCAGGCGGACAATAGATCGACCTATAAATTGTCTACAAAGACATATTCCTTTGTTTGTTTCATGTTGTATTCTTAGATAACTAATTCTAAAAAAAAATAGCCGCTGACTCAAGACTAATATAGTCGGTAATGCCTCTGTTTCCGATTGCTGTCTAACTTTCCATCGGACGAGTTGATTGACGTCCCCGGACCGCGGCACCCGCGCGCCGTCTTAACTGACAGATGTCATTGTCACGTGACAGCTGTCACTGTCATGACCCTTGCATAACTGGTAACAAATGTGCACGTTTCTGCCAAGGGCTTTCGAGCGGAATGTAAGGGGGATCTGGAGATTGGCTTGTGAAAATCTTTATAATATTGGCTAACGTATTTTTGGATAGTTAAAAATGTTGGTCGAGTAATTACATGCTTCAAAATTCGTTTATTCTTTGCGCGACTCTACTTACTTACTATGAATTAGGGATATTTTTAAATCTCTTGTTCAGCCTATGGTTCCAGGAATCCATTCTTAGAACACCCACTCTACCCTATAAAGCTAGGCTTAGGCCACGATGAGTCACGTTTGCATTGATAAAAATAAAAATGTGATCTCTACATAATAATATGTACTTAAATATAGAAATAAACTAAAAAAACAAACGCACAATTTAAAAGGGGGTAGCTTAAGTTTTGGCATAAGTTACGTAAGTAACTTTTAGTTAGTCGTTACTGAAAGGAAAAATCTAGAACAGACGAGAATATTTTAATTAGAATACTATATTTGAATAAAGAATAATTGTAGAACAAATAAAATGAAACCAAAATCAGATATTACCGTTTGACTCCACTGAAATAAATCTCGTCTTGTATAATAGATCTCTAACCAAATCTAAATTCAAAAGCCCGTTATCTATGATTTCAAATAACGAATGGTTTAAAAATAGAACAATCTGAATAATACTGGTTTGAGGGCATTTGGAATCGACGCGCTCTATTTCGAAACACAAACTGTTATACGTCACAAATAAAGTCACAAATCAACTGTAAAAATGACGAGCATATTTCACATCTGTCTGTATTCAGACAATTCAGCGCACATTTCATGCAAACAATGAGTATCCGTGCCTTTTACCTATGTGCGTTTATTTCAACCGGAATAATACTAAAGCCCACATTCTAAAGCCTAAAACACACAGAACACGTGCGTAGATCGGCGCTGGTAGGCGCTTGAATATTATGTATATAGGTTTCACCAGAAGGGCACCCAACCGACTTATATTAATGTCTGGTTGGTATCTCAATAAATTTCAAAATTTATAATACAGCCCTCGGGCTTCTTACAGGTTACCTAAGAAGATGCTTATCTACTTCATCATCATCATTCTTCAGTATTAATATATGAAACACCGAGAACAAACATTTTGTGTGTTGTAAAAATAGATGTTTGTTCTGTGTCTGGGTGTTTCTATGTATTATAAGTATGTATTTACGAAAAAAAAATGTATGTATGTATTCTACCAGCCATCTAGTTTCCATCGTACAAGCTTTGCTTAGTTTGGGACTAGAAGGCGTTGTGTTATGTGTCCGTAAATATTTATTAATATTTTTTATTATTATTAATATGAGCTGAACATTGTAATAGGCACATGAAAACATTATTATAATAAAGATTAATTTTTTTCTTCAATCAAAAAAGAAAACTGCAAACATATAACAAAGCAGTACATTTTGATTCACTAGATGAAACCAGTTCAAGCTGGTTCTTTGTCCTTTCTTATAATAGCCACAAAAATGGAATACCAGATAAATAAGACATCATTTGAAATGGAGGCTTCTAATAACCCACAAACCACAACACACCTGTCGGTTCCAACACAATAAAATGATCAGAAACTGGGCTCAAGGTGCAACATAGAACGTTTGCACACCGGCCGATACCTACACGATACTGATATCAATGTCGGCGCCGATACGGTGTGAACGCGTCGAGCATTAAATGTATTGTACACCAAGTAAAAGCCGAAAAACGATTGTTTTTCTTAAAAGAAATTAGGTATGAGATATATGTAGTAGGTAGGTACTTCCTCAGAATAACAGGACTTCATACAAAACAGACACGCTCCGCTTTTCGTAACGGGTGACCTAACGATATCGTGTAAGTGTCGTGTCGTCGGCAGTGTAAAACCAGCCATAGGTACTCTTTGTTAGACGATGCTTAGATAATCTTTTTATTACAAAACACACAAATAGAGAGTTTTTGAATATTTTGAGCTTTTGTATCGTAATAGTCGACTGTCGACCAAAGCGCCGTTATTCTATCGTTTGCTTTCACCTAAAATATGTAAAGATTATTGGTTTTTTTAATTCTATTGTGGCTGTATCACAGCTTGCGTGGCCGAGACCCAAACGTAGGTTTCTGTTTTCAGTCCACGAAATTTATTTAAAGTTATATACTTCACCAAGATTAATTAAAAATGACAAGTACCTACCTATCGAAGGATTCATCTAAACATAAAACATTTACATTTACTTACATTACCTAGATATTATCTCGTATTATTTTGATTTGATTCATGTAACGCGAAAGCTGACAATGCATGCGTGTGTAAATCTTTGCACAAGCAAAAAATTGTTTGTTTTTTCTACTGATTACTTCTTCACCTTTTATCATAATAAAATCTGAGTATTCAAAGTAAACCTTTCAAACGTCCCAAACACTTCATACAACAAAAGGTGCAAATTCAACAGAACGAACTATAGTCGAACTTAAGAGGCCGAATCGTCCACTCACAAGCTCTTTTGACAGGCCTCAATGGGGTTTTTAGGCTAACCATAAAGTCGTTCTACATGGCTATTTGGAGCACAGTAGTCTTTCAACCCCTATGGGTTTTTTCTACCTTTTGCTGATAAAATCCAATTAAATTGTGGTGTGCGTTTTAAAAATACACCGTGGGATGATGCAGGGAGTTTTTAGTTTTGCTCGCTTCTTTGATTGAGGTATTTTATATTTCGATAAAAGTTTGTCTTTTATCATAATACAGGCATAGCATTTTTGAAATGGCGGGAGCTTTTTTATTTTATCAAAAATAAAACGATTCAGATACTTCTTGAAGATCAAATCTCATACGTGATTCTGTTACAAGAAGAGACGTCTACAGTTACTGATGTCAGCTTTAAAAAAAAACACATGTCGAATGAAGAAGAAACAACCCCATCTATATTCCTTCCACCTCGACTGCCATTACAGCTGTTCAACTTAGCCCATTCCATCTAAGTCGAAGCAATACCATCGACTCCGAGCCGCTAAAGTGCCAGTAACGAATAAAACACTCGATCAAAGCGACATTTCGGGACAATGACTACACGATAATTCTCCATACTACCAACAAAGTTTTCTGATAAAAATACAGATAGAGACTCAACCTTACGGCTTTGTAATACAGGTCAATGTAAATGAGTTGCAAGATCGCACAGACACGCGATCACCTTATTGGGCGAACAAAAATAACATTATTAGACATGGAACCGCGCTGGAAATTACGAGCATGGTGTGCTCAATCATATTACTATTAGGACGATAAATTTTCTGGTTTGTGATCGTTTTTAGCTCGTGTTTGACTGTTACAGCGGGGAGTAATTTAGTGGACTGTCTTCTGTGACGGTTTGAGACGCCCATGCTCCGTATTGCGTGGCTGAAGTCGTAGTTTTCCAATTTTCGTTTTGCAACATTTTTTACAGTGTTTCCACTGAAAGTGGGTCGAGCGCGGCTGACTCGCCGAGAAACTTGGGCTTTCAGAGATTGTTATAAAGAACCATTTCAGACATTCTCTGTAACATTCCAGTCATCTTTTTGGTCAATCATCTACGTGGCATTTACTCCAACATTTCCGGTCTTGTTCTTGATTTCACTGTTCTCAAAATGCACGAAGATTTTCCACTGGCTGTCATTTATTTTTTAAACAATCATTACGTCCGGGGATGGCCCAGACTTAACAGTACAATAAATGTGCTAGTTCAGCTATACAAACGGCACAACCTTGAACAGAATACTCCATAACCCCGCTTGCCATGCCGTTGAACAATTTACGGTCCTCCAGTGCACCTTCCTCTTCACGGCATTTATTATGAGCTACTGCGAGGTCAGGTCTCTCGAGGTCGGTTTTATAAACCTGAAACGTGCAAAGTCACTCCACGATGTACCTTCTCTTGGATATGACGTGTCGAACTTATATTTTGAAACTATTGTACATATAAGCGTGAATTTGGGATGGAAATCGGGAAAGCTTTGCTCAGTAGGTAAAACCATAAACGTTGAAAATAACACATGTACAAAGCAAGAAAATTTACTGAATGCAAAATTAAGCGAGTCAGCTTACACACGGTCTACTTAGTAGACACTACAGGCTAAGTGTAAAATTTCGTGAGATATTTCATAGACTTTATACACAATTTCAGTAACGTAACCCGATGACAATGGCTATTGTAAGAACGATCTAAATATCTCACGGAACATGCTGAAAACTCAACAGATATTAAGTCTTGAGCTTCAGTTTTCATTTTATGCTCTAAAAGTACCTCCTATATAATACCTATTCTGTGGCTCCAAGATAAACAGACTCACTAAGCCATTCTTTTAGGTCGTTGCTAGTATTTGGCACGGATTAAAACGATATCCAGGGGGAGATGCTCCTCGCCGGAGAGATTGGGTCAAGGTAGCAAGATAATCGCAAAAGTCGATAATTAAGTTCGCGATGTCCGTGAAATTCTCAAATTAAATTGCGGAGGAATAATGATACAGCATTATTACTTGGGGGTTTTGCCTTTTATGGTGGATTCAATTTAATAAACAAATTGGTAGTAGAATCTGGAGGCTCTATGGTTTTTTTTTCAAGTAAATTTTATTTCAAAACATTTATTTATTTTTCAAAATAAATCTTTTGTGTATTGATTTATGTTTTCATCGCGTCTTAATCTTTTTCGTCATCATGAATACGTTAAATTCGAGTAAAATTCAAAACATAGTTTGATTGTTTGGTAGCAATTTAGGGATAATGCCGTAAGTAGTACCTATTTAACGATTCCAAGAAGTTCGGTACAATCGTTATCTTTAATCAGGTTAAAATCCCCGCCGACATTTCAACCGAAACGAAAGCTTAATAATAAGAAAATTATTTTAAAAGTGGAAGAAATTATTTGTAAAAGTTGAAGTATTCACGCAATGTTTCACAGTCCGACTGAAACTTGGAAATCAAAACCACTTTAGCTGAAGCTTATCGCGAATCTCTTTGATTTATTGAGGTGACCTAGGTGTTGTATTAGCCAAGTGTTATGTGACGCCCTACAATTCTTCTTATTATTATTATTATTTTAGTTTTACATTTATATTGTTTATTTCAGAATCTTCCAAACGATTGTATTGTAATTAGCTAATAGTCAAATAGGGTCCCACAACATTTGTATCGATTCATTTGTATCGATTATAGGGTGTGCATTAAGTATCGTCTGACCTTTTTATTCTGAAAAAATATGCTTACAATATTATTGCGCTGAAACTCTACTAAACAAAAAAGCAAGCAAGGTTAGTGGCCAACTCTGGTGACGGAGTTTTTAGGCCTCCTTAAGGACTCTGTGGTAGCTTAACGACTGCTAGAACCGGCACAGTTTAACGTGCCCTCCGAAGCACGGAAGCGCATGTAATTGCCACTAACAGTCACCCATCCAAATAGTGACCGCGAAGAACGTCGCTTAACTTAGATAATCTGTGAAGATTGACTAAGCAAGCCCAGCCACGAGCGTTTCTAAACTCTACTCATTCATAATTTCTAGATACTTTGTCAAAACCTAATATTGCCTGAAAATAGTTGTTTAAATAATGTGACTGACCAAATGTATAAAACTTGTAAGAAGATTGAAAATATCGAAAAGTTAATAGGATTTCACGTCTCAGTGAAATAAAATAATGCTCATCGAGGATTTACTACAAATATCAAATAGCCTGGTAAACTTTCTAACAGGAAAAAGTATTTCCAATAAATCGTGAATGTTGAAGGTAAATAATGAATTTGAAGATGTTGTTACAAGCTTATTTGTATTATTTTGTTGTTTTTATGACCAATCTCTACATTGAGTATCGGTAAGATTACATTTACATTTTCAGATAAAAGTAGAGAAGTCACAATGCAGTGATTTACTAAGTAATTGTGTACAAAAAGATAATCCTTAGTCGCCGCGTACCAAAACTTTAGTCGCATACCAAGAATGATCTTCAAAAACGACAGTGCGAACAAAAATATGACTAAAGTCACTTTGTACCAAAAGTGTTTGTACTTGTAAGTCATCGTGTACCAAAACTTTAGTCGCGTACTTCAAATGACAGTAAGTGCGAGTGTACTTGTACCAAGATGGAGCGACCGTGTACAGTCGCATACACGCCGACTGTCAGACACTTCCACAATCAGCCGGAGTTGCGAAGAGGAGGCAGCTTCGGCCTCATGCTTCGGTGGGTGTTGCTAGTGTGGCTGGCCAGCTGTGGACCCCGGGGCGATACAAGCAAGCAAGATGGTAAGTGGCTTACTATGTCGTTTTACACATTTGTTCTATATCTAGGCACTGAACACATTAGTTCCTAGAAGCCAAGTAATGTACTACAAAGCTACACTATACCTGCATTCTAGGTTTTTACCTACGAAACGTAATTTTCACAACGTTATTAGGTCCGAACTACGAAAATATGATTTTTCAGTGGATAGGTCACTTATAATATTGACTTGTACAGAATTTGATGATTTTCTCTTCAACTAGTTCTAGCAGCCATTAACCCTTAAAATACTTATTAGATTTTGATAATCCGAGCCGATAACAATTTTAGTTAGGTTCTTTCTTATTCTCAATCGATTCTAGGTACACTTTGACTGTCTGACAAATGTGTGGTCATTTTACCCGATGGAAACTTTTTTTGATAGATCCCAAAGCTTTTAAAAATTATAAAAGGCAGAAAGCTACCTACCAAAGCTAACAATAGCGGTAGATCGTCAGTAAGATAAAAAGTTCAAAGCTGTCTATCGATCGTTGAGTAACTTTTAACCCGACATTTAATCCATCTGCCGCCGCGTCCACTCTTTACAAACAAAGCTAACCCAATTCTGCCATCAAAGTTGCGTTTTTAAAAGAAATATCTCTTGGATTTTATAACTGAACTAACTGCTTTAAAAGTATCAATACTTTTTCTGTTATTAATTAACAATTATTATCAGCATTGCTGTTCAGCGCGGCAATGCAGCCAGTGTTTTGGGCACGCTTCCGATTGGTACTGATTTGGACCAGTCGAGGTATCTATAAATCGTTTGCAACGGTTTGTAGATAGTTCATGTGTATTTTGTAAATATTGTAAATACTGTATTAGTCACAAAGAAAATTACAACTGTATTAGTTATAACATATAAATATATATAGGGTCAGTATTATATGATCTGTGATAGGGTATTAACAAGCAGTTTGATTGATAAGATGCTGACAAGTTCTAAAAGAGCTGTTTCATAGCTTCAAGCCAGTGCCTTGAAGTGCCCTTGAAGTATCCTTTGAACTACGAAACTTAAAGTCTTTCCTGCAGACTCACTGACTGGATAATTCCAGGTAAAGACCATCTAGAGAACGGAACTTTAGTAGTCTGGATTAAAATGAAACTTGCTTCTAAGTATACATACAAGGATCATTTCGAAATAACCAGAAGTGAATGTATGAATGAATGAATGAAAATACTTTATTGTACGTAGGTACACCTTACAAACTAATATGCGAGACAGATTATATTATATTACGTATAATGGGCGGTCTTATCGCTAGGGAGCGATTTCTTCCAAACAACCTTTAGTGCAACGTGAAGAAAAGTGTTCAATTTAATAGACCGTCTGTCTTCCCCAACTTTTTCAAAATGGTGTCCGCGCGGATCTTTTCAAAACTTAGATTTCGGTTAATATAGCTAAGGAAGCTTCACAATATTCTATCAAGAAGATTAGCATCAGATAAACTACAGGAGCAAAGATGCCACTCCATTTTTGGACCACAACTTGTACCTAGTACATTTCAGCCACTGAAACAGCGGGGGCCAATCGTTGACTCATAAAAACCTGGCAGGGTTTTTGAACTATTTTCATATTTAATCATAGGTATTCTGTGACTAAATAGTGACATTAGCGCGTTTCAGCGCGTTTTTTGGCGTCAAAAGCTTCTTGTTGTCAACCACGTCACTTGACATTATGCTGGGCAGCGAAAGCAATTCAGAGCTTGCGATATGGGGCCAGAACCCGTTGTCTGTGCATTTGTTTTACTTTCGACTTGAGTATAGCACACGCAAACGCATTCGCAAAGCGAGAAATTTTGTATGAAAACCGGATAAGCGCTTCTAGGGGGCGATTTGGGAACTGTGTAATTCCCAACAAAATGACTCGCTTTGCGAATGCGTTTGCGTGTGATATACTCAAGTCGAAAGTAAAACTAATGCACAGACTACGGGCTCTGTACTAACCTGTCTCAGTATTACCTAGCACCATTAGTTGCGGTCGGCTTGGAATACGGTGACCACCGGCCCTCTAAATTGGATCTCTGATATGCCACTTTGGTAAATCGTACATAGCTCCTATCTATCTATCTATCATCATCATCATCATCATCATCATCAATATATATAAAACTCTTTTGAAGCTGACAGAGAATCAACGCACAGTCTAAACCATAAGTCCTAGAGGTATGAAATTTGGAGGGTAGTATCCTTATATAGTGTAGGGGTGCACTAAAAAAGCAATTTTGAAACGTCACACTCTAAAGGGTAGAACGCGAGCAACGCCGCGGGCGACGGCTAGTACTATTATAAAACTGGTAAAAAAGCCACAAACTAAAACTAAAGGTATGGATCACGCCTAAACCATTACCATTACTAACTATTACCATTACGCTTATAAGATTCAGAAGCCCTTTTTCCGGATTAAAAAATAGGCTATATTTTATTGAAATGAAAGACGTGGATTCTTAGATACAGCTTGAACTCTCTAAACCAAAAGCCGCCTTTGGCACGAGGTTCATTGTATGCTGGTGGGCAGATATTTAGGTGGAAAGTTTCGGACGCGTACGAAGTCGCAAGTATCAGCTAGTATAGAATAGAATAATTGTATCTAGTTTTTACTGTCTCTCTGTCTGGGAGGATATCTACCGTGCATGGGAATTAAGCCTAGAAGTGCTACTATGTAGTATGCTCAATTATTATTACAGTATGATCTCCGAGTGATACCTACATTGTGTGCAAGAACCTTTAAGATAGCAACACAAAGTCAAAATTGGTTACTACGCAGTGTATTCCAGTCCTTAGTGTATTGCCATGAACTTATATTATAACTAGCTTCCGCCCGCGACGTCGTTCGCGTCCCGTTAGATCCCGTTGATTTTCCAGACTAAAAAGTAGCATATTGTGTTAATAATATATATTCCCAAGTTTCATCTAAGTCGGATCTGTAGTTTTTGTGTGAAAGAGTAACAAACATCCATACATACAAACTTTCGCCTTTATATTATTAGTAGGATTTTCTAAGAAGATAGGTAGGTACCTACCTCCTTATTCAAAGTCTAAAGCATTCTGTACGTGTTGGTATCTACGTAAAGATACTTATTATTTTATTTTGAGCCTATAAAAAAGTTTATAACCAATTTGTAGAGTAAACAGATAGACGATAACAAAATATTTTCTCATAATCTTATAACGTGAATAAGATTACAAGAACCTGCCAACAATCAGATGTTACTGCCTAAGAAGCGCAATAAAAACAACATAAAAACAACTCGGCTAAGTGCGTATCGGAACGCTCAAATAACAGGGTTCCATAGAACCAGTGTGGTCGGTGAAAATAAAAACACAAAAGTTTTGTTGTAATTTGTATAAAAATTTAGGTCAGTAAGCTTTTTAGGGTACAGCAAAGGTTTAATTACTGAAATCTACTGATTTCATAACGAATGCACATTATCACAATGTAGGTATACAAATAAACTAACCCCCTATCTTATAAAAAGTTAGAGTAGACATTATGTCTTGTTTAACATACTTACGTAACTAGTAACTGAGGTAACTGATCTTATTCAACAAATAATCAAAACTCAACTATCAGTATCTAAAGAACTCTAAAAATCTTAAAATTTAAAGCACGTTGCAGACGATCAGGCTGTTTCTTGCGACATAATCGGCACATAAAATAGCGTTTAGTTTAACGTCAAGCCGTAAAATGTTGAGAGCTGCTTGACATTTATTCGGGGACGGTAGATGACTTCCTGAATGGACTGACAGATCTGGACAATGAAGTTTTTAGTAGTATTCTATTTATATTAGACAATCAAATATATTTTAACAAGGCAACGTTCGTCACATCTGCAGTCGGTATAGCTCTGCCTATAGTCAAACCTACAGTGTGGGCAGTTATTTAATGATAAATTAATGTTACTACATATGTATATATTATAAGTATGTATTTACAAATAAAATGTATATGTATAAGTATTCTATCAGCAATCTAGTTCTCATAGTTCAAGTTTTGCTTAGTTTGGGACTAGAGGGCGTTGTGTTAAATGTCCGTGAATATTTATTATAATGTTAAATAAATTTATTATCTGTAGATCTAGGTAACATAAAATGGTTGTAAAATTATTATAGTACAGTTTCTCTAGTCTAACATTTTATAAGGCTGTAGAAACATTGGGCACATACGAAAGAAAAATTAATAACCTCATTGTAAATAAAATGTGAAACTTAAAAAAAAAAAAAAAAAAAAAAAATTAATAGAATTATCAAGTACATAAAAATATAGTACATAAAAATTTTAAATTGTCACTAAGAAACTCTTTAATAGAGTAAGTTATTATAACAACCTTATTCGTATATTACCGCTAAAACAAAGTTATCGATCAACTTTTAGTACATTTAAAACAAGGTCGTCCCTAGAGCGTGACTGAGGGTTCCCTACACAATAGTAACGAAAAAACCAGCCCTTTGTCTTCCCCTAGCCGCTCTGACAGCAATTAATGTTTTATTCCACCTTTATACACCGCTGGCCAAAGAAATCGACCGCCAAATATCAGGCGATTCTTCCAGCTCATTGTTGTGATACTTGGGTTTTGATGAGTCGGCGTTTTTTAAAAGAAAATTATTTTCCTTTGATGCAATCGAGTCATCTGTTACAAACATCATCGTCGACCACATCATCGCTTAATATCAGGTGAGATTGTGGTCAAAGGGTTGCCTACATTGGAAAAAAAAACATTGAAACATAATAAAATAAAAACCTAAAATTAAATATTGGTTTTTGGGAAGACTTTCTTTCAAAAATAGTTAGGAAATCAAAGTTATTAAGTAAGTACAGAACATTAGAAAATACTTTATTCCTACTATTTAAACCTCCAATTTTTACACAATCCAAAGTATACACTCCTATTATATTTACTCTTATTTGTGACCACATTTCTATAAATAAAACTCTTGGGACTGATCTGATACACATCTTATGGATAAGACAACCCTTAATTACACTGAGACGAATGGAAAAGTATTTATTGACATATGTTTTACCACAAAAAATAAAACACATTGAAACAGACGCTATTTAGAATGTAATTCTGGCGTATTTTCTGCACACTGCCCCCGTATCGCAAGCTCTGAACTGCGTTCGCTACCCAGCATAATGTCAAGTGACGTGCCTACAGATATACGAAAATAAGAAGCTTTTGACAGCAAAAACCACGCTGAAACGCGCTATTTAGTCACAGAATACCAATGATTTCGTCTGAAAACTGTTCAGAAAACCTGCCAGGCTTAAACCTGTCAGGTTTTCATAAGACAACGATACCCCCACTGTTATTAGCACTTATGTATGAAAAAGACAGCTTTAATATTATACCTACAATACTTTGTAAGTTTGTCAGCAAGAAAAGGATTGTTGAGACCACGAAAATGAAGTCTGATGAAATCTCATTTTCAATTTCTACACAAGAACTTTTGTTTCATTTCCTTGAAGTTTTGACAACTTTTTGACAATAATACACGTACCCGTTGCCGTCGATACACCACCTACAAAACAAAAGACGATTTGGCAGAGTTTGTACATTCTAATGTCGGTATGAGAAAAGCTGTCCATGAAAACATTAAAAATAACCTGTGACTTTTAATACCAACTAAAAGTTTTATTTGGTATTAAAAGTCACAGGTTATTTTTTTTTTTTTTCAGCCTAAGCTAATCTGAGCTGTGGGGTGGCTGCTGTGTAATGTGAACAACGTTTATTCTAAACCAACTTAATCAATCTAATCTAAGTTATTCCAATGTTTTCATGGACAGCTTTTCTAAAACCCTAAACAACAATAAATTACTGACTATAGAAATATAACCTAGAGCAATGTACAAGTTTAGCATTATCGTTACCAAAATTACATCCACTTTTATTGCACTCTCTGTTCTCTCACTACTCTACCCCAGTAGATAGTTAACACTTTTAGTGCACGCAAGTATACACTAATAAAGCTATAACGAGTCACACCTGCTCTGCTATAATACCCTAAAATAGTACGGATATTGTGAAAACAGGAAATATATTTTTAATTATGTGCCCCAGTCTGTTTCACAGGGTCCCCTTCTGTTAACTGACATTTATTAATTAGTTAATTAGTTTATGCTGTGCCAGCGTTTTACTATAAGCATCTACAAGTAAATAGGTAGGTAGATACTATAGGCTTCTACTCTGTATACGTTGCGTCCCAATGCCATGCTACATGGAAGGAAGTAAAGAAAGAGTAAATAAATAATATTCATGGATATTTCACAATACCAAATAGTAGGTAATTATTGCTCGGAGTGTACAGAAAGGTACACCAAGATTTATCAAGGAAAACTCTTCATAGCTTAGGTAGCCCCCCCCCCCTTCCACTCCCATAAACAAAAATTCTCGATCCGCCATTGTTTAGTAAAAATGGTGGAGCTCTTTCCAAGTTATAAAGGTATTCATCAGCTCTATATACTCCAGTTTGAGCAATTTTTAAATTCACTCATAACTTCTGCTTATTCCGTAGCAAGTGATTGATAGCACCTATGTACTGCCACGTACTTATAACGTCAATTTTAACTTAGATATGGGTAAAGTAAGCATACAGCAAGAAACTACCAACACCGAAGACAGTTTAGAAGTCCCTAAAACAATAAACTACGCAAGTCCTTTTGCATCCGACGCCGTATTCCAAAGTTGAACTACAGATTAATCAAATCAATCCTCCGGCTAGCACCCTGATTCCACATCACACGATTCGGAACTTTGCAGACTGTCTATACAATAATTGAATCCTGGGAGGTTGTCTGGTAGAAATGCAATTACAGAATCAATAAGCGTAGTACCTACGTGTTTTATTCTTGTCAAAACTCTCTATGCGATTATTCGGAGCTCCAACTAGCTCCAACTCATCCAATAAAAAAAATTGTAATCATACCTAATCATACAAAACGTAATGACGATTCAAAGTGATCAGTGAGATTTTATTGAATAAAAGCTTTTTGACTTTGACTTTGATTATTTTCAGGCACGCTAGACATGATGTTAAATCTCTTAGACCTAATTAGCTACCCTTCTTATGGTTTTTTGGGGATTATCTAAAATTATCTAAGGTGACGAGTATGTATGTACGTACAAAACTTTGACGCAATATAGTCTCAGCTTAGCAGTTGGTATTCTTAGTATTCCATACATAACATCTACATACTCGTATGTTATCTCATCTACAATAATCTGCGTGTGCTATTTCTACTTGTGCTGTTTCTATTTCTCATTGCTATTTCTTTGTAGTGTTCTTTTATGTAAACCTGTCTTATTTGTCACAAATAAATATTATTCTTATTCTTATGTAGCCCTTGGCTTTTAAATTGATTGCTTATCTGTATTTCGTTCTATTCCGTCTTGATCTTCAACAAAATAGCTTTTACGAAATATCAATTATCGTTTCGGATTTGACAAGTCGAATCGTGTGATATCGAATCGTTATCTAGTTACAAGAACACTGTCTGATACAATGCTTGCAGCTTCATCAAACCAGTCCTCGATGCAACTGAGGAATGCGTCTTACATTCGGTTCGGGGCTACTCGAGATCTCGTTTCTAACTCGCTCTGGTTATTTGATGAAGACTCCCGAAATATTGAATATTGAAGAACATACCACTTGGTTCATACGTATGATGCAAGTTGAATAAAAACTCAAGCGCCATTTAAATGATATAAGTTTCTTGAATAAAAAACGGCACAAATTGAGGCAAGACGATCATGTCAAATAATGTATTAATATCTATTACAAGAGCCATTAATGTACCGTTTATATGTAACGCTCGAAGCGTGACTAATGCATGGATTTTTTTTAAAAATTCAGTCAAAAACTATCCCAAAATATGATGCTTTAGTCTCAATCTCGATCTAGATTTGAGTAACAGTACATGATCCCAAGCGAGCCTAATTTTCACACTGTGCTTTTAATCATATAAACGCCTTAACAGCATATCTGTGACCAAACGGCATGACATGTATTTTATTTAAAAACACCAATTCGTGTGGTAAATGCAATTCCAGAAATTGAAACCAAACGAAGGGCTTGAAGTTCTAAAATATGAAATTCAATGAAATAGGCTTACGACTGTAATGTCTGACACAGAGTCATCTTCCCCAGATCTCTTGGTACTTATCGCTTACTTACTTAAGCACTTTAAGAATGTCTGAGGCTCGAAGTGCTACAAGGTTAAATCTGGATCGAAAAGAAAAAACGTATGTTAATATTTTCACACTTTTCATAACTCTGCAAGGAATTCTATGACACGCTTGAGTCAACTTGGTGCATACGAGTGTAATAGCACGTCTATATCAAACATTTGCTACTCTTTTTTAAATATTGAAGCGATGGATTTTCTCAGCATCTACCAGTTTTTGAAGACAAGAAATTCATTTTCGGTGCAGAACTGATATCTTATTGACCCTTCGGGGCAGAACGCTCCAAATGCTGAATCGATACTAAGAGTTGAATTGAAACTTGAATTGAAATTGAAAATTGGTACAGTTCAAACTGTTGCAGAAACTATGACTGAGTAAAAGTTCTGGTGGTTTCTTTGCAGAATAAAGTACATATTTTAAGAATAGATTAGCAAAAGGCAATCAAATAGTAAAAAACATTATTCTGTAAACATCAAATTAAATATAAATTTAGAACCACTATATCAAAACAATGGCAACAATGGCAATTAACAATGGCATGTTAAAATTTAGAATTTTTTGTTGAATGCCCTAAAAATGCCAAAAACACTAAGTTTGGGATCCCAAGACTTTCTTACCTCCAAAACCATTTTAGCAGGTCTTTTTCAGGAGCCAATTTAGTCCAAAAGTAGAATTACTCAAAGTATAGTCGCAATTCTTTCGCAGCTCCACAATATTTACTTTTCCCTGCATCAAACAGCAACTAAGATATTTCCAGAGGGGAAACGATAAAGCATTAAGTTTATACGGCAAAATACAAAGTGATTAATGGTACTGTATATCAATTACTGATGTCAGGTGCACCTCGGTTTTTGCCCGCTCTAATGGTACTCGAGACGGGGAAATAGAAAATCTATTGCATGTTTTATCTTACGAAAGATTGATGACGGACTCTTTATCGGAAGTTTTCATTGAGTTTCAGAATGCAGTCAAAAACATCGAAAGCGGTAAAAAATGTTTGAAAGCTGTAGATTTTAGGAATAAAGAAAACAAATCAAGGGCGCTGTCGGGTTTGGGACATGATTTAGATGGATTAGTTTTGTCCAAAACCTATATTATCCACATAAACTAGTTGGTTCCTCCACAAGACAAATCTAAGGTCATTACTCTGGAACTTCGTATGTTTAAGACCGTTAAATTTTATAGTATTTCTTAGGCTTTGAAAATATACTAAAACCATTATCGATTCCCCAAACGATAATACCTAGTCGTTTTAGCAAACATTTGAGTAAAACGCTAGCAAAGCTGAAGCCTAAGTTAATATAAAAGTTAACTAAGTTAAGCCAAGTGTAAAACCGCTTACAGCACGAGTTCGATGGAAATTAAGTTACTGCTCTTTGAGAGTTAGAAATATAACGTTTGAAATACATGCAACTTGACTTCGAATTTAAATATTTGGTAGAGTTTGACAGCGCTAAATGTGCACTTACAACAATACAGAATTTTAAAACACTCTCTGAACTTCCAAAACCATTTGACAACGACAACGTAAGTTACTGTAAGGTGAAATGATGACAATGTAAACATCTTTTCGGGTTGCCCAATTATATTGCAGAAGACTTAGCGTGGTTAGACTACAGATTTTTTTTAATAATAGTGCTGAAACCTGTAGTTGGATATTTTCGAAAAATTCTGATATAAGAATTTAACCTTTGCAAGCTTATGAAATATCTCGTTGAAATCATACTAAAGCCAACTTGTTCACTTCTCCGAAGTTGGCCAAAGGATTTATTTGCGAAATACTTTATTCTGTTCTTAGAATTCTGGAGGTTAGTAAGTAAAGTAACCTACTTACCTCAACATGTAAAAAAGAAAATTTACAAGATAATTTTGCAACACCACAGATTATGTTGGAGAGAGATGACTGACCTAAAAACCTGTCACTTAGCTAGTTACCTAATATCAAAATGGCGGATGCTAGATTCAGATTTCGATTTATTATAAAAAAAAATATGTAAATAAGTATTGATACTTACTAATATACAAAAGTAATAAAGTCATGTTTTAGTCAAATCAAATTAAAACCATAATGTCAAAAACTAATTAACTGTGAATTACATATTATTATAAGCCCCATTTAAAAATAATGTGATCACAGCAAAGCATGAAGGCACTGTCATTGAACTAGCAATGTCATATACAAAAGAGATTGATATAAATAATGATAGAGCCACACGTCTTCAGTAAAACCACACCGTTTACGGACACCATTACCGATCACATCCCAAATTAGCGACAAGGAGGGTAGTCGGAAAAGAATCCATTAAACGTGACATCTCACTCTCCCACTCCCTCTTAAAAAGAGACGGTAATACTATGCGTCTAATATTAATGTAGTGATACGAATGATGAATGGGGACACCAGAAAGCACTTTATGCAAACTGTTCCATTATTATACTTGGTGTTTAGTTACTAACTTAGATAATTTAATATTTAGCGTAATGCAGAGATATGTTAGTGAAGTAAAGTGCTTCGTAATTCAGATGTGTCACTTCCCACGACAGTCACACAGTCACCTGTCCTGACTCTATACTACGTGTCTCTGGTTAGTCGGGGTAATTGTAACCAACACCCATCCTACAAACAATATTATCCGATCATATTATTAATATTTTTTCAACTGAGAATCAATAGGAAAAGGACTCTTATCTCGGTCACTGTTAATATAAAAATTAATTACAAAAGCTTTATAATGAACAGAGATATATCTAGGTCCAACCTTAAACCCAGGTTTTGCGTTATACCATCATCAGGCAGTTGGACATAGGTCTTCTTGCATTTCAATCCCATCCCATCCCACTAATCTCACTAATATTATCAATGTCAAAGTTTAGATGTTTGTGTTTTAATCACGCTAAAACTACAGGTCCGATTTAGATGAAACTTGAAATATACATAGTTCGTAAACTGAGTTAGCACATGGGCTACTTTTTATCCGATAAAATCTAAAGGATCAAACGGGACGCGGACGTAGCCGCGAACGAAAGCTATATAGTAAGAACTATTTGAGCGTTCTCTCCATCTAGGTTTATCAAATGAGGCCGCCTTTAGCTTCGTCTTCTTGTTCGTGGAACATTATCAAATATAAAATCTTCACTCGTGTTTTCGTTAAACAAAAACGAATTTTCAGTAGCGAGGCACGTTATCGAGAGCTCACATTAGCATTCGCTAGTCGGATTTGAGATTGTTATCATTGGGACTGTTCTTATTAATACCAATAATATTACATCTCGATATATTTTTGTTTGACTCGCAATGACAATAATCTTTAAAACTATGGTTTTAAACTATTAAACGATTCATCTAAAGTAATAATATTATAATTATTTTTGTATGACATTTTATTGACTAAGTTATAAATTTTATTTTTATTAATTAATTGAATGAATTTTATTGTATTACTATTACTTAATGACTTATGTGTACCTAATTTGACTGTTTTATTAATAATGTCTTGTAAATTTGTATGTATATATAGTTCTATAATTTAATGTTTCTGTTATAAATAATTACTGTAATTAGTTTATCACCGTACTAGTTATTAAATAAATAAATAAATAAATCTATATCCGTTCAGCAGTTAGGTACGAGCCACAAAACATGTGACAATAACAAGTCTATGCATCTATTATGTACAATTGTACATGCTATGCAAATAATATGCAGATTAATCTAGTCTAGAAAGTACTAGAAGGAACTTTTGGACTTATTTGAGTAAATCCTCAGTCGCCAATAACCACGATGTACCCAAAATTACTTTCAAATATTATCGTGAAACCACAAGGAGATTATTCGTCAGAAAACAAGATATACCTAAATACATTCCTCGTATCATAATCCTTCCCTAATCCATTCGTCAATATTAATTAAAACTCCGTAGAAGTTTTAACGCAACCGTATTTTATAGATATTTGCACAACCAAGCTATCAATTTCTATTACCGAAAGGGTATTTTCAACTTTCGCCGGTTTAATGCGGGACCAAGCGGAACACACACTGTATCTTAACACTAGTTTCTAGCGATATAAAGTTGAAAATGGACTTGCATCTGGTGGTTTAGTAGAAGTAGCTCTTCTGGAATGTCCTCGTCGGAAGAAGTACTACAACCGTACCTATTTCCGCCGCCAAGCAGTGATGTTCGCATTGCTGTGTTCCAGTTTCAAAGGTATGGGTGCCGGTGCAATTACTGGCACATGAAATAACACCCTTGTCTTAGAGTGATGGGCGTAGTGCAATGCATCACAAGGCACGAACACGACGTGCTCAGTGAGGCATTGCATTGTTATAGGCAGAGGTAACCGCTTAACACCATGTGAGCCATTGGCTTGTTTCATCGCTAGGTATCACAGTTTTTTGAAGAAATACTTACGGTACCGGTGCTTCTCAGTAAAACTCATTCTTTGTAAGCTTTTGGTTATGGTGATGTCAAAAACTAGTGCTAAGGAAAGTTTTCCCTTCTCGTTAGCAAACTGCGCGGCACTTTTTTGACGTCTCCTCTAGGGGTCTCTAGCGATACAAGTGTTTACTCAATACAAACAAGCTTACATTTCAGAAAACCACCCTCTTCAACCCTAACCCAACACAATACAACACAAAATCGAACGTTACAGTATTGTACAATGTTATAAAAAAAACACGAATACGGCAATATGCTTGCGAATCGGTAACCGAAATATTCGACTGTAATGCATAGGCTATTAGGTTTAATTTTGCATGTATTGGAAATGTTTTTGAGTTGTGTGCTATGTTTTTGTTCGTTGTAACTTCAGAATCTTCAGATTCAGGAACGTACTTGAGATAAGCGAGATTCCAAGTAATAAGTAACAAGATACATTTTAATTGGATGATTATTTTATAATACCTACCTCATGATTGTTAGAGGACGATAGACTAAATACCTATTTGCTCTCAAAAACATGGCTAAGTAGCTCAACATCATTAATTAGGTATACTTAAACTACCTTAAATTCTATTGGTTCTGCGAAACTCTTGACATTTTCCCGTTTCAGAATATTTTACCCGGAAACGTGAAAACGTTACTTAGTTTGTATTTCATATTTATTCGATATTTTTTTCCTTATTGAGTATACTGTTATAATCATTAGGTAAGTATATAAAAAAAACTTGATAACTTGTAGTACGATTTAGCCCAAAAGTCAAAAGTTATTCAGAATAATGTTTTCAGAAAAACTTGAAACTTTTAAGCTGTTGAAATACGGTATTATTGCTAACACATTGTATTTACCTGTAGATTCCACAAAAAAAACCACAAAAATACTCATAAAAACTAAAACATAACTATCCATAGGGTGTCCCTGACATCTGAAATCCGAAGTCACATAATCGAATATTACAAAAACTACACCCTATACCGAAAACCAATCCTACCTTGATCAAAACTGCTGCATCATTATTATATTTCAAGACAAAGCTTTCCCCAAGGGCTTAAAAGTGAGGGTCGGTACACCTGCTTGAACTATTTGTTTTTGAGAAATGATAAACGCTACATAACTGCGTCTGTGTCCTCTATCATCATCATAGGCAACTTGTAGTGGCCCACTGCTGGGCATAAGCCTCGTCCCTCAAACGCCACTCGTGTCTTATTTGGGCCTTTTGCATCCAGGTCTTCCCCTGTACGTCCTCTATAACAAAAATAAAACTTTATAACTATTGCGTTGGGATTTCTTAAATTGCAAAAATAGCTCCTTGCTGCCGCACTGTGAGAAAACTATTTAAGAATAAGAATAGAATAAGAATACTTTTTATTTAGTATTTTAGTATCGCAAAGCGATGGTTTTATTTATTGCATTACTAAAAAGGATGGACTCTGGTTTGCTGTCAGTGAAATCCTTTTTTGAAGTCGGTTAAAAAACGTTGCGCGCTTCAAACATTTTTTTTGTTTTTTATTATTAATCAATAAGTTACACAAAAAAAACTTGTCATAAAAAACTCTTTGAAACCTTATTACGTTTGTGAAGTCTCTCGGCTGGTGTGTTTACAGCCGTCATAGCGGCCACCGCTTTTCCCAAAACCAGCGTATAGGTTTTATATTGGATTACCTAGCCCCAGGCTGGTCCATATTTTTGCAATAAATTATTGTTTTCGATACATTTGTAAAAAGTCTACCTAAATGATTTTTGATAAGCGTGGGAAGGTACCGTGGGTCCATCTAATATGTTTTATATTATTCTCGGAAGAGCAATAAGGGGTTTCCTTCTCTCCAGGGAATTTAGCTGCCCTATTGACTTTTTGCGCGTATCTGTTCACTTACAAGTAATTGATCTTTATTTTCGAGTTTTTCAGATAGTATCATGTAGGTACGAATATACCTAATGGTAATAAGAAAGAACATGGCATGATTTTTGGCTCATAATCGACATTAAAAACGTCCGTTAAACGGATTTAGCCCTCTAGTAGAAGTCTGGAAGTTTCATCCTGTTCTACTACGTACCTACAGCTGGTGTAGAAAAGACCAAAGAGCTTAGCTCTTACATGTGTGTTTCAGTATTTTCTACTTCGGAGGTCATACTGAAAGGTCAGATAAAAAATTGTCTGTATTTGTATTACGGCAGTATACATGCCATTGATGGATCTTCCACATGCAAATTTCAACAAATAAGCGATTGACAAGGACTCCATGCCACTCGTCTAGTGCCCGATGTATAGGCTAGTCAGTCAAAGCCACATCCAGTCCACAGACAACTGTTTACTAGACGAGGCACGTCGAGCTAGTTTAATTATCACCCGGTCTGCCCGTTACTCACTCTATGCGATTACCCCAATCAATTTGTCACGGGAGTTTCCCAGTCTTATTCACTGCGGGACGAGGTCCGACCAGATTGTGATGCCCGTTTCGGGGCTTAAGAGACTATGTTCTTTTGTTTTTGGCCGACATTTTTGAGGATATTGGTCATTTTACCTTTTCTGATAGAGCAATTGTTTTAGCGCACTGGAATAAGACCGATAGACATATGTGTTAGTTCGACTGTCTATTTCTTTCCACCTAGAGCTGAACAATACAAGCAAGAGCAAGCTCTGGACTTTTACAGCTAAGTCATGGAGATTTGTGTTGTAGCTTTATTCAGACGACGACGCGACGGTCTGACTAGAAAATAAGTCACAAGCATTGAGCCTGCTCAAATTACCTTAAGAGCACTAAAACGAGAAAATAATTTGTGATAGGTGTACAAAGAGTTATAACTTTAGAAACCTTTATAATCTGCTGAAATCTAAAAACAACGCGACTAGTCAGAATTCAATTCACAGCCAGTTTTTGTTGGTCTTGGTCTATAGTAGTAAACCAAGGGACATAATTATCTGATGAGCACATTTAGCACAGCACCCTAAGGGTGCTTTTGCACCGTGATTTCAAACACATCCTTAGCAACGTAGCTTAGCTTAGCCACTTAGCTATGGTGGAAAAGCACCCTTAAAGTAGGAATTACTGAATAACAAAAGATACGGGTGCAAATCTGCTAAAACCGCGAATCTAAAATTAGCAATTCGCAAGAAAACATTATTAGGTACTCCATCCTGCGAGTAGCATAATCACGTAATTTGCCGATACTCCCACACAGCCTCATTGCCTTCGAGTCGTTTAACTTCACACATGAGTTCGGGGGTTCACCCCTCGCGTGCTTCAATTAAATATTGTACGGATTTAAGTGAGTACAATGGTTGCTTTTGTGTTAAAATTAAAGCGAATGCATTTTTATTTAACAAAATGAAATTAGGTTCACAAAAAACTAACGAAAGACAACAAAAGACAAAAACTTTACAATCATTTTTTTTCCTTTTTTTTAAATTACAAAATCGCGACAAAAACTCAATTTAGGTAGAATAGTTTGTGAGTAGAAACTAACCTGTTTTTTATTTCGTTTCATTTATTAATTGCTTAAATGTACATTTTATTGTTTAGTTAGCTCTAGGGTAAATACATGCACCCTGCAAGGCCACTGCAACATGTTTAGGTTGAGTCAATTTCTCTAGAACTATTACTTTTTTGACGTGATCACAGAGGGGGAAAGATCAATAAGTCAATGGAACCACAACCCACCATCCCAATGGAACTGCCGACGAAAACGACGTTGGCCAAGCAATAAAATGTGGAACTTATAGACTTTGACCTTGAGTAGTCATATTAGTCATACAACCCGGTAACCGCCAAGCAAGAGCCCATGTAGGTATACTACTTTATGACTACCCGGAAGAGGATCTAAACAGTCCAGTTCAGTAAATACCCTGTTCGGAAAGATAAAAGACCCAGGATTACATACACTATCTGTCGCGTACAGTCATGGCTGCCGAATCTGCCGAAACCAGGGCCTGACGCACTATTTAAGGATCGTATGCAATAATGCTCAAGTCAAATTCAAGCCTTGGAAGACTTTTCTTCCAAGATTCAAGCACATATTTTTTACTGATTTTCATTGAGAGGTGTCAAAAAATATTTAGGTAACAAGATTTTCTCTTCTCTGAGTTTTTTTTTCTGAGCAGGGTTGTTTGCTGCAGACATGTATGCTTATAGGCAGATATGCATGCAAGCAGGCAAGTATGCAGACAGGTATGCAGGCATGCAGGTATATGTGCAGGCAAGTATGCAGGCAGGCAGGTATGACAGTCAAAAAATGAAAATATAAACGTGCCAGCGTGAATGCTCTTTGTAGATATGCATTGATAGCCATTCTGATGTTTAGAAATTTTACTCTAAAGTCCGTTTGCATTAGAAGTTCAGTAATAATAGGTCGTTTTGATTTGAGGCATTTTGCTTTGTGGGTATTTTAAATGTGAGTTATTTGGCGACTAAGTTGTTTTGCGGCGTAGGCATTGTGATCATAAAAAATAAATTTATAGGCGAACTGAATAAATTAAATGATACTTTATTGCATCTACGCAAGAGTAGCTATTTATTTAGATGAAGTGAACGTTGTGTACTTATTACTATTAATTATTCTGTGCCAATACCGTGATGACGGTCGACGGACGACGACCACGGTCAGTATGGGACATAGGAGTCAACCTTTTATAGATGTCGTTAAATGTGGTAAAATATAAAAAGTTTTACTGATAGATGGAGCATAAAGCGATAAAAGGGCATGATTTTCTGGAAGGATATAAGTGATCTGGGGGGCAATCGTTGTCTCATAAAAACCTGGCAGGTTTTCTGAACTGTTTTCATACTAAATCGTAGGCATCCTGTGACTAAATAGTGACATTAGCGCGTTTCAGCGCGTTTTTGCCGTCAAAAGCTTCTTGTTTTAGAATATATGTAGCCACATCGCTTGACATTATGCTGGACAATTCAGAGTTTAGGATATGGGGCTATCTATTATGGTGGGTAAATTAACTATGTATAAAATAAAAAAAAAGGATTCTAGTTGGTAGAGGCTTCAACGCAAGCTAAAATGGCTGCTAAATCTGTTATCATTTCTTTAAACCTATCTCTGAAATCTCTGATTGTCTGAAATACGGAAGCGCTCTGATGTAAAGATCGCTAACATTTTCATTAAGCATCATTCATGCATACAGGCAAAGAATATTCATTACCAACATAACATACAAAAGGTGCATAAACAAATCAAACATTTCAAAATGAACCCTCGTAACCGGGAACCTCAATAGCGCCCAGAGGGTAGTCACTCGAGCAGTATGGATCCCGTATTATGTACCGTCCGTATCAACGTTTTTTAACTAGACACGTTATCCTAACTTTAATATTATAAATGTGAATGTAAGTTTGTTTGTTACGCTTTCACGCGAAAACTACTAAACCGATCATCATGAAACTTTGTACACATATTTTTGAAGATATTAGAAGTAACTTAAGGGAAAATTTACGGGATCCAATGGGACGCGAACGAAGTCGCGAGCGGAAGCTAGTACAACAATAAAATTCATCAAAATATGACCTAAGTAACATCTCATGTCATTTAGATATTCACAACTACTTTTCTTTCTCCCGGGCCTGCTCCCACCAACTTCTATCAAAGGCGTCGAGGGCGTCCCGCCAACGCTTTTTAGGGCGACCGCGAGAGAGAAAAGTGGAAGATGTTGGGGGAGACCTTTGCCAGCAATGGGAGTTATGGGACGTAATTGGTTAATAAAAAAAAATCACAACTAAAATGAAGACTAATACAGTATTTGCAATATTCACAATATTATTGACTTTGATTGTGAAAATAAATTATGATTGAAATTGCAAACTGATCCTAAACAGCATGGAAAAACTAAGCATGTTGTGCAGACCTCAATTAGCGTAAGATAAGGACAATAGGATAATGATGATGACCGATCTAAACAGTAGGTACCTACGCCTTACCTTCGTGCGAAAAAGGGGAAATCTAAAAAATGTCATACGCCACACTTGTTGCTAGAAAGAGATAAAAATGAACCGCTATACTGCGCGGTTTGATATTCACCTGATTAGAAGTTGGGTAATTACCCTACTTTTCGTCTGCCATTTTAAAATAGCGGGTCTCACGTCTATTACTGTAAAAATATCTTAGGTCCGTATACATAATCTTGTCTGTAACAGATCTGTACATTTTGGTATGCAGATTTGAATCCCGATCGCCGATGGCCGGACGACACCAATTGCTGTCCGGTGTTGTGTGCCAGTGGAATGGGGTATATGACATTTCATGAGTTTAATTTTACCAAAAAGTAATTGGTACCTCCTTAGTAAATTTTGGCTTTACTCTGAAACGAGTCGGTTAGCTTACGAAATGATGCGTAGCATAGGTAATGATAGAGTAAAATAAGACAGAAATTACAAAAAGTCGTTTGTCAATTACAAGAAAAACGTCTCATGGACTATAATATGTCTTTGTCAAACGTTTTTTGTGTGTAATGAATTCCATTATTATTACACCTATACACCGGGTGGGTCATCCGCTTCTAAAGCACTTTTTTTTTAAATAATTCAAAACGGCATTATCGCAATACCTTTAAAATTCTTACTGACAAAATATGCAATAACACTGACAATGTAGATATATTTGCGACTTATCACATTGTAATTTAAATTTGCATGCAGCTACCGATTCCCAGGTTTCCCCCATCATAGATCCACGAGCCATCAATGCGCATTTGCAGTTGCATCGTCCTTGAATGGGACAATGGTATCTGAGGCTTACAGCTTATATCGACGATTTTGATATCCAATATCCAATTGCTGTTTGGAAAATCCATAAAGTAGATACGGGATATTGTGCCTGAGGGGAAAAGTCAACCAGTTTTATTTATTAAAAAAATTGCAGATGCTGAATTCCAAGTTTCCACAATCGCGCAGGTCCATGAATAGAGAGTTGTAATCGCACCGTCCTTCGATAGAATAATGCTATCTGAGGGTGGCTTAAAGCTTATATCCTTAATATTTTGATATCTAAATGCTGTTTGGTTTGTTGACTACCTTGCTGGAAGTAAGGATATAAGAATAACTTTAAGCAATCAGAGAAGATGGTGGGACGATCTCGATAGCTATAAGAATGGCTGGCCCACTGTGACCCAAGAACGAGAAGTATGGAAAAAAGGGAGATAGGCCTCAATCCACTGCAGGGCAAACCCTGCAGTGGAATGATGCAGGCTAAAATAAATAAATAGCCAGATGATTACACAAGCATTTTAGTCCGTTCGAAAAAAAGATACATGTAGGTACGTTCAGACTAATAATAATGTGTATTCTAGAAACTAGACTGAAATGCCTATCTCCTAAGGATTCCACGTCTAATACAGTTCTACTTTCAGTTCTACAAACAAGTAACGTCAGTAAGGCGGTTTTTATAAAGACAGTCGCGTCGGGAAATTATAAATCAGAATAATCTCAACTCAAAACAAAACACGATTAGCGCACGATCACAATAGCGCAAAATAAACGGATTAGTTTCATTCTTACTCTTTGTACAGTGACGGGTAAGTAAGTAGGTATAATTTGTTCTGTTTTTAAAATAAATTATATTGCAGTAAAGTTGCGCATGTGCCAGCTATCCCGCTGTCCCACTCATATCCTTCAGGCACAAATTCATCGAAAATGGTGTAAGTAGACGCCGCTTTAAAGAAACCATTAATAGTCTAATAGTAAGTGGTAGTGGCAGCCACCACGGGGCCTATCCAACCAAAAGAAAAAACATCATTGATGATAGTAAAAAAAAAATATTCAGTAAATTTACAAGGATCATGTAGAATTTAGTTAGATAAGTAGTAAGTATCATCATCATGTCCACTGCTGGACATAGCTTGCTATTCCAGCAAGAGCGATATTGGAATACTAACTTCAGCATTCATCCTGTACTGAATTTAGAGGTTATTTAAGGTGCCGTCGACTTAATTCACCGGAGCTAATGGCCGAATACTCAAACGCCACTTAAATTGAGTTCACGCTTAAATTATTGCCACCTCTTAAAAATGAGTAATGTCAAACAGAGGTAGAGCAATTTTAAGTGGTGCATAAATTTGAGTGACGTTTCAGTATTCCGGCCTAAGTCACCTAGGTGAATTGAACCGTTGACGACAACTGTAGCTACCAGCTCGTATCTCGCTGCTTCTTAGTGAATAAGGACTATGGATCGATTTTGGAACTGACGGATACGACCCGAGAGACTTGAGACTTGAACAGTGAACATATTTTTCGTCGAGCACTTTTAAATAAGACTAATAACAACGAGGATAATCTGTCTTGATAAAATAATCAATGAAGCAAGCAAGCTCGTATGGGCTAGTGGCGAACTCTGTTGACGGAGTTTTTATGCCGCCTTAAGGCCTCCGTCGTGGCTTAACGCCTGCTAGAGCCGGGACCGACAGTTTAACGTGCCCTCCGAAGCACGGAAGCGCTCAGATGTAAATGCCACTAACGGTCACCCATCCAAATAGTGACCGCACAGAACGTTGCTTTACTTAGATTATCGGTTAAGATTGGCTAAGCAAGCTACGCCACGAGCGCCTAATAATGACGACTGAACACGATAAAAAGGTTAGATAACTAACTTAAACATGCTTATACTCAATACCTATGCTGACATAATTGCAAAATCACCAAACGACAAGGTGTAACGTAGTATCTACCTACGAGTCTACTTACTTCTATTGTGTGAATATAGGTACCATTGAAAACCAAGTATACCATATACGCGTAAGTCAAAAATCTAAATTTAGAGAAAAGTTTCATTCACTTGGCCTGATATCCCTTGGTCAATAAGCATAATAAATTCTTTGTTTCTTTTGTTTGTATTACTTTTGAATGTAAATATTTTAAAATTATTTTCTAGTCTTAAATAGAATATCGCCTTGGAGGGAGCCTTGGAGCAATGTGTCATGGTTTTAAAAAAAAAAAATTTGAATTTGAATAATTTTCGAAAGGGCAGAAGCAAGCTCGATACGTAAATTTCACATTTATTTTTAATTTTTTGCAGTACCTAGTTACTCCAAGCTCTTGGTGACAAAAGCTAATTCGTAATCATTATTCTAATCAATTTATGTAAAGTTTACTGTAGAGCAGATGGAACTGAAATCGATCCTGGGAGATACGGAACCTGACTGATACGACCCTAGGGAGACTGGTACTTGTTCAGCGCAAAATTATACAGAGAATTATATTGGCAAAGAAGCACCCTGTATTTTCTAAGCAAAATATAAATAAGTAAATATACATGGTGTAAAACGCTTAGAAGATATTTTAGATAACTCGCGCGAGAGACCAGAACTTATTTTTAAATCTAAAAAGTCCAAAGAATAAAAAAATGTAATTTTTGATCTGGTTGTGTTAGTGAAGTGTCTTTGGTAAAGTGTCCTGTTTATGTTTTGATGTCTTTTACAATATTTACAAGCAAAACTCAATACAACATAATTGATTTTAAAAAAGTACAAAATCTTATTCCACTTGCCTCACCGTCATCGCCGTACCGAGACAGATATACGAAAGAAATCAAAATAAAAATAATCGGGGTGTTTATAATAAAATAGCTGTTAAATTAATGAAGTTTGTCTTTCAGTTTGTATTCATCGTGTATTCAAAGTACGTTTGTGCCTCGCTGCTTTTTAATTGTCTTCAACACCGAACTTCGAGCGACAACTTCGACTCAAGTATTGCCTACTGGCGTCTGCACGCGTATTCAACCATGTCTTGGAAATATTATTCGAAAAATTTTGTTAAATCCGAATTTTACGATGTATTTTGAACCCCCTATAAAATATATCTTGTAAACGAAGCACGGTCTTTATAAGCAGCTTTCGCAATCGTAAAATCTTCTTTCGATTATTTTTCAATTTCAGCCCCATAATGAAAATGATTGTTTTTTTGGCGATGACATAGTTATTTTAGTTAAAATACCAAGTTAATCATTTTAATGATATTTGTATAATTATTTTATACATCTCTTTCACCTTCTTGTAAAATGTAACTCCTTGTGAAATTGAACAGACAGACAAACAGAACTTTGTACTTAAACATTGAGATATTATACTCGTGGTAAGGGTCAGATGTTGTTTGAATAATGGTTTGTTTTTGGTTAAGTTTTCGAGTTTGGAATTTGGAAGTTTTAATGATGGTTTTAAACTAGGTTTGTATGTCAGCTTGTCATTATGGTGGGTATAAACCAAAGTAATGATAGGAAACTAAAGGGAAATTGAATTCTTAAACCATGGCCATCGGAAACCATGGATCCTTGAGAATGAAGGCGGAATGAAAAATAGTCTTACGACTGATGGACATGCATCTTCACAGATCTGTCTGCTTCACGGTACACATCTCCTCAAAAGTTACTAGCACTCCAATATGTAATGGGCTGGTTGTAATGTTACAAAATATTATACAACACATCACCCATTGTCGAAACAAACCCGCGCCTTTAGCATCTCTTGCACCCGTAGTTGGCAACACTCAAGAGACCAAACATATTCAATATGATCAAATTATTCCAGTTCCTTATAGATATGTATTAAAGTAGGCAACTTACTATTTCTCAAGAAAGGGCGACCGCCCGATTAACAGTTGTAGTATACTAATTAGCCTCTTCGTCTGACATGGACTATTAGTATGAACTCTATCTATTCTGTGATATTAGTTCAATTGAAACAGGTTTGGTTAAGACGCCAGAGTTTCTAGATCACTCCAAAGTGGTTTAAAGACAGGTATATTAAGCCTACTAAATAGATATACTTAATTCACCTAAGCAACTTAGACGGTCTAAGTCACCTAGGTGAATTAAGTATACTTCTAAGTCACCTGAATTAAATATACTATTTAGTAGACTTAATATACCTGTCTTTAAACTACTTTGGAGTGGTGTAGAAACTCTTGCGTCTTAAATTAAGTCGACGGGTCCTTGTGTTTTGGAGCTCTTAACTTGGGAAATGGTATTTCTTTAGGTAAACCATCTAAGTCCACTCCACTCTTTTCAAATTTATACGTTTGATCGACGTGTACGCGGAGAACGGGCAGTAGATGCGTTTTTGACGAAGATTGCCTGCTTGGCAAGTGTGTTTTGTCATACAAAATCACCATCCCTCCTGCGCCCGTCTAAACTGTATTTCTTATCTCATCATCATCATCTCAGCCCGGTATCACCCACTGCTGGGTATAGGCCCCCTTCATGTTATGCCAGCCTCCTCTGTCCTGTGCGTGCCGCAACCAGGTGTTTCCTGCGACCTTTACGATGTCATCGAACCATCGCGCTTTCGGACGACCCAGATTCCTTCGGCCTGATTTCGGGCACCATTCCATCAAGGCTTTACTCCACCGGCCATCACCACGTCTAGCCAGGTGTCCTGCCCAACTCCACTTAAGGTTTCTTATCTACTACCAAGTAACTCCTCGCACCAATTCAAGCAGAAGTATAATCTCGGACACCAGAGTGTTGGCTTCTACACGCTTAGTTTTCCTTCATTAGTGCCGTTTTTGACGGTAACAGTTACTTAGACAGCTAGACTCTAGCAAACTAACTAATGGTTATTGAGCCCGGCTTGGGAGCTTGTCGGCTTGACGTGAATCAAAATCGCTGACAGTTCTTAGCAAATGTTCCAACTAGGAGATCTTTCCATGTGGTTGTAAGCAAATGTTTTTACCCCGACTGTCTAGATATCTTCTCATTTATCACAGCTAGTTTTAATAAGCCTGGAGTAACCATTTAAAGAGGATAAACACCCTTAGATCATTTTTTATTGTATGAAACATTCGATACTTCTTATTTATTTAACCATGGTTAACTTGTCTTTCAATTCACATTCATTATTATTATGTGGAATTATGGGTAGTAGAGCTTTTTAGAAAATTTTACAAAAATTTTGAAATTTTTTTTAATTTTATTTTAAAAAGTCTAGTCTAATGATAAAAGAAATTGGGAGTATACCTACTCGTAGGTTACCGTACCTATTTCTGCCGCCAAGCAGCGATGCTCGCATTGCTGTGTTCCGGTTTGAAGGGTAAGGGCGCCGGTGTAATTACAGGCACATGAGACTTCAAGGTCTTTTCGTCTCTGAGTGATGGACGCAGTGCATTGCCTTACAGGGCATGTCCTCATTAGACTTGCTCTGTGAGGTAATGCATTGTTATAGGCAGAAGTTATTACTTAACATCAGGTGAGCTATCAGCTTGTTCCATTACTTTTATCATAAATAAAAACAAAACAGATTACGATGTGAGAAGAAAACACAGTTCATGTTAAGTATGTGAGAACTGGGAAGAGTGATCGTATAGGATCGCAATGAGCGAACGAGTGCCTGTAAGTAGTTTCAGACTCGCTTTACCCGTTTCAACGAAATTAGTAAAACCAGGCTATTTATAAATTACCTACCAGTACTTTCGTATTCAGTTTTACCTGTGATTAAAATAAATGTATAAGTGGGTTCATAATCCAATTAGGTAGAGTTTCTGGCCTAAGTTTTTAACTAGGTCGGTTGAGTTTGAAATATCAGTTGAAATGTTGTCAACTAAGCCGGTTTTTTTTAATACATACCTTTGAGTTTCATAGTAGAGCGTGTAATAAAACCTTCTTTTTTTTAACTATAGACCGTCCACTGCTGGATACCTCCTCATAGATTTACCACGCAGAAATTGTCTTGTGCGGCCAACAGCTCAAGTCAAATTAGCTGTATTGTTTTTAATAAGTGCTGGGACAAGCCTATGGTCTACCAAATGTTACATGATGATAACTTTTACCTATAACAATGCGTTTCCACTGGGCACATACCCTTTAAACGCTCCTATCTTTTTCATCTTTCTTGTGATTTTTAATAAATGATTATACTTCTCATCCTAAACATTTACGAATGTAATTTTTTCGGAAATTTCGTATTATACCCCATTATTTTATTACCTCACCACACCATATTCCCGGTACCCCATCATCTCAAAGACTCCCCAATTATCCCCTAACCGTCTAATCAGGCTGTCTTCAAATTGCCACCGCAGGTACGAACTTACTGCGATAATTTCAAGTGAGTCACATCCATCAATTAGAGGGTAGCAATTAGAATGAGTAGGTAATGTTGAGTTAACTTAGTCCTTTTCATGTATACGCGGTAACTGTGTAAACGGTAAGGGGTACAGACAGGAGAGCCATGCTGTTTATTTACACGTAAAAAAGGCAATTATTCTAATTTTACTGAACGTTCCTACGAATTAGCTATTTTTATAAAAACTGCTGTTTGTTACACTTTAGTATCCTTCGCCTCCTATGGTAGGAACTTATTTAGTTTTTACTATAATGTGATTGTTCTTTCTCAGCTAGTTTCAGCCACTCTCGTTGTGATGTTTTGCACTTAGCGTAGTAAGAAAATTGCAATTTTTAAGCGCCTTTTTCTTTTCATTTTAGTCTTGAATTTTTCGTGTAAATTTTAAACTTTTAAATTCTATGCCGTAGTTTTATAGCTGTTCAAGTTATATCCTATATTTAGTAAAGAATTTAATGTCTAGAAATATCTAAATGGGAAGATTCAGAGAACAAAGAGTCCAACAAAATAAATTAAGTAGGCAGAGATTTTTGGTTTCCCTAACGGGACAGTCTGTTATCTATTTTTATTGTTTTAAAAGTCGTATATTTTCAATAATTTATTGCACTTACGATTCAGAACCTTATCGCTAGTAATAAAATTAGGTGACGTTTGAACGCATCTATGGAATAAAATAAAATGCTATGAGCTCATTAGTGGACACCATTTATTTTATTTGGTAGAGAAGATGAATAGCATTAGTAAAACGTACTTCTTTTCTACAAATCGCGATATTTCCAAAAATTATACAATTACAAAAAAATCATAATTATGTGTTAGGTAGTGACGTCTACGTAGTTGTTATCAAATTTGATGAATGAATGAATGAAAACGCTTTATTGTACATAAATAACACCGAAACATCATCCTATGATATAAACAAAACGGGTTGCATTAAATGTACAATGGGCGGCCTTATCGCTAAATAGCGATCTTCCAGGCAACCTTTGGATGGAGAGGATTTGAATAAATTTAGAGAAGGGGTCGAGGTGCAATACCTAAGAGAATTTCGTGATATACTTACAACTTTATTTATATTCGTCTGTCATTTCAGCGCAGCTTTAAAAATGCTCTCTCATTGTCACTTACATGACAACGAAAAGAGATGACAATAGATAGACCAATATAAATATTATATATCCCTGAGTTCATAGAAGTTTTCATGGCTTTATCCCCAAAGGCTTCTTTCACGCGGCAACAGCTTTAAAGATACCTACCTTAATAAAAAAATCGCTTTATAAATACCTTGAAATTATGAACACTGCGATTTACTAAGCGACTTGAGCGTACAAGCCAATTCTAACGATACTAATTTTATCGTCACTTTTCAGACGTCGTGTCGGTAACAAGAGTATTATCATTGATACCATTTTATAACATAAGAAATAACTCTATAGACTTCTTTTTGAGTACGTGTTATTAACCTATCCTCCATTTTGTATGTTCTCAAGCTTTTCTTGATGGGCTTTTTGAAGGCTTTTTTATTGGTCACCTTACTTTTAGAGCCAGTTTAGGTCTGAAAGATTTGTGACATTAAACATTTTATATCATTAAATACGTTCTGTATATTTTTATATGGTTCTTTCTTATTTATTGTGTTAAATTTCAGTTTTTTTTAAGAAGTAAAAAGAGAATCATAAAGACGGTTTTAAATAGACTAGTGACAGGTTTTTGTTTGAAGAAAATGTAACAAACGTAGTAATTTTTTTCGTTTAAAAAAAAAAATGTTTTGTCTTATGTTTCGTCTCATCACAAAAATATATATAATAAAACTTTTTTCTGTGCTTTCATTTTACCGGTAATTACAAGGTTTAAATTCCAGAAAAATACCAAAATTTCACATCAAAATGTATTTACAGATGGTGTACCACACTAATGACGGAAAAAGGGGCCTGTTTCATCACGTTTAGCCCATTAGGGACTGCTCACTGACAATAATAGTACTCAAATTACACCACAAATTTATTGTTATTATATCTAAACATACATTTTGCGTGTTCGTCTTTTCGTTTAAATACTTTGATAGTTGATAATGTTTTTCGGTGTTGGGGGTGGATATTCACCCCTGTGTTGCCTGATTCGTAAGGTAAATATAGTTTTATTTTAACGTTCAATCTACAATGTTACCATATTTTTTTATATTTATTTAATGAATTTACTAAATACATATTAAATAGACTCTTATTACTTATGGTACTTATTCTATTTCAATGTACATTTAGGTATCGAATGCTTGCATCATTTAATTTTTACTCCTTTTTTCATTACGACATTTCAAATCACAGCATTTGTTTTTATAATCAACAAATATTTTACTACAAAAAAGTGATGAACAACTAACAACCAACTAATTAAAAGAAAACTCCCCAAATTTCACAACTTTTAAGTAAGTACTCATAACTGCAATAAACACCAAATTAAATTTCATTCGCGTATTCGAAAATCAACAAAACAAGAGGGTCGGAGCTAAGGGCACTTGATTATGTAGACAGAAAAGATTTGGCATTAATTAGTCCCTCGTTAACTGAACAAACTCGCTCTTTAGTGCAAAGACCAGTTTTTTAGTGCAAAATAATATACATATTTAAATAATATCATCATCATCATCAATCACCAATCATCAATCATCAATATATATAAAACTCTTTTGAAGCTAACAGAGAATCAACGCACAGCCTAAACTATAAGTCCTAGAGGTATGAAATTTGGAGGGTAGGTTCCTTATGTAGTGTAGGGGCGCACTAAGAAAGGAATTTTGAGAAGTCGCACTCTAAAGGGTCTAGAACGCGAGAAACGCCGCGGGCGACGGCTAGTATAAAATATATGTTTTAAAAAAATTGTTTTGTTACTTCAATAATTAAATTGACGTTTACCTAGCTATTTCTAATGCATAAACGCAAAAAAAAACACATTTTATTACGAATAGGTACCTATTTACCATAGTTTAAATTCATACCCGGGCATACCCGGGTATTCTCAAATGCAAATCAAGAATACATACTCATTATTCAAACTGACAGCATTAGCGAGGACAATAAAACTTAAGCTGGCGATTTTCTAGCCAATGTCTAAGAATACCTGCAGTTTAGTGCCAAACTGAGTTATGCCACTGGTCTGAGGCTTAGTGCAACCAAGCGCGTGTTTTATACGGTTGTTATCTGACCGCCTATGCCTAGATCTTTCAGGTCATCGGCCACTGGGCGGCCTACATTTCCCCTCAATGCACTCGTTTGCATGAAATTTATGAAATCGGATGTATTTTCTTGAAAATGGTTGTGGAATTTCCGGACTTATCTGCTGTTGAAGGTGCAAAATAGAACAATAAGTTTTGTAGATTTTTTTTTTAATGATAAAAGTAATAGAACAAGCTGATAGCTCACCTGATGTTAAGTGGTAACTTCTGCCACTAATATGTAATATGAAGAGGACTTTTCTAAAGTTTTATCACAAATCGCCTTCTAGTCCCAAACTAAGCAAAGCTGGAATGGAAACTAGATTGCTGATAATTTTTTTTGTAAATATAATTCATAGGTAGGGACTTATTATCGTAGATCATAGAACAAACATTTTATGTTTGTTCTCAGTGGGGATCGAACCCACGACCCACATCACAGAAGGCAAAGCTATACCAACTGAGCTGCTGACGCCTGTGACTTCAATTTGATAATTCAATTAAATTTTATAAAGAACGAGCACATTGTATGGAACAGGCTCAAACAAAACCCGGAAGTAGGTAGTTCGCTAGTAAATTACTTAATTATAAGTACAGTTTTCAACCAACCAGCATTTTGTAATTAAAGCTCAACTTACACAGGGTGTGATAAGACAACTCTCGAAAACTTTGGAGGGTTTAAATACCCCAGTAAACAACATCGTGAAACCCGCGAAAGAAAATCTGCTGTTCCATATATTTTTGCCTAGGAGGTAAATATAGGTAGGTGCAATAGAAATAGTTGTTCATATGATTGGCCCTGTAATCCCTCAAAGTTTTTGCGAATGGTCCTAAAATCTGACGATAAAAAGCCAGCTCGCATGAGTCAGTGGCCAACTCTGGTGACGGAGTTTTCAGGCCGCCTTAAGGCCTCTATCATGGCTTAACGACTGCTAGAGCCGGGACCGATAGTTTAACGTGCCCTCCGAAGCACGGAAGCGCTCAGATATAAATGCCACTAACGATCACCAATCCAAATAGTGACCGCACAGAACGTCGCTTAACTTAGATACCTAAATCAGTGAAGATTGACTAATCAAGCTACGCCACGAGCGCTTCAATCTGACGATGTCAAGTTTAGATATTTACAAGCGTGCGACTTAATACACCCTGTATACCTACTTTCTTAACTTTACTAAAAATCCGCGACCGTAATAACGGATGCAATAACTTAGCGACGCCATTTTGAAGTCGATCCTGAACGAGCTTTTATGTTATTAAGCTTACTTGTTCGTCGTTTGAAAGCAGCTTCAATCGTCTTGATCGAGTGAACTTCAAGTGTGCACTAGGTGGCCAGTGACCGGACGTCTCTTCTTCTTCTTTTATTTATGCCTTTTGTCCGTAATTTCGACACATAATTTTATTTCGGTAAAACAAGGCACATGAGACTTCAAGATCTTTACGTCTCAGAGTGATGGACGCAGTGCGTTGTCTTACAGGGCACGTCCTCATTGGACTTGCTCTGTGAGGTAATGCATTGTTATAGGCAGAAGTTACCACTTAACATCAGGTGACCTATCCGCTTGTTCCATTACTTTTATCATAAAAAAAACGACAGCCGACTTGACGAATGACTTGACTGATTATTATTTTAAAATATCTTACTTGACACTGGCAGAATTGTCTGTCGAAATGACTGACAGAGGCCATAAATAAAAGAACATCATTTCATATTTTTTTAAAAAAGAATTTTATTTTATGTATGACAGATACTTTACTTTATCACAACAGTTGTCAACAAATATTTCTCAGTTTCATGGAATTTTAACCAAGTATGAATTGACTTATATTATTTCAAATATCTTACTTGACACTGGCGAAACTGTTTGTCGAAATGACGGACAGAGGCCATAAATAAAAGAAGAAGAACCAAACTCTCTGTCTACTCAACAACTTCATTAGAAAAAGATTCATACCACTGTCCCAAGACAGTTGAACACCAACGAAGATCCAGTGTCAATTAGTTAGGTCTCGTTAGCAGCGTACACAACTACAGCCGTTTCCCGATACGGGACGAGACGAGACAATACTGCACAATAGTGCAAGAGCTGGCAAGCGTCTATCCCTAAGGAGGTTTCATTGGGGTTTTTATGTATCGATTTCTCTTGAGTTTGAAATAGGCTGTTCTAATTTTGATGTTGTTTTACTGTAGTAGATATAGAGAATGATTCTACGGAGGTTCGATGTTTTTATTTTAAAAGTAGCTAAACGCAATTTTATCTTCTAATGAAATTACGATCGGTTGTAAATTTTTTTTTGAGCTGTATCTTCATTAATACAAAAACTCTTTTGAAGCTGACAGAGAATCAACGCACAGCCTAAACCATAAGTCCTAGAGGTATGAAATTTGGAGGGTAGGATCCTTATATAGTGTAGGGGCGCACTAAGAAAGGAATTTTGAAAAGTCGCACTCTAAAGGGTCTAGAACGCGAGCAACGCCGCGGGCGACTGCTAGTCATCTAATGAAATTACGATCGGTTGAAAAAATTTTTTTGAGGTGTATCGAAATAACGCCCTCGGTATTGTACATGTTTTATCCCTAGTTTAAACTGTCAAAATATCCAACAAGATTGCATTGCTATTGATTATGATAAAATACAACTCAAATCTCCAAGGTTTAAGGTATGGCTGACAGTCGCAATTTCAACTGTATCTGCCTAGGGGGCTCCCCACACACCATCAATCGTTAAGCCAAACAATACCTGATAAAAGCTGTCATACCGACGTGAGACGTTGCCCAGTGTGGTGCAAGGCATAAGAATTGCCCCTTTAATCAATTTGATATTCAACTTCAACTTCTTGGTTTATAGCTTTTTCTAACTTCAACTTCTTCTTCTCTTCAATAATGGCCTGTGTCCGTCATTTCGGCAGACAATTTTGCCAATGTCAAGTGTTAAAATTGTAATAAATAAGTCAAGTCAAGTCATTTGTCAAGTCGGCTGTCGTTGGTTTAGGCTTTTTCTATAAACGACAGCCGACTTGACGAATTACTTGACTTGATTGATAATACTTCAAATATTTCACTTAACACTGGCAAAATTGTCTGTCGAAATAATGGACTTAGGCCGAACGTAGAAGAGAAGAAGAAGAATTTGTTTTTAGCAAAATAAAACTCTAACGTTGTTCCCAAATTCTGCATGGAACGAAACAGTTTTCGATTTACCAAACTATTTTTCTCTTTACAAAAACTCACTTTTCGTGAATTATTAAGATGAAACTCAGACGCTCTGGCTCATGACTTGCACCAAACCCCCTGTTTCGTACAGCACAAGCGTAAGTAAAATTCGATTGACATAAACACGACGAGTCGCTTTCCCGCCATTTTATATTTTTGCGAGTATCAAGTAAGGGTTGGAAACATAGTAATGTTAGTTGAAATGAGAGGGGCAACTTTAAAAAGTATTCGTTCATCTTTTGAAAAATGGACCATAAACTCGTTCATACTTTTTCGTAACTTTATTAGTAAAACAGTTTAGTTTTGACATGGGGTTTAAAAAGTAAAAACTGAAAGAACTATCAGGAACCTCCACTGCTACTATTTTTTTTTTGTGTATTCCTAACCCTGCTGATCTTTCTCCCTAACCCGCATGTCAGATCCCTCGCTTTTTTTAATATAGGTATATGTTTCCCAAATTTGTTTTACGCAAAATGGCAAATGCACAGACAGTGCGACGCCAATAACAAAAAAAAAACCTCCACTGCATTTTCTTCTCGTTTTACTGTCACATTCATTTTTTTTAAGAATAAAGACGTACCTTGCTTTTAAATATAGGTTATAGGTAATGTTGTTATAGCACTGACGTCTAAGTACCTACTAATTTGTTAGACTGCTTTCTTAGAAATAAACCTATTTTGAGGCAAGAGTAGAATGCACCATTTGAATTTAGAACAAATCTCTATCCAACATTTTGGTAATCTGAGAACAGAACTCGTGTTTGTTCCGATAGAATTATCTTGCATTTGGGGCATTTTGGGGGAGATAAAAGACTGAAATTGATCGTGAAATGATTGCAGTTTAAAGAATTTAGGGGTTGTTTGTGTACGTGTGTGGTACTCTCGAACACTTTATCTTATTTTATGTTTCGGTTTTCCGTGAAATTAGCTATAAGTGTTTCTTGTGCAGCCCCTCTGGCTTGTGACATTCTGCAAACGTTAGGCAATAAAAAAACTTCATATAAGTGAGTTCATATGAGTTAGTGGCAAACTCTGGCTACGGAGTTTTAACGACTACGCGCTCAGATGTAAATGCCTCTAGCGGTCACCCATCCAAAAAGTAACCGCGCACTACGCCACGAGCGCTTCATTGATACATTAAGCACATAGGTTCATTTTCTCTTCTCCAACGATTTAAGCAAGTGGCCTGTGATATGACTTACCTAAAGACATTTAGTGTAAAAAATCATTAGTTTGAAAAAGTTGACTGCTGGATATACCTACGAGTACCTAGGTCTTTTTCATAGATTTTCAGTACAGATATAATCGCGCGCGGAGTTGCTCGCGTTTTACCCTTTAGAGTGTGACGTTTCAAAATTCCTTTCTTAGTGCACCCCTACACTATATAAGGATACTACCCTCCAAATTTCATACCTCTAGGACTTATAGTTTAGGCTGTGCGTTGATTCTCTGTCAGCTTCAAAAGAGTTTTATATATATTGATTGATGATGATGATAAAAAAAAAAAAATTGATGATATAAATAGTCATATACCTACCTACTTAGTTTTGAAGACCACTCCCATTTGCTAGCGATAACCAACAGTGTTTTAGATCGTACGAGCTAGCTAACCCACTTTCAACTTCACTGTAACTGTTTCCATCATATACAGTACAGTACCTATACACATAGGTACGTATACAGCATGTATATAGGTAGGTATGTATACCAGAGCCCTGAGCCGTGTAGGAGTAATAGCGGGCCGCGGTAAGTAGTGGGTTATCAAGCAAATCGTTTTGGAAACCTGCGAGGTTGTGTTTCAGCCTAGAGGCTTTTTGTGACGTCATCGTCCGCTTCTGAGTAAGGTTTTACAAAACGCTTTAGTAGGTATATAGTCAATTACAATCGGGTAACTCTAGCTTGTATATTTTATCAAGTTTTTATCATTTTCGGTAATTGTTTAACTGATGTACCTATTTTTTTTTCAGGTAAGCTACAAATGTCATTCACAACTTTATGTAAGTAGGCATATTACCTATGTAGGTACCTACTCAACTAATGTCTGTCTACAGTGAGTTGCTGGAATAAAGAGTTGTATAATTATAAAAATTCCTACAACAAAAATATACCTACATGCAATCATCGTCATCATCATCATCCACAGCCCGACTTCACCCACTGCTGGGTATAGGTCTCTCTTTCTCTGTGCCACTTCTCACTTCTGTGCTGATCTCATCCATACAAAGGGTTAAGTAAAGTTAATGTGTTATTCCCATCGAGCCCACGGGCTGGCCCACTGGTGGGGCCGATGGGGAAAAAAATCCGAACGAGCCCGCTATGCCAATGAGTAGGCTCGATGGGATTTTTTTTCCCATCTGGCCCACCAGTGGGCTCGATTAATTTCAAAACAATGAACTAAAAATCACTTGGCTCTAAACCAAAATAGATGTAAAGCAACGTCATAATTGTAATGATGATTGAGAACGGTGGAAACATTCCGGTGGTCGTTAAGGCGATTCAGTTTCCAAATTAAAATTAAAACCGTCTGGGCCCGTCGAATCGTTAGTCTTAATTTGAGTTGCGCGATGTGAATGTTTGCACTGGATGCGATGCTATAATATAATATAAGCCCTGAAGTTTTCGAGGGTAGTTTTATAACACCGTGTATAGGCTGCAGGCGAATTTGCAGTCATGGTTGCGGCGACCGGCCCAAATCTCTCAAAGTATGCTAAGGTTATTCTTCTTCTTCTTTCTTCTAAATATATAAAACTCTTTTGAAGCTGACTGTCAATCAACGCACAGCCCAAACTATAAGTTCTACTGGTATGAAATTTGGAGGGTAGTATCCTTATATAGTGTAGGGGTGTACTAAGAAAGGAATTTTGAAAAGTCGCACCGCAAAGGGTCCAATATTAGGATCAAAGTTTTTAACCAAATAATGCGTATGCTGCTACCACGCGAGCAAAGCCGAGGGCGACAGCTAGTCTGCTACAAAATTATAAATTAAAATACGAGTCTAAGTCTTAACAATTCTTATGTTTTAAGCTGTTTAGGTTATAGTAAGAGTAGGTACATACTGATAATACGAGTTTATTAGGGACCTCGTCAAATGAATATCTCATGTCGCGTTTGACGTCAAATTAGTTAACAATGCGAGCGAAAACATCTATGTGTCTATTCCGTTAATCATTAATAATGCCTAATTTGACACAAGCTAGTAATTTGTTCTTGATGATATATACAGTTCCAAGGGTAACATTTCACTCACAATAAATAATATTGCGCAAAAAAAAAACACCATAGGCCCAACTGGATTTATATCTTTATTATTACTTATCGTTTTTATCGCATGGTTTTTTTTTCACGCACAATCACTTTTGTATTGTACCTAAGACATTTAGATTCGTATAAGATTTTTGGTGTGTCAAAACAAATTGAGCGTCTTGTCAGCCATTTCTGTATGTTTCGCGCGCGATGGAACGACTATGTGAAAGGGTTACCTACTGTAGCTTGATAACGAATAAATAACGACAGCGTTTCCAAAATACACTGTGTAGTAACGTTCGGCAGTCAAGCTCATAGAACTGTCAAGATGGCGCATGACGTTGACACGCAATATGACTATTCTACGTCAGGTGACGCGGCAACTGTCAGATTTGATCGTGCTCACCCCTCTCTAGGCCATTATACGCGCAGTCTACCAAACTAGTACCTACCAGTGTTTTTAATATTGACTATCCTATTAATAACGGCTAATTTGACACTAGACCTTTTGTACCATACGCACTTGGCGACCAAACAAACGATTGGGGTTTAATTAAGTTTATATTATTTGTTTGATTTTAGTAAGAGTTCCGGCAGTCACCTATCACCGGCTGCTAGAGTCTGACAGGCGATATAGTATAGCATATTTTCTGTGTAGAACAAGGTTTATATTGAAATGCACAGTCAGCCCCGCGTGATTGACGAGCGGCCGCGGTAAGCAAATACGATACGAGTTACGTTTTACAATACGCGATTTTGTGACGTCATCATTGGTAAAGTCAATAGACTAACACCAGTAGTGTAATGGTAATCCCGCCATCTGATTATAAGGTCACGTGTTCAAATCTGGACGTGAAATTATTTTTCATTTTCTAAAGATGAATGTGCGAGAACGGTGATGGTTGTCGTGATGGGTTTTGCAGTTTGTCACGAATGGAATATTTACTACTGCATGATCTGGGTATGAGCTAAAGGTGTTCTTGGGTATAATGAGATCTGAGAAGATGTCTACCGATCCTGGGAATCAGATCTCATTGAATGATGAATCTATAGTAGACTATAACTGGACTCGAATCTATGGCCGAATTAAAAAGCGGAGTCGACCATAAAAGACAGAGACAGAAAGAGATACAAACTCCAAAGCAAATTACAATGTCGATACGTTTATTCGCTCCACTATTTGATTTAGCGACTAACTTTGTTTCTCCTGCTCTCATCCATACGATAGGGCTGTCAGCTTAACATATTATGTTCAGCTGACAGCCCTATAGTAACATATTATGTTGAGTTCCGGCCAAGTAACATACACTCGTGTAACGCGTTCCGGCGTAAGGAAATACAAAATTTATAAAATCCGAGTGAGATCTAGGCAAGTACCTACTCTACAGTAAATTGTATACCAGGTATGGTATCGATTCGCTGGTTGCATTCTTCTAAACTAACCTAATTTGACGGCTCTAAAATTATAGCCGTCCTTGTCGTTTCAGTTTATGAGAAAGGGACGGCATTTTTGGTGCTGTCAAATTATGTTGGTCTCATAATCCCCCTTGAGCCGTCCCCTTCAAGGGGGTTATGAGACTTTTTGTCTCATAACCCCCTTGATTAGGTTAGTTTATAAAAATGCAACAAGCGTATCGATACCACTATTGTGTTATAGAAGAAAAGGCATGGGTATTAAAAGTTCCCGCTGTATAAATCATTTTGAAAGATATTATAATCGTAATAAAATTCAATATAATTATAACTTTTAGAACGTTATAAGACTCTTTTGAGGTGAACACTATTAAAATAAAATAAATATTAGTTAAACATACTATGGTCTATGTTTAAGTTATTTAAATGTGTTTGAAACTAATCATAGTACTACTGACAACCCTAGATACCAGTATTTGCACGGAGTAATCATTACCTTAAGCAACCAGAAACTAATAAAAACTTGTTGCTTACATTTTAAAGGGAACTTCCGTGAGTGAGTTTGCTTTTTGTTAGTTATATGTTTAAAATACGAGTAACTACTTAGGTAATAATATCAATATAACAATACAAGATGTAATAAAACCAATCCTGACAACTATAGAGGGTTAAAGTACTCATCAATATGTACTAACTTGTCTTACGAAACCATCAAATTTGGCGGGAAAAAAATCAGCTTTTCCATACAATACATCTTGTTTTCATGGTTTAAACCGATTAAAATTGTCCGGAGTTGTCTTAATACACCCTGTATACGGTGTGGTGTAGCCATTAGAGCATGCACAGACTAGGCTGCCATGATCACGCCCCTGTAGACTAAAATATGAACCGTATCACGACGACATAAAAGTCATAACTTCGAAATACGATTCAATATCACACAGTAGGGATGGCGTCAAAATGAACCAAAAATGGCCGAAATATGACGTCATCTCTATTGGGTTGAAACCTCTGCCAAACTGATCATTGCCCCTGGTCGTTTTGTATGGTCGCCAAATGCAAGTGCAGCCTAAGCACCGCGCACAATGGTGTAGCAATTTCTTCTTCTTCTTCTATTTATGGCCTCTGTCCGTCATTTTGACAGACAATTCGCCAGTTTGAAGTGAAATATTTGAAATAATATCAGTCAAGTATTTGAGTCGGCTGTCGTTTGTTTGCAAACGACAGCCGACTTGACAAATGACTTGACTTGACTTATTTATTACAATTTTAACACTTGACATTGAATAGAATAGAATAGAATACTTTTTATTTACGACACATACTAGACTACGACACATACTAAAACAGAAACAAATATAGACTAATTAAATGCTAACTAAACTAAAAACTAAGTACTACATAAAACAAGTAAACTAGGTATAAGGTAGTCCAGTGTGCCGCAAACCGTACCCTGGCTCAGCATATGTTGGATGACTGGCAACCAACGCTGGTCTTCCGCCATTGGCAAAATTGTCTGTCGAAATGACGGACACAGGCCATTACTGAAGAGAAGAAGAAGAAGGCAAAATAGTGTAGCAATTTATGCAGCTAACAGAAAATTCTGTGCAACTTAGGTATTCACTAGCTAGGTATTATCTACCATATTATTTATACAACGTCAGAATCAACTTTTCACCATACCTTTATTTACGGAGTATATGTAGTGCTTGAAAACGGATTTAGATGCAGTTGTATGCTGCTTCACGTTCCGTGCGAAAATTTTTATCAAAACGTGACTCTGACAACCACTTAGACATTCTCAAGAGTGTCAAGGTAATAGGGATAACAATCCTTTGACTGTATTGTGTATTTATAAATCAGAAGGCTTGGTTTTCTTTATTTTTTTTGGCTACTGACGATGCTGTTCGCTTAGCTCGTGGACAGGCTTTTACGCGACAGACAATTCTAAAGTAAACGCACTAAAGTTCATTTTTGTCTCCGAATCTAAACTCCTACTACGAAAGTTTCAAAAAGAACCATTAGATCGTATCGGATCCGTGCCGTAGGATGTAAAAAGGTAAGCTAAGCTCGACGAGTTATTAAATTCGCACATGGCACGCGTCACTAATTATCGACAGGCTCGGGCGCTACTCTGAAAGTGTTGGAGGCTTTGCGTAATCGCCACACAGGACTACTTTTGAAATGTACACAGCTTATAGAAAAGTTGCTTTTTTACTTTTCTGTAAAAAGCTTTTTATACTTACAACAGTGATATTTATGTCGAAAGACAATACCCATACAATTTGCAGTTCAGAGGCCGAATATAAACTTTTAGTAGCAGGATGTAAAAAAAATAATATCCAAAAATATTTATTTAGTGTATGTAGGTAGAGTCACTGAAGAATCCATTTGGTTTACCGCTCTTTGCTTTTTTTGGTAGTTCATTAATTTAAGTCAAATAATATTCAAAAATCCAATACTGAATAAATTTCTAAAAGAAACGTTTTCTTTATTTTAGAATAAGGACAAGTCGCGCAAGTTAGTAAGGGCTGGGGCTAGTCAACGTTTATACTTCCTAAAGTCTAGATAACATGCACTAAATTTGATTCTGCGTGGGTTAATTCTATTGTGAAGCGATAGTTTCACCTACGCGAGGCATATTGACTACCTACTTCTCGAGTGGTGAAAGTTGAAAGTTTTCCGAGTAGAGGGAACTCACTTGTGGAATGAAGGCATAGGGTTTATTATCAACCAAATAACTATAAGCTTCTAAAATGCAATATTTATTTAGATACCGAGAAAATGTAAAAAGGACCTAAAATCTTTTATCAGTCAGTTGCATAGTTTTTGAAGAATATTATTCTTCCTTCACACAAAATATGACACGCCTGAATCGCATGAAACCGACAAGCAAGGGCGTCGACTACCGATTTACGTCACCTATTAACAACATTTCAACAGACTATTAGTGTATTTTATGACTATTATCAAGTGGTTATGGTTTATTTTTAAACTCTACAAGAAAATCTTACAACAAAACCAGCCACGGCGTATAACCGTTTCACAGTAGCACACCTATTTACCAAATGCAATGCACAGTGCCTGTTAATCACTGCGTAACGAAAGCGCCATGACTTCAGCGCTCATTGTTCACTTGTTTCCTTCCGTGTGTTTCAAACACCCTGTATACTTTATATTAGACTCTGTACACAGTACACGCTGTCATAAATTATTGCGCGAAATACTAACAGCGCGTATAATTTAACGTGTTGTGTTGTAACTCATTTTAAAAGCTTCTGTAAGGTGTTGTTTTACGTATGGGAATAATTATGGCCGGTTAATATTATTTTTAACACACTTCAAAAAAGGAGGAGGTTCTTAATTTGATTGCATGTTTTTTTTTATTAGCTGCATGTTTTTGTGTTTGTATTGTATGTGTAGGTACTTTTCTTACGTACCTACTCATTTATGTAACAACTAGCCGTCTCCCGCGGCGTTGCTCGCGTTAGAGCGTGACTTTTCAAAATTCCTTTCTTAGTGCACCCCTACACTATATAAGGATACTACCCTCCAAATTTCATACCTCTAGGACTTATAGTTTAGGCTGTGCGTTGATTCTATGTCAGCTTCTAAAGAGTTTTATATATATTGATGATGATGATGATGATGATGATGATTGATGATTGATGATAAGCAGCTAGTCAAGGGATCTAAGAGGATCTATATACATACTCTACCTACGTAATCTTATTTATAGTACAAAGAAATGGTAAATAAAAACGTAAAAATTGATACGTATTCACAACTACTCAGTTAATATCTAAATAATGTTTATTTTTTATCGCTTCCATCTTTTCATGTCCACTTTCCATTTTCGATAAAAATGAAACAATCCACTCACACTAAAAAACCACTGTGGTGGTTGGAACTCCATGACCTAAGTCCCATTTCCATATGCATGGGTGCCAGACATACAGGCGAGCAGTATTATTTATATGTGCCATTGCTAATCCAAACTGTACTCTGTGCCACAGGGATAGGGCATTTTGTTCTATGGATAAACTCTCGAGAGTCCATTTGACTAGCACACATTAGTAAAAGTTCCCGAGCTCCAAATGTAGAGTGAGTATGGTACAAGAAAACTGCGGACATTTTTTTTTATGACTAAAAATAGATTCATTTTTGAATTCAAAAGCAAAGCTTTCAACTGAAGTTCATAGTATCGAATAAACTTTCTATTTATCTATCTACTTACAGCGTTCATAATAACTGAATCGTATGAATATTAGAGTTGATAAACTAAGAGACCCAAGGGTAATTGCGGATAATTTAAGTTAAGCAAACCTGGAAACATGTAGGTACAATGGCAATAATCTACAACGTACTGTTTTAAACCATTCATACCCCATCCCTAGACGTTACTTTATCCTTAATGCGCAAAAGTGGAATAGTTTTAAATAAAACTTAAATCGATTGGTGCACAAAAGTGGAATAGCGTACGTGCGGAAGTCCTTGGTGCTCATCATTTTGGTGCGTAAAAGTGAAATGCTTCGTTTATCGTGCCTGAGAACCATTATAATACTGTTTGTGGTCAGTTTTGTTTGTTACAAAACAAAAATAACTTTGAGATCATCTTTACGTAACTGATCATGATATTTATTTCTTTGGGAATATCCCAAAATTTCCCTAAAACCATGCGGCCACTACTTCTCACTATCCGAAATAAAATATTTATAGAACGGAGAGCACTTTTTCTCTTTGATTCAGTGGTTTTATTGGCCGACCGTTTCGCGGTTATAAATGCGTTGGGGTGGGGCAATGATTGGTGGGGGGGGGCGATAAATAAAATTAGTCACGAATCATTATTCTTTTTACTTGATTTGACGATCTTGTAGAGGGAAATGCGTTTCGACCTGCCTATATAGCTATAAAGTTTATTGCATTTTATAGAACATAGGAAAGTTCACACGACGAGGACGACTAGGTATAAACGAATCCGGAGTCAATTTTATAAGGACTGCGTTTCATGTTTTCTTCTTCTCTTCCATAATGGCCTGTGTCCGTCATTTCGACAGACAATTTTGCCAATGTCAAGTGTTAAAATTGTAATAAATAAGTCAAGTCAAGTCATTTGTCAAGTCGGCTGTCGTTTGTTTTGAAAAGAAAATGGTGGATTTTCTCTTCAAAACCTAACACGAATTCTCACATTCAGAAAAACCACTTTACACACATTTATTCCAATGGCTCACACTTTATGTTACGACCTAAGTATTATTGGTTAAAATTCCACCAAAATTAAACAACAATACTCACAATAACACAAGAAAAACTATTAAGATAAAAGTGCTATGTGTCGTTTCAAAAAATGACAAAACTCGTGTCGTTTCATGTTTTCTAACAATACGAACACAAGCATTGACAAGCATTCGTAGTTGTCGCTGGAAGCTGACTGCTTGTCTGCTGTATGTAGTCTGTGTGTAGCCTAAAATCAAAGAAGGGTGCGTAACTGACATATTCCAGAAATCCGCACTAAGAATCCCCATCAGTGGAGTTTTTTTTTCATAAATTTACGCTGTCTGCTTCGGCAGTGGGGATTTGTGCATTTTTTGTAGAAATCCCTACCAAACTTCTAACCACAAAGACTCGCTATGGAAATGTACTTTATAATACTTATCAGTGATTGTTACACGGATACATTTTTATTTGACAGCCGCTATCAATACTGCACGCATTTGGATAATTTTATATTCGGGGAAAAAATATCATTCTTTTTCGAGATAAAAATGCGTGGGGCCGTTATCAATCATTTTGGACATTGTTTTGGATTCGTTCCTACGTGGGTCAATGTTAATATATTGAACCCAAAACATAGTGAAGGTACCTAAGTAAGTACCTACCTACTAACTACCTTACTAATAACAGTTCAGCTTTATGAAGACTCCAATCATACTAACCGGCCATACTACAGCCGTAGGACGTCTACATCTTCTTCTTGCGTGTCTATAGTATAAGTTCTCCGATGCGTGACTACACTCGATACCTTTCTGGCCCAAAAGCCCTCGTTTCTCCGAGCATTTTTAAGACTGCCAATAATTTATTATGTAGAGTTCATAGAATTAATGCCTTGTGTTTCTCCTTCACAAAGTTCATTTAGAACCTCTTCAAAATGGTTTTGTCTCAAAGTCCCCTTTTAGTTTTTACCCTTTGAGGGGATTTTGATACTAACCCCTTATCAACGCCTTATTATCTTTTAAAGTTTATTTAGAACCTCTTTAAAAATGGTTTAGTCTCAAAATCCCCTTTAGTTTTCTCTTTTGAGGGGATTTTGAGACTAACTCCTAAAAATGAGGTGATTCCCAGTTCACGGCAGTTCCACGCAATCAAAGCCTAAAACTTATGAGTCACAGCAGTTATATGAAAAATGTTTTCATTATATCACAAATTCATTTCACTAATAGTAGAAATAGTTTAGAAACAAATATCACTTTAATCGGTTGTGGGACGTTTGTTGATTTGTCTTTATTCGTTTACTAATCTACTGCTTGTTATAAAGCAATCTGTATATAATACGAACTAAAATTATTTAGTAAACTACTAAAAGCATACATTTACTATTCAAAACAAAGGTTTTGAATACCACTAGTCTCTAAGCACACCGATATTCAATCCTACTATCAGCAAAATAACTTTGAAATTACCACAGCAATCCGCGTGCAGTAATCCGCAATCGTAATCCACTTTACTAAATTTATTTCCACATTCTTTGAAAAGCGGAACTTTCTGAACTTCAGGAAAGTTTCCATCGATAACTTCCTTCAAGATTACGCCACAGAGTGTGTAACAGTATCGAAGCCATAGAAATCCGTATAAAATAGGTAAAGGTGTGCATAGATGCGCAACTCCATACCTTACCTTACCATTATGCAGATTTTCCTATAAGATGCATACCCATTTACAGGTTAGCAATATAATTTGACTAACAATTTATTATAAATAATTGAAGTGCAAATAAAGATTAAATAAAATGACAGTATAATATTATCCAACGATGTTTTGGAAGCGTTATACTCGTATTATACAACTATGTACGTTATACCGTTGATATAACGTCTATATCTCCTTGGTTTCTTCGAGCTTTCGTTCGGAAATTCGTTGCATGACCTAGAAAGTAATTCGTTGGTCCACACGCGACCGCACAGATTAGTTCATAGTTGGTAGTGCACGCAATATCTCAGCTTAGGAGTAAACAGCTACCTAACTTCTTTGAAACTTACTCCACACCTCAAAAGTCTGTATAGGGCTTAATTTAGTATGCGACTTTAGAATTTTTTTTTCAAGAAAGAAAGTAGAAGTAGGAGTCTAATAGACTAAAACCAATGGACTTCTACAAGCTGATGACATTGATGATAATGTTGAACAAAAAACCTCTGCAGATCCCAATTTGCAACTTACTTATATGCTACGCGGGTGCTACGAGAGCGCTACGTAATGTGCTACGTACACAAAGTTAAGCATCTACAGATTTACACAGCTGTTTGAAATGAACTGTGGCAAATCCGCTGATTATTAATGGTATTAATTTATTGCAAAATAATTGATTTTTGGAGTAAATAGGGGAAAATACTGTTCACAAATAAAAAAAGTATTTACTCAGAAGTGTTTCTCTATGACTGCAGATTTGTTCTTGACTTTAAAGTACACCGTTCCAAGAAGTTTTTAACAACGCCAATTATTATGTAAGTACGTCGGTATTCTTAAAAACTATCTTATTAACCCTAGCTCAGCGTAACTGTGAAAAGTCAGCCTTTGTTCCTAGAACATAGGACGGACTGAGAATGAAGGGGGGTGAGTAACATTTCGGAAAAAATTACATATTCCAATGAAAATAAAAAGCATTGATTAATTTGATTACGCCAGTAAATACCGGATTTCAATGGCAGGTCATTGGTAGTTATGGTAACTGTATACAAGTACTGTATATCCACGAAATAGGGCATGAGTTCCCAACCAAGGGGTGGCGTCAGATTCGGCTTAAAAAAAATCTAGATATATCTCTTGACATTGGAGAATTAAACGATTCCGTGTTACCTCGAAAATTACTTTGCTTCGCGAATTCTTCTTCATTTTTCTTCGACTTAGTCATAGTTTTAGTACTCTGACGTGCCTTGTGATCAATTGCACTATTGTTGCGTTCACACTACGCCGCAGTGGGCAGGGAAGTGGGCACGAGCATAGTGTGAATACGATCATGCCTCTGTCTCGGCTCCCGGCCTAAGTTCATGGCCTAGCTCCCTAGTGAGAATAAAGGCGGTGTTGCTGTGGCAATAATGCCGGCAGCGGCATGTGAACGCGGTATACGATTGTGGGGCATGAAAGTGCTGTCTGTTTTACCTGTCATTGCACTTACCATTGGTGCAGTATTTATAAACAATCGTCCCTTAGTCCAGCCCTGGATCAAAGAGCTGAGACAGTTATCGCGTTATTAATCTATAGCGGTGGAGTGCAGTTAATAAGGCTCACTTTAAGTGCTGTTTCAAATATCAAATTAATCATAGAATTAGCTGTTATTTTCAACCCCTGACCGAAGCACGAAAAGGGTTATAAGTTTGACGGTGTCGTGCGTCTGTCTGTTTGTTTGTCTGTGCTCTCGTAGCTCTAAAAGTAGCTAACCTTATTTGGTGAAAATTGGTGGCGCCGTTTTCGAGTGATGAGGATATTCATCAGTTCTAAAAACCAATTTTGGCACATTCTCACCTTGATGATACTATTGGAGGACCGTAAAGCATGTAGATGATGATGATGCTGTTATGTAAGGTCTAAGGCGTGTTTAAGTTCAGTTAACAGCTGGAGTCTTTACTCTACTCTTGAAAACCTTAACCCCTTTATTTATACCTTCCTATAGGTATCTATACTACATTTTGGGCTTTAAATGCTCTGTCATTGTCACTAGCATAACAGCGAAAAGAGATAACAGAGCCATTTTAGCTAGTGCAATTTTAGAAGACCAATATGAACATACCTACCCTTAACTACCCTTAAACTCCACTCTTTGCTTGTAATAATAACTACCTACCATAAATATTCTTGGTGTGGTGTGCATGCTCTTTCACCCATAAAACAGTTTAAAAACACAATTTCGTTCTTTTACCTTGGATTATGACTTAAATAATAGCTATTATTTTACCATGCAGTAGAAAATCTCTTTAGTGCTTTCACATTTTTACTGCATAATACAAGCAAAATTCAACCCTGAATCGCTGAAGTTGGGGACAAAACGACCGGTGATGATGTTTTAAAAATAAAAAGGATTATTGTTAACGGTCGCGAAGCTTAAGGAGCCGTTTACATGTGTCGCTTACGGAAGTCTATTTACGGCCCAAAAAGTATAAAGATAGACTATAAGAGAAGTGGAAGATGGGCTTAAATAAACAACGCAGTGGTTAAATTGGTCGACTTGTGATTTGTTCCGGGATTCGGGAGTGCATTCTTGTGTCGACTGTGCGTTTTGGCAGCCCAACAATACACCAGCGATGAGAAAAGTTTTCAGTTATAACAAAATCAAATATCGAGCAGTGCCTTATAAGAGTTATGCTTCTGATATTAGAAAATTGAAGCCAAAATGTATTAACTAGCTTGCAAATTGAACCATAAACAAAGCAATTATCAGATTCTAATTCAAATAACAAATCAAATCGCTCAAATATCCAATATCACGCGATACAATCCGCAATCATTATAATAACCGCAAACCAAAACCGTAGTTTAGCGCAGAATAGCGCGTCAATGGATACGCTTCCGCAGCGGTAGGGTTGCCAAAATACCAAACTGAAAATTGTTTAACTCGGAAAGTGGGTGGACGATGAAGGCCCGTAATCATTATTTCTAGAACCCTATCGAAAAGGCATATGTTTAGCAGAGAGTTACTTCAGACTGATATGCTGTTAATGGCGAAAATAATAGCAAAATTTAAATTTTTAGCTTTCCCTAACGAGCTAGGTTTCGCAACACATCGGTTGTTTTTCTAAAAAAGGCGCACTCTACTTTTTTAAGCCTGTTAGTTTAATGTTTTACCAATAAAAAACAGGTGAGCTAAATTATTATTCAGTGACAACCGTACCTGCAATTTACCTAGCCGATTCCGGTCGGTCCGACCGCACCACCGCTTTAGTGGAAGGGTTAAAATGTTTTCCGTGTTAGTCCGTCACGATTTGTCACCTGTCCGGCAACTTTGCCGTTCGGGTAAAGTTAAGTAGGTATTGAATAGATCAAGTGAGTTAAGCTTCTCGATAGATTGTGGACTTGGGCTTTCTAGGTCTGGCAGACCGGTAAATGTTACATTATCAATGAGGTGGATTGCATTAAAAAGATTTCACTGCTAACCAAGACTATACTTTTTAAGGAATAAGTGAACACCGAGGCTAGGATGCGCGCGCGAGATATTTGTCATGTCGTTCTGTCAAAATGTAAGCATTTTGCGCCAGTTTTTGAACTATTGCATCATCTGGGGTACTGTTGTATCTAATTGTTTATATCTAAGATTTTTTTATTTTTTGTAAATCATAAACCTCTATTTTCTGCGTCATAGTCGTTTGATAAAACTAAAAAGCTCTTCCAAGGTCAAGGGACAAAACGATATACCTATAGTATACAAGTAGGTTTTTAGGCGTCTTACATATCTATAGTTTGGTTTTGTAGGCTAACGCCAGGCGTCGATGCCGCAAAAATAAATATTCCATCATGTTCCAGGGTTGGCACCCGGGCAACATAAAGTGCATGTTGATAGAGGCGGCTGTCAATTTTTATGTATTGAGGGTGCGATTTGAACGTTTTAAAACCATCGGCGAATTAGTTTTAGAGTGGTTTAGGTTTTTCAAGCTAGTCGCTTGGCGAATAGATATATCGGTTGAAATTGGTTTTGAATTAATTTGTTCTTTCTTTCTTTTTGTGTAAGGTTTTATAGCTATCAAATTTTTAACCCTAGTGAGATTATCTATGAGTACCTAATCTTGTAAACATTCATACTATATCTCAGCCACGTAAGTACTTATAGCAAAATCTATATTTCCATAAGTTATTGTAGTTCAAGTTACCTAGGTACCTACTCGGATCACAAAATCTTATTAATATTGAGAAGACAAGTAATTAATTATTTTACTGATTAAGCACGTTGCTAAGGTATTAATTTCAGAGAAGGCAGCCCTACAGAGTATTTACTTTCGACTAGTGTATTGCTGCTGCTTCACTTGTGTTATTTTCTTACTTAACCTTCCCGCTGCACCCTTCAGGAATTGAATCTTTAGATTTATTTATGGATGCACCCTCAGCACAATATTTAGTACAGAGCCCTGAGTCTATCTCGGTGTTGTGTTTTCTTGCTATTTTTGGCATTCGGAAACGGATTCGCAAAGTGAAAAATTTTGTATGAAAACCGGATAAGCGCCTCTAGCAGGAGATTTGGGAACTGTTTCTGCGGGTCTATAGACGTCAGATAGACCCGCAGAAACAGTTCCCAAATCTCCTGCTAGAGGCGCTTATCCGGTTTTCATACAAAATTTTTCACTTTGCGAATCCGTTTCCGAATGCCAAAAATAGCAAGAAAACACAACACCGAGATAGACTCAGGGCTCTGGCGTGCAGTATAGCATTCTCTACCCTGCGCAATTTGCGTCTCCACACCCCACTGCAGAGTTACGTACCTCTACCTAGGTCAATAATGGCAGTGCTTGCGAGACACCGGCACCTAAAATCACCTACCTACTTACTTATACCTAATCGTTGCATAATTTTATTTTGCTGTAAAAATTATTGAGCTGCTGTCTCTTACTAACAGTGACAGAGCTAGATTTTAATCAACTGATTATCTAACTGTTTAGCTATTTAAGTATGGCCCCTAGTTTATAAGACGATTCTAGACGTCCCTTGTGATTTTATTGAATAAATCTTTGAGTTGCCACCGTGGCTGGATCATGAAGGATAATGATGGTTTGCCTAGCAAAGAGCCTGGAGGCGCCTCTTTATCGTTCGAGGGTGTGATGGAACGGTTGTTTGCCATGTAACAGTTTTATATATTTAAAATAGAAGATAGATAGAGTATTTGTTTACTATTATTATAAACTTAAGTGTAGGTTACTATATTTTCCTCCACGTAGGTGGTAGGAATGAGAAATTGCTTATAACCGATAATTGAAAGTTAATTTGATGGTGTTATTCTGTCTGGATTTATGGGTTGTAGCCTAAGGGCATAATTTGTATAGTGTTTTTAGTATCTTTATTGATTTATGTAGATTTGAAAAAAATAAGTAGCAGATGATTACAATTGATATCACAGGTACCTATAGAGTTCAGTCGGATTTTACTACCTACCTATCGAACGATCGAAGGTACGATCTGGATAGAAAATTCTAAATTTTCATAACAAAGGAAGGTACGAAATGGCCATAACACACCACTCATCCTATCAAATCAAAAAATATCTAATAATGCGTTTTATTTCGGGATAAATCAAAGACATATTTTTCTGAAACCTTTTACGTTACAGGGATTATTACTTCGAAATGTTATTTTAGGATTGGATGTTTTTGTCTGATATTCGTCGAATCGAAAACTCATGTTTTTAATATGCTTAGATGGTTTTTTTTACCTATTTTCTAACTAAACTTTACAAGCTTCTTGTAACTCAATAATCTTCTTGTTCTATAATCTGCTTGTTATTTGCTTGCGAAAGAAATCCTTTGAGGACTTAGTTTTATCACAAGAATCTGGAACCAAGTTAAAACAAAGCTCTCAGTATAGCACTTTCAATTTAATGCATGCGATTTTTTACGCGAAGTACTTGGATATATCACATAATCTCCTGGGAGGGTGTTACGTCTAAAAAGGTTAGTTTGAAACAAAATTACAGACGACTAAACCTAACGGCGTCAGGAAAAGAGGCAACATTTTCTAGGTACAATTTCACAACTTTGTGTGAAAAACTTCAGCTTCTATAAATGACACACGTGTAAACATCTTTATTTAACATCTTTATCTTAGTAGATTCTTAGGGCAGCTTAGGGATAGTCAACGACACGTCCAAATACGCAAAGACGTGAAACGTACCTTTGACTTATGCCTAATTTACCCATTTACAGTAAGTTTGTAGATACAGTAGTAGGTACTTTAGTTACTTACCTATATTTTTTTATTTATTTATTTATTCAAGAAGAAGAAACTCGAGTGATAGGTAGTAAGGTACCTAGTTGTTAATAAATACAATGTTGAAATTATTACATAGATAAACCTATATATCATCGTTAATGTGATAGGTACGAGTAGCACGCCAATAGAAAATTCAACTTTTCTTTAACTTTTTATTCTTAGCTAAAATATTTTTCAATTTAATTTTATCAAACTGTCTATTAACTATGAAAGCCCTCGTTTCTTGAACAAGAATAATTTACGGCGGCTGATTGATTTACAGTGAAAAGTTCCAACAATAAATAAGAATTTATCGTCCAGCTAAACCTACTAGACAAAGAAAATCCGTGTCTGTTTGATACTTCCAATGACTCATTGTTTCTACAGTTTTCAGGCATTGCTCTGTCACATTGTAATAAATAATAAATAAATATTCTTGGACACACCACACAACGCTCTCTAGTCCCAAACTAAGCAAAGCTATGGGAAGTATATTGCTGATAAGGAGATATATGATAACAGATATAAAAAAATATGCTGCACTGATTAGCGATCGCGAGCTATATTTTGTACTGTTATGCCACTGACAACAATAAAGGTATTCTTCCTTTTGTATTGGCAAGCTAAAAAAACATCAAAGGTTTTAAGATGCCATAGCAACAGCCGATAACTGTATTCTAAACTTAGTGGATAGTGCGTGCGATAGGGAAAGTAACGAGTAGGTAGGTATATATATTAGGTTTTGTTTGATACATTATATTTTGTCTTGACAGGGAAAATCTAAAAAGTCATTGGGGTAAGAAGTTGACCTTAGGAACTACGGTTCCAGAGTCAGTAGTCTTGAGTTTTGTTTGTTAATTGAAATGAATATCAGAGAAAACTAAGCGCCTCTAGCGGGAGATTTGCAAACAATTTTTCAGTTTCTTGACTTTCGATTTTCGCAAATCAACATAACAAAACTCCGACTACAGGCTCAGAACTCTTGATTCATCCACGATCATAACATTCTTCATCCACGCTTGTATGTGGGGTGAAAAGAGATATTACTTTCTTTAGATAGCTGAACGTTTCAAATTCAGCTTACCGAGCGCCAATCGAGTGCCAGAAATACGAGCTCCTCGGGCCAAGGTCCGTAGTTTTGGACCGTCTAAGATTATACCCCTAAGTACATTCCCGCGTACCATAACGATTCCAACACGATATATCCCGGCCATTCGACACTGAATGGAAATTAATGATGGCTGCCGGCGGCGCCCGACCACCTGACTTCGCGAAAGTGGGCCGCCATTTTCTTTTTTCTTTTTTCTGTAGAGGCCTTTTGAGTGGTTTACGAGTTTCGGTATAATGCCATCCTGTGTTTTGTTGTATTTTTGGTTCATTGTTCTGATGGAGTAATTTTTAAAGGCTTTTTTTGCTATCACTTTTAAAAATCCATTGATAAGCGAAATTGGCTTTTATTAACAGTTGTTTAGGTATGCAAAAGGGATGCAAGAACTGTTCAGCAATGCAACACCGCAACGCTCTAATTTGTGACTTGTGACGGAAAATTTTCACTCAAGTCACGGAAACTTGTGCGTGCATGTTGAAGTGTAGGTGGTAGGCACCTAGCCAGGTGTTATATACTACCTACATGTATATACTGACACTACTGCATTTGAAACTCTAAATTGCAGCTAAGTTTAGAAGACAACTTTTAACCTGTCTGTGTAGTGGCCAGTGACAGTCGAGAGGTGTTAGGATACAGGTTAAATTCTCTCACCTTTGAGGCATGAGTATCATGGTGTTACCGTTACTCACCAGAAAAACTTATGGTAGGGTTGTTGATAAAAATAGGAGAGTCTTAGCGAACCCACAACTTCCTAATTATAAACAAAAAGTACCATAAAAGTAATTTTATGAACTGTATTTTTATAAGTTTCCGAAAATAAATCTTACAAAAAGCAACTCCAAACTTTTTAGGCCCTTCAGACCTCTTAGCGAAGGGCGGGGTATATTTCGGGACATAAATCATTGGGAGGAAGACAAGCTCTCTTTTGATTAAAAAAATGTGCAGACGAGATATCTTTAGATATGATGCTATCCTAAATAATGTATGTGCTCATAGGAACTTAATATATTATTATAGTTACTCTTGCCAAAGAATAAAAAATAAACTTAGCTCCGCATCGCGCTATGGGCAGGCCATGGTCGCGGCGACCAGCTTGGACCACTACTAAAATCTCATAGAAACGCACTTATGAACTACAGTATAATACGTACTGAACTAGCAGTAGCTGTCAGTAAATACTGAACTTTATCACGACTGTATTGAATCTATCAAACGGAAACTTAATCGCATAGCTTCTTATTACCAATCCTGACAGCTGGATTCTATTTTCGAATCCCTTATCACCGCTATATTACGATGTCTGTGTTAGTTTTTTACGAAACGCAGAATTTTAGTCTCTTGTGACGTTATTAACACCATTGCCGCAATATTCACGGAAGCTAAGTGTGGGGTAAAGCTTGATTTAAACAAATTAAGCCGAAGCCTTTGGGTTTTCAGTTTTAGAGTCTCCGATGCGACTAATGAGACGACTTTAGGAAGATAATAAACTCTTGTATACTTGTATTTGTATCATTTTCTTTGAGTCAACACCTCAACTCAAAATGAAGAGTTCAAGAAAATAATGTTCACACAGCGAAGTACCTATCTAAGAATCATCTTTTAAAATACCTACTCCCTTATTTAGTTGATGATTACGACATGAGGATCTCGGAAAGCCGGTGGATAGAAAATGTTTAAAATCATTCTTCCTAGAAATATATGGGAAGACAGTTCTTTTTGACGATATGATGATCACGGTGATGATGATGATGGAGATGATAGTGGTGATCATGGCTATCATGTTGAATACAAAAGGAATCGCGAATATTCGAGTCTTATTTAATGAGGAAGTAACGGAGAGCAAATGTGTACAAAATCGTACGATCTAAAGATAAACTCCGCGGTAGCTTTCCTTGAGAAATGAGAAATTAGCCAAGTTGGTGAATACTTGGCTTGTTGCGTGTTACATCGTAGGCTTATTATCTACGAGTTGTGTTCAGCCATTCCTCATGATTAGGTGAGGCCTTGGATTCCTGTGCCGGTAGAACGCCCTTCAAGTACCTATCTATGACGGTTGCGACCGCTCCTCACTTTGTATTATAATGAGGGACTGGAACTATGTTGAATCATCTAACTTTACAACGATTCATTGTGATCTATAAGACTTTATTGAATGCATTCGTAGACATTCCCTTGTTCCCATTTTCTACTTCTGATTTAGAACGGCATTTTTTACATGCTATTATTAGGTAGGTACATACATTTTAATTAATCCTATACAAATGCTTTTCAAAATCTTTGTCCTATTCTATAAAGTAGGTACGTGCATTTACTTATCAACTTTTTAGTTCCTAAATCTATTCTGGGACTACCTACCTAGGTATAAATATAAAAAGAGACTACCTAATTCTGCACGACGCCCTACTACTTTTCAGTCAGAGTGAAAAATTATTTATTAATAACACCACAAGCATTCATTGACAATATTACCGACACTGTCTTTTTGAAATTTATTTGTGAATATAGCTGATCATTAACTTTGCCAAACCCTACATAATAATGTGGTGACGCCATCAAAAATAATTGATGTTAAATATTGCATCCAAAAAATAAATTTATCAAATAAATGTAATAAGCTTCTGTTTAATTAGCGGGCTTTCATCATTTAAAATAATGTAGTTTTAACGGTCGTACCAACATGCGGCACAATTAATTGTGAAAAATCATCTGTACTTTTCGGTAGAGATCTACCTGAATGACGCTACTGTAATAATAAAAAGGATAATGAATACAGAAGTCAGAAAATCCATCTTTACTCAAGCTTACAAAGCTCCGATATTTCAAACATCGCCACAAATCTTTAGTATCTACGTAAGATTCTATTGATAGGTATAGTCAATAGCTTATCCTGAAGTCATCCCACTGCTGGACATCAGCCTTCTCGTTTTTGAGAAGACAGTTAAAACTTGCGACGAAGTTTAAAAAACATCCAACGCCCGAAGTCGGATGTTGCGAACATCCAATTTTATGCCTGTCAGTCTGGTACATAAGGTTTTGGGAGTGACCCAAGTAACAGATTACAAAAAGTAAGACGTGGTACTGTGGTGGTACCAGCATAATCCTTGGTTCTGTAGGTACTTATATAAGTTTCGTATCCTAGGTACCAACAGTCCCAACTGACTATCTTATACCAAAATACGTAGATAATGATTGTTACCTACGTTACGTGGAATTATAATCAGCATAAAATAATGTCGACTTATATGTGATGCGGTGCACCATTGAATTTTATGTAAAACGCTACTTACAAAGTCACTTTTAAAATGCAAATTGCCTCATTCTGATTTCGACTGTGATTGTCGTGCACAAAAATATGACATCCTGCCTTTGTGCAGTCAATTTATTTCCAGTAATCACTAGTTTACATAAAAGAATAACATGGTAGCACTTTTGAGCAATCGATATCGCAACACAAAGAAGTATTTGAATTATTTAGTACTTTATAAGTACCTACACAAAAGATTTTAGTAGCCCCGAATCTAAACCCGAACGCCCTCATACTATAAATTACTACGTAGACATAATTGCCGTTGACTTCCACTATGTTAACTTACACGATCACTGCCTAAAAACATTTTTCTAATTCACTGGCGCTCAACCAGTTTTTTTTTTATTGGAAAATGTTTAGGTAAACCAATGAGCAATAGATTATTATTTACCTCTATCTACTGTTGTCTCTACATAATTTAATACACATTTAATCACATATGGAGTACCGATCTCGTCTACTTGATAGTAATGAGTGTAGGCTAAAGTCGCCTGTCATCGACCTACGATTGATTGCTTTCTTTAGGTCAATAGACAGTGTGGGACGCCCTTTATGTAGTCAACAATGTATGTTTTTTCAACCAGACGCTACACAGGCAGTTTTTGTGCTGTTTTTATGTTAAAAGTGACAAATGAATTTCGGTTTTAAGACTTCAGACACCTTTATGTCGTAAATTGGGACTCGCGTTTCTTTATATTTTGTTTATTTTTAGTAGGTTTCACTTTGTTCATAACGAATTTCTATATATTTTTGTTTTGAACAGAATTTCTTTAAACTTTGCCAAACTACAATAGTTTAAAAAGAATAACCAACTGCTTTCTTCCCACAGTCAGCAATGCGAGTAATTTTTATTCATCATCCTTGTCAGGATCAGAAGTCGTTCACATCTGCCATTGTGTAGTAATTGAAGGATTATTGGCCTTCATTATACCAGTAATAGGGCTACATAGGGCCACAATTGGACTTCACATTAGCGGGTCATCCGCTAAAAGTTATTTCCTGATAGATTATTTGTTCTTGAAGTATTGAACCCCAGTGGTTGTGAATATTTGATAATATTACTTTAGTAGGTAACTTACTACTGAACCTCACATCTTTGGTACGTTAAAATGTGTAGTTTACCGACTGCTCGCTACATGGCTGTAATTTTCTAAAACAAACTTCGGTATTCGTGTCGAGCCACGCATCACAACATAACGTCACGCGTGCCGCCGCCATAATCAGCGAATTATGCTAATAAATCACTAGTAAAATGGCTCGTTAAAGAAATTAAGTAATTAACCTTACCCACCAAAATATAATACACTACTTTGTATACAAGCGAGCGATGGCGGTAGACCCTTCTGAAATTGGCTGGGTAGTGCTTCGTAAGGTTACGCACCAGAATGTAATATACCCGAGTTGTTTGAGCAGCTGGACTTTGAGAGCACTTCTAAAACTGGCCGGGCTTGAAGTATCATGGCTGCGTTTGTAAACATCACTAGGCCATATTGCTGCTTTGATTGGGGTTTTCATGGTGCTCTTTGTGGGAGCGCGCAGTTATATGGCATTCCTTTAACTAAGGATTTTCAGGTTATAGCAGTAAAGGTTATCGCTCTGCCACTCATTGGGGTTGCAGGCAGGTAGTATAACTATTAATTATGATTATTTTTGTCATTCACTGCCCATTGTTTCATTTAAAAGTGCATAAAATAAATAAAAGTGCATAAAACGTATTTCGTTTGTCACCAGGCTGCGCATTCCCCTCGCGATGGCACGGACGCTGGTTCCAGTCGGGAGTTATCCAGCCCATCCTGATCGAAGGGGACCGTCTCTCAAACAAGGGGAAGTGCCTGTCGTCTGAAGGAGACAAGTTCCTCATTGTTGATGAGTAAGTAATAGTCTATTGTATCTCACTCTGATGATAGGGAAAGACTTAATAGCAAAAGTTAATAGCAGAAGCTTTAAGATATAAGAACATATAGACTGCCTGAATTTACCAGAATATGTGTAAAATGGCAGTATAAGATGTCGGTAGGGTAAGCAGTGAATGAAGGGAAATGTACTCAGCCGTAGCTGGTAAAATATTTACAAAGGAGGTACCAAACTAAATTTTAGGATGCTTTTAGGCCAATCCGTGTTGGAATAGTAGTTAAAAATAAATAGCACTTTAATATTCCACCGTGGTTTTAACTTCTAATCGATTCTTAAGTTCGAGGAAAACTTTTCCGCCTTCTTAATAAATTGTATTTCTATTCCAGGAAAGGCTGCTATAGATGTGTGGTCATGCACGAGAAACACAAAAACGTGCTGCAGTATAAAGAAAGTGAGTAATAAGTTTGTTAGAGAAAATAAAATAGGTTTTTATCATGAATGCGCACTGCGTCTACAGCAAGTGCCTACCTAGATTCTTTCTAATTACTTAGTTATTTTAGCGTACGTATTCGTGTTAATATTTTGTGAGTCTACTTTTTAATTAATTCATGAGAAGTTACTAATTGTATTGAATGACAGCACTTTCTGCACTTTCTACTTTGTATGCCTGCCTAATTACTGGTTCTATTGCGTTTAGAGGATTTCAATTAAAACGATGCGTGTTAGGTTTAACTGACATTGCGTTTAATGACGTAGTTTGACATTTAATTTTGTTCATAGAGATAGAAAAAAGTAGGTAGGTACCTATCATAGAGTTAAACTAGATAGGGAGTAGGTAGGCGTCATAGACAGGATCACGAACATGCCGCCGGCCTTGAAAGTACCTAGGTAGTAAGTAGCTTTCAATAATAATCGAGTTGCGTCGCGTTGGCTTCTCATGCGTTGGTATCTTGAAGTAGAGGACAGATTTTAGCGTAGCTCCGTCGAACGACACCTGAAGCTGTTTGTAGGTCTGCCACTCTGGAAATGCCATCCTTGCCTGGGATGGTTGCGAGCACACGACCCATGTGCCATTTTAGCGGGGGCAAATTGTTGTCCTTGATCAAGACAAGTGAGTTGACCTTCAATTCCTCCGTCTTATCGGTCCATTTAGTCCGCACCTGCAACTCAGACACATATTCCTTGGCCCATCGGGACCAGAAATGTTGGCGAATTTGTTCGACTCGCTGATAGCGGTTCAGACGATGAGTAGGGGTATCGGTGAGGTCGTAGCAGGCCGGTGCAGTCAGCGGTCGACCAACCAAAAAATGAGCGGGAGTCAGAGGACTAAGGTCTTTGGGATCTGCGGAAAGAGGAGAAAGCGGACGGGAGTTAAGGACAGCTTCTATTTGTGATAAGACTGTATCGAACTCTTCGAAGGTAAGGTGTGCGTTTCCTACCACTCTGCGTAAGTGGTGTTTACAAGACTTCACACCTGCCTCCCACAGACCACCAAAATGCGGAGAATAGGGGGGAATAAATGTAAATTTAATTTGTTGACTAGTTGCGTATTCAACAATATCAGGACTACATTTGCGTAAAAAGTTTGAGAAATCATTCATTAAACCTACAAAGTTGCGACCATTATCTGAAAATATTTCTGTAGGTTTACCGCGGCGAGATAAGAATCGCTTTAGAGCTAACAAGTAGGCATCGGTAGTGAGGTCACTGACTAGCTCTAAATGAACTGCACGCGTTACAAAGCACACAAATAGACAAATGTATGCTTTTGCAGTTTTAGCGCCCCTACCTTTGCGGTTTAGTATGAGAACTGGCCCACAGTAATCCACCCCGCATCGATTGAATGGAAAACTAGGGGTTATCCTTTCCTTGGGCAAGTTACCCATATAAGGCGTAAGTATTTTACCTTTCATGCGCGTACATACTACACAAGCGTTAACAATGCGCTTAGCTAGGTTCCTAGCACCCAGAGGCCACCACATCTCGCGTAAATGAGAGAGTAAGGCCTGGGCTCCTGCGTGGAGAAGCTGCAAGTGCTCATGACGAAACAATAAAACTGTAAAATAATGTTTAGCGGACACTAAAATAGGATGCATTTTACTATAACTAAACTCATCCGAGTTTCCTAACCGGCCACCTACGCGCATTATTTTATCTTTATCTAAAAATAAATTTAATTTTGTTAGGTTACCTTTACCTTTAATGCTCGAACCATTTAATAACAACTTATATTCACTAGGGTAACTTTCTATTTGAGACCACCTGACCAATGTTATTTGTGACTCATTCAACTCATCAACAGTAAGGACGCCCGTGCGTCTATCAATTTTATTGCGAATATTGTGTATGAATCGTAACATAAAAGCTACTGCGCGCTTCATACGCTTGAACTGTGAAAACCTGTCAAATTTAAACAGTGATAAGTCGGATGAATCATGGATCACAAAGGAAGATATAGCTGTCGTCCTAAGCTCAGGAAGATCCTCGTGCGTGTCAATGACCCCATGATCATGAAGCGTGTAACTAGGGTTTCGCAAGAAATCCGGACCCTCCCACCATAAAGTGGAAGAAGAAAGTTCTTCCAAGCTCACACCTCGTGATGCGAGATCAGCGGGATTCTCCTTACTACTCACATGGCGCCATAGAACATCTTTTGTCAAGTCGTGAATTTCTGAAGTTCTATTTTGAACGAAGGTTTTTAGTTTATTTGGTGCCATGCGCAACCACCCTAAAACAATAGTCGAGTCGGTCCAAAAAACTAAACTACTAAACTCACAAGTTAGCGAGCTGCGTACCTTATCTAGAAGTTTAGCACCAAGCAAGGCACCGCAAAGTTCAAGTCGCGGGATACTCATAGGCTTTAACGGTGCGACCTTGGCCTTGGATGTGAGCAATCTTACTGATAACGTTTGATCCTGGTTTACTGTGCGAACGTAAACGCAGGCCCCGTACGCAGTCTGCGACGCATCGCTAAAAACATGTAGTTCTACATACCTAGGTTCGGTACCTATAACGTGGCGAGGAATGCGAATAGTGTTGAGCTTCTGTAACGAAATAACAAACCGGTTATAGGTGCGCGCGACATTGCATGGAACTGTGTCATCCCAACCTATTTTTAGTAGCCATAGCTGCTGTAATAATACCTTTGCGATAATTATTGTAGGGCACAGCAAGCCGAGAGGGTCAAATATTTGAGAAACGTTTGACAAAATTGACCTTTTAGTGACGGGTTTATCATCGTTTTGAATTTGCGTGTTAAAATTAAATTCATCACTGGAATTATTCCAGCCAATCCCTAGCGTTTTAGAACTGACATTTTCATTGAATTTAATTTCTTTCAACCGGTCTGGCAAAGCATCATCATCATCACCTTCGCATGGGAAATTGTACATCCATTTTTGAAGCGGAAAACAGCCTAGTTTTAGCGCGTCTGTGATGTCCACACACAACTTCAGTAAGCTCGATTTATCGTTGCTTCCCGTTAGCATATCGTCAACATAAAAATCATCCCTTACTACCCGTTGGACATCAGGGGACGATGACTCAACTCCTAACTGCTTCAAGCATCTCACGCTAAGATACGGCGCGGAAGCAGTTCCGTACGTGACCGTATTTAGCTGATAAATACCTAAAGGTTTTGATGAATCATCGCGCCACAAAATCAACTGCAAATTACGTTGGCTTTCATCAACCAGACAGTTTCGAAACATTTTAGTGACATCAGAACATACAACGTATCTATGTTGCCTAAACCGTAGCAGAATAGAAATTAAATCACCCTGTATCGCAGGGCCTACCAGCTGTAAATCGTTAAGCGATTTTCCAGAAGACGAAGGCGCGCTAGCATCGAACACGACGCGCAACTTAGTCGTGGTACTATGCTCCCGGTAAACGCCGTGATGCGGCAAGAAATAGCATGGACTTTCATAAGAACTTACCGGACTCATATGACCTAAACTTTCGTATTCTTTCATAAAATTTGCGTATAATAATTTATAATCAGGCGAGCGTTCTAGACGTTTTTCTGTCGCGATAAAACGGCGCTCGGCTTGAGTATATGAATCGCCTAAAGCACTAGGTGACTCCTTTAAAGGAATGCGTACAACGAACCTGCCCTCACTATCGCGTGTAGTAGTGCGAAGGAAATGTTCCTCACAGGCACGTTCCTCCTGAGTCTGCGTATCCTTAGCGTTAGAAAGCTCTTCCACCTCCCAGAACATACGTAGCTGCGTGTCTAACGTATTACTAAAATTACAATTGATGCGTGTAATTTTATTATTGCGCGTACTTACAATAGGGCCGGAAATAATCCACCCTAGCTTGGTGTTCTGTAGGTAAGGGCCTGTAGGAAGTCGCAATTTACCCTCCCCTAAGAGATCCCAGAACCTATCAGCACCTATGAGAATGTCTACCTTTCTAGAATCTAGAAATTGCGGATCTGCTAACCTTATGTTGTCTGGAATACAGAACTGTGCGCTTAATTGACATAAGGCCGGCATGGTAGACGTTATTTGCGATAATACAAAACAATTGATGCGTGTTTTGAAAGTTTGATCGACATGCGACTTAATTTCAATGCTACAAGTTTCCGAACATTGTACCACCGAATCGCCTACACCTCGAACTTCATGAGTGGACTGTAATAATGGTGCGTTTATTAAATTGCATAAAGATTTAGAGATAAAGCATCGCTGGCTTCCACTGTCGAGCAGCGCGCGCGCTTGGTGATAAGCACCGTGCGTGTCGGCTACCTCCACAACAGCTGTTGACAGTAGAACTGCGTGCATATCTATAGATTTAGCGTCTCGAGTTTGCATGTGAGCCTTGTTTACGTGAATCGGGAGCGCCTCCGCGGTAGAAGAGGAGGGAAGGGCAGAGGAAGCCTGTACTGCACTCGCAGTCGCGGCAGGCTTCTCGGCCGGTATACTCGAATGAAATGCAACCGAATTAGTGTTATCTCTGTGGATCAATGAGTTATGTTTCTGATTACATTTTCTGCACGGCCCAAACCTACAAGTATTAGGCGCATGACCCACACGTAAACAATTCTCGCAAAGTTTATTTTCGCGTATTAGTTTTAATTTTGATTCTAAATCACAATCAAGGAATTTTTGACAGGAATAAAGTGGATGCGTTCCGTTGCATTGCAAGCAAGATTTAGTAAATCGAGACTGATTATCGTGCGGCTTATTGCTTGAAACATTGCAGTATGACGTGTTATGTGAACTTTGTTTTTTATGTGTCTCGGGCTGTGAAGCAGACCCTTTGTTGTGCGAAAGCTGCAAAGTTTCTAGCATATCTGCCCTATCCTTCAAGAATCCAATCAAATCACTCATTTTAATAATGCGTTTAGAAGTGCTATCGCTAGCCAATAAAGTGCATTTGAATGTTTCCCACTCGCGCTCGGTTGTCTTATCTAACTTAGACACAATAATGTAGTTTATTAGTGTATCCCAGTTATCTGTAGCTTCACCTAGGATCTTTAGTGCGCGTAAATTCTTGAGTATTGTGTCAATGAGCTTTCGAATACAAGCGGGGGATTCTTTAGACAGCGCATTTATAGTAAACAACGCCTTTACGTGGTTGTGAACCAAAAGTCTACTATTATTGTACCTATTGAGCAATAATTCCCATGCAACGGTATAATTATCTGATGAGAATTCTAGCGAATCTATAACTAGCGTGGCACTACCTTTTAACGACGACTTTAGGTAATGAAACTTCTGAATACTACTTATCTGCTTAGAGTCGTGAACTAACGATAGGAAGGTGTCCCTGAACTCCAGCCAGTGCTCATACGATCCATCAAAGGTGGGCATGGAAATAGTAGGCAATTTCACGGATTGCGGTTTACCGTTATGGCAGGACTTATCAGAACAGTTAGCGACCTCATCACCGGTAAGCATAGATTCAGCTAAAGCTAAGGTACTATAGTATGAATTCTCAAACAATTCTCGATTAGTTAACTGATTAGATAACTCACTATCACAAACATTTTCCTCGATCTTGTTTTGAATATCATTGAACTCGTCAAACAAACTAGAAGCTCCTTTGATTCTTAATTTTAAATCTATACAATCTCGAGAGGAAGAGACCGTGAGATTCTCGCTTTTTAACGATTGAACATAATTAGTGAATCTAGTCAATCTACCTTTTACGATTCCGCGTTTTCTAACTAGCTCGCGTGTTAAATCAGGATTGTTACTAAGAATAGCAGGAGACCTATCGCGAGATTGCGGCTTTTCTAGTAATCTAGAGCTATCAATATTCAATGTAAGGGGAGATTTGTCACGAGTAGTTGAACTTTCCGTGGACATTTTGGTGGTCAGTGCTAACAGGAGTACTTACGATTTGCGAACTCGAATGGTAGGAAAGGCACAGCAGCAGCAGTGATAGCAACGTCACCAGCTTTTGCAAGTGTATTTCACTTCCCAGTAACACTCCTTCGCGAACAACACTGAAATCAATTTCGACACGTATCACAAAGAGAACAGGGAGGAGATGGAATAAAAAAGGATGGTTGGCCCCACCAGAATGCGTAATTTGCGTATGAAGTTTGATGGTTGCCAATCCTTTTCCAATTCCACTTTGCGCTTAGCCTCCAAGTCTTCAATCCGAGATATTGTAGTTCCCAAAATGCGTGGCGGAGAGGTTAACGCAGTAATGGCGGCCACGTCGCGCGCTGACGAAAGCTTCCACAGGTGCTGGATCTTGTTATTTGGCGTCGGAGGACCACATGTATTGAATGACAGCACTTTCTGCACTTTCTACTTTGTATGCCTGCCTAATTACTGGTTCTATTGCGTTTAGAGGATTTCAATTAAAACGATGCGTGTTAGGTTTAACTGACATTGCGTTTAATGACGTAGTTTGACATTTAATTTTGTTCATAGAGATAGAAAAAAGTAGGTAGGTACCTATCATAGAGTTAAACTAGATAGGGAGTAGGTAGGCGTCATAGACAGGATCACGAACACTAATATACCTTTTTGAGATGCCCCATGTTGTGCGCCAATGAAGCAAATAAATTACAGTGGCGCCCCACCATGGAGCTAACCGAATTTTTCTAAAATACCATTTTAAAATCAAATTGCATTGCAATCCTCATGGTGGTTAACAACATGAATACTTTCATCAGCTATTAAAGATTTTGTTTCGAATAAAACACATTGCGAACCAATAGTAGTCTCATATACTTGAGTCCTTTAGCGTAAATAACGCAGTACATTTGTCGTGTTGTCGGCATTGGCTACGACTTAAGCTGGCCCCCAGCTGCTCGTATTCGGCCTAGAAGACATTAGTTAGAATAGCTAAACTTACTGGATGGATATAAAATAGTTTTAGTTTATCGAGCATTGTAGGTACGTGCCAACAAACTATGGATGAGTAAATATTCGACTGCATACAGTTCCGTCGTTTCTTAAAACAAACTCAAAGATTCTCAAGATATCATTATTTGAACGAAAAAATGGTTCGTTTTTTCTAAAGTTTAAAGGATAAACTTCTATTAAATACCTATAGGTACCGTTAGGTAGGCACCTATTTCATCAAAAAAGGTTTCGTTATTTTCATTGAAACAGTTTTATAGGAAACGTTTATTTATTGCTTTTTCAGCTTTCTGCCACCGAAGAGACGCGCTGCCACACCTATGCTCGCTCATCACTGGAGACGCCCTTCTCTATTCTATGTTCAGGGAGAATGCGGATCCTGTGGATTGCCCACTAAAAGGGCCCTTTTCATTTACTTACAATAGGTAAGTTTTCTACCCATCATGTTAATGTTACGACTCTTCCGCGGATCTGCATTTATTTAATCGTTTCGAATTATTCGCGCGGTGACGCGACTACTACGCCGCCGTCAAGATGAAGCGCATAACGAACAAAACAGCCGAGCAGTGTAACTCAAATTCTATTAGCGAACGTTCAACATTTTACTGTAGTATAAACTTTTCATAAGATTGAGTCAACGAAATATTTGAACCTTCGATTGGCATATCCATTAGTATAGAGACTTCCTATGGCCCAGACGAGCAGAAAAAATCAGCAGAAAGAATTCCAAGCTCTGTTGAGACAGATTCTATACTTAAAATATACGCAAATAAACGCTCGCTTACCTATCTATATTTTTAGCAGTGTTGGTAAGCATTGCTATCCTATTTATTCCATACGTATTTCATAAAATCAAAAACTGTTAATTTACAACGACCCCATGTTCCAATCAAATGGCTGCTGATCAATTAATCGATGATCCGTGAAGGCTCTAGCTATGAACATCAAGCGGACGTATTTACAGCGGATAACCCTCTAAATACTGTACCGTTAGGTCGAAAGTAATAATTTCAGCAAGTTCGATCTTTGATTAATAACACAGTGTCTGTACTGTTTAGAATACACTGTGACTGAGATTTTTGGATTGGGTAGAACGAGGCATATGTTTTGGGTTGAACGAGGAAAAATAAGATTGGGTAGAAAAATTGTGGGTTGAACGAGGAAGCACTCGTTTTTTAGACAGGGAGGAAACAAAGAAATTCGAAGTATATAAACACCAATAATGGCTATGCATTAACTTGGGACTTACTTAAACAGCAGGTATTCTTGTCATTTTAAATAGTTGTACCTTCGAATGAAAGGTTGACTAACGGACGCAAGACTGTGATACCTAACCTTGTTGATTCGATAACCATGCCAGCTCAGCATCCTGCGGTTTCGTCCGCTTGATATGCTGACCTTAATTTACGTGTAATCACCAATTCATTTCGAACCAACTGCCATGCGCGTTGACGCATGTCAGTTGTCTTAATTACCGAACTGCAGAGAACATATGTCGGGTTGTCTGTCCTGAATTCACTGACGATATGAACAGACAAGCTGGACTGCTGTTGTAATGGGCTAATGCTGCGTTGAATATTTACAGAGGCGCTAAGTTATATTGGATCATGATTCGATCTGTCTGTAGCCCGTTTCGAATAGCAACGCTCGCACCTTTTGTTTTGAATCGGTGATCCTGTTAGCCAATTTCAGTCTTTATTATGGTAACAAAGGCGACAGGTAGACAGCTAAATTAATTGATATTGAAATTCTTCTGAACTGAATACTTTATCTTCATTTTCGATATTTCTCAATTTCAGAGGACATGGCGAGTGTAAAAGTCCCGTATCCTCAATCGAGAGTTGCACAGAAGACTCCAGACTGCTCCTGAACTACCAAGCCTGTCCCGATGTGCATGCTTCTGAGAGTACCGGTAAAGAACCTTTAGTTCTTCTATTCCCTTCATACTCCAGTTTGCTAGTACTGTAACTGGAACTTACAAACTTCATAATAGATAAATCTTCATTATAAAAGTTTATAAAATTGGAATTAATAGTTCGGCTCCACGGGCTGATCGTGATGTCGCAAGACGGGAAATATATGCGATCACGACAACAATAATAAGCCGTTTACTTCCCTAGATAGAGTGAGTAACTTTACCTAGGATATATTTTTATAACATTAGGCATTATTTTTTTAGGTGTACGTAAAAACTCTAAACCAATAGAGACCTTTCACTACGTTTCGATTTTGTGAATAGGTAAAAGGGTGATTGTTTATATAACAAGATTTAAGCAGATTAACACCTCTCAGCATTGACCAGATTCGGAAGGTGTGTTTTTGAATGGCGGCACAAGGGAGGCCTAAAACAACAGCCAGAGGGCAGGAGTCACCACCATAAATAAATATGAAAGGTACCTGGCTAACGGTAGGTATTGCAAAACAATAAAACGCTTTGAAAAATGTGGCAAAAAAGGTCGAATTGGCAAGAGAGATCAAACCTTATGTAAAATTCCTGTTTTAGATTATAACCATTTGTTTAACTACGAGTATTTTTCGTGGTGTGTGGTTACTGAATGAGACGCAAAAGATTTTGAAATAGTTATCATTGAAGTTCGTAATGTTTTGGTAAACTAAAACATTCGTATATTTGCCAAATAACATTTTACTTTACCTTACTTTTAACTTAGTAAGTAACCGAGATCAGACCTAGTGGTAGGTACACTATTCCAAATCTTACAATGATGTAACAAGCCTAGAATTAGATCACCCTCTATCTAATTATACTCATGATGTAGCTCAGAATATGGTGATCTGAGAGGTGTACCTGATTATCTGAAGGAATGCAAGAAACTATCATCGTAAGATACGGAATTTGTTTTTTCAGTTGAAGAATTGGAGTGCCTTGCTACGTGGAAGGAAGGCAGCCTCCGGTTCCTGGTCGGCAAGCTGCATCACAACCACGCGACCAGCAACGAAGACCGTTACCGTTGCTTTGTCTACGAAAAGACAAATGGTATTGGTAAGACTTTATTTGATTAGTACCGCTTTTAGCTAGAACATTGCTTGTAACAAAAACAACCTACACACGCACGTCCATAAAGGACATGCATTGCTATAGGCAGGTAACCAACCACTAAACAGGTGGGCCGTCACCTTGCTACATTACTTATTCTCATTAAAAAAATATTACTAGTGCTGACTTTTTTGGCCCACATTTCATGTAAAATGAATAGAGTACGCACTGAATAGAGACAGTGGATCCTGATTCTTATGATCATAGACAAACAATTATCGAGTAATATGTAGGTACCTACCTAGTACTTATCACCTAGCTAAGCAGTGAGTACATAGCCTACCTATCACTGCCTACTTTTCTCATAAACCCAATGCAGTCATATGGTAAACGACTAAGACCGGCTCCACACGTTGGCCCCAATGTTGGGCCCAACGTCACTCTTCCAACATGTGAATGTGCAATGAATGACCAATGATTCTTATTCCAGCATCAGGAGCCGGTATGAAGGAAGGTCCCGCCACAGCGGCCGGCGTCGAGTACCGCGTGGCGCAGTCAGGGGACGCCACCTGCAATGGTCTGTTCAGCGCCACTGAGGGCTCCAGAACCATGTCTTTGAAGCGAGGTAATATTCGGTCGGTGAATGACTTCCGAAAAATCTAGGAAGAAGACTTAAGCTTATACTAGCTTCTAATCCTGCCCGCGACGTCGTCTACGCAGGATTAGAAGTGCAATTCGCTATGCGAAATCTTCTAGGCGTTTCTGTAGAGTTCGCGTCCCGTTGGACTCCGTTGATTTTCCGGGATAAAAAGTAGTTAGCTAGTTAGTATATTCCAAGTTTCATCCAAATCGGATCAGTAATTTTTGCGTGAAAGAGTAATAAACATCCATCCATACATCCTTTATAAACGTTCACGTTTATAATATAAGTAGAATAGGATTTTGACAAAATCGAGCAGGCAATGGATGGGTCCTGGAGGTCTAGGAGAGAGGGTTGTGTCTAGCAGCTCTGACGCCGTTGTGTAGATCGTGGGAATTCGATAGATGGATAATGTTCTTGTATTACATTTGATTTGTTCTGTACACAAATGTTTGTTGTTCTTGGTATATCATTATTCAAACAGCTGTCTTCATTTTCTAGTGGCAGTTCGCTTCAACTGTCAGTTCCCGACATGGATGACGTTCTCCCACACCTGGCACACACTAGACTTCAGTAGTAACTACACATTTTACCAGCGAAATGCAACCCTGAGGATTGCCAACAGCACTGGCGCTGATATCAAGGTCTACTGTGTTAATGTGAAGGCTAGCTCACCCAGTGGCAATTCTGTGGCGCTAGTGGCTCATTGGCAACATCACTGGTTAGTTTTTGAATATAATAGAAGCTTTGCATTGTACCTACCTACCTACCTCCTAGCTAGGTACTAAGATGGCCTGAGGTATTGATTTCTAGACTGCATGAATTCCAGATACAATAGAAAATCTATTATGTAAATTGCCTATGTTCCGGCATACCTATATGTAGGTACAAAAGCCTAAATTTCCTCTAACTAGAATTTTAAGTTTTAGAAAAGTGCAGGTTAATTTTCTACTAAATAGTCTTTTCGGTATTTAGGTGTTCTGATAGGCATACAAAAAAAGGAGTGTGATGGGTTTGGACTTGGGTTGAGAACACTGTCTTAGGTAGGTACCTAATTATCTGAGGTTAAATCATGATAAATAGGTGGGTACCTAGGTAGGTACCTACCTGCTCATTGCAGAAAATATCTGACACAAGATTCTAGGTAATCCTGTTCATACTGCTGATAGCTGATATCTAAGATAATAGTTAACCTTATAGGTACCTAGGTACCTACCTACCCCCCGAAAATATGCACTCATAACGTAGATAGGTATCGAATCGATATTCCTACCGTTGGTTACTCAGCGGTTCTACTTAGGTAGATACTTTCTTTAGATAGAAACAAGAACTGAATACCATTGTACTGCTTCCAGCGCCTCCCGCTATGTGTGCGTGGTGCTGTACCGGCGCGATGCATTCATCGCTGAGCTGCAACGCGGTTCTCCCACAGCGCGGCCAGACGAGGCTTGCTCGCCGCGACACTTCAATGCGGTCACTGCGCCGTACGTTACTTTAGTCGGTAAGTGTTACAGCTAGTCATAATAGGTAACCTACCCGTCTAGTCCTATTTTATTTACCCACAACTTACAGTCGGTAGAGTCTTGGGTAGATTAAGGCAAAGTACCTATTGCAAAGAATAAATGCAGAGGCAGAGAGAGAATGCACAAGTGTTACAAGCTACAAGCGTTCCAGTGTCAAGTGTCAACTGTCAATGTTAGTCAAGATCTGTCAAATAAAGATGCGTTCGCAAAATTAAATAAATTTCTAGCACTAAGTAACGCTAAAAACCAAATCAAAAAAGAAATTGCCAGATAAAAAAACTATTATTACCTAGGCATAAAAATAGGCATCATCATCAACATCTGGAAATTCGTTGCTGGACATGCTGGACATTTCAAATTCAAATTGTTTATTTAACATAGATGTTATCATGACAGTCGACCCAAAACGACATAAATCTGCCGATATCTTTCCTGAAAGAACTACCTATTTAGGCTTTCTTTATCCTTGAAATATGGTGGATCCATCCTTGTAGGATTTCTGCGATTTCAACAATGTGATACCCATGGCTAATTTATAATATTTCGCGTTTTTTTAGCAAGTAATCCAGAATCAAAAGAATGCCCTTACTCAGGAAAGTATGCTATTGAAAAAAATCAGCATAGCAGGCGAAAAAGATCTACTCAAGCACATCAAGATAGCGTAAAAAGAAAGAGGGGAGAACCAATGGAACATAATCATAGAGTTATTGGCACTAAAATGTTCAACTTTAACATAAGAAATATGTCTGAAGTTCCAATGCTGAGGAGTAAAAGGCAATCAGATGGCAGTGAGATAAGCTGTGTCGTAAATAACTACAGTAAACTTGAAGTTGGGTGCAACTCAGTGAAGAACATGGAGTTTTACTCCAAATGTCAGAATAAGGAATATGTTACAGGTGAGCTTCTTGTAACTTAGTTCGGTTTCGCATTTCCTATACATGCACTGATGACTCAAGCATAGATTTAGTTGTTTTAGTCATTTTAAAATAACTATCAACTTAACATTTCACAGTACCTAGGTAAGTACTAATAATAGTTGGTTTGAGTAGGCGCCCTAGGCACTATAATTTTAATCAAATTCCAGCTTACACGTGCCATGGTGGTTGGTACGAGAACGGCGTATCATTCGTAGTTACGACGCCTGTGACGCGTGACAGCACAGCAGCACGGCGGTATTGCTTCATGTCAAAAGAAGCACATGGTGGCATACTAACAGTCACTCGCTCAGCGACCAACTGTGAGCGAATGAATGTGCAGTCTGAACTTGTATTTGATGCTGTCGCTACTGGTAAGTCAGACACTTTTTTTTATTTTTAATCTGGGCAACCATGGTTGATTTATGTGCAGCAAGTGATAATACTAAAAAAAAATATTATAATATATAGAGAGTATTTGTTTTAAAGTCTGCTGCAGTGTCATTACTCGAGAATCCTAAATATCCACCTTTCATCAAGAATTTTAGCTATAGTACCTATATAATTATTTATTACAGGTGAGTGTCAAGACCAAACGAACAGTCAGCCAATCCTACGAATACCACTACATCTCGTCGTACATCTTCTCATCATCCACTATCTAATGCCAAGATGATTCATAAATTATATTAAATGGATTCTTTGACCCCTTACCCTTGTATAGCTAAATATAAGAAGCTTAGAACAGAATATAGAAAATCTAGGTTGTAAGGCACTTTTGTAATCGTGCTTTATTTTTGTAATAACACAGGTAGAACATTTTATTACATTTGTTAAAAAGATTAAATTAAGTAAAGAAATAGAAATAGCTAAATCAATTACAGTTTAAGTAAAATAGATAGGCAAAATCACGTAAAGAATCAGTAACAACAGTACCTACTCTTACCTCCTATCCTATCTACCTAGGTACATTCATCAATCTATTCTGTGACAATGATATTTTTTTTTTCAATTATTTATGTGCAAACTAAATAAACTCTGGTAAGGTTCTTTTCGATGTCACAAAATCATTTTATGATTTTAACATTTAGCTAGCATAAGACACTGCGTTGCCCTATTAGTTTCCAAGATGCACCACGGAAAGGCTTCTTTCCTGCACTCTGGTAATACACACAATAAGTAACAGTGATTGTACCAATCCTGTAAAAAAAAAAAGAAACAAAGTATAAGGTGTGTTGTTTTTTAAAAATGTAAATAGTTGAATACCGTAGTTAATTATAATTTTTAAGTTCACAAAATATATCACTGTTTACAATTTAACTAATAAGTACATAATATAACTTACAAAATAATTTCATTACATCGAAACATAAATCATGCCTTAAATTTTTCAAAATATTAAATTATTGTCTGTTATGAAGTCATGTCGCTACCTACGCTATACTATATTAATACTATTTTAAAGCTGATGAAAGTTCCTGATCAGTTTTCAGAATGGAAAGTTACTTTCATCTTTCTATTTTGGAGGATGTAATCTCTTGTGTAGAGTGTATAGTGTTTATGGTATAAACGGATTGTGGTTTTAGCATATTCAAAATACTAAATTAGATCAAGAAGGTTGATAGAGTTGAGAATGGTTGTGAATCAATGTTTCTTGTTGCATCAGTTTTATACCTGGTAAGTTTTACTAAATCTACTATTATTAGAGTTTTCTAAAAATAAATAGGTACCTTACTGCTTAGTTTATTCCGTAAGTGCAATATTACTGCATCCAGATTTCGTTAATTATTTTTCATTTAATTTTAAAGGCTTTAATTTTTGTTTTTACTACCCATTCAATCTGGTTTCTAGCACTTTAAAATGTATAAACGGCCATAATGTCAGTTTGTATCCCCTATCACCCCGTAGATTGCTTAGGCTATATAATGTTATGAAAGCACAATATTCAAAGATGGGTGCTGAACACATCTATCATTTATAAAATTTGTGATTTACAAGTTAAGTAGATACATAAGTACGATAATAAGCTAGTTACGTTTTATAGACTGCACTATTTCTATAGTAGATACTAACAATATTTTAACATTTTTTATCATGCGCCAAAATATCACAGAAAGACAATTTAGGTTAAATTAATTTATTACATTATTGTACAAAGTTAATAGACTAATATTGTTTTAGCTAGAGTAATTTCTATATTTATTTATTTACTTTAGGGTTTTCCTAAAGTGAAAATTAAAAAATGCACGCTGTAACACGTTACACGGTATAAAACATTTTGCTCGAATATAGTCCTTGCTTACTGTGTTTACCCATAGTATTGTAGGTACTATCAGATTGTACCTACTACTAACTTAAAACAGTAATTAGCAGGCCTCATATTTTTATTTTATAACCTTGTTATACAGCGTGTCAAGCAGACATTGCATAGGTAATAGTCTATATTAATTTGTAAGTGTAAAAGTAGTTTTTTTTAAGTTGACAGAAAGGGTGTGTATGTATATTTTTGTTACTTCACTCAGGTATATCTTATTAGGTACCTAGTTCTTTACTTTCTCAAAATATCAGTGCAAATTCAATCAGTAGGTAGGTACATGAGTTTGTTCTATCAATGTATGTTTTGCTTAAAATTATAAAAATGCATTAAAGTTAAGTTCATTCAATTGCACCATGTAATGGTTGCTTTAATAAATTTTAATAATAGGTAGCAGGTCATGTACGTACGTATTTTATGATATTTTTACGAGAAAGCCATGTTTTCTCTGATCAAGCAATACTATCATTAAGATATGAATAGATAAGAATGAATTTAGATAAGATAATGATAAATACTCATTTTGAGATCAATGTAAAATTTACATAATAATTTAAATTAAGTTTTAGAAGTAAAACCGCAACAGCAATAATTATATTTGTATAGCTATTGAGCGTTACATTTTTGAATAGTTAGTAGACAGTTATGGATAATGACTTAATGGAGCTAGATTTGTTGTTTTTTAAAATATTATACCTAATGAAAATTATTTCATTGTGGAAGCCTACCCGAACCAAAAAGGTAGGATAACTTAAAAAAATACAAGACTAGCTTATTTGGTATCGGGTCGTCATCGTTAAGTTTCCATTGTGTGATAAACATAGATACAATTTGAGATAAGTACATAGTCGTCAGCATGAAATAAAAAATATACTAAAATATTATTTTGTTTTATTATTACCTACCAAACTACGTGAAGCGACTTCTTTAGGTGTTATGAATAATTCAATGTTAATTCTTGCCTTTCCATCGCTTCGGCTGTGGCTTTTCGATAAGATCGGCCCTGGCAACACTCATGGCATGCCTTTACCACAAAACATAGCCACAGAATTTTTGCACAGAAGACCTTTAAACCTACTTTTTACATAGAAATATCATTACAGACAGTTGACAGACAGAATACTAACCGTTAGGTAGGTATGTTTAGTGTGATATGTATGTAATGCTTAATTTAGTCGACTAATGAGTGATTCTACAGTACGCAGTCGGGTAATATTACGCGTAATGCATCACTCGTATTACTACAGATCTCTACCGTCGACGGAACTTTTTAAGCATCTCTCAGTCCTTTACATTTTGCTTCCCCGTTAGTATTATATGATCTGTGCCCATTCTACCGTAGTCACATCGTAGCAAGAAACTTATACCAGTAATCGTGATTTTCGACAGACGTGCCGGTGATGTTACACGGACAGAATAGTATAAAATTGTGGTAAAGGAGTTAGGTTTTATTCCAAAGAAAATATTATATCGACTATATATACACCTACACGGTCTAATTTATGTAACTGAATACACATTACAAAACATTAGCGACACCTGGAAAAGGTGAATAAGTTGTAAAATGCCTCCTACAGTTAAGACAAAATTGTAACACTTATTTATGCAAATAAACATCTTGTATCTTGTATCTAATAATTTTGGTCTTTGATTAAAATGTACATACTTTTGCAGTTATTTATTTTTAATTTGTGAACGCAGTTTTTCTCATAAAGAACTGACAACCCAACAAACACAACTCCATATCAAGTGTACCACCTTTGAGAAAACGAACTGTCATGTGTTCGACGATGGTTGCTTTGCTTGCTTCTTGTTTGCTTTCCGCTTTCTTTACTTTGCCTGAATGAACGCGCGTCGTAGTCGGGTTGTTTATCAGAAAAAACATTCGCATTATAATCATCACATAAACCCGCAGTAAACTTGTACGCGTGTTCAAGTATCTACAAAACCGGACGCAACATTACTGAAAATTGTTGGTGTGAGAGTGTCAAGACAGTCGCAAAATCGACTCTTAAGTTTTGTGTGAATAAAATGGTTATTTGTATTATTTACAAGTACCGTCGGTTATCGTGGACTCGGAGATGGTGAACGCGAAGGGCCCGTGCGTGGTAGAGGACACTTGAACGATGTTCGACGCGGGATAGGCACATCAGTTAGAATGCAAGACGAGTGCTCTGTCGGGAGTAGATACGAGCGGCGGAAGCCAAGCAAGGTGCTGAAGATAGCCGAGAGCTTCACGAACTTGGACGAGACCGCGAAAAGCGGCAGGTTCGTGAGGGGACCTCACTCGAGAGTCGGGAGGAGGTTTCGGGACGGTGAGAGGACGAAACGCGTGTGTTGTGATGATGAGTGCGACAAGGAGTCTGGTGTCAGTGAGGATGGTGAGAGAGTGGGAGACAGGAGGGTGACGGGCTCATCGTGCACGGCGCTGCGGACCGCCGTGGCAGCCCTGTACCCGTTCGATGACTTTATAGCAGAGAAGATTGGAGCGGGTTTCTTCTCAGAAGTGTTCAAGGTAAGCTTTGTTTTGATTCTGTCTGTTTACATCTTCGGACTGCTGTATAATCAACATTTAGGCATGCTAAAACTAGGTTATCTATCAGAAACAGCTTCAAAACATGCTCCATTTTCTAACAAAACTTTATTCTGGGGGTCGTTTCTGCAGTTTCTTGCCAGAAGTATGAGAAAAGTGACATTTATAATGGAAAGTCTAAGATAATCTAGTCTAGTGAAGAGTAACTCCAAGTAAAAAATCTATCACAAAATTATTAATCTGTGCCCGAACTATTAAATCAAAATGTTACTACATAGTGAGTAAAGTATCTAATAAAATGCTTGTTAAAATAACTTGACTCATGCTCATACATTTAGCCGTCTTTATTACGCTGGTGAGTGCATACCATTTCTTCAATTGGCATTATTATGAATGCAAAATTTAGTATTGATGCATTTAATAAAGTTTGAAAACATTATTCTTCAACATTTGGTACATTGAGTGAGAGTTTTATAGTAGTCTGTTTGTAAATGAACCATCGGCTACTAAGAAGCCGTTGTATTTTATATTATAAGAAATCTTTCTTGGGAACAGCTGCTGTTCCAAGTTCTCACTGTTCCAAGTTCTCACCTGTCTAACAATATGTGCCTCTCAAAATCATTTTGATATTTTAGCAATTAAATTAGGAATAATATAAAACTTATTTGTATTAAATTGAATATAAGATGTTGTCTATTCATTTTCAAATTAATATCTGCATTATGAATAGAATTTTAAATGTCAGGTGTTTCCTAGTTTTATATAAAATAATTTTGCATTTCAATTAATTAACCGGTAATATTATGCAACTTTAGCGACTGTTGCAAAATTTTAAATAATTTATTTGCAGATAAATATCACCTAGTATTAATGACCATATTGACCATCCTTCAACATGTTAATTTACTAGAATTATTCTAGATTAATTTAGTGTAGAGCAATGCAAGGTCTAATTAGATTTAAGAGGTGCCTGATTATACCAAATCTAGCTAAAACTAGATCAAGGGTCATGTAGAATGTCACAATCTTATTATCAATATTTTTTACCATTACCAACCACTCTTGTTGATGTCTGTCCGTTACTATCAAACTTCTAAGGTAGGTAGCTAAATTATTTGGTTAGATAGAGTTTCTTTATTTGCTTGAAATAGGTACATAACAGATAGTAAACAAAATCTTCACTAAATCCATTATTTCGCTATTTTAAGACAGCATGCATGAAATTATACAATATTAGTTAGGTCTAACAACAACTATACAATGTTACTTCCACTCGATGATTTTGCGAATCGTGTAAAACCTATGATCAAGCAACTGGGTGCATAATACGCTTTTAAATGTATTGAGTGGCTGTTACTTAATAATATTTGTTTTTTTTTTCTTTTTAAATATTCTAATGCAATAGCAGTTTCTTTGGTTATAGATAGAGAAGTTCTTGCAGTAAAAAATGCATAAAAAATGAACCTACTTTTAGCTAATTTTTTTTTACAAAACGTTAACTTCACAAAGGCCCTACCATAAAATGCATCAATGTCGTATTCACAGGTTCTGTCACTATGATACCATCGGCTGTAGGTTTTTTAATTCGCACCCTGAATACCAAGCAGTTCTTATCAAGCAAGTGTAATCAGTGAATCAGGTCCAAACAACACCTGCCATTTATTTACCTTTTAAAACGCACGGGTAAACTTCCAACCTCACGTCATATATTGTCCATAGAGATGTGCTGGTTTTGGCCGGATATTGAACGCCAGACTCGTTGTCGGCTGTTCGATAGCCGGATAGTCTTCATTATCGATCGCAAATTAAATTACAAGACGAAATAAAAAATATGGTCCATTTCCATTAGCCTGGAAATCTGAGGGTTACTCAGTGATAAACTCCGTTAAAGGAGCCAGCAGCATAGTATTCTAGCATTTGCGATGGGTGCCTGTCACGTATGGAATATGAGTTCAAAAGTAAGCGTGCTTTGTACCTTGTCTAAATCAATATGTATTATCTAGAACCTTAAACCAAGAAGTCCGAGAGGGCTTCTGCTATGTTCACATTAGAATAGCCAATTGGCCCAATTTTCGAGTGTGGGGATTAGTCGTCCGACCACAAAAGCCGGACAACTAGGAGCGTCTCTAGACATTTCTTACGCACACAAGCCGTGTTCTGAATAAATCTCCGTCTTTATTATGACAATAACATTCATTCGATAATTTATTAGCGGCGACTGCTTTTCTAACCTTGGCAGTGACCTTGATACTTAGGAAATGCTTGAAATTGCGCACTTGAGAAATCATTCTACTCTCGTTTCAAGACTGATATATTAGTGGCCACTTCGAGGAAGGGGATAATGACTGGAGGTGGTCACGAGTCCAGATATGAGGAATACGATTGAAGGAGGAGGAGTTGCCACTACACCGTAATTTTGCGCGATATTTGGCTAAATCAAGAGTTTTGTCACAAGCGCTCAATCGTTCTTCCCTAAATTACATCATTCGGTAGGTAAGGTCCTAAAATGTGGTTTGTTTTGACGTCACTCATGTTTTGGATTTCCCATCTATTGTTGTTTATATCTGGAGCCAAAATACCTACAGTACCTATCCTCACTTCATGTCACAGTACATATTCTAAACTCTTTAATCTTAAAATATTAGGTTTAAGTTTAAAGAATTTATTCTCAGAAAGCCAATAGTCACTTATTACATTAACATTATTTTATAGGTAGCTTGGTTAGTCGTTTAGCAATATTTTGAAGGTAGGTGTAGGTACAGTTTATCCACTGATTCAACGCATACGTGTTATTAGTTGCTTATGTTAATAGTTTTGTTATCTTTCTATTTTTTTCTAGGCTAATACCTAGGTCACACTCAGTCACTAACACTAACCATGCCTAAACAAATTCGACGCACAGTTTTCTCATTGTTAACACAACTGGCACATACCTATACTCTGACATCATGCATGTATTATGTTACTTGAAAAATAAATTGCAATTATAAAGGATTGAGAAAAGTAAATGATACACAATGTTAAGATAACATATCGGTATCTATGAAGGTTGTAACACATGAGACGAGATTGTACTGTCGCCGACAAATTAAATACTACTAAACAGAAGATTAATAATGCTCCTGCTACAGGAAATACCAACAAACCTGAAACGAGGAACGAAAGGATAAATAAAACTAAAACAAATTAGAGACTACTACTCTAATTTGTTTCTTATGTGCACCAAGCTTTTTATTTTGTGCAGTAAAATCAAAATGAAACTGAATTTGAGGGATTACCTTCGATAGTTTGAAAAACAGTGAACGTACAAATTCAACGCGACCAGCCTAGACGTACTTCCAACAGACATGCGGCTTACTTTGCAACATGTTGCTCTATGAAAAGTTGCCTCCAGAGTTTTCATGCTCCAACACTTAAGGCCCGCATGCTAATTAACTGCCCAAGCACTAATCCGGACTGAAACAGATTTTTGTATGAAAATCTCTACTCAAAGCTATTGCTTGAGTAACGATTTCTGCATACGGGCCTAAATTATTTTCATCCTCTGTCAGATTTTATGAGTACGTTGGCGCGTTGCGTGTTTTTAAAATATTGTACCTATATTATCGCAATCCTAAAACGCGTCCAGACATTTTCCCCTATATAATATTCACTTTCATACACATCACCTGCTAAGCCAAATAATAAAAACCTTGCATAAGATTTGCTAACGGGTTTAGGACCAGAAAAACACATCATTACCTAATATAGTGTCAGGAATGTCTATCTGCTGCCTCATTAGGGCTCCATAGGTATGCATCACTATCAGTGATTAGATCTCTTTCCTTAATCAGTTCGGGCGCAACTGTTGCAAAGAGGTACTAATTCTGAACATAATATTCAACGTGCCTCTGACACCCCTGACACCCTCTAGAGGTCCGAAGTGGCAGCGGATGATTTCGAGAACGGGGATGGCTGTCGGTTGGTAGCAGTTTTTTTTTTTAAATAGCTCTTCTTCATTGGTTAGGTAGTGTAGGTGAGTAGGTGGTCATTATCGAAGCCCTGATTGCGCGTTACTAATTTTAACACAAGACGTTTGATAGTCTACTTACGATCACGCTTTACAGACCTGTCGTGACTCGTGATATACGTAACCAGACAGTTGTTCAACTAAACTAGCACGGTCAACATACAGAGAGGAGGTACACAAGGGCCTTGGCTGGTACAATTACCTAACGTCTCCTCGATTGCAACAGTCGTGACGAGGAATTCGGAACTCTGTCACCACCACCTACCTCTAATGAAACCCAATCAATCGTGGATATTCTATTTACATGTTATGAGAAACACCAATTTTACCTGAATTTTAATGCGACCGATCCATCACAATTCGTCAATTTAGCACCGCAATCTGTTAAAATATTCATATTGTGTAACATTGAAAATTGCTCCTACTTCCCAAGACTTCGCTAATTTGAACCTTATTTCAACGCAGTAAAGAACATCTAATTTACTATTCATATTCGAACCAAAGGTCAGACGGTGAACCATGTTAAGCTCATATCAACATTGCATGAATCATGCTATTTCCTGAGCGCGTGCTCATATATTTGCTACTAGCAAGTAGCAACCGGCAGAAAAGTCGGATATAGAAAAAAACTACTTAAAAATAACCGGACTGTTTTTCTCATGTGGTTTAAAAATATTTTTATAGTTAGGTGCCAAAAAATCTAATTGGGTACCTAGTACCTACCTGAAAGAAAAAAGCAAGAAAGATGGATCTGGCTTGATGCTTGTACCTACTCAAAAAGATGAATACTAAACTGAATTTCTGCGATAAACACATAATATACACCTACCTCGTAAAAATTTCAGTATCTTAGCTAGCGAACATTTTGTACGGTACATTATTAGCCAGACCTACATACAGAAGACTCCAAGACCCCAACCTTATAATTACGAACCTAGTATCGTTTAGCCAAGGAAATGTCACGAGGAAACGAGCTCGGTTCGCAAGCCAGCCCATTGTGTGCTGAAGGTTGTAGTCGATGGACTACTTGATGGATTGCGGACCAGTTTCGGTAGCAACTCACAATGGCCCATTCAAAACGGCAACAGACGTGCCCAAATACCAAAGCTCGAAATGATGAGTCAAAATTGTGCAAACAGTCTCAGTCACACACAGTGGTTACAGTCGTCACCTATTGGCACGTGAGGTCTTGAATCAGGATATTTCCTTTGACGCATAGGCCTTGTGTGTCCTCTGGCACAAGAGCACGCACTACGCAGTTTCTTACTAGTTGAAGGATAGGAGCTCGCTCGGGCTGCAAGAGGAGTATAGCTTCTTACGGGGCAAGAAAGTAAACAATTTTTAGCCAAATGTGCCATGATCCCTGTGTCACGCCACATAACAAAGAATGTCTATTACTATTACTGCAATACATTAGACATCTCCTGAAATATCTACCTTTATTACGTGGCAAGTTGCACGCCCTTCGCCGATTTCAAAGTCACACATCCAAATCTCTGCCACGGCATCTAGGTATGTGTTCCAGCATCCCATTATCAGTCAAGTCGTATCGTGCTGCATCTTGCGAGATTGTAGATAAGCACTTAGTCACACACAGCTGCTGATAAAGTTGTTTTTTAACAAAAATACACCTTGCCAACACGAAAAATAAAACGACTTTGAACGTGGTTATTTTTTCCGAGCTAGAGAGAGACTTTTTGCTTGTGCTAAATCATCATTTTATGCTACTCCAATTAGTATTGAGGGTAAAAGTAAGATACCTACTAGTTTGGATCGTCTGCTAAGCGACAGCTTTTTCTACAAACCTACCTAAACTACGGTTCACAAAGTCAGTCTAACAAACTCTCATCGAAAACAGTTGCCTTCTTTTGTCATAAAAAAACAAAATTTGATTTTGTTTTCTTAAACGTTATAGAATAGAAAGGCGGCAGTCTACTAACCCGATAGTAAATCAGTTATCATTAAGGTACCTCTCTACTAAGGAAGTAAGTGATTCACATGCAGGATATAACCTTCGCTAAGCAAGGTTCGCGGCACGGTTGTAAATCATGTAAACGTGTGTGACCGTCTGATTATTATGTTTGAATGCGACAGATTAGTTATGGTATGTGTGTTTTGGGTTTAAGGTCGTTTAGGTATATTTGAATTGTTATTCTCGTAACTGAAGCTACAAGAAGGCATCCCTCACTTAAATTCGCGAGAACTAGTCCCCAAAGATGCCGAAGTGCTTAGACAGCTTAACAGCTTGAGGAGTCAAGAACGTCGTGATGATCGAAATGCATGGATAAAATTGCGTCGAGGTTTCTTAACATAAGACACGGATGTTTTTAGTTAGTTGCAGTTTAAGGACTCTCCTGCTGATTGCGCAACAGTATTTTAAAATCAGAAGTACCCTAGAAATCAGGAGTTTATTACAAAGCCGCGGAGAGAGTGAAGGCTCCGTTCTGGTAATCCGAATTGATGAGCACGCGAAATTCTGGCATTTTTTTCGTTTAAAACGTTCAATCCTTGAATTATCGTCAACGTGTCATCGTATACTCGCAGATTTGATTTCACGTATCGAACTATATTCATGGATGCCTGTATTGAATAGCTTGTATCAATATCACATTCTTGAGTAAAATAGATGGGAAATAAATCAAGTTAAAAGTTTTCTTTATTCCTAAACATATGCGCAGCGATGTGTGTTTGAGCCTCTCTACGCTTTATGCGTAGTAGAGAAGGATTTAAGACCAATGCCTCCTAGAAACAACCTTTGTTGACATAATATTACATCATATTGACATCACAGAGCGACTATCTTATGCAACGTCGATGTTTTGATACCAATTCCACACAAACACAAATACCAAGCGGTAAACACTGACACTATCGTACTCTATACACACTAGTACGTATTCTATGGTATCTGTGCTGAAGTAACTAACTAAACTATTACATGTTCCAGTGTTGTATTCATAGTAACTGTTTCTTATCTTCGGCTGTGAACTAATGAGAGAGCGTCTAGCTAGATCACGCGAATCTCTAATTTGTTAAAGTTAGAGGTTTGGATCGCTTTGTAAATGTCAGGTAGTTTAGCTTTCTTTATTTATTCAATTATAGGATAATCTGTTCTGTAATCAATTTGCTAAAAACGAAGCAACATGTGTATTTCTTTCTTTTCCTTCCATCGACCGTGATCTCATCTCAGTCAATACTTCCTTATTAATCCACAACTAACCATACTGTGTGTAATAAAATACCACCCCTCTTATTTTAGTCGGACAACGATAAAAAGAAGAGTTTTTGTTTGACAGTATATTTGAGTATTGACAGAAAGGGAAAGACATTGCCATCCCCTCCGTCGTCAAAACTGTCTGACACTATGATTTCAGTTGCTCTAGATTTCATGAGTTGGAACAGAGCATGCAAATCCATGAAAGGTTTCGTAAAGTGAAGCATTGTTTTTCAATCATCATCAATCAAGTGACATTTCAATTTGTTCCTTAGCCTTACCAATTCTTCAGAACTTATTTCACGCTAATTACTCTAATCGATACTATTCGTTTCAGTTCACCGACTCTTTTGCAAAACAGCAACTCGATTCTAAAGTCGGCACGCAAACATTCAATTTCCGATTCAGCTAGGCAACTGTCACAGAATAAACAGCACTACCGTGCAGAAGTATCACTTCCATGACAATAATAAAACTTGTGACCGAGTCACGAGTCATATTGGAAATCGTGACTTGCCACTCACACGGCAGAATAACAGAACAGTCTTAAATATTACCTCTTTGTGAAAATGAATGTCCAAGTTGTCAATTATCTCATACAATATCAGAGCTAGAGTGAGTATACCCTGACAAAGTTGGCTATCTATCGATTTTAAAGACTCGTAATATCTTGATGGACTTTTTCCGATCAAAATATTCAGTACCACAACACTTTTTCATTTAGAGATTCTATTGCCAAACTAGGTGCCGCCTGCGACTTCGTTCGCGTCCCGTTGGATCCCGTTGATTTTTCGGGATAAAAAGTAGCCTATGTGTTAATCCAGGTCACGGAAAATATATATTCCAAGTTGCATCCAAATAGGATCAGTAGTTTTTACGTGAAAGAGTAACAAACATCCATCTATCCATCCATCCATACATACAAACTTTCGCGTTTATAATATTAGTAGGATACAAGCCAAATTCAATCAAACATCAGAGCAATAAAGGTTACTTCACGGTGAATGTTGGAAGTGCATGTTCAGAAATGCAAGCGCATTGGCAGAATTCCTCTCCTGATATCACCTTCGCGCCAGCGCCTTCGAACAGGTTTATGCTCAGTCATAAGTGTTATGAGGACATTAATTGCAAATGACATTATGCTGTGCAGAGTGCGCAGTCAAGAAGCTTTTACGCATCTTTGAGCCTGGGTTATGGTTGTACTATACACTCCGTAGATTGAAGTCGGAATCTTTCACGATTTTCAAGAAAACTCAACTCAAAATTTAATTGTAATTTGTCAGATTCTAGAAACACACCTTTTAATGCTGGTAGGTCTTGCTTTCATTATTGGCTTCCTTCTTGAAATCAGGATTATCAGTGTCGTGAAAGGATACACCTTGTAAGACTGATGTAAGTTACGAATATGTTATTAACATGTTTTCTACCCGATTCTCTTTGAGACAGTAATTGTTTTGACCGGTTTGGTTTTAGGTTAATGCGTCGCTGGTATCGGTACCTACAGCCTTGTTTGAAGGCTGTTTCTTATCTTCTTGTAATTACTTGAGCAACCTTACACTGTGTGTCATTGACTAGTCTTTTACCTATTGTGAAAACATTCATCACTGTCTATTAGAAAAGCCGTATTTCTTCACGTGTTACTACGGAATACCTTGGTCATGCGAAGTAATAGTGTCCACAGAATAACAAAATAACGTTTCATCATCATATAATAGCCTGACTTGACTTACTGCTCGCTTATAGGCATGTTATTCTCTGTGCCACGCGTCTCATTCGGGTATTTCCCGCGGATGCAACACTGCAGTAGCATCTTTATCAAAATCAATACCTGTTCTTGTTCCTGTATCTCTGACAATGAGAGCTGTAATGAGTAACAGCTTCTTGGTTTTCTAAAATATCGTTATATCGATGGGTGCAAAAACATTTTCATCATGCTATCCAAACGTTGCTATCGTACATCCTTGACCTTCAATAGTCAAATAAACTGATTTGCGCTGTTGCAATTTATTATCTGAAGAAAATTTTAAATTGTTCGTAACGCAAGAGAACCAATCGATGGCGAAAGACCCTAGGTCTGAATTCGCATGACGAATTCAAAACTACACTGACATTTCAAATCTCTCTCAATTGTTGTATTAATATCCTTAATCTTGAATGATACGAGCAGTGATTCAGGCATCCGTTGAAACCCCTAGTTTGTCATCCATCTCATAAATAGCTAATAGCTTATCTCCGCTTTGGGATAAACCTGGGATAAATGAGTCTAGACACTTCTGAAGCTCCTGAATATTTCAATCAACACATCTATTTGTAATGTAGAAATAGGATTACTGTATTGGAGCAGCGGCAAATCCTGTTTCAAAAGTTTAAAATAGGCCTTCGAGAAATTCTCGAAGTCCGCTGAGGCGCGGCTTAGGGGCTGGCAACTTATCATACCAGGCAGCTGGTGCATGCAAGAACTCTTGAAAATGTCACTAGCAGTAATTGTTGACAATGATGCTGGTGGTGACTTACTTAGTATAGCCTATAATAAGGCTAATCTGAAGAATGATCAGAACAGCAACGCGATAGGCACTTATCAGTAATAACAATTGATAAGTAATATAAATTTTACAATTATTTAGTGGTAACTTTCTAAACGGTGTCTCCCTTTCTTTTTTCAGGTAAGAGACTTGTCTGGCGATGATCCACTTGGCTTGTAAATATACAATAGGTAAGTGCGTCGTAAATTATTTCTAATTCACTGTCGACAGGTGTCTGATTAACCTAGCTCTTAGATTGCTCTGCAAAGGTCTTGTTCTCATGCCGTTCATAAAGCTATTTGATGTGCGTAAAATTAACGACTCAGCTCACAAATTTACGATAGTGAAGTATCATGGGCAAAGCAATAATGGTATATTGTTGGCTGTGAATGGATGCCAATCACTTTTGAACCAGCTACGTCGTAATTGATAAAGGCAAAGGCCTAGCCTAACAAGGCACACGTTCCTGAAAAGTGATGGTGACTATGATCATATTGGTCCGCCTCAATGCTTTTCTGTTATACAGTACAGTGGAATAATTATTTAAGAAGACTTCAAATCTAGCATCCTGTAAGGATAGCTCAGTCAAAGACATCTCAGGGTGTCCCCGGCAAAAGTACAAAATACGCAAACGAGTAAAATGCAGTTGCTATTGTTCTCATAAAGCAAACCAGTTGTTCACATAAAGCTGTGTTGACGAAGCTCGAAGAAAAATAGCCCCAATTAAAAGTCGCCTGGCTTATTGTCTTGTTTGAGATAACAAAATAATCGCGCAATTACAGAACTACGTAGACGCAATTAGACGGGTGCTTAGATACGGAATCAACTCCTGGGACCGGTTCTGCTGATGCTATTTTAAGAGTAACCTTTACACCAGCCGTAGTATAGCCCTTTACTACCAGCACATGTATTACGAGCTCAGTCAAACGAAATTATGAATGGAACTACGGAACCACACGCGCACTCCGGCAGGAATTGATTGAATTAAACCACGGGCCCCTCGCGTTCGTTTGACGGGATCTATGTGCAGTGCACACATCAATTTGGGTAATTGGTACTCGGGCAGCTTGTCGAGAGATTACATACTTGGGGGAGAATGCCTTCAATGGCAGAGAACTGCAGTCTGCAATGTAAACATTGACCAATGATCGAAAAGTTTAAAACTCTTGTATCTATTTGCTGTCGAAATTCTAATGTAAGTATGTAATAAGTAAATAAAAGTTACATAAGCTTAGCCAACCTCTGCCAATGAAACCGTTTCGGATCGCAATAAACAAAACAAACTAGACGCACTTGTAAGCGATCGTAACAAACATCATGCAATGTACTGCGTAAGTTTTCTATTAAATAATTACATTGCAACAAATGAATACAAATTCCGAGATAAAGCATCACGTTGAACCACCACCGTAACATATTCCGGGTTACGCACGCACTGAAGAACATAAGGAAATGGGATTTTTTTTTAACTAGTGGTTCATATTCACTTTCACTGGTGAGATTTCCATCATTGCGCCGACTTTCCAATACAGATGTGCGGAGGGTGATGACCATTCTTCTGAGAGTCGCACTGAGTGCTGTCATGCATAAATCGCACTATCATGGTCAGACCGGGAAAGTTTTTATTACTTGTTTTATGTCTCGTATGGAACTGCCGGCCAAAAATATTGCAGTGTGCAAGGTAAGTAACCCCTGATCTGATGACGATTCCCTCTTGAATTGGTAAAGACAGGGTTTAGGGGTCTGTGATCTCACATACAACTAAGCCAAATGAGATAAATGTACTGAAAAATGTAGTTGGATGGAATGGAAGCAACTAAACAGCTGCTGTTCTGGAAAACATGTCTCTTAATCTAGTATTTCAAGGTATCGCTATCAGGACTTATCACGCACGATGACGGCTCCACTATAACTGGTGGTCATCATCTGAAGTAAGAAGTGAGATTTGTTATCTAATTAAATTGCGATCAAACAAAGTATGCACAACATAATGCATAACATGAACTCGTTGGGAACGTCACTTTCCATTTCGTTCAACAATGGAGTAACAAAAACTGAACATTCATCTGTTGTATTTGATTGATTTGCATTCACACGAGCTTCGGTGGTGTAGGGCGATGACCTCACGGTGCTAAAAAATCTTGTTGTTACACAAGAACTTTTTCAGGATCAGCTGATGAATGACTAACCATTTGAATGATCTAGATAAGACGCGCAAGTTAGATGTGGATATGTATAAGGTTATTGGATAAACAGGCGAAGCACTGTTTGCGATGACCCAAAAGATTCACACAAAACGAACGTCGATGTCGTACGGAAGGACTTACCAAAACAGCTGCCATTGGTTCTATGCTTTCTAATACGTCTAATATATCCGCTGTAGAAGGTACTACAGAAATGTAGACAAAAACAACCTGCTATCTATCTGCTACGCAGAAAATTACTTATCTTCCAAGATCTTCTATTCAAAGTCAATTATTTCCTATTGCATTGTAAATAAGGTCATAAGAACCATCTAGTTGATGACTAGCCCGTGAGAAATAACTGACAATGGAGTTTGTCATTATCGTGAACTGCTTAATTGCTTTGACAATAAAATTATCTAGTTTTGTAATTGCTTCATGTATACCATCGACTTCTGTCATCATCACATCCAGCGTTTAATGAATGGTCCCTTCTAAGACCCGAGTCTATTCAATTCGTCTCAGGTAATAGTAGGTATTAAAGAAAACGTACCTCAAATCAAATCATTGCAAAAACTGCTTTTAGTTCCTACTGAAATGAACCTGGGTAATGAAACGAACCCGCTAAAAAGAATTACGAAGTAAAATTGCTAGCAATTTCAAAGATGACATTAAATTAAATAAAGTGTGGCGTGAAAACCGCAAGGCGGTTTCACCAAGTACCAACTTTCAATAAACTTTGATAGGACGACTCGGGTGACTCGTGGTTTTCTGCTCCTGTTCGACATCTTTAACTTCACGGGTTACGAAAATGTATCAAGTTTCTTCGGAAACATTTGATAACTAGTATCAGCTCTTATCAGACTTTTCGCATTCGAACACTTTTATCTTAATAAAGAATTTCCTAATTGAGGCTATCTTTCTTTGTTATCTAGAAGAATAACTGTGGTCGCGAGCACCTACTTTATAGCAACAAATCCATCTAACCGTTGCAATAAGCACTTAGGTGCTAGTGCTAACAAACAATAAATTACAAAACGCTTTATCTATCTAGAGCTCGCGCTGAATTCACTCGGACCTGTGAACGCAAAGAATTTTTTTTTTTTTTTTTTTTTATAAATATCAAGGACACTTAACACAACGCCTTCTAGTCCCAAACTAAGCAAAGCTTGTACGATGGAAACTAGATGGCTGATAGAATACATACAATTGAATAACTCCTTGCATAATTCTATGAGTTTACGCGCTACAATTCCAAACAACAAATTACGACACATAACGTTTGCCAACAAAAAACGTAATGACAATACGCGTGGGACAACGTGTGTGTATCAAACTTTCACGCCACTCTCGTTAAAGACTTTCGCCGGTAATTAAACAGGCAATAGAACAATAGCTGGCAAGAAGCAGATCTCGAGTGTACACGATGTTGCCAATAATTGTCGATCGGCTCGCCCCACGCTTTCTAACACCGTACCATGTACGTAAACTCACTTGATTTTCGCTCTAGAAACCGCACCAATAACAACAATGTTAGAATTTATAATAAGCCTGATGCAGAGACCAAGATCTACGTACAAGTAATGAACGCGCCTATAGTGGCTGGCCTTACGTTCTATGGCTGAACTGATCACCAAGGTCCAGCAGTAGCACCTTACAAAAATATGTATGTTTGGACACCCTAACTGGTTTCTCTATATTATAATATATTTTGAAATATCTGCTGTGCATGATGCATTTATAAATGTGTTTTTTAATTACAATTTTATATACTTTCGCACTTATTTTAATTTTTTTAAGACATTAGCTCATGCGCAACGCACGTGAAGTCAAAAAAACAAGTGAGTATAGAATGCGTGCCCCCACATGGAACAATGGGAATGATTTTTACTCAAGGTCCGTAGAAAGTGTCTGCAGTTCTGCACGCTTAAGATAAAGGTTTATGGTATGTAGTTCAATACAATGGCCAATTTACACGTGAATTGGGAGTTTTTATTGAACAGTTGCTGCTATATTGAAGGTTTTGCCACGGTGAAATCTTAATCCCTACAAATCGCGTACTTGTGAGTAGTTTATCTGAACTGGTACTTGGTACTAATATAGGAAAGCTATCGGCTCTGGTCTCCAAAGCAACAACATTGCAAGTTGCCAACTTGCAGTTTAATAACCTTCATTTACTTGGAGAACAAAGCAAGCATTGTCGCTCGCTAAATATGGTTTTATCTATTTAATATCACTGTTGCAGTTATAAATTATAGACTAAATACTTTCGTATATTTTTTATGATAAATCAACGTGCAGTTTGTAAATAATAAAATGAGTTAAAATATTTGTTTTGTAAATTTTAATGATATCATCTAGTCTGATCTGTTCAGGCAATGATATTTGCTTGAACAGATCAGACTAGAAAATGACGCAATATAGTATCAGACTTTAACAGTATTTTAAATCATCATTGGGTATATTGCAAAATTGTATGACATGAAATAGTACATCTTCAAAACATTTCCGCTATAGTAACGAGACGCAGACAAGATGATGACTTTACTACTTCTAAAGTAGGTTTGACATCTTTACACAAAATATTTGCATGACCGGCGATATATCACGCTGCGAAATCTTCGAGACCTGCGATGTAAGCATCAGCTTCGGTAATCTGAGGAACCAGCATACTTCCTCTTATTAAATTATCACTTAAAAGTGCTGATTGGTCCATTTGACTTCCAATAAAAAAAATTAATGTCAGGCAATTTCCTTACTTGGTTTTTAAAGCTGTTAGAGAAAACCTCAAAACCATTGAACATTGTTATATAACTTTAATAACATATAACTATTTAATATAATATTAATATATATTATGTAATATAATATTTATATATATATTATATTTAATATAATACTATATTTAATAACTTGTTTATATAACTTTCTTGACAGTTCAAATACTAATCTATCATCATTTTCGATTTCAGAATGTTTTAGTAATCTTTTAGTAGGTGCAATCATTTATCTAGGATCTCCCAGTCGGTTTTGTTATTGACAAATATAACCATGACGGGTTATATTATAGGTGATTGATTTATCGGTGTATATTTATATTTTCTGGTTATATGTATAATCCTATAAGTATATCGTTTGTTACACTTGGTTTGATCATTTATTTACTCTTGATCGGTGTTGTAGGTCTGTAAACTTAAACAATTCAGTTTTTCCGTAAAAATAATAAGCACAATTAAAAATAAATAATGTTATTGCAATCATTAGGAATTCTTTTTTTATTAGCTTTGAATAAGCACCTTATAATCTAGGTAATCTGTAATGGTTCTTTTCTTACATAAGATTGCTTTAATTTGGTGCGTCCCTCTGTATTCGTGACGAAACTAATGTTCACACGCGCTCAGTGTGAACGAATTATCTCCTCGAAGTTTCTGATCTCTGATAACGTTTTTGTTATTCCGTGGGTTATTATTTTCAAGCTTATTACTCCTGAAATTATCTATTTTTTCATTGATATACTTACGTTTCTCATCAAATCTACTTTTTATAATAATCATACACTGGTCAATCCAAGCTTGCAAATGTCGATCTAAATAATAGTCGTGTAGGTACTAATTTTCCCAGCTGGCCTTGAAACAAAACATCGCCTACTATCGGGGTTAGTCTAAACTATTACATAGACAACAATAAGGCCTGCGCCGGCGCTTAGCCGGTACAGAGGTCGATGACCCCGCAGCACGGGTTAAGAAACTTCGTGCTTTAAACCGATCCGCTTATTAGGTATTCTATATATAAATATAGAACCTATGTATATACTGTGTGCGCACTTTTGTGTACTCTCCCGAATCGGCACCGTGAGCGAAGTCTATTTTAGGAATGGGATGTTTTTTCTTATATAGCATGATCAATGATCATATCTCGAGTATGAAATATTACATGCGCATCCGTGATAATATTTCTATTAAAAGATTAATGCGATACCAATTTCTTTCTAGGTACAATTCCTTTCAATATTTTTTCCTTTGAATCGAATTTATTTTATTTATAGTCTTTCTTGACTTCTCAAAGTCAAACTTTCAGTCTGTTATCCCCTACTGGTTCAATTTTAATATAATAAACACAAGTAATTATGTCTACAGACTCAGCAGTAAATAAACCTTGCCAACTAACACGAGTTCTCAAATGTTTACGATATATTTCGTCAGCTTCTGATTTTCGAAACTTAATTGAATTTGTGCTATCAACAATAAATAAATTGTCAATTAATATTACTTTAAAAGCTATACAAAACAGTTACGTTACCACTATCGTAAAATTTTAAGTCACAAAGCTCCTTACTTTCTTTATACGTCTTTAGGGAAGTTATTAATATCAGTGAACGGAGCTCATTAAAGAGCAAGCCGGAAGTCTTGTTAAACAATCCGTCTTCAAATCAATGCTACGCTGTTTGATCACGGTCCTACATAGTCCCTAGTCGTCTGTTCTGTCGAGATAGGGATGTCCTGGAGTCTTAAAGATTTTACTTGATCCTCCTTTGTATATAGATGGGCTGTTATCCTTTTACTTTTCAATATGCAGCCAGAGTTTGAAACACCGACTAGATCAACACCAACTGTGACAACACAGATAACACTCTTATCTTCGATATAAATAAACATCGTATACCTACCTATTTGCAATTTCTTCAACGGTAGATTCTCAGTATGCCGTTTTTAGTTCCATTCAAATCTGTGTCTTAAATATCATCAATTCAAACTATTTCCCTTATATTCCCACCGTCGTTTCGTCGTAGGTAGCCATGCAAGACGATGTTATATTTCAACCTTTCAAAGTCGAAGGTTACATCCTTAAGTCCCTTGCAACTGCGTCGAAACCCTCCATTGTCCTAGTCCCTCAGAGTCCACAGGTCGCTGAACCCCGAACAAAGACGCGGAGATTCTAACACCTAGTTGATGATAATTTATTGCCGCTAAGTGTTTGGCGCGTAGGCATTATAGTGTTGCTTTGTGATGATGTCCGTGAGGTCTGGATTAGAAAGCGCTTAGAAAAGGATGTAATTTGAGTCCTAACAGATTTTAAACCACACAGAACTTTGGTAAGGTAAGACAAATTACGAAAACTGACTGAACTCAGAGATAATAATAAACAAACATTTTAATACAAATTATGCTACAGGTTCGTACAAAGTACACGCGAATCCCTAGCTAGAGGTAGATAATGAATCGAAACGAATCCATTGTAATTTAAAGTGTATTGTCTTGGTATCAATATTATGCACATTTTTATCTTGCGCACAACAATAACAGAGCCTTGCTCTGCAATTTTACCGGCGCGATCATGCGATAACTTTACGAACATATTAAAATTAAAACGCATAAATGTAAGACGATAAACATCTAAACCTTACAAATAGCATTTTATAACTCTTACTGTGAAATTGATGTAATTACTTCTCAAGTAAGTGCTACGTACGGACTGGAAATGTGCAAGTCGTCGTTATTTTTTCATGTTGAATGTTATTTATGTCTCGTTGAGCTACAGCAATTTGATTAACAATTTAAAAGCCGTTTATTTTATCAGGCACCGCAACGAAACATTTCTTCTTTAGAGTAAGCCATATCCAATTATCCACCCTGGTACATAACCTTTATCGAATGCGGGTTTTATCTCTTCAATCGCGCTTCTATACCGCGACCAGTATTTTTATTGAATGAGAATACACTAAGGCATTTCTTTAGTGGTCAAACGCATTCTCAGAGAACTGGTTGCATGCAACAGCGGCTTGAGCGTCGTTCGACTATCATACGGCCCACGCGCAATAAATTGAGACATCGACATCGCATACCTATCAAATGGGGGTTTAATGGCAATAAACAATTTATCATCAGCAGTAATCAAAGCCTCGTAAACTCGCACATATCGACTCGTATCACGGACAAAGTTCTGGGTTTGAAATGTCTTTTGCAAGTCCGTTATGCAATAACAATATATTACGGCATCGCAATTATTAAGACTTTTATTTTACACAATACAACATAATTTGTATTTCACTCCTCAGTGCAAGAGGTCTGTGTCGGCGACAATGCTACGAAAATGTGTAACTGTCTTGAGATTTGTTGAAGTTATTTTGTAATCGTCTATATTTTTAATTTATATTAGGCACTAGCCTTCGCCTTTCGCTTCTTCCCTTTAGAGTGTGACGTTTCAAAATTCCTTTCTTAGTGCACCCCTACACTATATAAGGATACTACCCTCCAAATTTCATACCTCTAGGACTTATAGTTTAGGCTGTGCGTTGATTCTCTGTCAGCTTCAAAAGAGTTTTATATATATTGATTGATAAGTATAATTATCTTTATTATGATCTTAATTTTATCGCAATCTAGGTAGTATACAGACTTTAAATTTTAATGTAGTATAGCCTCAAATCGAATTTATACGCCGTCGTCGCCGGTAACTTTTTGATCCAAAATTAACTACGCCATAAAAAGAAAAACCAGTTTCGCCACAATTTCACAATGAAGCGAGGAATTATTTTTTCACGGGCATGTGAGTGAAGTCGAGTTTGGTGAACGCTTCTGTCTTGCGATGTTAATGCGTTCCAAAGAAAACAGAACAAGGAAACTGTGGAAGTGACAGATTTATACAGATTTTTGCTCAGAGATGAGTGACAAAAATCATATAGCGCCTCAGGCCTCCGTCTTGGTTTAACGAATGCTATAGACTGCCGATCTGCGACAATAAAATGAATATCACGACCAACAAAGAAGAAACCAGCCCTTTTTGGTGCTGGTTCTACCAATATATACTCAATGAAATGTTTACATTCCGGAATCACATGAGGAAACCTGTCGATATTGTTAGTCATACTGCTGGCTGGACAACGGGGACCCTTATCTCCAGGACTAAAATAAACGTGAACTCATTGTGTGAGCTCTACTCTCATCACATTGAGATTGATTATGCATATCCCCACAAAATGTCCAACTCCAATCCACTCATGCCACTTCTATATATTTTTTCCCCTCGAAGCGGTCAGATAACACGCGGGTCGAGTTGGGTGACATTCCGCACACAACGAAATCGAGAGTCAATCGACTCGCTAACGACTCGGGTTGCCGGAATCGGACGCGCCAACTCGATTAAACTTTTTTTGTGCTTAAATATATTATTGTATGCACCAAGTTCTACGTACAAATATTTTGGAAGATTGCTTTTTTATCGTAAAATAAAGGACTTTAAAATATGTTTCGTCGCATAGGTGCCTGATTAAAATGCATTAAAAAACTTTCGCATTTATAATAGGTAATAGAATGGTCATTGTCAACATTACCTGGCACCTCCTACCACATTCCGTAAATGTAATTGTGCGTGCATGAGAACAGCAATGCCGCTGGTGGCTAGATGCCTTCTTGCACATTCTTTATCAATATTGTACTTTACCTCTTCTTATTTACTTAGCTGTCACTTCTTAACCGTTGATTCTATATTGAGATCAATGACTTGGAGTATATACCTTCATTCTAGCTCTTTAGTGTTTTATGTGATTACGTCTGAAGAGTACCTGCTAAATTCGTATTGTTGTATAATTTTGTTATTCACTCATTGCACTAACATTCTCTGTGTATTCACTTAACACAATAACTGTTAATTCGTGTATTCCTAACGTAAAGGTTTACATTTGTACTGAATGAGTTGTTTAATTTTGAAACTCATAATATTGCCGAATTGCAGTTTACCTCATGTGACCCGTGATGTGAATGTTAATACCTTCGTTTCCGCAGTTTGTGGCGTTCGTTAGCTGGTGTCATATAACGCGGTTAATGAATGGAAAGCATTTTGGAATCTCGTCTAAGTAATTAACGTTGTCATTCACGGGTTGTGGGAAAACTGCTATCCGGTTCAAAGACGGTAACCTACATAAAATAATTTCAAGTTGTTATGTTTTTGTCTGAAAAGTAACATTGCTACTTAGAACATCTGAAATTAGGAGGCATCTTCCTTCTGCAGTATCGCGTAAAGACTAACTAAAAAGTCCTCGAAGACGTTAACTACATAGTACAATTTGAAACTGTTATAATTTGGCCTAAAGAGTAACATTACATGCTAGATAGAACATATGAAATTAAGAGGGATCTTTCCTTCTGTAGTATATTGTTCAAATCAAAACGCACCAACCAGAAGAACTAACAAACTAGGTACAATATTTACACTATCCCGAGCCGTATCGCGTAAAAAGGTACTCGTGCTAGTGCGTCTCGCGGGACAGTTTTAAGGATTAACAAATAGTTTGCCGAGTCGTCGCCGTTCCACTTATCTGAAATGTAAAGTTGGTTTCATACGGCTGAATTCACAGCAAGAAATCGCCATTCCACAATTTGAGAACGTGTACAACTTTCAACGCTCCTTCCTCAACACAAATGAGTTCCGGCTAGTTGTTCACGCTGCTGATGCATAATTCCGTGATAAAATCTCCGAAACTGCCGCCGTACCATCGTGATTACTTGTGTCTTTTATGGGTGTAACTTGCGTGCAGCGGTGTAACTCTTTATGTAATTCCGTGTGAAGGCTTGAAGGTAATTTAGTTATGGTCTCTAAATTGCCCTGGCTGAACTATCTCGTTTCGTACGCCAATTCTGTTTCCTATCGCGTGTTTTATACCTTAAACACCAGCCATCTACGAGGGCGCTACAAACTTAGATCTCTGTTTTACTTCTTAGATCTTGCAGCTCTTGCGCATTTCTCTCGGTGCGTAATCTCCCTTTGTCTCCTTATTCGTTTTATATTTTCCCTTGGATAATTCAGGCCAGTGGCCAGTTCGAGCTATGACGGCCTTGAGGAGTGCTTAAAGATGCTTAATCGTTGTGGTGAAAGGAATCTCGGGTGTCAGTAGTTTGCTCCTAATCTAGTTTGGTGGGTGACTGGTGACTGGTGAGTAATTGATCGGTTTAATCTTTAACTAATCTTTAATCTCGTTATATCTGCGTGATTCACTTGTACTAGATATCGGTTTACCTGACTTACATGTGTGGATTAACACAAATCCTTAGTTAAAAACGATCCGGAAACCACAAAACTGTTTTCAGTAAGTATACAAAAAAATTCAGTATCATTTTTCAAAAGTGACATATTTTATACTAAAGTCACACAACCTTCATGGACGCATCTACTAGCCGATTTCTTGATATATATAGTGATATCGTAACTTCAGAGATTAGCGCTATATATGCGGCTATCATACTTTGTACACTTTATGCATAACAAGAAGGAGGAGGTTCAAACCGTTACAAACTCATAATATCCAGCATTCTAAATAAAGCGCACGGAAGCACGCTGTGTAAGTATTATTGGTAATCCAAAATGAATGTCCGCAATGTATTAGGTAAACAACTTCGGGGAGTTCTAACGCTGCGAAAATAAAGGGTGAAATAAAATGAATCATAGCAGTAGAATCGATGCACCGCACGATGACATATTGGGTTTTCCTAAGCTTTGTGCCTATCCAAGATCTGACTTTTGATTATCTTCCCTCCCTGATCAGGGCTTAATTTACAGGAAAACAAAATATCACTTTCCAGAATGAATTACAGTTGTCAGGTTGTTATTTCAGGAAGAGAACTAATGCAGAGGACACTTATTCATAATTTGTAATGAAGTCTTTCGTTGAATAGTAAATTATATTAACTAAACACTCAATTTGCATAATATGATCAGATAACGTATGGCGATTAACTGTCATTGATAATTCCTCAAGGAAAACTAATAAACTGGAAGACCAATAAACCGTATAACTAATTGCTTAATTACTTAGTGCGTATTTCCTTGACCGTCTGATATTTACAACAGTTACAACATTGTAGATACCTATATCATATCACACACAATACGAAGAAGATTAATTTGAATAAGTGATTCATCAGCCCAATGGGTATGAATCACTGTATTACGATTCGGGCCACGCATAAAGGATAACGTCACAAACTGGCGATTCACAACTCACAACATCTGGCCCACGACAAGGTCGTCAACGTAAACGCATAATGAATTCAAAATGCAAGGAAAGGGGAAATGCGCGGAAGTCGCGTGCTCGAAATGTAGAAAGTGCAAGTCGGCATTTACAACCGAACCGTGGCTGTACCATAGCAGAGTATGTTAATTTATTGATATCGACCAATTACAAAGAACGCTTCAGCTTTCTACATGGTGTAGGAACTGATGGCGACTCCTTACAATCTAAACGTTCAAATTGAACTCAAACTCAATTAAAAAATGCATGTGCTCAAAATCCGCGACACGAGTGAAGAATCATTAGATATTAATGGTCTATCTTATAAAAAGTTAGAGCGGACATTATGTCTTGTTTAACATACGTAATCAGGACATAATGTCAACTCTAACTTTTTATAAGATAGGGGGTAAATCTTCAGCGCAATGTATTAAAGATCGATCAAGACGATTCAACTAATCGAGAACACGCAGAGATGAGTTTTAAACGATTCCGTAACTAATTGGGTTTATCGATAAGTGATTAGTTTCACAGATACGTTTGTCCTCAATGAGAGCGATCATTAATTTGATTGCGGCAACTTCGGATTAACTGTTGAAACTGTACTTGAGATTCTTGAAGCTATATAGAGTTTTATCTGCGATGCGCAATTAAGTATAGGAGTTATATCAAAGCGCTAGGACAAGATAGAATTTGCTAATAAGGTAAAGTATGATAATAGAACATCCATGAGAAATATTTAAAAAAGGAAAGGTATCTACTGATTCCGAAGGCATTATAAAAACAGAGCAAATAATATTCAGGCAGGTGGAAGAGACGAACTGTGAATACCTTAAGGCAGTTTTAATTATTGAAATTCCTTGTTGATTACACACAGAGCAGACTTAATTTTAATTAAACTGCATAGCAGTTTACAAGGTAAGATTCATGAAGCTCTCAAAATAGATCTGAAATAGTATTTTAGGTAAGTGTTTGGAGAGAAAATTTGACTCCAATAAAAAAGGAATTATAAACGATATTATTAAAATGTGCCATACTTTTAAATGCTATTATTATAGTCATTATGAATTTTACAAGAATTACATAATATGCCTGTTTTTATCATAAATCAGAATAACCTACAAATACGGCGGCAATGTTGCCACCGGTAATGCAAACTGGTTCTGGGAAAGGCGATTTTCAACTCCACATAATAACGTAATCGGTGAAATAAACTGCGATCCTTTTTTCGCTGGATTATGTGACTGATTGACTGAACCGCTTCTTGATGGCAGTAATTGGCAGGTTACCATTAAGATTCATTACCTACCAGGTACGTACGTAAACGCTAACTGAAAAATCTCGCGTGTGGTTGTGAAAAGTCACACATTGGCATTAATTAAGTAGGTACCTATCTAAAAATTTGCAATAGAAGGTATAGCATTTCTAAGTATGACATGAGCTAACATAAAACACATTAAAGATTCGATTGGTCCAATAGAAAACGCAAAGGATCACCGAAAGAAGATTTCCGTGGAAACGTTTATTTTCGTCGGAGATGAACCACTTCCAAATGAAGAAAAACAGTTGCAACGTATCAGGTGTGGTAATGTTGTAAAAACGTAACGCTCTACACTCGAATACCCACCGCGTCCCACTTGTGTAAGGGCGGGTGATAACAGCCGTGAAGAAATGTACCTGTGCATGTTATACGTTATTATAAGTACCTACTATAGCAGCAGTTGAAGACTTTGTAGAGAATCGTTGTGGAAAAATTAATACACCGTAATTTACAACGGCTGTTAAGAGAGGGAATCCTAGTTCAGACATGTTATTTAGTACCTACTTGTTTACCTTAGTATTTAGGCCGTAGCATATTTATAGAGAGACAAAATTCACTATCAGAGAAAAACTAGAATGGCAACCTAGAAAGTAAAATCTAAATAAAGAAAAGCGCGACAAACATTTCTGCTAAACCACTTTTTGCGAGAATAAAATACGAACGAACCAACAAAAAGTCGGAGACACCAATCAAATTAGTCGCAAACCTCAACTCTTCACAGACATGTTAAAAGTCCGCTGACCGAGAACCGTCGTAGACAAAAAAAGTTCCGAGATTAAGTTCTATTTTTTTACTGTTAAATGTACTTTTCTGTGTCAAGTGAAACTGGCTGATAAACCGGCTTACTTAATAACTGTGTAGCGTTTGTCACCCATGATTATACAATTGTATTGTTGTGGTGATTTGGATGTAGTGTGTCATATGGTGACTGTGACATTGGATTCAAAACATTATATCTTTGAGTCATCAGAAATTAGTTTCTTTTTGATCGAAACAAGACTCGTGATAGCTTCTCGTAGTAAGTTTTATTTAATGAGTTTGTTATCATGTGGCACTGGTTAAAACTAGGACAAAAACGGAAAACTTTCAATTTAAAGATTCCATCGTATTTCTAAGAAACCATAACAAGATGTTGATCCAAAATACAGTACAGTTTCCGGTTCGTCTGCAGTCGCGTGCTCAGATGGCACACGCTCTTGCGCAACCTCGCTCGGAAACACTGCAACACGGGAACTGACGTTAAAACAGGGTTGTCTGCTATCCAAAACAACGAAACACGATCGGAACTGAAGGGGCTCTACATGTGGTATCAATTGTGATTGTGGATATCAATTGTGAGAACTATAGAAGAGTTTCACGGTTTATGACGTGAAAGACAAAGTTAGCAAGATTGGCAACCCTACACAAAGTACTGTCTGACTAGACGCACGCGTTAACTGTCCCTACCTTCTATGCAGCTACTTGGAATCGGTCTTAGCATGCAACGCGTGCTTCCGCCAATTATTATTGTTCGATACTTTCTGGTTAGGTATAACTAATAATACCATACGGTTCACTTCAAAAATTTCAACAACGATTGTTAGTTGAATTATTACATTATTGAATGGAGTATTATTATGTTATTGCTTTTAACTTGCTGCACTGGTATGTGTGACTTGCTTATGGATATGTACTAACTGAACCTTTACCATATTCCGGCTATGTATTGTAAAATCCTAGTTTAATATTGTTTTCACGTATCTTAAACCGAGTAAACAAGTCTTCTTGTGAAATTGTTTTGTCCTGAATTCTAAAATAGTATGTGATATAATGTTGAATTTGAAACATTTTCAACGAGCAATCAACTGGTTGGGTAAAGTCCGTTAATTTGTAATACTGGGTGTTTGCAAAAGTGGGTTAACATCTACCTAAAATAGATCGTCGTGGGTCGTCCGGCGGCGCTTACGAGCCTGGTAATTGTGGATATGGCATCTCTAAATTTCACATGAGCTCGAGGGGGTACTGTAATGGCTGATTCATGCAATTTACTGTTCCATCCATATGAACAACCTTTCCATCTCTTTGTTTTCTATTATTCTTATATTCGTCGACGCATTCGGTTTTATTTCGGTTTATTTGCGTTTACGCCGCGCATCTACCTACGTGTTCTAACCTGTAATGTTAAGGTAACAAACCATACTTTTTCATTAAACTATAGTGTATGTCTTAGTGCTTTTTCATCTTAGTGCATTCATATCTTCATGGCTTGGATGCCGGTGTCCAGTGTGATGAACCTGTTTCCGCTGCCATTACACTCCATGCACCTTGTGTCATTATTATACGCCGCCGGTACGCCAATACAATGTTATGTCACTCGATACAGATGAAGGTAATCCGAGTACCAAGTCCTGCTCTACTCCCCTATTTATTACATCATGCTTATTTTCTTGATATGTATATTTTGCATTTAACACACTTTCAACTTATATTTTCACGTATATTAAGTCCTTTACATAATACGTATAAGATCGTTTAAGTAAAGATTTTATTGTAATATTACCGAATCCGAAACGTAATCTAAATTATGTAAATCTTCTTGAGTCGAAAGTGAAATGACGACATTCAGATCCTCCAACATCTCACTTCTCAATGCGATCGATTATCTAGAATTCTATTCTAGACTAATGTAAACATCATTTGTATTCAAAAAAAAGCGCACGCCTCTTCGCCGTGTTTTTAGTTAGTTTTAAATAACTAGAAAGCGTAAGCAATAGATTCCATTTACTGCTTTAATGCCGTCATTTGCTCATTAAATTACATGTTTTTAAAGTCGACGCAGTCTTGATAACACTTATTAATACCAATCATAGCTTTCAAAGAGCGATTCATGACCATAATAATGTTAGTGTTGATATTTATGATAGAAACCGGCAGAATTTTGTTAGTAAACGAAAAATTATACAAAAAAATTTGGAGGTCAAACAGCATTGCGTGTTTATTCAAGTTTTAAATTCCGGCCACCCCACAGTTATCGGAGCGTGTACAAACATCGCCTGTTGGAGCAGGTGGTCTTCAAGGAAAGGGGGTGCGGCCACCCATCGCGTGGCCACCGATCGTACTCCTGTAATGGACGTTAGAAGCCTTTACAATTTACCCATCTAATTTGATGTCGCTATTGCTTAATCACTGGGCTGGAATATGAGGATCATTTTCATTTAGCCAAGTAGGCGGTAGGAATGCTCAAGTCGCGTGATGTTTTGACATTAGATGCTTTTTAATTCAAACAGAGAGTTCACATTTTTATGGGAGACTTGATTATCCTTGCATGCTTCTGGTTTTATCGAAAATGTTGACGGTACGTTTTGGCAAGGCTTTTGGACAAGTAATTGCATCACTTGCCACATTAATCTCACGTAACAGGTCATAATGAAGTATTACTTGTCGCAATACCATTGTGTGAGGTTTTGTGTATCAGCAGTGACCGCATTCCCTCAATGTCACATCATTTCAAACGAGCTACCTTGCCCTTCCGTTATTCAGCCATCTTGCACGCACCGGCTAGACGTAGACGATATAAGTACAAGGTTAATGGAGCTTCTCCATTCAGCTTGACGATATTCTGGAACGGTAGGGTATGTATCTACCTACCTAACCTATATGCGTGCTCGATATCGATATCCGTTACATCGGTAGTAGTTTCGCGCGCTTACTCAGTTAAGTTATGCCAATTTTTGTTGTTATATTATTGTACCTAATGTTTGTGACTCAATCTGAAGGCATTTGGGTGAGTGCTTTGGTGTCTTTAGCTAATTCTTTTAACGGTTCCGTGTTCAAAGCATTACAGTGCCAACAGACCTAATTTGCTATCGCATTGTTTGCTGGCGAATACGATTTGCATTTGTTATGTTCCACTATCTCTGTTATTCGGCAATATTTTACTGATTACTGCAGCAATGCTCTCTTCCCGTCTTGATCAAAATTTTCTATTCTTATGAAAGCTCAACGTTGGTGGCAGCGACGTGGTGAATGTCTCCGATATTCTTAAATATCTTGCACAACTATTCCATGACTCGCACATCGTGAGAGAAATTTTCATGATGAGAAAATCTATCGGCAGAAAGGCAAGTGAAAGACCTCGTAAAAGCAGACTAATTAGATTTTCTAATTTATTTTTCTATCGTTTGTTGATGCCTGGTTTCAGTAGTAAGTCATGTTTATGCTTAGTCAATCGTTGCAATTGCAAAGAACAGTTTTGAATAATCTAAATATTTAATGTACCCTACCTACTTACTTAAGTATTGAAAAAATTTTAGATGCTCTTTAGTATTACCTTAAAAGCACAACTACACCTCAAACAAGATCATAATAACTTGTCGTTTAAGTTCTTATTTCAATGTTTCCGAGGACTCTTTACTTCCAAGTGCATATCGTACTTCATTATTATTTAAATTTTTATACTCATTATTTCCATATCGGAGTTTTACAACATTATCTACCACCAAGTTGTGTAAAGCTGGTAAGACGACCGCGACAGATGGTATGGTCGCCCACCCGGCGCCAACGACACCTTTAGCAATATACACTGTATATCTTGCCTGCCTTTAATTCAACGACATCATGTGGAGTGTCAGTGTCAGCGAGTATATTATTATTATCCGTTAATGGATAATCCACTTGATCATAAAAATATTTACGATTCAACTTCGCCAGATCGGTACTTATTAGGTGCAGCTACTTAATGTGCAATGCCAACTCCAGAAAGTGCCTTTGCGTTTTCTTATTTCAATGTAACTTATCAGTAATGTTTTACTTCATTTTCAATCTCTTCTCAGATGCTTGTCTTCTCCAATAACTCATAATTCAGATTACTATTATTGAAAACGCTGTTTGCTAACACTTTATCCACACATTACTTCGAGGTTGGCTGTTTACATCGGTATCTATTTCACGTGTGTTGTGTAGTGTAGGCTGTACGCATAATCTTACTCAATTGTTACACGATACTGTGCGTTGACACATTACTTATTATTTTATTACCTCTTATTTTAATGGGAACAAGATTGTTCTTCTAAATATTACTTCTGCTTAACTAAGTAGGGGTTCGCAGCTCCTTATAATGCTTTATCAGGTCGGTAAGATTTTCCAGATTTGGAATTCTGCCAACGCAGAGACGAAACAAACGGTAACTACTACTGCAGTATCCTGAAAGCTTGAACGGAAGTGCACCTGTGCATTATAAAGGAGGCTGCATCCAATTGCGACCTCTAAATTAAACTAAGATTCTAATTAAAGGTTCAGTGTATTTTAGAGCAGCTGTTCACTGGTATTATATGCAGTTTGTATATTGTAGTGTAGCCAGTTTTGTTTAATTTGTTCTATGTATGTAACGGCGCACGCACATTTGATGAACCATATGAAAATCGATCTAATGATATAATATAAAGCTGCACGTATATTCACATAGTACTCAACACACAATCCTATATATTCACTACCGTTGAAAAATGGAAAATAATAATAAACAAGAAAGAATACAATCTACGGACCATTTAACCTGAGTAGATGCGCACCAGTTAACTTTATTACTGTTATTAATGCGAAAACTAAAATTTGGTATTTCAATTGTCTTAAATCTAGCAATTTTGGGCAAAATTGCTAACTTTCGATCACATAAACTCAACATTTCAAGGTTAGGTTACTGGTGCAATGCGAATCAAAACAAGATAAGATTATTATTATTTGCCTGCTATTCTTTCTACACTATCGTCACACTGGAATTGTCTACGTAATGGTTTATTTAACATCTTTCTCACACACTTCTTAACAAGGAACACATGTCCTACTTCTTTTAGTAATTTATTCGTACCATCATCATCTTAAACATCCATCACTCGACCATCTATTTACGTTACACCCACCTCATTATAACAAAACGATTTTCAAAACGTCAGTCGAAATAAAATGGTTATTTTATTGAAGACAGAATTCGATTATTCCGTCGAGTTCGGAAGTCGTCAATGCTTCATCGAGTCTATTATTCCGACCACTCCTACGGAATTAATTGAGTTTGACCGATTCTAATTTTATTGTCGTCAAAGTTTCTTCGACACGAAGATTGGGTACCTGGATTACATGAATCGAGGGCGGTGTCGTTGACTTCTATATTTCCATTCAAGTGAATAGGCAATTCCATCGAGATGAATAAGCGTGCGACGCATCTGATTTCAAGGGTGTCAACCTTTAACTCAGTTAAAGGCAAATAGGCTTCTGATCGAAACGTGATGTTCTTTATTAATACGGTGTCGATGATCGTACTAAGGGTCTTCTATGTTGACGACCTCTACTGCGACTGTTGTCAGACTTATTAGGAAATTCTATTTAATTGGGTTTAACCTGTTTGCGCATTTGGTCGGCTCCGGGACAGATACTAAAGACCGTAATGTAGGTGGTCAAAGTTATTGTGGGTACTACAGTAGACGAAGAACAAGAAAATTATGAAAAGGGAAATGCTAAGAACATTGATCTAATAGTAATCTAATCTAATAATCTAATCAATGGGTAGAGAACACAAATAAATATATATATCAGTTATCAATACAATGATGCAAATGAATTGTACTGCAGGGAAGTGATCGACGGCATTGGCATCGACCGTGAAGCTGAAATAGGCCGGCGTGTCCAATGTGCCCATCGGCTGTTTAAACAACTGATCACATAAACGACAATTTTACTGAAAAGCATTTTAATAGAACTTAAAGATGTTCACTTAGTTGAAGAATTTTTTGCCAGAGTGACAAATTGTTGTGACTGTGATCCAAAATAAGGACATACGCAGAAATACACAGATCTTGGTTCAGTTTTGGTGGGTAGGTATAAGGGACCGCGTCTTGGGAGAGACCTACTTCCAGCAGTGGACCGAAATAGGTTGGTGATGATGATGATGATGAAGGGAGTGTTGCGTACCTTAGTATGATTCCGTGCTTGTTTCAAGCGTGGTTTTGAAACATACAAGTATAATAAAAAACCTTGGACATAGAGAACGCATAAATCTGAAAACCACTCGAGCACAGACATTGACGTTCCAAGCAGAGTTTATGACGATCCATGAGCTAATGATATGAATAGAACGATAAAACCGCAGATAACCACTAGGAGCGTTCCAATCATTGGCCTCAAATAGTCTCAATGTCAAAACAACTCCTTTGCGACAAGGACGAATCAATTAGAACTTCCATAAAACTTGAGAACAAACGTGTAACAAACTGCTTTAATTATTATTACCCGACTACGTGAAAAAAAGGAGTGTTATAGCAATTGAGTTTCCATTTAGAGTTAAAATCTAAATTAACTGATTCAAAATACATTTCAAGAAAATTACTGTTTGTTTATGTAGACGGATGATGATAATAATTATGAATAAAATATGGTTACTATTTTGCTTGCTAAATAAAATATTTCAAAATGTAATAATAATGAAAAACTCTCAGTCAAAAAAATTTTTATTTTTGTAACAGCTTGAAAATATAATGAGTGAGTAGATCAACCGAGGGCGCGCGCCGGCGTCACAAATTCAACAAAAACTAACCTCTGCGGTCTGCCTTTGGCTTTAAAGGTTGTAAAGGTAGCAAGATGTAGGTCAAAAGAATATTGATCCCGAATAAAGTTTTCACCGTTTAATACCTATTTTGCTGAAAATGTTTTAAGACTATCTAGGATACGAGTACGACGAGGCATTAAATTATTCAGAAATTCGTTAAAACCAGCAGAGATGAAGTTTTGTAATTGTTGTGAAGGCGCTGTTATTTTAGTATCTCGAAGGGCTGGAAATACCTTTGTTATACACAATGTTTTAACCTTAATTTAGGCTAGCTTTTATCCGTAAAAGAAAAATTTTGTCCGTAGCTTGCTGTTTTGTTAACAGTAATCACAACAGGCAATGCAAATTTTCTTAATTAATCTATAGTAATTCTCAAATTCTTTGTTGTTTTAATTTTTTCTTAGGAAATAAAACAGAAAATAGAAAAAAACAGTTTATTGACCTTATCCAGTGAAAATAAAGCTCTGTTTCTTGGAAAAGCGTGAGCTGTTGCCCAAATGATTGGTAGCCGTACTCATCAATTTATAGTAGGTAGCTAATATCATTTAAAATTAATCTAATTTTAATAAAGTAGGTAACTAAATTAATTTTCACACAAAACCTTGAACGATAGCTAAGTAAAAGGTGACCGCATCAGTCAAAGTAGCAATAAAAGTCAATAAACAGAAGCAATATAAATTCCAAAAACCACGTTTCTCAGCTTAATTCATAACACCTCAAACTTAGGCTCATGTTCAAAAACGTGCTCCGAACCGGTACAGCCAAATGTTTGTTTATAAACCTGGTAAGGTAAATCCACTGCCTTTGACCCAGTCACCAGCCTGCTACGGCTTCGCTGTATCGACTACTTAGAAGTACTTTGTAATCCGATTGAAAGGGATTTTGTTGAGTTTCATTAGATCTGCTTTATAAGGCACGCGTGACAATATCAAGTCTTTTCGTCTTTTATGTTCCCGCATAGCTATGACGCATGCATGCGGCGAAGTAAAGGTCCAAAAACAAAGGTTTATAACTCATCATATTTTCGTCACGCCTTTCCGCAAGCGATACCCATTCGTCTTTTTGCTGTGCCGGGCATACGCTTCCGACCGAGGGCAAACTTTGCTCCGTCACGGCCACGATTGAATGCAAAATTATTTTGATTGAGGAAAATCACCCTTTATTACCCCGCATCAATGTCAAGTACCATTTTAATGGCATGACCATTCCACTAGCATCTCTATGATAAGGTTATGGGCCCTGTAATTGAGGTACTTTAAATTGTAATGGATGAGAAGTAAGCAACTATCTCCCCTTTCTATAAAGAAGAACCAGATATTTGTGTACACTTTCGTAGTTTAGATCAAGATAACAACCGAGAGGTATGACGGATGGGCGGGCCAAGAGGCGCGTGATTACATAAAACGTGAAAGTATTATGTCGTCCAATTGGAAAGATCGGGGTTTAAATACGCATTACAGTGATGCGAGAGCCGTTTAATTCTCCACTATAATTCCTCATAGAGCGAAGTGGGTGACTTGACGGAAATAATGCTTGATTAAAATTCTCTTACTTCGTCATGTTGCTAAATAATGCTCGTGGTTGAAATTCGCACCTAATTACTTCATTTTCTAGCGTATAACGTTTGAAATTATGTAATTTAAAGTAATATGGCTCATGTTCTGCGCAATTAATTTCACTATTTTGGTTACAAGAATTACCTACCCGTTCTCGCTGAAATTTTATTTAGTGGTTTTCGTATATAGAGCAGAAAAATCTTAATTTACGAAGAAATTGTTTATCAAATATTTAGGTAAACTTGAGGTGTAGGTTAGGTATGTTGTAAATGTCATATTAATTATGTCTCCGCCGTCGCCGCCGTGAAGATCGGCCTCGAGCCCACCGCCTGTAACTAATCATCGTCAGCTCAATCCAATGGGGTTTGTATTAGCTTTGATAGTACAGCATAATAACAAAAGCGAACTTTAAGTAATGCGTACTAAAACGACATTGTACGCAATGAAAATGCTGAAACTATTTCGGAAGATTCTACAAAAACAGTTAAATTATACAATAACGCGACTGTACCCTCAGATCGAGACAAAGTGTTACTGCCGAATAAAGAAATCGCTAAACAAAACAGTACTGGATTTGGCAACGCGCCGGCTTCTTGTAGACATGCAAATCGTTATTGCTATCGTAAGTCAAGAGGAAACGTCACTAATTACCATCATGAAACTTTCAAAACATGTGGAAATTAACGGAAAATGCAAAAAATATAATCAAAAACATAAACAAACGCAATATTACCTCATAATGGCATTATGCCTATTTATCAAACAGCCAATGACCTTGCCACAGTTTGGCCCAACACCAAGTGCCGATGACTCCTCTGGCACTTTCTACTAGTTTTTATTACCACCAAACTTGTCGACAACTTAAAATGACCCGCATACATTGAAGATTTAGTTTCTATGGTTTTTTGTAAACTTACTTCGATTCAGCAGTGTATTTGCTATAGATGTTTTGTACGAGATGCGTTCGTTGTATTGTGTGGGACGTTAATGATGATCGTTATCACTCGTGTCATTCAGTTCATCGTGTTGTTTTCATAACTTTGTGCTATCATGTTGATTTTCTTTGAAGTGTCGGCTATTTATAATAACTAAAAATAGTTGAATGATCAGTGCTGTTTGTTCTATTATTATCAATGTAATTATTTACGACATTATATTATTGAAATTTATATACTTTTATAGACCAGAAGCGAAATTTAATAAAAAAAATACAAAACTGAACAAAAACTAGAACTCTTATAACTTTAACGAAATAAAAATCAACAGGTAAGTATCTACAACACAGAATAGCTTAAGGCTGCCTAATACGTCCGCACTCTCCGACCGTCCGAGCAAAAGTGTCAGGCGATGCGCCCCGCCGCAAACCCGTCACGTCACGCCAGCCGTCAGCCGGTGGCGCGGGGACAAGCCACGCCCCTCTTGCTATGGTTTTCTGTTACACGGCCTCTCCTGACGAGCGGTCGACCTCGTCCGCTGCCATGGGATGCTCGTGACTGGTCCTCAGCTGTCGAGATTATCAGTCTCGTCAGCTAAAATCAGCAGGAAAATTGGACACAATAGAACTCATCACTTAAAATTTCCATCTAACGCCATACTTCTTTCTAAAACTTCATTCAAAATTATCCATTCATCACCAATCGTTATTCACACTATCAATCTCAATGTATCCATGTTCATACTCGTATAGGACACCTATAACATTCATACATATCAATCTCATTCGAGGGCCCCCATTCACTCACACAACCTGGCCATTTAGGAAGACGTTAGCAGTGACTAGTATGCCTGACAGTGCTTTTTAGAGCTAATGCCCTGCCGTGGTAGAGAATCGCACTCAATACCAACGTGAACCGGTAGAGAATCACACTCGATACCGTGACAAACCGTGGCAGAGAATCGCACTCAATACCAACGTGAACCGGTAGAGAATCACACTCGATACCGTGAAAAACCGTGGCAGAGAATCGCACTCAATACCAACGTGAACCGGCAGAGAATCACACTCGATACCGTGAAAAACCGTGGCAGAGAATCGCACTCAATACCAACGTGAACCGGCAGAGAATCACACTCGATACCGTGAAAAACCGTGGCAGAGAATCGCACTCAATACCAACGTGAACCGGCAGAGAATCACACTCAATACCGTGAAAAACCGTGGCAGAGAATCGCACTCAATACCAACGTGAACCGGTAGAGAATCACACTCGATACCGTGACAAACCGTGGCAGAGAATCGCACTCAATACCAACGTGAACCGGTAGAGAATCACACTCAATACCGTGAAAAACCGTGGCAGAGAATTGCACTCAATACCAACGTGAACCGGTAGAGAATCACACTCGATACCGTGAAAAACCGTGGCAGAGAATCGCACTCAATACCAACGTGAACCGGTAGAGAATCACACTCGATACCGTGACAAACCGTGGCAGAGAATCGCACTCAATACCAACGTGAACCGGTAGAGAATCACACTCAATACCGTGAAAAACCGTGGCAGAGAATTACACTCAATACCAACGTGAACCGGCAGAGAATCACACTCAATACCGTGAAAAACCGTGGCAGAGAATCGCACTCAATACCAACGTGAACCGGTAGAGAATCACACTCGATACCGTGACAAACCGTGGCAGAGAATCGCACTCAATACCAACGTGAACCGGTAGAGAATCACACTCGATACCGTGAAAAACCGTGGCAGAGAATCGCACTCAATGCCAACGTGAACCTGTAAAGAATCACATGAAGGTACCTGATACCAGAAAATGTGTCATCCACTTGAAACACACGAGGAGGTAGCCCTTTTACCATAAACATCAGCAACAAACCGTTCGGCCTTCCTCAATCAGGACTAGGCTTTAACATAAGAGGGTTGTGCTGTAGCACAAAATTTATAAGAGCAGAGTTATCAGTTGCGTACGTGTTTACAAACTTGTAGCCCGGATACGATGGCAAGAACTAGAACTACGATACCGTGTTTTTCTCGTCGTGGTGTATGCGTTCGTGACCTGCTGCGTTCACGGTGAGCGCTGGTACTAAAACCATAACTAGAGTGTCACGTGTGTTGCCGCGGAGTGTACCCTCACGAAAAACTGCGCGACCGCCGGTCTCGCGAATGCCTGCTTCGTGAACGCCGACCCCGCGGGCACCGCGAGCGTTGCTCACGCGACCTGGATCGAGGCCTTCTATCCATTTCTTCTAGCTTCTTCTAAAAACACAATCGCAAAACACAATAAACACTGATTAGTAGAACCTCGTAATGAGGGTAGGCAGATAATTTTCGACACGTACACTGCGGAGTGCGGACGTTTTACCAAAGCAAAAGAAAAGGGGAAAAAGTAACCGAAAAACCACCGATTTTAATGTGTGGGTGAGATCTATCCCACTTCTGATTTTATAGACCAGAAGCGAAATTTAATAAAAAAAATACAAAACTGAACAAAAACTAGAACTCTTATAACTTTAACGAAATAAAAATCAACAGGTAAGTATCTACAACACAGAATAGCTTAAGGCTGCCTAATACGTCCGCACTCTCCGACCGTCCGAGCAAAAGTGTCAGGCGATGCGCCCCGCCGCAAACCCGTCACGTCACGCCAGCCGTCAGCCGGTGGCGCGGGGACAAGCCACGCCCCTCTTGCTATGGTTTTCTGTTACAATACATTATATGCTTATATCATTCAAGGATCATAATTATATTTTCGAAATTTATTTTATGACGTATTTAGATATCTATTGTATTCACGAAATTGTTTACACCTTGTAATAGATGTGACGCGAAACATCTCTTATCTTGCAACGTTTTATTACCGTAATTAACTGTGTGTTAACTAAGCTTCCTCAATACCTTTGATTATAATGAGTCTCATAAAATACAAGTAACATCTCAGGAATCTGCGTGGAAAGTCTCAAACTAATTATATTTAGTTCCAGACACAGGTGTCAACCAAAATAAACACTAACATTCACCTGTTGGCTCCCGTTAGCAATATTATTATAGTGCTTAATGCACATACTTGTGTCACATTTCGTACTGAATACGTCGGCCGCATCCAGAATTAGAAGATATTTAATATGGCACAGTCAATATAGGTGTCACTCTATTCATTCTTAGCAAAATTGATTATTATTTAATAAGTTGTTCACAATTTCCCAAAAATTTATGACATGTGATATTTTGTAAATGGATAATTTTGTCTCTAGAAGTGAATTTGTCATTTCTTTTGACCCAACTGTATATTTAAAGAAATTAGATCTCTTCCTCAATTATTTCGAACAGCTCATTAATCTCCGTTGCTTTCAGTTCCTTCTTTACGTTTCTGAAAGAAAAATAATCATGTAAGATTTAGTTTTGACTTGAGCCAAGGCTAGTTTAAACATGGTCCGTTTGTTTTTGTAACGCTTCAGTTTATAGTTTTATAAACCAACCAATACAATCGTGAAGCTAATCTGTACTACACATTTAAAATTGGAAACAAATTATCCAGCTATCATTCATTTATGTTCAGGAACAGTCCGATTCCATTGCAGTTTGCTATAAATAAAAAAAATATCCAAATCATTTTGCAAGCACATGAACGCCTCTCGCCTTTTAATCAGCTTAACAAGTTCGTGATTTGGCTGGATAGTATGTCGTCATCGGCTATCTGTATCAGCTGTACTCTAGCAAAGCCCCCTATTAGTCAGCGACTTGTCTACGGAATAATTGACTAAGTCTATTTCGTGTCCTTATTCGTCAAAGGGATGAAGTATAATTTTGTGTTCTTTTCGGTATAAAGAAATGTTGTCTAAGTGTACCCGTAGACCAAGAGGCAGACCACCCGCCCGATGGTCAAATAACATCGTGGAACTGGCTGGGAATCACTGGACAAGACTCGCAAGGGACCGAAAAGAATGGCGTAATAAAGAGGAGGCCTATACTCAGCAGTTGGTGCAAACGGGCTGAAATGATGATGATGATGATGATGATGTCTAGTGTGATCTGATCATATTGCTCATGCTATGCGTACCTTCGCGTGGGTGTCTTGGCGCCATCAACGCCTTCGCTTCTATGCTATGTTGCGTTCGCTAACTATTACAAGTTTAGTCTATGTACTTACTGATGAGGTGTTTTACTCTAGAGCCTTATGCTAGTACTTGAGAATTGCCAATTTACTGAGAATTCACAGTCGTGCCCTTATTTTGAAATGTAACACGGTTGCTTAATTATATTTTAGTTCTACACCGGCTATGTTATACTTCTGAAAAAACGACGTTACTTTTATCTAAGTGGTTTCTGTGTTTAGTAATTAAGCTGATGTTGGTCAAAAGTACCTACGTATCAACACTATCGGCTATGTCTTGGTCTGCAGCTCAATGACTCCTATTCCTTTACTAGTAATGATTTTACCAAATGTGTCACAGTTTACCAACACGTATTTTGTATCCTTATTACATATTTGATTTGTCAACATTATCACCATGAAAATTCATTGTAACAGTATTACGTGTTAGTATCGCCGCGTAAGATATAGGTCGGAAGGATGTGATCTAATTTTGTTATCATGCTCTATTACCTAATGCACCACAGGGCAGTCCGTGTTACTATCTATCTAACGTTACTGACTGACTGACACACCCAGAACCTAATTATTGTTCTATCAAGAAGAAAAATAATAAAATAAGAATTTCTTAATAATTGAGTATTATTGAACTTTAGATTTAGCTTCAGGGATATATAACATATATATGGTATATGGATATATGGTATATGTTATGCGCTAAATACACTACAAAAATAAGTTTCTGATGATTTTTTATTGAATTGCAGACTTATTTACCTGGGGAAAAAATTCTGAAGCTGATTTTTTATTAAAAAGCTGATTATTAATACGAGTATAATAAATCTTATAAATTTTAACTTAACGAACTAAAATATCCTATTCCGAATGATAGTTTGCACTGCTGTGGCAAACACAGCTCGCAGTAATAGCCAGTGTTGCCAGCAAATTTTACGTTAAAGTGATAATAATACAGCTTGGCGCAGTTAAGTGGTCGTGGTTAATTTATTGAAGGTTCTCGGAGCATGGAAATTGGACTTAGCGACGGTTACAATGGAAATAAATGTCATTTCCACAATAATTTGTCATTTAGAAAAGAAACTGTAATGTAAAATTCAATCGTATGGTCACGTATAGCAACTGGAAAATGGTAAGTGTGTTTTGTGGTAAATATTAACAGCGAGGCAAAATTTATGAGCTAAGAATTAAGTAACAGTCGTGCAATCATAACAAAATAAATCATGAAACTACGCAGCATTCTCACGCTGCCGAACAAACGTTACCCAAAAACTACAAAATGATTCAAATTGCTCGTGAATTCTTTAAACAGCTTTGTAGTAACGTATTGTGGGCGCGGAGGAAGTTGCATCAGAAGCACCTTGCCGATGTGGGCCCACGTTCGCTTCGTGGGCGATTGGCCCTTTGTACCTTCGATGCTGTAGGTAGGCCCGGAATTATAAGTTCATTTAATCTCGTCCGTAAAATTGACAATGGCATGGCGGTCCATTGAGAAGTTTAATGCTGTGGTACTGCGCTGCCGCAAAAAAATATAAATTATGTGATAGTCATGAAACGGATTATGGCATTTCTGACTACTATGTCTGACAACAACCACACTTTTATTCTGGACACTATTGTAAATTATTAAAAAATACCAGCTTAATATTCAATGATTATAATATAGTTTTTTATTAAGCTAACGGTAAATCTTTTCCAAATCCTCGCCTCACCTTATGTGGTCAAGCTCTCATATTTTCTGCTCAGTTTCATATTAGACATTCCATACTCCGAATGCTCATACTCCAGCACTCTGCGAGCTTGATTTATTGCGGATGCTGCGGAATATCCGGGCATAACTCCTTCGCTATTTGACCACAGAAAAATAAACAAATAGAACTCTTAAGCCCACTGCAAAACTCTTAAAATGGAACAAACGGCTTAGAAGACTTTTTGCTCACGTTTGCAAGATGTATTAGGTCCATTCAGGTGGCTATTGTTCGGCTCGTTATTGTTCCGTATAAAACAAGCCAATTTTAGCAAGAATGAATTGTGCTTTTCACAACAATGACTGTATAAGTTAATCGGCTGTTCTAGAACAGCTTCTTTGTAACCTCGATACCATCCATGTATTAATTTCATTGTTTTCCTTTCAGGTATGCAGAATTGCAGATTGACTCCATACCTAGTCCTCCTCCGTGAGTTTTTAGCTCTAGTTCGATGATATCATCCACGGTATTAAGTGTTCAAAATTCCTAAACGAACCCATGACAAATTGCTGAGGCTAATTATAACCTAACAAGTGGTGAAGGACAGGGTGTTGCAGGATGAGCCATTGACGCACATGCCCGCTCCATTCGTTCCACTTCACACGGCTCGATGCACTGAGGATTATCAACCATCGTATTTATAATTTAAGCCGTGAGGCATTCGAGCTATGCGAGATGCTTGTCGAGAGATACATCACGGTCCAGAAGTGCTGATACAATTTCATTTAAAGGTGCTTGGACTCATTCATCTTTCATAACGTCTGACTCGTTTATCAGATTTATTCACATAACATTTTATGTTGATATATTCAGTGTTTTATCCTCGAATTCTACCTTAAATAAGAAGTCATTTTATGAAAAAGAACCTGGAATTTCAGTTTCATTAAACCTTTCCCCGGTGACAAATAAAATCTGTTGGTTGGATGAGGATTAATCCACTTAGTCCACTGAAACCAACTTTTGTCCCCGTCAGAATTTCGTGATTCGTAAATAAAACGAATTCTACTTTCTGATTACTCAGTCGCTTCTGTTTGCGACAGTTAGAGACAGTTTTATAATCAGTATCTTGAATTTATTCACCAGTTTCTTTATGTAACAAATCATTATTCACTCAAGAGTTGAACACAATCGGGATCATTCTCTCAAAATCTGTCAATACAGATATTGTTTATCATCTATTGTTTACAATCCAATGCGGATTCAATAAACAAGTAATGTATTTACAAGAACTGTACAGTCCCGACAACTAGCTTATTGTTTTGCGAGATCGATTTGTGAATTACAAAACTTGTGATGTCATCTGTAATCATAATTCCTTTCCAAATCATGACTTGTATGTTTAGTAATGAATGAAGCCGGGAAAGTGGACAAGCTTTCTCGTTTCTATATGCCAAGTATTGTCTTGTTTGACTTTTATTGAAATATGGAGTTGCGATGTGGTGAATGCGCAATGTGTGCATTTATGATTATTTGCTATTCAAATATTTATAGTTGCTAGTAAAGTAATGAATATTTTTGTTCTACATTATAATGTTTAAATAGTAATCAGTATTTTGTCTACCACCAATTCTAGCAACGGCCAATATTTTAATATCACCGAAGTAATCTCCTCTCAGCTATAGGTAGGAGTGTTTGTCATTGTTAACCCAGATTTCTTTCTGTCAAAACATTTTTCTATATTGTTGCCAGAAAACTGTTGAAATAATTAACATGCTAATGGCGAGACTAATATTAGCCTCCCACGAGAACTATTTCTAACAAGCGGGGTCCATGTTTGTTTGTACAAACATGGACCCCTTGCTTGCTTTATTTTGATGACAATTCCGTGACTCCGTATAATGACGATTCCATCCATGTTTCACTTCTAAAGTAGACACATTTCTTTTCTATGAGACTATGGCACGCACACACGTAACTTATATCTTAACTTGGTGCATTCAGATTTACTTTTAGTTCCAATAATAAATCAATGACAACCCGAATTGAATAAGGTCCTATCACTACTATATTCACATTCCACTGTAATATACCAGCTCCATATTTTTTTGTCATTGTTATTTACATGTGAACAAAAAGAGTTGGCAACAGTTTATCGTCCGTTTCGGCGTATGGAGTCTTCGGCCAAGATGATAAGATCCAGAATAGTTGAGACAGGACTATAAAGTTACTTTTGCCTTGAAATTCGATTTGAAGTGACACAAGCCCCACACCGTATAATCGTTATGCAGAGTCTGGCATGCGGCAATTCGTGTTGCGCCCACGCATCCCATCCATTAAGACAACAATGGTCAACAAAGTTAAAGACATCTCAATGTATGCTCCCAACGACGGGCAAATTGTATCGTTATCCGCTTCACGACCACCTATTTACCACTAAAATGTGTCCAAAATACACGTTCAAAAGGTCTTTGTGTTGAGTGAGGTGAGTGACCTACATTGAAATGTATGTCCTTCCTTACTTTGGGAGTTTGGACTCCTACGCAAGTCGTTATTCCGACATCTGTTAACTGAAGTTTGTTATCGGCATTCGTCTTGGTCGGCCTTGGTCCAGATTCCGGGACAGTTCAGCCGGGTTTTCACTAACAATTGACGTGTAATCAACAACGCTCGGCGTATCAGATGTATCAGTATGATGAAAGGTACTGATGAAGTAGGTAAATAAATTATCAAAATGCAGAAATCAACTGTTGCATGTAGTAGACTAGGTGTTGGTAAAAAGTTAAACAGCTGAGCTGGCTATTACAAGACGTTACTTTTCCAGCAGCAGTCCATACCCTGCTTGAAGTGTACCGGTGGCAATACCGTTTGGCTGAAATTAGCCCCCGCGGATATCGATGATGCTAACGGACGACTTGCTGGATTTGTGTCGTTTCGTGGTATTTCTCGGCACCTCGGCGTTCTCTGCTTTGATTCTTGAAACGGTAAATTCAGTATCACTTTAGTTTTAGGTTTGGTATTTCATTTCTCAGGAACATGTTAGTTATTCAATTTCAGTCTATTTTGTTCTTTGAACTAAAAAATTGAACTATCTACTAACCACGTTTTAGTAAAAACATCCACAATATCCACATTATTCCACATGGGACAATTCTATATATAAGAGTTATATGACCGAAGAGTGAAGTTAGATGCCTGATTTTCCTAAGCTGTCAATGTCCAGTAAATCATTCACTATTTACAACCTATTCAACAAAGCATCCTCCGTTTAATAATCCTCGCGTCTCTTTGCTATAAATTATTCAGCACTTCTGTAGTAACAAAACTAAAAGTGGTATAATTACAAAACATTTCATCGTAAACTTAGATATTTAGATGAGCACCGTGTCAATTACTCTAAGAGCACATTAAACTTTTATAGCTTTGTTAAGTAGACACATAATACATATCCATACATATCGTACTATACATCCAACGAACGAAATCGTCCATATGTAACAGTATGCAGGATAATATTTAACGAAATTGCGCCACTTCTTACCATTTACTCTACTCTAGCAAATTACTTCCATAACTGCAGGTCTGCGAGCTTTAGCTATCATTCGGTTTTATTGCACGAACTCTATTACTGAAGAGTCCATCAAATCCCGTTGCACATTCCCAATACCGGCACGCGACCTCGACCAATAGACACGCATTCTTCACTTCTTGTGTGTAATGCATTTGCTTCGCATTCATTCATACCGACAGACGGAGTTCTTACTGCTCTATCAAACGTTACTTCACACTAGTTCGCACCAATTTTCCATACATTATCTACAACATATTAAAAAAATCACAACATCACAAGATGGGTATTAGAGTAGAGGTATGCCAAAGAAAAGATGGATGGATTGTGTGAAAAACTGAGATGACGGCTGATAGAAGAGCATGGAAGAAAAACACATGTTGTGCCGACCTCACATAAAGTGGGAAGGGCAAGGAGATGATGATGATTCAAAAAATCACAACGCGAAATGTAGTACGAATAGGTGTCTTGGTTGTTTTGACACTATCACAAAATAATACTAGGTAGGTAGGTAGGTACTATATGCGTTGAAAGTATTGAGATAAGACTAAAGAGGCACATAAGAGACAGGCGCAAAGTGCACGGAAAAACCAACAACACGTCTGCGTGATTATGTAAAGTCTTACGTGACTCCTTAAGATTCTTGCGGTAAATCTGGTGGTGCGTCGTTGGAACTTACGAAAGGAGTGCAATGTGATAAAGGTTTCCATAAAGACAGTCGAGCGCATTCCAATGAATATGCGACTAAAAGGCTGTATCTCCAATATGTGTGCAATAAATAGTCCTTCAAGTACGGTACCTCCAACGCTTTTAACATCAATGTGTGGGATGATTTTTGTAACAATAGAAATTGACTTTTGGAATCTGGCGTATCACATCATGCAGCGATCCAGCAATTGTCTGATAACAAGTATCTAGCTTGCGCCTGATCAGTAATTCTGTTTATTGGTAGCATCTATTGCAACTGGTAAATCTCCCGTTTACGCAACACCGGCACGAACCACCTTACATAATGCACCCAACGTGTACAAATGGAAACATTGTGATACGAACGAAGATTCCGACTAAATTAATTAGATTCTGCAAACACGAATACCACATCGCAGAAGAAATGATAGTATTAAATCAACAAAAGGTTCACTATAGATTTCTAGACGACCGACCACGTTACTAATACATTAGGTTAGGTGCTACAATACAAAGTGACACCAGTGGTATTATGGTAAGATCAAGGCAGGCTTGCATTGCTTTCATCCAAACCATACTGGATCGAAAGGCAACAATATAAAACCCTATATAGTTAACTATTATTCAGCTCGACTTGAAGTGACACAGGCCTAACTTGGTTCTAATAGGTATGTCAGGCCTCGTCGCGTCGAATTCTTTTAAGTCTTCAAAGTCGCGCAAATAGCATTGCAAATGTATAAATACTTACATTAAGCTAGATAGAGAAAGAATTCGTGTTATGTGTGTCACAGACTGTTTTCGACCCGTACGGCCTTGCACTGCCCATGATTTCGAAATGCATGAATAATTGTAAAATATTATAGTACGGAGATACGACACGCACAACTTATGGTACAACAAGACAATTAATGATTTAAAAAAAGCCGTCAGGTGATGAATGGGCATGTTGGCCATTTGTGGGTTGTCGACTGTCGTTAATCAAGCCTTTATTGCTTTGTGTATTAAAGTTCAAACTAATACGTCGTCCAATTTTCTGCTACAAGTAGGAAACAACTACAAGTCTCGTATAGAATTTTTGAGATTCTTTCACGTTTCGAATATAAAAAGAGATATAACCAAGAACGCAAGTGTAAAGACCGGTCGTCAAATGATTTAGCGCGATGCATAAAAACTGCATTTTCTCTGGCGCCGAGTCGGCCCCTTATTTTTAGTCTGTCAGAAATAGCCGATGTGTGTCGTTCCCGATGCACTCACATTACTATTATAATCCGCCGGCGACGGAAGGGTATTCCTTAAAATAAGAGCAAGTTGAAATATCTATGGGATTTCTCATCTCCCAGGTTGGTATTGCGTAGTAGTTCTTTTTGTGGCATTCTTATACTCAGACAGTCACATATACCATACCAATTATTATTATCAAACATACTACACGTATAAGTGTAATATAGAGATGAAATAAGTCAGCGCTCGTCCCAGAGATCTCGTACAAATAATCCACTAGACTAGACTAAAAAGACACTCCTTTGACCTTCTAGTAATCTTGTAGCAATGAGATTTTGATCTGGAACGTGCGGGACATCTACAATGGTCTACGCGTTACATTAACTTAGATGGACGCCAAAAGATTTTTGAAGAGATTTACCAAGCAAAATACGAGCTAGACCTGATTTTCGATAAAAATACTAGGAAACCAAACTGGATTCACGAGTATTTAACACAAAAAATACGTAATTGTAATTCAAGTAGACAATGGCTAGGATGTTTTTGCAAATATAATTCACACGAATCTCGCAAAATATAATGTTTGTGAATGGCAGATGGTCATTTAAATTCCAATTACTTAGTTTCAAGGATTTCTTGTTCACCTCAAGAATTCCTAAATCTTTTCTTGCTGGCACAAAAGATTGTCTTTATTGAGTTGAAAAAATCCTTAGAAATCTCCTTAATGTTTTTCCCTTTCAATACAAAAACTGAAAATCTGGTTGAGATTGTTGACCTACAAAAATGATAAAGGCTCTATCATTCCCTTAGTCCCATAAGTAAGGGTTCATATAATAATTCAGGAGGACCCAAAGCGAATTTATAAAACGCCTGCCTCAGCTGTATATCTTAAGTTCCGTCCACTGTCCGTTACTCTTGAGCTTTCTGAACGTATACATTGATGAGCTTGTAGCTGTATATCTACTAGATGAGCTCGGACCTCTCTTATGCAATATCAGTATTTAGTATCAGCAACTAGCATCTCTTCTATTTTCACTATTACTATTATATACGTTGTTTACTTTTAATCTTTCTTGTTTCATTTATTCTTGTTTATACTTGAGCTCATTTTCTATTATTACAGCCATCCTATCTAAATCGAGCTGGTTTCCACTCTAAATACTTTAAACTGAAGTTTCTGCGAGTAGTCCAAGTATTTAGATCAAGCAAATACTTATCGCAGTATCATGAACTTGATCATTTTGTTCTAGGAATACTTACGACGTGTATTATTGTGCGACTGCTCTATCTAACGTTATCTCTACGTTACGTATGTATTTAAAATATATTACTTTGAAACTATTTGGTTTACTGCAACTGATTCGTCACTGCTTGGTTTCTTCTTCTTATTATTCTTATTCTTGGTATTGTTTTCTTCTAGTCTCACTTACATACCGCACTTTTGATCTGTATCATATTAACTTTTTCGGACTTATTTGGAAAGTGCTTTGACGCGTTGCACTTCAAAAAGCATGATTTCGCAGAAACGCAGTCGCGGGAAGCGGTTGTATAAAATAAAAGCTCCAAGTCTAATGTCCCGGTTCAACGGTTCTTGGATCGCATCAATTCGGTATTATGGTAACGATCCAGGCGTGCGAAATCTAAGCTCCATCTGCCGACTGCCGTATATGGGTTAAACGTGGTTTGCGGTTTGAAGGAGATCTTCAATTGGAATCAATATTATTTACATTAATTTTCTGTATGGCTAACAATTTGAAATTGACTGAAGCATTTACTGAAGCATGCACTACTGTCTTTGTGTAGTTTTCAACTGTTCTATTTTCAATTAAAGTAACTAGATAACAATAATTTAACATTATACTGTCGTCGCTCGAATCAAAAGCCACGAGCTAAGCTATGAAACTTGTTATGTGACAAGAGTTATTTTATATGCATCTAAAGTCAGCTAATCCTCCGCGGTTGCTGAAAAGATATTCATAATTGCATCTATCACTAGCTAACAAACAACGCTGAAACAATATACTACTGGACAAGCAAAACGTCAAGCAATAGTTAAAAAAAATATTGAAACTACAAATATACAAAGTTAGAGAAGTTATATATTATTATTAGGTTACGTTACCTGATGAAATCCTTTATATCACGTAAACTTAAAGAAGGACTTGGAAACAGCTCCTCTAGAGCTTGCAGGTGGAAAACAGCTTAAAATTTCTTTTGTAAGTTTAGTTCTACAGGCTCTTCATGAAACGGTTCTAGTTAACGGACTTCACACATTCCTAGCTTATGTTTGCTGTCCCGTTGCTGAATCTTCCGAGCTTCGTCGCCGTCGGGTTTATGATACCGTTCATAATAAGGGTTCCCTCTGACCCTACGGCTTGTAACCCGTGCAAATATGGACAATACAGATTGTATCTCAGCTTTCGCACGGTCGGGAGTCGGATGGATTTACGGATGGGGTTTGAGAGGTTCTCGAATTGAGCATTAGTTACTGTTGATTGCTTTGGCAATTCGACTCATTTGTTCTATTAAATTGGTCACAGGATAACTAGCATGCAGTAGACCCTCATCACGAGATACACCTTTAGACACGCTAGGTCTTTCGCCATCTAATATATAAAAGAATAACAAAAGAGAAAAGCGGCCAAAGGCAGCCAATTACACTACTTTGGCATTGTCGGTGGTCCGTTTTATCAACAGTTCTAAAGTCGGACACAAAACCCAAGACAACTAACATGGAGTATAGACTGAGCAGTATTTCACATTTCTTAGCATTATGGAAACTCAGTACGATCACGAACTGTCAGTGTGAGATATACTAGTACGTGAAAAGAATAAAGAAGCACAAAATTCAATGAATTCAAAAGATGATTTCCGCCAGGTAGACTATTGAAACAATGGGTTCTAATTCTGACGGTGAACACGTTTTGGTTGTTTGTACAGTGCAGTCGTGACGGTCGGATCATTATGACAAACACAGTCCAAGTTATAAGAAGCTTCGCAACCCTGGTGGATAAAAACAGCATTTAAAGGTTTCAATGGTGTGATTACACTTCTGTCTCACTGGGGGCACTGCGATTGGTTGGATGGCATAGATCCATTGCAAGGATTTCGGACAAAATGTTTTAATCATTTTGGTGTCATAGGTGCAACTTCATCAAAACCAATTATAAATTATAGAGGCAGCTGATAGTGCATGTCTTTTCATCGAAGGGGCACTCGCATGTATTACACCAACGATACGCGCTGCTCTGCCTGTATAAAGATAAGAAGAAGCAGTTCACTCTTTAAGATTATTCTGAAACAGTGAACTGCTTCAACTGTACTACTACTAAAACCGTGTGGATTTGATATCTGGTGCGTCACGCTGACACGCCCCGATATGTTGATAACATAATTTGTTATTCGTCGTGTCGGAACCTTCATGGATTTCTTACTTTTTGTGACACATCAGTTCCTCAGTTGCTCAGCTTCTTCTGATCGTACTGGACACAGCCACATTTGATTATGTCAGTTGTTTTCGGTTGTTAGCACCATTATCGTTGCTTTTTATTAGCAGTTGTTTATAGATATATCGGTAACGACATCGGCACGATACGCTATCTACGATACTGAGTTTTGTCGTGTGTTTTCCTATCGATAAACAGCGGTTAAAATGTCTACTACAGATATGATTTTGTATTAAATTTCATACTACTGTTACAATGCATACGGCCGTTAATTTTTAACAAATATGATTCATGGATGTTTATTACTGAGTAAAACGTGTACAGCCATTAAGTTAATGAACTACGTTGTATGGAATTAAATCGTGAGACATCCTTTAAGGATTTAAATTACCTAGCATGAACCAAGAGATCTAAGGACACTTCTTTACCGTGCCTGCAGATTACTTAAATTCCAATAAGTAATTACAGTGCTATCACTGATATCTACAGATCCTCCCGCAAGTTATAAGCGGGTTGTTCTTCGACAAAAAGCTTGCTGTGACAACTAGTATAATCGGTTAGCAATGATAAACAATATTAGGAGTCTAGAAAACTTTGTGTAAAATTAAAACCTGTTCTTTTTGTTTCTGTCCAAAAGAAACAATACGAAACATTATTTGTTGTATCTTAAATGTCGATGATGAATGTTAGCTCTCAAACTTCATGAGATGGATAATCAACTTTTTGCGTATGGACAGCGTACATTGCGTACTACCTAACCTTGTCTACATAATGTTTCTGCACTGATTTGATACACGTGAGTGATACCATTTCTATGAAGTCCTATCTTATCTCTTTAATACCTAGATATTTTTATAACGTATGAACTGACTTAAAGATCTCTTTGATATTGAATTTCAATTGGTTTATTTACATTACATACGTATGAAGCTTCATATCCCAGTTTCATCTATCATCTCCGTTTAAGGTATATAACCGTATGCAATCGCAATTTGTGGTTATCGTATCAAGTTTTAAAGCACTTTTAGTGTGGCATGAGAATGCGTGAAAATATACTAAAAACATAGTCTTTTTTGAATAAGCTTTTCGAAAAATTCACCCCCCCATAGATTTTCAATATCACCAATCTTGAGCTCTTTCCATTCATCAATGGAGACATTTGGCCACGCTGTCACTTTCATTCGTGGTTTCTACAACAGAAATAAAAGTTCTGGAAAACTTTTATTTCTGTTGTTGTAAGGTTTACGAGCTATATCCTGGTCATTGCTACTTCAACTCGGCAATGCTGAGTGTCAACTGTGGCTAGTCGGTGGCCTCAGTGGCTCTTCTACGGATTTCCTTGTTTCGGCTCCTAAAATTCATAGTTTAATATTCACAAAAACCGTATCCATGCGTTTATAAGTCAGTGAATCCTAACGGTATCGTAGAGCGCTCCTTGTACAAGACGATTTATTTGCTCCCATTCACAATGCGTAATTTACATTGAGTAAAATACAGTAGCTTTGAGATCATTGGAAACTATCCAAACCAGATTGTTGTTCAGGTTATAAATCGGTAGGTTTCGCAATATTTGAAAGTGAATACGGTTTTCAAACAAATGCTTAACGAATTTACAACGCTACACGATGTCGGCTTATAAGTGATTTCAAAAAGATAACAGAAATTACGAGCTTTATGCTAAAATTTATACGAGTAAAACCATTAGAAAAATAGTTATTTCTCAAACATGCTTGGAAATTAGAGCATTATTTTGACAACCTTCTTCGAGATAAATCGAAAATGCAGTACTGGCCAAATATATGCGAGCAGCTGCCAGGTAAAAATGTATGAAAATCCAGTGATGACGTGTTTAGCGGCCAAAAAAAATTACATACAAAACTCATATCTGTCGTGTAATTTAAAAATGGAACGATCTTTTACTCCATAACATGGCAACCAAGGAGGTAACTTATCAAAGGTTTTATTCAAATTTCGAACAGCCTTTCAAATAGAAAGCCGCTTATTGAAAAAAAGATACAAATGAACACTGTAACTTCGTTGTTCGTTATTGGTTTTGAAAAGTAATTGTATTTTCAACTAAAAAGTTTTGCCTAGGTACCTACTTGGTTTTAATTTCCGCGCATTAGTTGAGAAAAGTACTATGCAAGCCTTGGCCACAACTAGGCAATGAGGGACTCACGTATGTGTGCCTCGTCTTCGACTCTGCCCACATTTACACGTTCTTCCCTCATTGCCTCTGTTGCGGGCCGCTGCAGTAATGTACTATTTTATCTCATAAAAACACTTTGATTATTAAACATAAAGTTATTATATAACATCAATAAACATAGTTGCGATTGGGATGCAGTATCGCATCCGCAGCTGTGTTTCTGATAAGAATATTTTATCATTGACGTGTGCTATGCATTGAGGACTTTTATCTTATCTATCACACTGCCTCACAGTTCATTTCTCAAATATTCAGACAAAACAGTTTTCTACCTGTTATCGGCGTCTACCGGCAAAACGTCGTAAAGCCAAAAACTCCTGCCAGGAGGAATCTTTCCAGCCTGTTTTATGCGCCCTCTAGGAACCCGCTTGAAGATTGCGCTGCTATAATAACTTTATTATTATAACCGGCTTTACGAACATGGATGCGCCGGTGTTGCTGCTTTTTTGCAAAATTCCTTTTCTATTTGCATGTTTTATACGCGTCGGGTTCAGAATTCGAATTGGATTCTCGCGAAAAAATTAAGATGCTCAAGAAAGGTTCTGATTTCGCTTCTGACATTAATTCCAACTTGTTATTCGGGAACAGCATCGTGTGTCTTAAATTTTTGATCTCGTTTGTTTGGTTTGCTTAAAGTAATTGTTTTCAAAAATATTTGACTCACTATCGTGGAATTCTCAAAGCTCTCCATTTATCCTCTTATGGTGCGCTAAAACTTCATCATCAGTTCGTTAGCGGGGTCGTGTCAAGTGGTCTAGTGTAGTGACAGTCCACCGCGAAGTTGCGTTTACACCATTGTCCGCTCACTCCATTTTCAACTTAGCACCTTTCATTTAAGACTTTCATTCCTGGGAGGATGGGAAGCCAAGTCGCCGGTTGAAGTGCCAATGTTCGTAGGCGTTGAGTACTGTTAGCGGACGCCACTCGGGATGAAAAAAAATGTTTAAGCTTGGAATTAGACAGGTATTTACTTTCGCATGTTTATGAGGCTGTGGGAGTGAAAAGGCTCTATAACTTGTGTGTTAAACAGCAACACCATCTTAATTTGTATCATGTTGTAAACGACATTCATGTTTACGTTTTAAAATGCCATTATTCGTGTTAGTTTTATTTTATTACTGACACTTTCATGTTAGTATTAGTCATGGCGTAAAAAGTATTTGAGTTCGTTCAATGAGTCATACATGCGCTGTGAAATTAAAACTTGACTCGTTATTTATATTAGGTTAATAAACTCTTTACAATCAGATTACAAGATATTCGCACACTCGAGTATTACTTCTACAGCAAAATGTATGCCAATATATTGATTGACTAGCTGTCGCTCGCGGGTTTCCACGCGTGGTAGCAGCATACGCGTTATTTGGTTAAAGATCCTAATTTTCTAAGTGCGGCTTATTAGAATTCCTTTCTTAGTGCACCCCTACACTATATAAGGATACTACCCTCCAAATTTCATACTTTTAGGACTTATGGTTTAGGCTGTGCGTTGATTGTCAGTCAGGCACAAGAGTTTTATATATTTAGAAGAAGAGAAGATAAATAAATATTATTGCGTAGTCGACGTTATGCTTATTAGATTTCATCTCGAAACTCTTGGTCCCTAGTCCCTGCATCTAAATTTCAAAGTTATTACGAACTCGCTATGTTAATAATTGTTTCCTCACCAGCTTCCCCTCATCCATTGAATATGGCGTCGGCAATATAAACTACTATTTAATCCGTTTACCAACTTCCCCGGTCGTCCCCTCGGAGACCCGATTTTAGATGAAGTTACTTTGTACATTGCGGGGCGAAATTGATTTTCTTTTGTCTATTTCTTTACAATGAATAAGACGACTTACAATCTCATGTTATGGTCAAATATGGTCTAGAAGTCAGGCATCCACTTTTACCTTGAAGAAGTTTAGATGTCTGGGAAACATCTCAAAAGAGAACGGTTCTAAAATCAGTTTACAAATTAATTCTAGACTTTCTTATCGCAATCTTGGGTTTCCTTACATATATAAATACATTTCGAAACAACAATTAGTATCTAAATTATTATTGCAAGCAGGTAAATAAAGATAAACGTATTGCTTGATGATTAGATATAGCATACACTTCACGTCGTATACAAATTACTCGTAACTATAAAAAATAGAAAATAAAGAAAAATCTAGGCGGACTATAACGGGCTGTAGGAATGACGAAGTCCTCAACGCCGATTAAAAAACACGAAAGTTTCCTTCCTTGATGTTATAAGTCCTGTAGAAATTATCTATTGGAATCGTGGCTTTTGTTGAAGTCAAGCCTCAAACCATTTCCATCCGCAGAGGAATTTCATGATGCATCAGCTCTGTTCTTGCAATGTTTACGCCAGTGCTTGCGTACAAACAACTGATCGCGATAGACGTCACTGCAACGCGTTAGTTTCGCCTTAGAATTTAGAAACGGTACGGTAATCTAGATACCTAGAGTTACGATCTGGTCTGGAACACGTCTCGGCCTACATACTCGTAGATTCACCCGTAAACACTCATTGTTTATGACTGCACTCGCACTAATCTGTCTTTGAAACCTAAATAGAAGCAGAAAAAATACTAAACTATTATGATTCACCTTCAGTCCTCTGTAAAGACGAACTCGACGACCTTTGTGAGGTCGATCAGATTTTTATATCTTCTTGACTGTGTGTTATGTGTTGTGTTTTATTACCTGCACGAATCAGGGATGCCTTGTCTGGGGGGTTATCTTAATTCATCAAATGCTTTCTGCGTTGTCACATTCTCCGACGCTGACAGAACCACGTTCAATTTCCATACAGTCGATGAAAGATCATCAATCGCCTCATCTCTGCCCGCATTGAGACGGCTACTTCGTTTATATATTTCAAACGCGGTTTGTACATCCGCCGGCATCCTTCTACTTATTTAATGAACGCTTAATTGCCATTAATATTTGCTGGAAACAAGAACTGAAGGATTGTCGGAAGCTTTTTATCGAGAAATTAAGTGCAAATTGTTTTTATGACTTTAGTTTTACGATTCTATTACTTACTAATAGGTATATTTATCTGCTCTGTAATTGTTTGTCCATATTTTTGGCGCAGGATTATTTTCTCAAAACTTCCAACGAAGAAACGGTCGATCCGCGTGCCTGATTCTTCCTCGTGGGTTGTGAATTTCAGAAACATTGTTGTTAAACAGTGAGCTGTTTCTTTGTTGCTTAAGTTGAAGGGATCTCCGTTAATTATGGGTTCCCGGCATTCCTCAGGAGAGACTTTCAACGACCTTTGTCGTTACAATGTAAAGTCGCACTGCATTCTTCGGTTGATGCTGATTTATCGTAAGAAAGTTACGGCTATGTACGTCTCTTTGGCTACCTCACTTCCAGTATGCTTAAACTCTTACCACTCGTTTTAATTATTGTTAATACTTTCTGATTCAAATGAGGAGCAACAGGTTAGCGTGGTATGGGCATGTTATGCGGAGGGAAGAGAGTCATGTAACGAGGAGAGTGCTAAGTATGAATGTGGATGGATATAGAGGAAAAGGTAGGCCCAAGAAAAGATAGATGGATTGTGTAAGAGATGATATGCATAGGAGAGGAGTGAACACTGAGATGACGGATGATAGGGGAGAATGGAAGAAAAGGACATGTTGTGCCGACCCCACCTAGTGGGATAAGGGCAGGAAGAAGAAGACTTTCTGATTCATGTTTTAATTTGTATTTTATTTAAATTATCTTTAAAGTCAACTCTTTTATTTAACTTTTCTAATATCCAATTTCGGTAAGCCTAATGCCACCCGATCCTATAATACCCCTTACAATAACAAACTCCTAATTTATCTCATTCCAGCTAAAACGTGAAATAAATAAAACCCCTGAAAATCCCAAAATAAACAATAGCAAAATGAGAACCAACAAACAATATACGAGAAGCAAACAAACCCACGCAAGTCACACCCACCCTTTGCGTGCATGCGCATAGTAATATAATTCTTTTGACATGTGACGGTGACAAATTCCTTAATTTTATTGAAATAAAAATGTACCTAATATTGCATTTACATCTCTTGTGCCGTTACATCACGCCAATCATTTAGCTTCTATACTATTTGTATTAGGTACCTACCTATCATATTATAGGTAAGTACTCGTATACAGCTGATATTGCCACCTCCGTGTACTCTTCAATGACGCGTCTAATTTTTTGTTATTCCGATCTTTAACATTGCAATTGCAATTTTAATTATCCCCAGCACATATCCTCTTGTTGCAGTCTCACTTGGCTCTGCGAACACAAAGCTCCCGAGGCTTTGTGTCAGGACCTTTGATTACCTTATCCTCTCCCCCTATTAAGGTCTTGTACCCCTATTAACGAGATTTATTCATTGTTCCAGGTGACACAGAAAACGTCAGGCAAAGTGATGGTGCTCAAAATGAACCAGCAGAGAGCGAACCGGCCGAACATGCTTCGGGAGGTTCAACTCATGAATAAACTAAAACATCCTAATATACTTGGGTAAGTTGTACTTACGTACTTTTACTTGTATATATCTGCTGTTGTGTAGTTACAGACTGTGATGATGGAACAAGGAGAAAACAAATATCAACTCTTCCAATCCTTACAAAAACATTATTTGTCTTGCAAAATTAGAGAGTACCTTTCTACACATTAATTTCGATATCTTGTTTCAATATTATCAACAACGAACGACCCTGAAAGATACAAGATATCCATTCAAAGTTTTAAATGAGATGAAGATCCAATTTCATATTCTAAAGTCTTTTATCTGCTTGGCAGATTTTCTTTGAGAGCTGACTTTAATTATCCAAAATTAAATTCATAATTCATCAAAATTGATCCTGATATCAAATTCAAATTACACAGTCAAAATATTAAATTGTATGTACCTTAATAGAGTCAAATAAATCCTGTTTTCTGATAATGACTGTAATCTTACTAATTGCCCAATATATATCATTTTAACAGCTTTATTATTCACGTAGCAGGAAGTGAAATAACTAATTTATATTTCGCGTAAAATGGTGTGCGAAATATAATTATTGAATTAGCATCAGCCAAGCGGTAAAAAACAGTAGTGCCAAAAGATTTTAATGCTAACGAAATGCACCAGATTAAAATGACCTCATTAGAGCAATATTATGAATATTATGATAAGGTTAATTAAATTCAATGACGTTTCGTGGAAACTCGAGATTCAGCTTTATTTATCTTTGACACAAGTGTAAAGTGAATCTTCGATAACACTACTATAGTGGTATGGCACCCTACCTCCAGGGGTATGGCCAGGGGTCCGAAGTGTATTTTTCTATTTCAAATCACAAAAGATACGAGAAGCTAAAAACAATTCTAAAAAAATTCTACTTTAAAATAATGTCGCACGTTTGTACTATTATTTAGTAAACGTTCTTATTTTCTGAGTTGACATCCGTATCGTACGATATATCAACAACAATAGCATTATTATTTTACTTCTTATCATTGTTTTTAAAACATGTAAAATTACTAGCTGACGTCATTAATGCTCTGAGACAATGGTGGTCTTTGAAACTAATTGTGATGACGTCAATAGGTCGAGACTCCACTTGTGTCGTTCGTTCAAGATGTTAATTTTTTTTAATTTCTAGCAGTTTTCTTATTTGCACACAATACGTCATCTGTTATGTTCCGTCGATTATTTTTCTCAGGCACAATACGAATCGACAAAAAATAGCCTGAAGTCAGAATCATTGTTTTGTACTTGCATTGTTACTAAAGATATCTTCCAATAATATGTTTCATTCTTCCAAACTCTTATTCATGTTTTGAATTCGAGTGCGATATTTATCGTAACTACTGTTACTACACATAATCTATTTGTAAGAAGTATTCATTTTATTACTACAGATTTTTAAACAAAGGTGCCTTATAAAGTCCAACTAAATGTTTGAACATCTGGCATTCCACAAAGAATTTTTTCGGATCGTTGCACTGCGCGATGTAAGTGCAATGATCCAAAAACATTGCTAAGTCATAGACCAATGTGTGCTAATGCTAAAGCAATCTAACTGGTGGAAATCACCCTCTTAAAAAGTAGATCATCGATTAGGGGCGGTTAGCGGAGATAGCAGATATAGAAAATCACTTTGGTCAATTACACATTTGCCCACGAGAACTAGGTCAAGAAGATATTGCCTTCAATGGAGAGGCTAAGCTAAAACAATCTTGGGGTAAACGTAGAATCGCTTTTACTCACGATTACGACTAAGTAGTAAAACCACAGCACACCATAAAAACTGTAGTTCATTGGGGTGTCCCAATGAATCATACCGTGAACTGCAAACATAAATAAAGGTCAACAAATCATTAAACACCGCAAATATGGCTTTGTTTGTATGTCGTGCAAGAACCTCTGTGGGTCACCGGTCAGCTCAGCAGACGTCCTCTCCTTTTGTTTTGAACGCATTTACATAAAAGTCAGGTTAATGGAGTCTGCATACCAACGCCGGCCTGGCCATCTTATTACACTGAAGGCTTATTCAGACTACGCTAGTATTTTCAAAAATACACTATTCTGCCGGTCATGAAAAGAATAATGTACTCGCAACTCGACACCATGTTTGGTAACTCTTATAAGGTAACTCTTTCACTGGAGGTCACAGACCGGCCACCTGCTTTATACATGCATTTTGTTTAGCCTTTGTTTCATGTTTCGACTGTTTGTGTTGACCAAACACTGGGAGCCGGTTTCCGAGCTACATGCATTGTATTTGATCTTGCGTCATTCACATCCAAGATCTGAAGCAGCGTAAAATATCAATGAATGTGAAACGGGGGCTAAATGTCAACTTGAAATATTTAGGTGTGGCATTTTAGTGTAAAAGCTTTTGGGATACAAAAACTTTTATTGCCAATGTAAAGTTTTGCAATATTTTATGCAAATAGTCAAGAATGTCACTAGAAGCTGCTAGTCAAAGTAATTCTGACGGAGTGTTTCGTCATATTTACAATAGAGACGGAATGAGACATATTTTAGGCCTCGAGAACTACAACAGTGAAGATAGTATTTGATAGAGAAAAAACGTCGGTACAAGTGGCGCCGGAAAGCTGTATAGAAAACGCAACCATACATTTAAAAGCACACGACTTGATTACGAGATTAATCGAGAAAGCATCGTCTAAATATAGGTATAAGTTATACTTTTAGATAGATGATTGAGTGTGGTCTGAAGATAGATGCTTGTATGATCTACAAGTATTAGTTTTCCTGTAGTTGTGTTGGTTGTATAACATGGTTCGAGGTAACGTTACTAGGCGCGTCATTGCATTCGTAATCTCTTGTTAGAAATCCTCAAAATGTGCCCCACATACCGCAACAATCACAAATTCACAATACACTCACTTCCTTCTGCAAAGTGACCCCGGAATTTCGTGAACTCTAGCTTTTGTATTATAGTTCTCATACATAACACCGTAATTTATTGGTTACTTCCTGTCGTAATTCAAATTTTGCGTAATACGTTACGAAATGAGATGAACCAAACAATGGGCACCGACTGTCCCCTCTTGCCATTTCGCTCATTTCCGTCTTGCTTATCTTCGGATATAAAAAACAATGCTCGCGTTCTGCCGATTGTTCTTTGGGAAATGTTTCGTCTTTTTTCACATTAATCTAGCAGCTGCGTTTTAGATGTTTTGTTTTGTTCTTTGAATATGCATTAAAGCATCCATTCTAGCATAAAATACAGATTATATTTTATATTCCTGTAATTTATAGCCGCGTTCGACTAATAATTTAAAAGTAGAATAAAAACGGAGGTTATTTTAAATGTCTCATTATACGAATGCGAAAAACGGTCATTAGAAGCGGTTTCTGCAACACATCTGAAAATTGTGCTAGTTTTTATGTGATTCGCAATAGATCTTACGATCGAAGCTTATATCTTGTTGAAAAACTTATCCCTTAGATCATTTACCTCTTGCCAGGCTTTATCTCATCATCTTCATTCCCATTAAGGCCACTGTTGCCTAGAGGTGTATCAGCATGCTCAATGCGCTCATGTTGCTTTACTTGTATCAAAAACTGTATTACTTGTATAAACGCTTTAGTAAGCTGTAGACTTTTGTTTGCTCTCAACATCAATGATTTTCCATAATGAGTTCCCGTACAGATGCCCGCAAAGTATTTAATTGACTATTTTCATTGATCGCTACCTTGACATCAGGCTCGTCGCGTGTTATCAAGATAAATCTGTCATTATTCTTATTCTGGTTTTCATTCAAGATAATATCGTGACTTGAACAGTTTGAATACCAATTATAATTTTATCACGGTGTTTCTTAGAAGCTTATACTATTCATTATTTCTCACTAGACATTCACTATCCTACCTTATATGTAAAACTAATTTCTTAGATTCAATTTTTAACTCATCTCAATAATAGATATGGCTGACATGTTCGTCGGAACATTCAATAGCTTCCATTACTATCAGCACTGCGGCATCTGCAATCTTTTCTAAATCACATTCAAGTTTCTGTACTTCTTGTAATTCTAATTTCATAATCAGATTTCTAATAAATAATACGATCTCAGTGCATCGACCTTGATATTTGCGTGGGAATTGATGAGCAAATATTAAATTAAGATTTGAAGATCCGATTAAAACATATATTAGCGAAAGAGGCCTTGAACGATGCAATGATGACAGCGATGTTACTATTTCCATCTACACCATCAATCGCGTAATTTGTCTAGTGAATATATTGCGCTCTATGCTTGCAGAGGCGATTACCACATACTTTATATATTTTCAATCTCATTTAAATTAATTCAGAGTTTTTTTATAGGCAGTAGGATGATGAACCGTTTCACTTTCACTGCTTAGTTGCATTCTCTTTCCATATTACGTCGTTAAACTGTTTCCTCGAAGAAACTAAGAATTCAAGCTATTTACCATGTCTAATATGCAATACGAGAAAGCCTCATTGTAACTTTTCTTATGACGGAAGATTCATATCGATAAAATGTCTATTAAGTTTCTTATTATCGAGTATGCGAGTACGTGTCTCGTATCTAGACAATTAAAATGAGTGCGTTTATTGAATTGGACGTATTCATTCTCTTCTTTGTTATTAATTAATTGCTTTGCTTTCTTACTTGTTCATTCTGTACGATTATCCACTTGCTAGGAAGTAGATATATTACCTCGATATTTCTTTTTATTTTGTAGATCATAGTTTTGGCAACTTTACAAATTGCAATTAGAATACCTAGTAATTTTTCGCGTTCGTGTTCTCCAGAACCTGAAAGGAAATGAAACGTTTTATTTATTAGAAAAACCTTTTTTGAAAGAATCGTCACAATCTGATATTTTTTAAAATTCTTTAACTGCCTTCTGGATTAATAGAATACGATTATTAAAAATCATATATGCCTTTACTTGGTTTCATTTATAGCGAATAATAGTGTATTCTCTCGATTCCAGTTTCATGGGTGCGTGCGTCCACGAAGGACAGTTGCATGCGCTGACCGAGTACATGGAGGGAGGGTCCCTGGAGCAGCTGATTATCGGCCGGCCGCTGGTGCCGATGCCGCAGACCCTGCGCATCTCACTAGCGGCCGACGTGGCTGACGGAATGAAGTACCTGCACTCGCTTGGCGTATTCCATAGGGACCTTACTGCTAAGGTAAGCTGGTCGCCAGATAATCATTTATTGTGAAGTGGAGCTGGTATTTTTGTATGTTCCATTGGATCACGTCATGAACTGGGCTGATTGGCGTGACAAAATGGGACGTGATCTGTGAAATCTGCAAACTTTTGATTTAACTAACATGTCTGTGAGTTGTACCTAAATCTCTTCCATAGATTGAAACGGGCGAGAAGGCCTCTTATGTGCAATGTGATTCTCACTGTGTTATTTGTCGTTGAAGAAGAAGTCTCTTAGCGTCAAACATGATCTCTTCTAGTTGGCCTCCAGCACCTACTAACATTATGCTTGGGCTCCTCGTAAAATATTGTTTATTATACTTGTATATTACTATACACTGCTCTGATTATTTTGAAGAACAAAACGTATAAAAAATACTTATCGGTTCTAAAATAATATCCATTAACACTATTGCGTACTAATAAACCGCTAAGCTGCATAAACTGGGTGAATTATCGCAGTAAATTGGATTAAGAAACCGTCCAACAGTCAGCCGTTACAATGCCAAACCGCAGACCAGGATAGAACTAGGGTGTAGACGAGCAGACGTAACACGTGAATAAACTATTTTGTGGTTGCGACTTTGTTACGCGCAGTGACGATGAAATCGAATCCTTTAGCTACGCTAAGCATTAGACACTTCACTTGCAATTTAGCAGAACTCTGGTTTCGCGTACTGTTTGGTTACACCCAGGCTTCCGATCTGAGATTCTTCTTGTTCCAACATATTTGACATGTCTACGGCTAAAGGGTTTTTATATTTGGACTTGCTCTGTGAGGTAATGCATTGCATCAGGTGAGCTATCAACTTGTTCCATTACTTTTATCATAAACTTAAATTATAAATTATAAACTTATCCAGTTGTAATTCGATATTCTCGAAGGTCGAGCATGTTTGGAAGTAACGATAAGCGCTTCTAATTGGCAAATTGAGAACCATTTCACCCAAAATACGAATTCTACCTTCTTTTTTCGAAAATTTTGAGATAAAACTCGAATTTACCCCTCTGAAGTCCATCGTACTGTTGACGATCTAATTGATTCGTAATCCATAGAAAACCAATTGAATAGCGTATTAGTACCTACAAGGAATTTATGTGATATTGTTTTCGTTTCAGAATGTATTGTTAAGAAAATACGCAGACGGTGACTATATGGCTGTAGTCGCAGACTTCGGTCTGGCTGCTAAAATACCACATCCAAAGTAAGTATTTTTATACATCTGAATAAGTCTTTTTGGATTTTTTTTATTTAAAACAAAATGCTATAGGTACTATCTCGTAATAATTGATCGAGTGAGCGAAGCGAACGAGATCTTAGTGACAACTTGGACAAAAATGCTTTGTATGTTTGTATGTTTGTTCGACGAGATCTTTTGAACCGCTTATCCGATCTTCACAGAATTTGGTAGGTATACGGATAGTACTCTTAAGTTTTACTGGTTTGTTAAATGAAGTAAATCGGTCAAGGGGTCGTAAAGTTATGAGGGTCCAAAGGGAGTAAAAAAAAAAAGTCGTACAATAATATCAAGTGGGGTGGTCATATGATAGGGTTTTGTTTAGACATTCCAAAACCGTTTTTATTTTGATTCTAGGTCTAATAGTTTTTGAGTTGTTGTAAAAATTATAAAATTGGCAAACCCAGTATAACGTGAGCTACCATTTCTTGGAGTTTCAATAATTTTGTAGTTCAAGTAAGACTGGTACATAGCTAGACGGCGATTTCGAAGCGATTTGCAACCATTGGTCAATAAAAATTGTTTGGGTTTTATTAACCTCCGACCATCACGAGATCTCAGTTCGGGGCGAACTACTAGTATCGATAGGTTTTATCTGAACTAAGGATGTTACAGAGGTGAATTTATCGGAACCGAAGTCGGAATAAGTTTTTAAATTTTGTTTCGTATAGGTAATCTATCTCTGAACTTGTTACAGTAATTGTTAGGTATTTTTGTAATCATTTATGCAACAAAAACACTTTGAATTCATTAATTTTGTAAATAAAAAGTTTCCTCGTTACAGCTCTGCTTATAACTAGACCGAATCGTGATAGACTACAAAGAGGCACGATTAAGAAATTAATTTAGAATTTATTAAATCCATTGCATATTTCCTGACTTGATCGGAAGGCGGAGATTCTATCTTCAAGTTACGGCTTATTCCAGTTTTCCCCTGCGTGAGTCCCCTCCGTGGGGGACGCCTGCAACTGCTGGCAGGGGGAAATTAGAACAAAAATCCAGAAATCCCCAGGGGTTCATTTACACCGTTTTCTTTTACTTACAACCATACAATATCAAAATAACAAGTAGAATGAAACTTATTTTTTTATTTGTCAGTCGTAAATTCTTCAGCCAATCCTGATTATTCGAATACTCGAGTGTGTTTGTTGTTTTCAGCAACGGCTACCGACTGCCCTCTGTCGGCTCGCCGTGGTGGATGTCCCCCGAGTGTCTCCGGGGCCGGTGGTATGACCACCGCTCCGATATATTCTCGTACGGGATCATACTGTGCCAACTTATCGCCAGGGTGAGTGAAATCACACTTCTACTCGTAACTCAAGTTTACAGAAACTTAGTTTACAGTTAAGGTCAGACATCAAGTTTCAAAGGGTACCCTGTCTTACTAAAACGTTCTAAATTTTTGAAGTGAAAACTTCTTTAGCATCGTTGTGATTATATTTTGCAATTTTTATCTAATTTAATCAGATTTACTCGACTCCACCAGACCATACAACACCTGGGAACTTCTTCGTTCCAAACTTGACGACAAAAAACATTAATATCGATTCCCTTGTTGCATTTTTCTAAGCTAACCTAATTTGACAGCACTAAAAGTCATAAACTGAAACGACAAAGATGACTAAAATTCTAGAGCTGTTTAATTAGATTAGAAAAATGTAACAGGATAATCGGTACCAATAAGCGCACACTTATTATTTTTGATTCTCTTACTAAAAAATATACCTACTACAAATAAAAAAATAAAAAATGTTATAAAAGTATTGTTTGTTATTATAAAAGGTGGACGCCGACCCGGACGTGCTACCACGCACGGACAACTTCGGCCTCAACTACATGGCGTTTGTAGATCTATGCGACGAACACACCGTGCCAGAGTTCTTGAGGCTGGCATTCAACTGTTGCATTGTGAGTACCAACTGTGTGTTTACACTAAAAGGTTTCACAATAAAACCTTCACAACACAATCCTTACAAAAGATTTGTTTTTACAATCAGAAAACCCTTCAGTATTAGATTTTTTTTTACCAAATGAAATTGCCGTGCGAAACTTAGGTCATATAAATTTCGTTCGTTCCTAAGCCTTTCCTTCCTCCATAGTTTTATTCATTATGAACAAAATGCATGTAACAACTCTCAATATATGACTTACTAGGCGTCGCCCGCGGCGTTGCTCGCGTTCTACCCTTTAGAGTGTTACGTTTCAAAATTCCTTTCTTAGTGCACCCTTACACTATATAAGGATACTACCCTCCAAATTTCATACCTCTAGGACTTATAGTTTAGGCTGTGCGTTGATTCTCTGTCAGCTTCAAAAGAGTTTTATATATATTGATGATGTAACAGCTCTTAATATATCACGTATATTTTAACAACTCTGTATATTTATTTTCTAGTATGAGCCCAAAGCGCGTCCGCTATTCCCTGAAATAGTGTACAAGCTTGCAGAGGCGAAAGAGGGCCTTGACGACGCTGCGTGGGGCTCCCTCACTCCTAACAACTCCTATGACAGGTGAGAGATAGATGAACGTTACTCAGTATAATTAGTGTGTGAGAGAGCCAAGTCTGGCAGTCTCATACTTTCGAAGGGCTTGTATTCCCTATGTAATATTATAAATATCATAGTTTAGATGTTTGGATATTGGGATGTTTGAGTGTTTTGATCTTTGTGTTTCAATTACGCTGCAGCTGTTGGTCCGATTTGGATGAAACTTGGAATTTATATAGTTCGTAATCTGCTAGAATAACACATAGGCTACTTTTATCCCGGAAAGTCAACTTGTTTGGATCAATGTGATATTTTTATTGAATCTTTGCATTGTTATTCTCTCAACCCTGAAGCTCTGCAATTTCACATAATTACATTTAGTTATATTATATCTTCAAAAATTTTGAAATGTGCGAGCGAGAATGTGGTCTGACTTTACCCTTCGCCTTAACAGGGATCAAACGGGACGCGGACGAAGTCGCGGGCGGAAGCTAGTATAATCATCATCATCATCATCATTTCAGCCCGTTTGCACCCCCTGCTGAGTATAGGCCCCCTCTTTATTACGCTATTATTAGCTAGTATAATGATATAGTACTTTTATTCACAAAGAAAATTACAACTAATACAGTATTTACAATATTTACAAAATACACATGGAACAGTTGAGCCATCTACAAACCGTTGCAAACGATTTATAGATAGCTCAACTATATGATGATATAGTTATAATCGTTGCATTAAATAAATGTTATATTTTCAGCGAAGACTGTGAGTCGTCGGGTCCTCGCTCGTGTCCCGGGCTGTACGCGGCGCGACCCCAGCGGTACCGCAGCGAAGGCAGCCCGCGCAGACTAGATCATGACACACGTAACTATAACTACTGATATATATTATAAATACTTCCTACTAATATTATAAATGTGGTCTGTGTTATAAAAAGTTAGAAGTGGGCGAAAATCGTCACTCCTTGGGTGCCTGAGAACGGCAGGCGACGACCGGGCCGGCCGAGAAGACGTTGGCGGGACGATCTCGACGTTCACATAAGAGAGTGGTGGAACAACGTCAACGACCGGGACCAGTGGAAGACTTTGGGGGAGACCTTTGCCCAGCAGTGGGACACAATAGGTTAAATAAAAAAAAATAAAAAAAAAGACATTATGTCTTGATTTCAATTTGAATGAAACTTGGAATAAGTACCTATAGTTCGTGATCTGGAGTAACTAAGGCTACTTTTTATCCCGTAAAATTGACAAGATCGAATGGACGCGGACGAAGTCGCGGGCGTAAAATGTGTCCGTCCCTTTGTCATAAATTCAATGAAACGACAAAGACGGTTTTTGTTTTAGTGCTGTCAAATTAGCTTAACTTAGAAATGGGTTACAACAAAATTGGCCTCAGTATCATTTGTTTTTACTAGCATTACATCATCATGTTTTTGTGTCTAGCCATATAACATTATTATTATTTATTTATTTGTTATTCTTACAACTACCTTTACAGGGGGTCAATCGCGCTAAGTTGTAACAGTTCACTAGTTACTGTTACGTTATGGCCGATTTACACTGTGAATCAATCTAGTTGAAAGAACTCCTGGGAGTCAATCTCTCTGAAACACTGAAAAACGGCCATAACGTAACAGTAACTGGTGAGCTGTTACAACTTAGCGCGATTGACCCCCAGGGGTCCTAATTCCATAGCGTAGTAAATTTTTTTTTTATGATAATGGTAATGGAACAAGCTGATAGCTCACCTGATGTTAAGTGGTAACTTCTGCCTATAACAATGCATTACCTCACAGACCAAGTCCAATGAGGATGTGCCCTGTAAGGCAATTTACATAGTGTTTAAAAAAAATGCACAATAATGTATATTATTTGTAACAGTGCAACACCGCCGCTCGTTGTCGGAGTTGGAGTGGTGCGGCGGCGGCGAGGTGACGCGGCCGGCCAGCACGGGCGGCTCCGTCAGCGTGCTGGCCGCCAGAGCCGCGCCGCCGCCGAGACTCGCACGACTACACCGGTAACACAACCATACCATTACTCATTTCAAACAAACATGTTCATTTTACAAAAGTGTCTTTGATGATAAAATCTATTGTTTTTAGAGTTTTTGACTAGACGTCACATAAGTCAAATCATTTCTTGGTGTTTCAATGATTTTTTTAGTTCAAGTAAGACTGGTACATAGCTAGAAGGCGATTGCGAAGCGATTTGCAAAGTTTATTACAACCATTGGGTCAATAAAAATTGTTTGGGTTTTATTAACCTCCGACCATCACGAGATCTCAGTTCGGGGCGAACTACTAGTTTATTACACAATAAACATGTTCGAAATCAAGGTAGAACCCTGTCTTCTGTGTTAGTTCTGTAAAAACTGTGCTACAGAAGAAAGTGTGCTCCCCAATAATTATCACACTTACAGAAATGAGTAGAAAAAAAAAGGATGACTTAACCCAAAAATTATGCTTGAATATTAGTAACATGTAACATTAGTAACATTTATAACATGGGTCCCAGAGAATCACTAAGAAATAAGTTTAAAGAAATAAATATAATGACAGTACTCAATTGTCGATTGGCAAGTTCAAAAACGTAATAAAACAAAGACTTATTTCAAAAGCATACTATAAAATATCAGATTACATATTTAGAAGACAAACAAGCTTGGGACGAACTAGCTCAAAAAAAATTGTAATCATACCTAATCATACAAAACGTAATGACGATTCAAAGTGATCAGTGAGATTTTATTGAATAAAAGCTTTTTGACTTTGAATAACATGTCCGTACAGGTTGGCTCACATAATGTTGTTGCGCGACGCGCACGCCGCCCCGCACCCCGCGCGGCGCGCGCTGCACACCTTCCGCGGCGTGCAGAAGATAGTGGAGGGGGGCGCGGGGGGAGGAGGGGGAGGGTACCCCCCGTGCGAGGCCGCCTCGCCCGCCGAGCGCGCCGCCTCGCTGCCCTCCTCGCCGGCGCCCTCCCGGCGCGCTAGTATCGACGCACCACGGTCAGTACATCCAACTTCTTGCTTTAATTGTTCTACAATAGTACATTATGGTACTAGTGTGGTACATTGGTGATTACCGCCGAGGTGCTATTGAGACCCGAGCCGTAGGCGAGGGTCTTAAGAAAGCCGAGAACGGTAATCACCAATACACACGTGTATCATACGACGTTTTTCAACACACTTGTGAATAAAATAACTATAATTTCAACAGTGAAAACGCGTTGTGAAAAATGTTTCGCTATGCGCGCGCATTGCGATCGGCCACAGACTAAAGGGATGAGGTTTTTTTTTAAATTTATTTTCCGCGCTTAGGCCTTGCGCCTATTCTGCCACGTAAAAAATGGGGAATTTAAAGTTTTCTTTTATTACAGAGAAAACAAAAGTTTTATTTGAGTGAAAGTTTTATTTATTAAACACGTACGAGTTAAAATTATCTATTTAAATAAGAAGTTGCATGAAATGAGCAAGCAATAGGAACATTCATTTATTTGTTCTATTGAACACGATCTTTTTTTTGAATAAAATCTTTTTTAGTAACAAAGCTACTCAACCAATAAAATTTTTAAAAAAAATCTATAACTCACTAGTGAGTTCATTACTATAACTCACTTCGTTTCATTGCTATAACTCACTAGTGAGTTATAGCAATGAAAAAGTCACAGTTTGATTATGGGTATCATTATGTGCCAAATTGCGGTGACCATAGAGCCACTTTATGAGCAAGTGTGTTGAAAATAATGTTAGAGACTACATTGTACACTGCCAAAAGCTTCTACACTGTGTTGGCGTCGGCAACGATATTTTTAGTATCGGTATCGTGTCAGGCAGTGTGCAAACGCCTATACTCGTCGTGAGAACAAAGTGCGTTAGAAAAGTGGTTGGAACATTATTAAATTAATCACAACATATTTTTTTTATACACAATTATTAGTAGTAGTAGAGCTCTTTGTGAGAGCTCGTCCGGGGAAGTACTACCACCGTACCTATTTCTGCCGCCAAGCAGCGATGCTCGCATTGCTGTGTTCCGGTTTGAAGGGTTAGGGCGCCGGTGTAATTACAGGCACATGAGACTTCAACATCTTTACGTCTCAGAGTGATGGACGCAGTGCATTGCCTTATAGGGCACGTCCTCATTGGACTTGCTCTGTGAGGTAATGCATTGTTATAGGCAAAAGTTACTACTTAACATCAAGTGAGCTATCAGCTTGTTCCATTACTTATATCATAAAAAAAAACTATAATACTATACTTTGGTTATCATGACAGACGTCATGGCTCAGTCGGTAGTAGCTCTGCCTTCCGTGCTCTGGGTCGTGGGTTCGATCCCCACCGAAAACAAACATTTGTGTGTTGTTAACATAGATGTTTGTTCTGTATCTGGGTGTTTCTATGTATTATATGTATGTATTTACAAAAAAAAAATTATGTATGTATTCTATCAGCCATCTAGTTTCCATCGTACAAGCTTTGCTTAGTTTGGGACTAGAAGGCGTTGTGTTAAGTGTCCGTGAATATTTATTATTTATTTATTATTATTATTAATGTTGTCACAACACTACACTGTTAACAGATCTACAATATTGAAAATGTTATATTAATGTCTGTTGTTATTTCAATAAATTTCATTTCAATAATCAACTTGTACATAAGATATAGCCTTGTCGTATTGGAATTTGACCCGGAAAAAAATAGAAGTAGCAATTGTTATTTGGAATTCGTTGTAAATAACATTTTTTTTTTGTCTAATTGAAAATAAACGAGTTGGTAATCAAACAAAATTTCACTTCCACTTTGGGGTATAAATCAAAAAATAACCATCCTAGGACACAATGGATGGGAACCAAAATAGTAGATTTAATTCTAAACAATTTTTGTACCTTTTGTAAACCCAAACATATATTATTGTATGAAAATCTTTCGTCAAAATATATGGCTGAGTAACAATTTCTTTATTCATGATACAGGGCATAAATTTTAAACGTTGTATATTCTGACGCAGGTTAGCACGTCGTGCGTCCTGCGAGAGTGGGATATTCTCAGTGGCCAACGAAGAGGAGTGTCGTGCTCGTGCCGCGGCCGCCTGCCCGTGCTCCCTCGCCGGCTGCCACCGCTGCTGGTGGTGGCGCCGAGACAGCCCTGCATCAGACCCTGACGCTGAAGCCAGGGTCCGCGTCTGCCACGCCTGCCTCACCGCGTACGACCGAGCGCTAGAAGCCGCCAGCGCTGGAACCGTCACCGACGAGCGTCCAACCTCGCCGTTCCTCTGCGGCCGGCTCGAAGAAAACGCTGAAAACGAGTGCCACATCCTCGCGTTGTGCTGTTGCGCCGCGCGCGCCGGCTCCGTCTACACCGACAGCTCCGATGACGTCGCATCGCTAGCCGGCTCTGACTCGTTGTACTGCGACGAGCGAGGGCCGAGGCGAGCTCGATCGGCGCAGATCTCGAAAATCGTCGAGTATTTCGAACGGAAGGGAGCTGACTTCACGTGCGAGCGGTGGGCTAGAGGCCCGTCGAGGTACAGGCTGTCGGGTCTGGGCGGGATCAGTCGGACGGACTGCGTGCTGGATGTGAGACATCGACTGGAGGATCGCAGGCCGCCGCATCCGAGGCTTACGATCTGCGAGGGCGCGGTCAAGTCGAAACTCCCGCTGTTCGATAAGAAGACGTAGCGCCAATGTCGCACGCTCGCTGATTCTCGCTAGATTTACAATCCCCAATTACATTCAACACCTTCAATCCCCAAAAGTTCAATAACACAAGCTGAACACCTTATTGGTGCTTGTTCTGGTTGAACTGGGGGATTGTGGCGTTTCGATGGTAGGAAACAATAAAAGGAATCTTCAATAAATAGACGTTGAATCAAATTCACAAACATTTTGTACTTACTTGTCTCAAACTTAGCTTAGCGTTCTTTGTATGAATAGCAATCTATTATCTACACATGAGCAGCAAAAAAAAATCGTAACAAACGAAAACTGTTCCTGGTAAAAAATAAAATAATTTTACAGAATGTTCCGCCATCGAAATCTTAAATCTAGAAGACTTCGAGTTATCTCGACGCGGGCGTGCGTTGTATGTGATCGAGCCGAATGTTTGGCAAAGACGATTTACCAACATTTTAATCATGAGACTCGTTATCCGTCCGCGGTTTTACTCGCGGTACTTAGAAGATAGCAACAAGAATGTGCCACTACTGCCTAATATCAGGTAATAATTCTGACTTTACCAATGAAGTCTACTTTGATTGACTTTTCTTCCTCTGAACCTGTGACTAGCCTCAATAACTATTTATTTCTCTTATTTTCTTTTCACTGATTTGTAAAAGTGACTTAGATATTAAACAAATATACCTAGCTTAATATTTATATTCAAAATATTGGTAAATCATCCCAGGGCTGAACTACGGACTCGAGTCAATTTCTGACCGGTTAGTGAATTTAGTGGTTATCTGAGATTACCGAAGGTTGTAGGTACTTTAAGACGAAATATATAAAGTCGTAAAAACGGCCTAGTTTATATCGTCGACCACATTTACATAGAAAGAATACCGAGCTAGCTTTTTATGTAAATGGGGTCAAATTACCCAACTGCCGAAGGAGGGTTATTATAGAGGAGTAAGGACTGGCTATTCTACTAATTAGAACTAAATGTGTTAAGATTAATCTTTTGTTTATAACTCAGTTTTCGAAGGCAACGTGTAAAATTACTTTAGATAAGTTCCATTGAAACTTTAATTTATATTATAATTACAGTATTAAATTAGTACTTGCCAGTTATAAATTATGATGTAAATAATTATTTTTCTAAGTTCTTTTACTGTCATAATAATTTTGTACTCGAGATAAACTGTTTTGTACCGATCTTTATTATAAAACAGAAAAAGGGTATTTAAATATTTATAATTTTATATTCTACACTATGTTATACTTATTCAAATCGACAAAGTCATAGAATTTATCATATTTTCTTATTTTACCTAGTGATCCTTACAGATTTTATTTTATTTTGAAAGCACTCATGTATACTAAACGGGCTAAATTCGTCCTTAATAAATTATTATTCTTAAATTAAGAATTGGCATGTCACGACATGTTACTAGTCCCTAAACATGTCACCTTTTGGATATATTGAATTCCGTCGGTACTACTTACGAAAAACTTGCAAAAATAACTAATTAGATATTTTGAAATTCATCGGATATTTATCAATACAAAACGTAATATAAAATGTAATTAAATTAATAATTTACATTGCAAATCAACAAGTGCGAGTTCGATTCTTATTGCCCATGCAATGCAAATGTTCAGACCATTCTGAACATTTGTTTCTCAAGTCTTTATTACCTTTGGTGTTGGAATGGGATAGATGTTTAGTGGAAATGTATGTTAATGTATCCACTTACTCCACAAATCATAATGTACAAATATATTTGTGTCAAAATATAAACCGAACTATAAGATAAATTAATATCGTATCGATCGAATACTGTAATGTGACAAAATGTTTGATAACTAGAAACATTCTGCAAAGACAAATCGAACCTCGATGAGCTGAATCCGCGGTGAATTGCGGTTCAATTTCGTATTCTGTACGATTGCGCCTCATTACGAGCGCGGTAGTGAAAAGAACTAAGTTGAGTGACTTTATGACTGATATATGAGAATAACGCACAATTGACGCTTTGAAACATAAACAGAATACCATTTCCAAGGGTCTGCTGAAGTGAGTTAGGTCACTTGGGTGAATTCGAGTATTCGAATTTTTACAAAATATTGTTCTAAACTTCCAATTTATATATCAAAGGTTTCATCACGTTACAATATTAGCGATATTCATAAAAATCATTTTTACTATTTATACATAAATAGTAACATATTTTTGTAAATACAGTATTTACGTATTTATTCTCCATCAATATACTCATTTCGTTGTATTTTTAAATCGTTATTATTATAGTCAGAGTACCTACCGTTGTACGATATATTAGAACCTCCTAAAATCGACACTTTAAAAATGTGTTATATTTAATTGATGAAAGATCAGAATAGTGCCAAAAAAAATATTAATTTGAAAATCACTGTCGACACCCATTTGTAGTTACTTTTAGGGCATTCTCATCAATTGTATAAGTCCCGCAACATTTGTCATGCGACTTATAAAACTTACACGGGTGATGGGAGCGAGTTAAACAAATGTATGAGCAATTATGTGTCCGTCCATGGTGACCGCGGCGCGGCGGAATGTATTTGCTTTTGTATACAAATAATCTGATACAGTACTCGCCCTATAGAATTACCTAAAGCTATCTAATCTATCTCTTCCCAAATTGAATAGTCTTAGACTTATTTGTCAACAGGCAAATCGTCAGGTTATCGCTACAGTTGTGATTATTACCAATATCTGTTAAAAATAGCTTCAAATGTTGGTATCTATTTGGTAGTAGGATGTGATAAAACCACTACGTATTTAGTTTTAGTCTTAGATACTGGCCTAGACAAGTTTTGTCACAGATGTCATGTCTCTGAATGAGACTGCTAAAGCCTTACCCCCTATCTTATAAAAAGTTAGAGTAGACATTATGTCCTGATTACGTATGGTAAACAAGACATAATGTCTACTCTAACTTTTTATAAGATAGACCATTGGTCTCTCGATCGTAACGCACAACACAGCGGTATGCAGCATGCAGCGCCGGACACATAATTGTATGGAAAACGTCTAGTAGTCTTTAGTTACGTCGCAGTATGCGTCAGCGGCGAGGAGCAAACGCGCGGTACTCTGCGTTGTGCGTTACGGAGAACAAGGCTATAGTGTTGCCAAGATTATTTCTCGAGTGTTTCTTTCTAGTGTGTATAGAGCGAGTACTGTACTAGGATTTTGTTAACTGGACACGAAGACTGATACGATAGAGCAGCTTTTGTGACTAAACATTTAATATAAAGTAGTTATTGTTTAGTTTCCGCTAACGTTATAATTATAGTTATATTCGAGATAAACTAAGAAACTATTTAGAATAATGGTAGTTGAAAATAAAATTGTTATATTATAAACGGTTGCTTATTTTATCAACCTCTTTCTGTTATGATAACAAGGATATAAATACTTTTTTTGTGGTAGGTAGCCAACAAAGTGAATCATTCTTTATCATAATCATTCCTATGTAGGACAGTACCTACTCGTGTCTCGTTGCCTTCACGATGTTCTGAGAACTATTCTCATCTACTAAAAAAAAAGAAAAAAGTTTGTTTGCAGAGCAAAGTTTATTTACATTTGAGCAAACCATTTTCTTAATTTGCCATTTTTTTTCCTTGCCACTACAAAACTTGTCAATTTAAAAAAAAGTTATTTAAAAATTGTGTTGCTTATCATCTATTGGGCCATTTCTGAAACAAAAAGAACATAACATTAATTTGGACTAGGTAGGTACATGTACAGTCAGCATCGGAAGTAGATTACTTTTGAGAATAGTGTTAATCGGAACGGTTATTACATAGACAGTGAATGACGCTCTGTTCCAACAATCGATTTCTTACATTAAATAAATACTTAAATATTCTTGGGCATATCACAAAACTAAACTAAGCGAAGCTTGTATTATGGGAACTAGATTGCTGATAGCAAGCAAGCTCGTGTCATGGTTGTTATACCATGACGGAGGCCTTAAGACTTGCTAGAATCGGGACCGACAGTTTAACGTGCCCTGCGAAGCACGGAAGCCCTCAGATGTAAATGCCACTAACGGTTACCCATCCAAATAGTGATCGCGCTGAACATCGCTTAACTTAGATAATCGGTGAAGATTGACTAAGCAAGCAAGCCACGAGCGATTGCTGATAGAATACAGGTATATACATATATTTTTTTGTAAATACATACTTATGATACATAGTAACACCCAGACACAGAACAAACATCTATGTTTGCTGAACACAAATGTTTGTTCTCGGTAGGGGTCGAACCCACGACCCATAGAACGTCCCATTGTCCCGACGTATGTAATATACCTACCACCGGACACTGGCAATTGTTTACTTACAATTTTATTGGTATCAATCCGTATGGAACATTTTGCACTGCAGGAGTCGTCCTGAGGGTCTGGTTTCCGCACTATCGCCGGCTTCTTGGATTGGAAACAGTCGCTCTCGAATATACCCAGCATTTTGTCCATGTTTTTGGACAGGAATCCTAGTTGATAGGCGAAACTAATTAAAGCGAGTATAGGTACTTATAAAAGTGATTCTATCAGACACGAACCAAGATTTAAATGGCTCCATGGTAAAAGTATCTTCGAGTAGGTGGCCTAGTAATGCCTACCTAGGTATTCACTATCAACATATCATTTCATTATCCACTTGCTGATCTAGGTCTCTCCCAAAATAGTCACTATACGCGTATAAGCATTACAAGGAAGAAAAATTAAATAATAACACCAGTTTTATCCATCGCACGGGGATAGAATATGACGTTTTTAAACGGGGAGTTTTCAAAATATTGCAAGTTTCGAAGCATAATATTCGCATTGGGAATCAGGTAGGTATTACTTTACTTACCAAAAAGCATGATGAGCAGCGCTGACCCCCCTATGTAGGGGAGCCAGGGGCCGACGCCGTCCAACATGCTCCCAAGATTGCTGAGCAGTCCATAAGATCCATCGGTTTGTGCGCCATGACTTACTTTCTTGTCCTTTTTATTTCGATTATCTGCTTCTACTGCACTGAAAAGACACAGGCATTTAGCTCTAGGTACTTATGCGGTTCTACCCTAACCAGTAGGTTGGTTGGTAGGTTTACTCACCAATCACACATTTTTGAATCCTTGCACTTGGGTAATCTAGGCATATGTAGACTGGTCAGTAGATGTCCGGTATTGTTTATATGGGGCCCATTTTTGTTGTAGGTAGGTAGTTGTGTAGGATTATTGAATTTTCATATTTTTTTCTAAACCAGCTTCACTTTCTTCATTTTTGCTTTTGAGTGACAAGATATTTTGTGACAGCTTTCCTTCAATTTTGGCGGTTAATTCTATCCATGGATATTTTTTGTCAGAAATAAGTTTATCGTCATTTCTTTGCTCTATGGAGGTGGCACTGGAAAAACAACGAAGAATACGTGAAACTATCAAAGAATAAGGCCCGTATGCTGATATAGAAATCGTTACTCAAGCAAGATTTGAGTACTTACCTAGAGATTTCCATACTAAAATCTATGCTTGAGTCGAGATCAGTACATGAGCAGTTAATCAGCATATGGGCCTAAAAGAACCTCTTCAAAGAACCCAGGAGAAGAACAGTCACCATCTCACAAATACATCACCATTTTGTAATTAGTTACCAAAAAAAATAAGGACAGTTACACAGCAGAGGCTACTAATGCTATTGGCACTGTCAAGATTTTTTAATATTAAACTTACACCAAGTTATCGAGGTTTGTTTTTTCAACGAAAATCCTACACAATTTAGTTAGTATTGCGCGAAATGCGCGTTCGGAGCGAGACAAAAATTATGAATGGTCAGTAGACTCTTGAGATATTTTTTTTAATCAACAATTTTGAGTTTATACTACATGGTGTTCAGTAACAGACACTGAGCAGAGCATGTGATTTTTTTGATACCAAATAGTGGTGTATGTATACCTATAATGTGTATAAAACGAGGATGCCTGCCAGCCAGCAGCGTCAGCATCGGCACATGTAGTTAGGTACGTACCTATTTAGTTTGATACTATTTTATGTAACTAGTTGAGAAATATGAATAAGGCGCATACATTCTCTCGCTAGCCAACGCTAAGCTTAGACCGGTAAAAAAAAAAATCTTACCACGTCCTTCCCCCCCTTCGTGCAAGTACACTTAAAGGGAGCGTTCTGTTGCTGGTTGTAAGGAGTATTCACGTCCTTACGGCAGCCAGCAAAGAACATCTTATAGATGAGGGCTAAAAGCCCTGCGCTGACCACCACGCCAGCGGCTATCGACGCCCACCCATTGTCGTCGCAACCTCGGCCACTCATAGCTACAGTTTCTCATATCTGGTGAGGTGATGGTAATGGTGAGAACACCAAAACGAGGTGTTTTGGTATAAGTTTTTTTAAGAAAATATAGCACGTGAAGCTTTGGAACTAATTAGGTAGGGTGCCTTCTGGTAAGATCGGCGTAATATTAAGTCCGGATAAATCACGTAACTAAGCAATTATCATTTAAAAATATCGCCGAATTGCTTGGCATCCGGACTTAGTATTACGCCGATCTTACCAGAAGGCACTGTATATCATGTAACACACATGCAAAAAAAAAATACATAGCAATTTCAGATAAAAATGTTTTCAGATTTGAATGCAATAAAATATGAAGCATGTAGGTACCTACAAAAATAGGACAAAATGTGAATGTGCTACTCAAGCACAGCCCCTGGCTATCAGAAGGTAGATAGGTAAGTATGTGGTAATCTTATCATGAAAATAATAAAATTGATAATGTAAATACAAACATTTGGTTATTTTTACTTCAAAAGAAAGCCATTATACGACTGAGTTATACACTTTATAGTAATTTTTGGTATTTTTTTACAATTGTTATGAAACCGTGATATACAAAACGTTTGCGAATATTGACAGCACCTGCCACTTCACCATGACTTTGACAAAATTTAAATAACCAACCTTTTTAGTCGAAGTAAAAACCATTTTTTTTTTGCATGAAACATTTAACTTTATTCAACCTCCCAGTCATTTTTAGGCACTCCATTTACATAGGTATTTATGTCAAAACTCTTAAAAAAACCCTAAAATAAACAAACTAGGTAGATCACTTATATTATGTATAATAAAGGTCCCATACAAAATTATAAAATAAACTACAAGCACCATGTTACTACAACTCAGACAAATACTTGTCACGCCGCGGGAATAAAGCCGCACTTTTGGCATCTGAGCTAGTTAATCGTCACTTAACTGATATCACCACAAATGTATCTACCTATCTATAATATTTAGCAAAATAAGTATAGTAAATAAGTAACCTATAGGTTTAGGTCTTTTATTTTCTTAAAAAAATAAAAGACCTAAACCTATAGGTTAATAATATATACATATTATACATAATATGTATATATAAATTCAACACTACTAGGTATATGACTTTCTATAAATCACATAGAATATAAGTAAAAAATATATGGATATCTACTCATCATAGCTATAAAAGATGCTATACATTGGTATTGATTCTCTTGTCATTTCATTCGTCATCGTCACTCGTCATTTCGACAGACAATTTTGCCAGTGCAAGTGTTAAGTGATATATTTGAAATAATATAAGTCAAGTCATTAGTCAAGTCATTCGTCAAGTCGGCTGTCGTTTGTTTTAAAGAGAAAATGGTAGATGTTCTCTTCAAAACCTGAAAAAAAAATAACATTCAGAGAAACCACTTTACACACAATTATTCAAATGGCTCACACTTTATGCTACGTATTATTGGTTACAATTCCACCGAAATTAAACAAAAATACTCACAATAACACAAGAAAAACTATAAAAATAAATGTGCTAGGTGTTGTTTCAAAAAATTACAAAACTCCTTTTCTAAAGTAACCTACTTTGACAGCACTAAAAATGTTGCATGTCTCAAAAACTGGAAAAAACTGCCTAAAATTTTAGAGCTGTCAAAGTAGGTTAGTTTAGAAAAATGCAACACGAGAATCAGTACCATTATTTGTACTGTGTTACATTCTCGCAGATAGAAATTTCTCATTGTACTTTTTGTACTCCTCGCTGGACAAAAGGTACTTAGCGACAAGTTTATAGTTATCTCCGCTAGGATTATCCAACACTTGCATCAGAGGTACCAACTTAGCTGCGTATTCTGATAGGATCCTAGAATCAACATTTCCAATTAAATTGTTCCTCGTGTTCCAGAAATATGGAATATTCTTGTTGACGAGAGCCGTGTGGAGTTTTTTCACCATGTGCTTGAAGAGTATCGCCGGGTTCTGTCGCCAGAATGCATCATTGTTTTGGTCAACGATTTCCCAGAAGAATAGTGTTTTTATGTAGTAGCTGGCGATTTTCTTCATGCCTTGTTCGTCGCGCAGTTTTTTTAACTGAAAAGACAACAGAATTTTAACAAACAGACAAACGGAGTTTGTAATGACCATGATTTCTAATGAATAAGGGAGACTAATCCTACTAATATTAAAAGCGCGAAAGTTGTATGGATGTTTCGATGGATGTTTGTTACTCTTTCACGCAAAAACTACTGAGCCCCGAGTCTGTGCATTTATTTTGACTTTCGACTCGAGTATAGCTCACGCAAAAGCATTTGCAAAGCGAGAAATTTTGTTGGGAATTGCACAATTCCCAAATCTTCCGCTAGAGGCGCTTATCCGGGTTTCATACAAAATTTCTCGCTTTGCGAATGCGTTTGCCCCAAACTGTAATGAAACTCACCAGTCTGACTGCTTGACGCAAGTGGTAGGAATCATGCATTAGCTCTCTCTCCTGGTTGTGGAGTGCGATTCTCCACGAGCGATCTTGTTCGTGAAGTGGAGCCGCTTTGTTCGGTTTGCCGACCACCATCCACGTGTTCTTGCAACATTTCCGCGGGATCTGCCTGTGGAAGTCAATTGGAAGTCAATAAGTTAGTCTCTAAAACATCGGTTTTGTGTACAATAAAGTGCTATCTATCTATCATACGAGCTTACTTGCTATCAGGTAATTATAATAATAGGTTATTAAGAACAATGTACCTACAATTGCATTAAGTACAAATTAAACGAAGAGTGAATAGGTGGATTATAGCTAAGCGTGCTCCACCCTAGGCTGCAGCTACACTTACCATCAGGTGTGCTGGCAGCCAAATGCTTAGCTATAGCTCATAAAAAAAAATAGACTACAAAAGTTATAAAAACTGAGTTCAAGTGCCAAGTTCTTTATTGCATTTATATTGTGGGTACTTACATAAGATCTTAAATAAAGTATAATAGCTTCCAATATGAACACTGATAGGACACGACAGTATTTACCGCTATGGTATCATGCTTAAATAAAAATCTTCGTCAGTATTAATATACTATACCTATAGTGTAACACTATACCTATTTAATTAATAAAATCATTACTTAAAACTAATTAAAAACAAGTTTTATTAATCAACGCCCATGTCCAAGGAAACAATATGCAATTTTAAAAAAGGTGCATTAAAAATATAAAGGAACTAGCTTCCGCCCGCGACTTCGTTCGCGTCCCATTGGATCCCGTTAATTTTCCAGGATAAAAAGTATCCTATGTTACTTCTAATATTTATTTTATTTATTTATTTATTAGTTTATAGACGAGCAGCTTTCGCTGTTATGTCTACGTCACACAGTGTTGAAATGTCTTTTTTAGTCACTTTTTTTAAGCACTGTTTTATTTATTCGTAGCCAGTTGTCGAGTTTATTTTTGAAGGCATTTATGGAGTCAGCAGTAACAACGTCCTCAGGCAGCATGTTCCAATTGTGGACCACTCTGTTGCTGAAGAAGTCATGTGCAACGTGTGTATTAGTAGTATCACGAACTAATTTAAGATGATGGCCACGTGTTGCTCTGTCTTCCTTTCTTCTGAGGATATCCTGTATGTTCGGCAGATTATATTGGTGTGTCAGGATTTTGTAAGTTTCGATGAGGTCCCCACGAAGACGTCTTTCTTCCAGAGTAGTGAGGCGTAGCACGATTAGTCTTTCATCATAAGACTTACGACGAAGAACGTGTGGAATCTTGGTGGCCTTCCTCTGCACACTTTCCAGGAGATTGATATCTTTTTGGAAGTACGGACTCCATACTTGAAACCCGTACTCCAGCAGTGGTCTGATATAAGTTTTATAGATTTTTCGGAAGACTTCGACAGTCATATTTTGAAAGGATCTGCGAATTACATAGACAAATGAATTGGCTTTTTTAACTATCGAGGTGACATGCTCTTCCCACTTTAGATTGTGTGCAATGTTAACTCCCAGATCTCTTTGCAAATTGACAGAGACTAAGTTATTCCCATCTAGGCTGTAAGTCATTTTGGGGTTGTTTTTACCAAGGTGCAGTACGCTACATTTTGATGAGTTTAGCTTAATAATCCAATCTTTAGTCCAGTCTTGAATGCGATTAAGATCGTCTTGCAGTTGCCCGGAGTTGACAAGCGGATCAGCAAAAAATTTACCATCATCAGCAAAAAAAGCAGAAGTTGAATCTATGAGGTCAACCAGGTCAGTTATGAATATTCCAAATAGGTGGGGTGCAAGCACTGACCCTTGTGGTACCCCACTCAGTACCTGCTTCCTTTGCGAGAGTGAGTCCCCTATCCGAACTTGAAATGTCCTGTCTCTGAGGTAGCTGGCTATCCATTTATGCAGTGTACCACGAATGCCAAAGTGGTTAAGCTTCGTTAGAAGACGCTCATGAGGTACTTTGTCAAATGCGCGTTCAAAGTCCAGGTACACTATGTCCACCGGCCGCTTGTTATCCAGTTCTTTACTCCAAGCATGTACACAGGTAATACCTCCAAGAATATGTGTACAACGTTTCATGATGATCGGTTGAGTAGTTTTCACGTGAAAGCGTAACAAACAAGCTTACATTGACATTTATAATATTAGTAGGATATTATATTATAGGATAGGATATAAAACCAAAAAAAAAACAGAAAAAAAGGTAGGCACCTGTAGTAGTTGCTAATAGGCCACCGGTTCTCCGGGAACTTCAAAGCCGGCACGAGGTCTACATCCAGCTTGAACCCTCGCCGCCGGTTCTCGATGAAGAGCGTCATCGCGGGCCCGGATTCAGACTTATAGATCTCGTACTCCACGCCGTCCACGTAGAACAAGGGGATGTTGCCTTTTGGTGTTACCCGTTGTTGGAACTTGTTTAGCGCTGAAAGACATTTGTATGAAAACTCCCGGAAACATTGGACGCATATATTATTTACCAGCCGTCGCCCGCGGCGTTGCTCGCGTTCTACCCTTTAGAGTGTGACGTTTCAAAATTCCTTTCTTAGTGCACCCCTACACTATATAAGGAACCTACCCTCCAAATTTCATACCTCTAGGACTTATAGTTTAGGCTGTGCGTTGATTCTCTGTCAGCTTCAAAAGAGTTTTATATATATTGACTAGCCGTCTCCCGCGGCGTTGCTCGCGTTAGAGTGTGACTTTTCCAAATTTCTTTCTTAGTGCACCCCTACACTATACAGGGTGTTACCAGACCACTTCCGAAAACTTGGAGGTTCCAATCAGACCATGATACTGAAAACATTAAGCGAAAAAAATCGCGAAAAAAAAATTGACTTGACTATCTCTTTTTAATTTTTTTTCTAGTTACATACACACAGTACAACATAATAAGACATATCTACCTAATTATCTCATTTAAAAAAGCAAAAAAACAAATAAAATAAATAAAGCAGCAATGTACACGCAGCACGCATATTACGTCTACTACAGCATGAACAGCTGAGAGTTCATTGCGGGTCATTCAAGTACTCGACGTGAGAGCGACCTACGTTAGTACCTACCTACGTTAGTAGGCACTTACGACACAGAATAAATAATAGTACTACGCCTCGACCTTACCTACGTGAATGCGTACATTGCGGGCTGGCGAAATAAATACAAATCTTTAAACATTGTTTTCTCCGGCTATAATTATTTTTCAGGATAACTGATTTTTTTTTGGTTGGGTTTTGGTGTGCTCTAGCTCCCACTTTCGTTTTCGGAAGTGGTCTGGTAACACCCTGTATAAGGAACCTACCCCCCAAATTTCATACCTCTAGGACTTATAGTTTAGGCTGTGCGTTGATTCTCTGTCAGCTTCAAAAGAGTTTTATATACAGGGTGTTACCAGACCACTTCCGAAAACGAAAGGGGGAGCTACAGCACACCAAAACCCAACCAAAAAAAAATCAGTTATCCTGAAAAATAATTATAGCCAGAGAAAACAATGTTTAAAGATTTGTATTTATTTCGCCAGCCCACAATGTACGCATTCACGTAGGTAAGGTCGAGGCGTAGTACTATTATTTATTCTGTGTCGTAAGTGCCTACTAACGTAGGTAGGTACTAACGTAGGTCGCTCGCACGTCGCGTACTTGAATGACCCGCGATGAACTCTCAGCTGTTCATGCTGTAGTAGACGTAATCTGCGTGCTGCGTGTACATTGCTGCTTTATTTATTTTATTTGTTTTTTTGCTTTTTTAAATGAGATAATTAGGTAGATATGTCTTATTATGTTGTACTGTGTGTATGTAACTAGAAAAAAAATTAAAAAGAGATAGTCAAGTCAATTTTTTTTTTCGCGATTTTTTTTGCTTAATGTTTTCAGTATCATGGTCTGATTGGAACCTCCAAGTTTTCGGAAGTGGTCTGGTAACACCCTGTATATTGATGATTGATGATTGATGATGATTCTTATATGAACAGATGACTCGTCTGATGTTGGCGGTAACCTTTGCCTACCTGAGTTATCCTGATTTAGTAATATGGAATAGAAAAAGTTCATTTTGAGCCACAATAAGAAACATAAAAATTACAGCAAAGATTTAGTAGCATTGTATGACATCAAAATTGGTAATCTCGGTTTCTCTATAATATTCGTTACGTGAACAGTGTTTTTGAAAAATATAGTATAGCCTATGTCAGCCTATGTAATTTTTCAAATCGGTTCAATAGTTTCGGAGAGATCAAATCTTTTCTCTTTATAATAGGTATTAGTATAGATTACTGAATACTGTTGCATTACCTTTGTTAACGACTTTCTTCCACCAGTCCATAAATTTGGATCGCAGTAGGTAGCTGCTTTCATCCATCCATTTGTAGGCCTCTTTATTATTCTGCCATTCGTCGCCGTCTCTCATCGGTAACTAAAAAAACAATTTTCTATAAAACTACTACAAAAAATGCTTGAGGCATGAGAAAAGAGCCACGGATTGATAAGATAAATCACATCCTACTAACATGATAAATGTCAAAGTTTACTATGTTTGTGTTTCAATCAAGCCGAAACTGCTAAATCAACAGGATCAAACGAGACGCGGAAGTCGCGGGCGCAAATTAGTAACAAAAATAATAAATGCAGAATTTAGTATGCAGTACACACTAAGTTTACCATACGTGTCAGACAAGCCCTTAGAATACAAACAAGTCTAGCTAGTGTTACATACCTTTTGGAATTGAACCCCCATCTTAAGATGTACGTATCCAGCCGCCTGCGGTTCGATCCGGATATCGCTCTCCTTCGGGTTGGAGGACTCGGACAGGTTCAGGGGAAGACGGATCACAATGTCCATATCGAACTCATCCGGTTTTTTTATCCGGAGATTGTCATAATGACTGCCCGCGAATTGACGCTGAAAATACCTCGATAATAATAGTGTAATCCTCATTGAGGTACTATTACTACGCAAGTAATAGTAATTCAATGGTAATCCTAGTTTTTGTATATAAAAAGTGTAGGTACTGTTCCCGCAACATGACCTCGCATGATCTGGAAATATTGATATTGGAGACACGGACGCAAGAAGCAGTGTGATTTAGCGATACGTTTCTTTATCGATGTAGGTCATAGTACCTAACTTACTCAGGTAGTAAGTAGCAAGATAAATACTAGGCAAGCTCCCACAACGTAGGCAACGTCAAAATAAATAAAGCTGGTTGAATATTTTAGAATAAATTAAAGTGTATGATATGATTAGGTAGGTAGGTATCTAATATTATGTACCTATTATGAGTGAGAAGCCGTGTTGGCCGAGTGGGATTGTACCTCGACTTGCGATCCGAAGGTCGTGGGTTCAAATCCCGGCCGTGCATCAACATGTTTTTTGCAAATAACTTATCTTTATCTTTACTCACCGTACTATTATACTTATTGTAGTACAAATCAACCTCCATCATCTTAGCATGAAGATGTTGAAACACTTTGTCAAACACATTGTAATGTAGTTGGAAGTCATCGTCTCTCAGTTGGATGAACCTGACGTGGATATCTGCCAGTAAGGCGTTCAAGTTGTTTATGCACGGGCTGTCGGGCGGTTTCTTCCCTACCTTCCCTGATTTGTAATATGGGGCATTCGAACTGAAAACAAGGCAAAGTCGTGTACGTGAATGTAGTTTTTTGAAGCCCTTTAAAAAAAATTATTTAAATCAGTACATAAATGACATAGTTTTAAATTAACAAATATTAAAAAAAAAAGTTAAAACGGAAACGGACACAAAAACCCATAAAAAGACTCAAAAGGGTTCCCTATCCAGAGTCAACATAGTTGTAAATTTCTTAGGAAACTAACAATATAAACTGTCCTAGATAGGTACCTATCTGCCATTCACCCTGGTGTAACCAGTTCACTCTACAAGTATTTACTATGTATATTTAGATTTATTGAATCAACTTTGTTTGCTTACTAACTAGTACAGAAACAATGACATTATGCTACTCTTGACTGACACCATTGTTTATTGCATTGTACTGAGGACCTGCCACAAAATTTTATGTAAATGACTTTATTGTTATTACAAAATGAATAAGGTTACTTAAGTAATCATTTTATATATTAGGGTTTGAATTTGAGCACCCTTTATAACTTTAACTTGTACTTTTACTACCCAATACCTCAGTGAAGCTGAATGCCACCCCCCAATGGGGTGAAAATGCTCATCAATGCAAAATGAGCCGTCTGCAGATATTTTAATGTAAGGATTGACCGACAACAATCCACATTTTTTTTGTTTTTTCTAACTATTTTCCAAACAATTTTTTTTTAAACTGCATAATCCATATTGTGGTCATAGATAGGAGTACCTACCTGCTCGAAGAAGATAAGTCACTCAACAGATTGACGAGGCTGGATATAGTGCTGCCACCACTTGTTGTAGGTTTAGGTGGTGGCTTTCCCCGAGGCTGTGCAGTCTGTGGCATCTCTTGTGCTGGTTCAGTCTTCTTTGAGCCACTGAGGAGCCAGTACAATGCGCCACCGGCTACAGTGGCTACAGTGGCCAGGCCGGCTGCGGCTGCAGTGCCGGTATTTAACCAACCTTCGTTTTGATTCTGGTTTTCAAACCTTCTGTCGCGGGGATTCTGGCTCATTTTTTATTGGCTGAAAAATTCTTTCATTTAATACCTAGGTACGTACCTGAGGTAGTAGGTACCTAGTCTAGGTACCTAGTAGGTATATATTTATTTTATTTTATTTTATTTAATACTTGATTGCACAAAATTCATCACAAAAATCAAAAAGAAGTCAAAAGTCACTCACCAAATAATTGTTCACCAAGCATGAACTTTTTCACAAGTAGGTACATAAGTAGGTACCTGTGTTTATAAAGAACAAAATAGGTAATGTGGCGCTCCGATGTAGCTTCTTTATTTTATATTGCCAGCGTTGTGTGTTGTGTTATTGTGTTCGCACTTCACTGTGATGTGGGTAAATTACCTACCTATGTTTTATTTAATCTTCCGACAGAGAATTTTCGCTTCGGTAGTTCACATCACAGATGAGATATGACATGCGTGGGTTGTCCGCACTATTGAAAAATATTCTACCAAAAAAATTTATTACCTAGTAAGTAGGTATTCTATTTCGTAGAACTAGTAGTTCGAGTTGCGATGTTTCAAAAAACTTATACACTAGGAAACCAAACTTTGTAAATCAATCAAATCAAATCATTTTCAAGAATTGGTAGCTCACGTAGGTAATAGGTACTGGATTTTCCAACATTGTCAATGGTGTTGAAATGTCTAAACGAAGCCCCCGAAGCCCTATCATACATTACATCTTTGGGTACGCCACACGCGTTCTAAAACTTTTTCCCATCTTTTATCGATCCTGTGAATAGTGAATACCTAAGTATCGCCTACATTTCAAATTAAATTATTCCAAGACGTATTTATTAATAACCTATTCATTCTGCACCACTGCAGGCAAGGGTCTCCCTTAAAATTCTCCATCTCTCAATCAAATACCTAATAGGTAAGTGCCACAGAGTTACATACATACAATGGTAATCTACCTGTGGTTTATTAATATGGTTATGAGCTCCTAAAATGGTAGAATTTATTTTACATAGGGTAACAAATCGCATTATTTGGGGAAACCCCTTTTTACCTACCATCGAGCTACCACCTCATCACCACGAAGCAGAAAACAGAGTATAATACCAGTGCTGCCAGCTTTATCAATTTACCACTTGACTAGGGTCGGTTAACCAACTTTTGGTTAATAGTCTAGTTGTTACATAATTGCTCTAATAAATAATACATTGTATAACATAATCATGATTATAATGACAAATTTACCAAGTTTAAGTGAGTGGGTGGGGTACAATGTAGCTCGGATAACTATGGTTGATCCAGTCCACGCCACGCAAGTCTTCAGTGGAGGGAGATGGAGAAGAGCACTACTACAGGATCTTTGAAGAAGTATTCGCCACATTCGGAACATATAGAAACAAACCAGATTAACATTTAAATTTTATTATGGAGCCCACTGTATTGCGACAAATCTGGAGTACATTGAATTCGGAACACGACGAATAGGTACTGAACAAACGATTTTAGATAGTTTAATTGGGGCTCTAGTTCATTTTTTTCCCCAGGGCCTTTGGTTACCTAGCTAAACCACGGTATGTACCTGATTTCCACACAAAGCTCCACACTTGAACGATATTCCTCAGCATTCTAGTAGTCTGTGATATTCGTTATTAGCACTTTCTAATGGATTATGTAGTTAGTTTTGGGTTAGTGGAGTGTGGAGTAGGTACGTAGGTACAAAAAAAACAAGAGGGAGTAGCTTAGCAGCAGAGCTGGCACCATTCATTCATTATCTTTTTTTTTTTATTTGACTCCGTTTTATTGTGGTGTGGGGTCTTTTTTTTGCATTCTCTTTGGGTGTGGGATATAGGTGGTGTGGGTTTGTTCGTCTACTTTAAGTTAAATGTTTCTTTTCTTTGAGTCATTATATTTATTTTGCTGTGCTGTTGAGTGTGTTGCCGCTCTATTTTTATAGATAGAGCCCGAGCTGAGCCGGTGCGGCGGATGTGCAACACATTTTTAGCTACTTATCTACCTACCTGTGGAGCTGTTAGCGGTGCGTGCTACGTTGACTTGAGGGCCAAGAGAAGGTACCTTTAAACCTAGTCACAACGACTTCCACGCATATATTGTGTTCTGTGCTTATAAGAGCGTAAGAGAAGTGTTCTATCTATTTGTTCTGATTTATGTACCTAATTCACGTGACCTTGGAATTACAGTAGGTACCTATCCTTACTAATCTGTGGTACCTATCTTTATACCCTATTGTTTGATAAGGAAGTACCTAGATAAGTTATTAGACAAACTAAGCAATCGACCTTATACCCAAGGGTCGATGAACTAAGCTTACCAGATAAACTAGGTAGGTAGGTATACCTACCTCTTTCCATTGAAAGACCATTGTGTCTAATATTAGAACAGGTTTTCATAGATTTATTTAGGTAAACTGTATTTTTTATTAAGAAAATTACAACTAGGCAATACAGTATTTACAATATTCACAATATTTACAAAATACACATGAAACAGTTGAGCTATCTACAAACTGTTGCAAACGATTTATAGATAGCTCAACTGGTCCAAATCAGTACCAATCAGAAGCGTGCCCAAGACACTTAAACTTGTTTACCTATGTAAGGTAGGTAAATGATATATCTATACCAACCACTTTGTTACAACTAACTGTCATCATATGGACTCAGTTCAGTTGGTATCATTTTCAGTGACACCAAAATGTCGAAAAAGAAGAATTTAGATGTGTACCTTTTGGAAGTATTCAAGCAATTCATTGCCATCAAAGATGATGACTTCAAACGGGCGCAGGAGGTGTTCAAGAGTGTCTTTGAGCAAGTCAAGCAGAAAATGGGAGAGCAGAGCAATTACTTCTTGAAATATAGCAGCCAGGTACCTACCTACTTGCATTTTATTATCCTCACTTTAATATTTTGTCTAAGGATAATTTTTTTTGTCTACAATCTGTGTTAAACGGTGTTGGTGACACAGTTAGCCATGCGCCTCACACTACTGTATTTAATTATCTGTATACTGTGTAACTGTTTGTTTACCCAAATAAATAAAATAAGGGTGCTTACAGGGTGCAAACAGGTTTCTGGTACGGGCGGGGTCGGTACCGATCGGTGCAGGTATTAATTTCTATGATAACTTGCACTGACTTATAAAGAATCAGGTCTAAACTTGTTGTTTCTATGCCATTTAACCCTGCACCGACTGGTACCAACCCGCATAGATTTATCTGTACTGGAAACCTGCTTCTTTATGTAAGCACCCATAGTTAAGTAATAGGTACGGAAATGAGAACCCAACATATAATGCAGCTGCATTTAAAAGTTCCTCTTTTCTAATTTTACATCATTGGACCCAGATGGATGAGGGCAGCCCAAGACAGGCGGGAATGGCAGGAGGGGCCTACATCCAGCAGTGAGTTAAGTCAAGCTGCTGATGATGATGATTTTCTAATGATCCAAACTTCCAAAGTTTCGCGTTCCTATCTGCACATGTACAGGTTTTGTCTATGTAGGTCTGTCCTGTGACTTTATGATCTTTTATTCCAAAGCAAACTTGGGCTAGATATTGCGATATTGCTAGATGTTTGTCTTCTCGTTGATATCCTCACCACACTAGTTTCGTCATAAGACCTTCATATACAAAGCGGATAGCATCACTCTAACAGAGAGTGATGCTAAGCTTGAATTAGACTCTTAACTCATGGCTTATTGTAGTAGGTACCTACTGACTTATATACCTACCTACCAAATACAAGTAGAATTGGCTTCCTATAGGTTCTCTACGCAGGAAGCGTGTATGACGGCATAAAAGTGTCCAAAATGGACGAGTTTGATATGGACATCGTGATTCGACTACCAATCAGCTACGAAGAAGGCCTTAACGGCATCATGGTCGAAAACGACCAGCCGGGATTCGTCAAACTCAAGATTTGCAACGCGTTTGACAATCTTGACAAGCAGCATGGTTGGGAGAACTGTCATAAAGTGACGCGAGAATGGAGGGATCCCGAGAAGTACTTTCTGCAAAACAAATTTAGGTAAGAATCAAGATGGCCTGAAGCCCAGTGTGGTATTTATTATACAGATTATTTACAGATTAAGGCCCATTATGCTGATTTACTGCTCAAACACTGATCCGGACTGAAGTTTAGATTTTTTGTATGAGAATCTCTACCTACTCAAATCAATGTTTGAGTAACGATTTCTTTATCAGCTTACTTCTGGTGGCAAAGCACTTAAGGATGTGTCTTGACATCGACCAATAGGTATTGTTTAATATGAAAACAAACGATCCCTATTGGTGGATTTCAAACACATCCTTAACAACGTAGCTTAGCTTAGCTCTGGTGAAAAAGCACTCTTAAAATAGCACATTCTCTCTCTCTCTCTCTCTCTATCTATCTATCTAGCTCTCTCTCCCCCTCTCTCTGTGTCACGACGGACGTCGATAATCTGCGAAATGTAGTTGCAAACTCTGGATGAGAATAGCGGAAGACTGGGCTTAGTAGCGCTTCTCAAAAGACCTACCTACGTCCAGCAGTCGAACAATATAGATGACGGTGAATCTGCAGTTTGGTTCCGTTTTAAAATAGATTATTCTACACAGGCACTGGCTCCACGGCATCGTACAAAAAGCCCTGAACGAGTTGAAAGGGCAAGTTGACGTGAACGGGACTGTGTATCTAGTCACATACAAGGAGTCCGGTCCGGCATACACGCTAAACGTGCGGAACGATAAGAACGATGAACATTTTGTATTGGACGTTGATCTCGTGCCGGTTATCAGGTTCCAACATCCGCGGTGGCCGGAGGGCTATAAGTAAGTTACCTATAATGACTAAGCTATGTATTAAGTAACGGGCATTCCAGATATTCAATTTATCTCTGGCTTAGCCTTACTACAGGTAGTTTACCATACCATAACTTTGTAGTTCCTGGAGGACATCGGGTGGCTGGAATAACAGCCGCCACCAATCACGTTAAAAGGGTGGCCTAGACCGAGTATGTGTGCTTGTCGAGTTTTGGGAATATGGTAGTAATGAAGCTGCAGGGGGTCTACCGGAACCAGTTAAATTTAAAAAGTGGTCTTTGATAAAATAAAGTTTGGGAACCTATTGATTTAGATGTTGCGTATGGTTTTAGGGAAATAAAAATAGAAGGAAGTCCTGTTCGAGATTGGCTGGTTGTACCAAAACCGAACAAGAACATCAAAGATGGCGCCCTCAAGAACAGGTGTTGGCGACTCTCCTTCCAAGACTACGAGCGTGAGATGATGAAGGGTTATCAAAACTTGAAGATGACCATACGATTGGTACGTTTAACTAATGAAGTCTTATCGTGTCAGTGTGACCCGTTTGGATTTTTTGACCCATACATACTCGTACTTATGACACATTGGGAACTTGATTAGAAAAAAGTTGTACATATGACATAAGCATACATATTATTTTTTATTTAGGTACATACCTATGTAAACTAAATATAAAAGAATTAAGTCGTATGGTAATAATAGTAGGCACTTGTTTTGTTATTTCCATCATTAAATTAAGCTCGTATGAACTAGCCAACTCTTATAACGGAATTTTTAGGCCGCCTTAAGGCCTCCATGGCTTAACGACTGCTAGAGCCGGGACCAACAGTTTAACGCGCCGTCCGACAGAAGCGCTCAGAAGTAAATGCCACTAGCGGTCACCCATCCAAATCGTGACCGCAGAGAACGTTGCTTAACTTAAATAATCGGTGAAGATTGACAAAGCAAGGTACGCCACGAGGCCACGAGTGCTTCATTAATTAATTTTGTTGTAATGTTTTAGCTAAAGAAACTCCGAGACGGGCTTCAACTGCGAGGTATCGCCAGCTACTACATAAAAACCCTATTCCTCTGGGAGCTCAACCAAAACCAAGACAAGTCATTCTGGCAGAACAAGGTCAGCGTTTGCTTCAAGCACATGGTGGAAAAATTCCACAGCGCTTTAGTCTGTAAAAACATTCCGTACTTCTGGCACGAAGACAACAACCTCATCGAAGGGCTGAAGCCAACATTACAGAAACTATACGCCGATAAAATAAAAGAGGTTCTGGACGCTATAAACACAAACGACTGTGATAAAGTAATAGCCGCTTTACTAACAGTTGATGAAATGCAGAAATTCAAAGAGAGCGAGGTCTATCTGAGCCACCAAAGAGTTTCTGGTGTTTCTAAACAAGTCTCCATTACCGAATCATCATCATCATCATCATCATCAATGAGTATATCGCAGGCTGTCAAAGCGTTGAACGATGATATTGACTCTGCGAGGAAAAGTGCTTCGGATACGAAATTGTCGCAGTTAGAGCGAAGAGTGAAGGATTTGGAGGATCGAATGTGTAGTTACGAGGACAGGCTGACGCGACTTGAAATGCACAAGAAGGAATCCTTTGCAAATGGTATTGGCGGAATTATGCAAAGTGTTCCAACCTTGGATGTAGAACCAGAACCATTAGTTATATTTGAGTAACCTTTTTACCCAACTACAGCGAAGCAGATATATACTATTTTGACCTGTATTTATGTATGTTTGTATTTGACAGGTGAGTTTCTCAAGTTTTACATATTACAATCCCAGTAATTGTAATATAGACTGCTGAAAATTAAGATTAGTCTTGTTGTAACGACTGTTTTCTATAAACGACTGAATGCGTATCACAGAGTACATTTTTATATACTGAAATATGATATATTTTACAATGATTTAGATTATGTACTAAGGAAATATCGCTTAGTTAAAATTATTTTTTAATCAATAAATATTACAATAAAACTATTTGCTTTTTAATATCGTAATAAAAGATTTAGCTACTTACTTTACTTAGTGCTTCTTATTTAAAAAAAAACCGTATGAGAATATCAAATCCTATTAATAGTATGAATGTACGTTTGTTCTTCTTTTACGCAAAAACTGCAGCCGATTTGGATGAAACTTGGAATATATAAAATATATTGTCTGTGACGTGGATTAACGAACCGAGGAGTCTCGAACGAAATCGCGGACGTAAGCTGGTATTAAATAATACGAATAGCGTATCAATCTTTATTACATAACATGTTTATTCAAATACAATGCACTGAACTCAACTTGCTTATTTACATAAACACAATATACATACAAATATATACTATTATACATATAAAATGGGGTAGCGGATATTGTTTTTTCAGCGGATTTAAAATTGCTGGAATAATAAAACCAAGACTACACTATTTCCTGAAACCACTACGCTTAGCATGAACTCCCTAGGCAACGGCTCTTACCGAAGAGATTACAAGAAACACTTCATAAGGACTGAATAAGATACAGAAATAGTTTGTCTCCTTTTGTAGACAAAACGTTAACTTGGGTTGCTAAGGTGCAGGGTTGGGTTGCAAAATAAATTACCTAGAAGCTAATATTATAATCTTTATTAATGCAACCCGGTTCAGATCTTTCCTAAGAAATTGAGTAAGTTTAAAAGGTCCTTTATGAGAGGTATTTAATTTATAATCGAAATAGGTCCAATCTAATTTCTCTCTCTTTTAGAGTAACTTGACATAAAGAAAAAAACTACGGATATAATAAACACACTGACCTATCTACGTATATATATTTTTTGTATCAATTTAAGTTAGTACCCGACTTGGTTGAGTAGCCCAATTTAGTAGTGCCACGAACTAAATTGTGCTTTGTTGTAGTTTGTTCTACAATTTTATTCGGTGGAACTACTTAAATTGGTCGATACTGGGCCTACAGTCAAGCATTGCAAATCTGTTTGCACCTACATAACAAATCTCGGAATGCTACATACAATACAATGTTAATCAGAACATTTTTAAGATAACATAATTTGACATTAGTAGAAGTAAATAAAAATCTAGTAATAAATAAAATATACTATGTAACTAAATAATAAATTAATTTTTATATTTCAAGTCTAATTTGTTTTTTTTTTATAATATTTTACAATGCTAGTTGTTTTAAAATGGGATAGTATAGGCACTTAATTCTTATTATTCGTTTGAATTTCAAGAACATATTTTGCAGGTATTTTGAAACAGAAGCAAACTCAAGAATTTTTCATTAATACTGCTGAAGAACAAACATAAAACATAGAGATCAGTGTCCCAGCTAGTTCATTCATAGCATAAAATTAGATATGCAGATCTGGGCGTTTCACTGCTACTGCCTATACGAAATATATTGAATAATATATGCAATAAACAATCCCATTTTGAAAAGAGCTGAAAACAAACGAACTACCGGTATAATACAGGTTTTCACTTTCAAACCCGCGGCTTAGTCAGCTCCGCACGTATTGACCTTGTCTTTCCTGTGGATATGGCTGACTAGGCTGAGAGGATGGTATAGGTGCTGGGCAAGCCTACTCCATCTAAACATTGTCCCAGGCACTACAGTGTCCCGTTAAGTGCAGGCATAGGTTGCCTCCTGACGCTGTATAAATCAATAGATGTAAAGGCCTATATTATATTTTCACTTTGAAGTCAGATTTTTGGTCGCGTGTAAGACTGATAAAAAAGACTAGTATAACAATATACTAGATGCCGTAATAGTCGCGGTTGATCACCATTTGTTATCAGTTTAACACCCCTGTTAACACACTGGGCAACATCGGTGCTAAATTGTGCACGCAGCGCTTTTATCTACTAAACATAATGTGCAGTCGAAATCATACGATATTTGAACCCCGAGTCAATAGCCTGGTATTCTTATGAGTTTACATTATGAAACACATTTAATTGAATATATTATTGCAATTAAAATAACAATAACATTTGGTTTGAGGATAAGATAAGAATACCAGGATAAATCTCGGATCTTAAATAATTCGAGAACGCTTCAGTTAAATACAAATCTGCCTTATTTTATTCATCTAGCGACTCGACGCAGAGCCAACTGTGAGTCTAATTTTGATTGGCAATGCATAACATAACAAAATCACAGATCTTTATCATTTTATCAAAGTATATAAATTAAAGATATTGTAAATATTATATTATAAACAATTTGTTATCAGCATTGTGTGAAACAAAAAATAAAGCATTGCAGAAATACTTTAAAAGTTTATATTCATGCAAAATAATAATGCACTAGGATGTTTAAAATAACAAGTCTGCGTTCTGGAGCTTTAAATTATAAATAGTGTATTTATTATACAGTTGCACCAAGTATATAATACATACCTATTGAGCAAAATTAGTCCCACACTAGGCGCTATTCAACTTATACTTTTAACTAACAATATGAGATATTATACGTTTATTTATTTATATTATATAACTGTATTATGGAATCTAATTATTCTAAAGCTTAGATTATACAATATAGTAACTTGTTGACGTACCAAAATGTTATACATACTAAGTGAAAAGTCATGTTTGTGATTTAAAACCGAAAAATATAAAATTTGATATGCTGTTTTGTAATTTATCAACAAATTATTATATTTAATAACTTTAATACGGGGCGTCGGCATAAACCTTGATAGATACCTACTACCTTGGAAGGTAGAAGTGCTGTTATTCAAATAAACGCCTTCGCAGGTCGGGACGGCATGGCAAGGGATTCGAATTTTTACCAATGGACATTCAAAAAATTCAAATCTCTTGTCATGCCGCCCGATGTGCGTAGGCCTTAAACGATGTTTCATATAAGTACCATTCAACATTTCGATTTGGTGAATGCTTACGGATTTCGTTATCGACCCCGAATTAATTGCTATCGAGTAAATAGTCAAAAAGACAGCTCCTAAAGTAAAACCAATAATAAGAAAGATATAAATAATGTTTAAAAAAAAAATTAGCACTCCATTCTGTACTGTTAGATCAGTTGATTTAATTAAACTGAACTTAATAATATAATTAAGTTAAATCGTCATATTTAATGAGTAAACTCGAGCGTTTTTTTATATGTTTACCATAATTGAGTAGTACTTTACAAAATTTGTCAAACGGTGCCTTCAGAAATATCAAATATCGATAATTTTAAATTCTAATGCGACCGAAGTCACTTATTATGTGACTTACTATGTTTCCTATAACGCATACTAACTGAATAATTCTGCTTTCTAACGATAAAACTCTAAACCCCTTTATTCAAGATCACCCGCTAAGAGAAGGTTGATTTTTACGATTAGTGGAACCACGATTTTACTTATATATATTTTTTCCTAAAAGAAATACGTAGACTTTATATTAACACAGCTAATTTTTATGCTTTTTGGTTCCGTTTTAAAAAAGTAAATAGTATTTTTTTAATTAAGTTATGTCACATAACAAAATAAATTGCGTTATGTGATATAACGCTATTCCTTTGGTGTGACACATTGTTGCTATTTACGATGGGTCACACTGGCTGTTACTGAATAAATGCAATTTAGTTTCTTTTTGGGGTGTATTTTGGATAAATGAATAAAGAACGCATTAAAAAAAATAACCGTAGTTACCTACTTCTAAGCGTAACCCGCTAAATCGAGTATTATGAAGTAGAGGGTATCTCTAAATAATTGTGAAAATTACAGTTGTATTAGCACAAACACTCTGATTCACACTTCACAAGGCGTAAATACACAAAGCGAGATTTTTGTTCGCAAAATGACTTATTTGGGTACCAGCCCTACCTTTACTGCACAGTACCACAGAATGTTAGTACAAGCCGTACTCAAAATCATGATACCGAATGGTTTAGTGATGACAACTGGCAACTCTTTCGAGATTGAAAGGGTAGGCCTATGCAGCGTTTATAAGTACATCCCCTATGTTTTTGTCTGTGGATTAGGCCGACTAGGCTGACCAGCCTACTCCATCTCAGTCGTACAGCGTGCTATAAAACGATTTAATCATTCAATAGATGTAAAGGTTTCTTTGTATGTTACAGTCCATCAAACAAATATTTAATGTCATGCCGTTTTTCATAATATCTGCCAAATCGTAGGTGTACTATCGTATTACGAATTACGAAGAGAATTGCACTCATTCCCGCTCAAAAGCGTATCGCACGTGTTTTACCACAGTAGCCTATTAAATAGAATTTTTATTTGTAGATTTTATAGCCACGCATCTGTCTATTTTATTCTAGACGCTACGAGTGTGCACGTGACTAAAAGCAAACCGGTAAAGAACACTACTACGAATAACCCGAACCTTATTACTCTCGGTGTAGAGTTCAAATAAGCATTGAAAGTCTTTGGCGTTAGGTCATGGTCGATAAATGCAAGGTGCATACAATCTCCAGCTCTTGCGCGGCGTAAATACAGTTCAATTTTGTTTGTAGTTTCTGGTGACTTTATTGATTCATGAAACATGAATATCATTTACAAACTGATATCATTTTATAAATTGAAATACGAATGTTGAAATTGAAATGTTTCTGTGTTAGGCGTGTATAATAAAATTACTTACTTGAAAAAGTGTACCTAACTTAAAATAATCCAGAATATTCTTTGTCATTATGTACTTGACGTGTTGAGATTTTTACATTCCAAATAGAATTTGATCATTTTATTTCCAACCAGCAGCAACGGCATGATCATTGTTACCTTTTCCACGAATTAACTAAATGAAAATCGTGAAATGAAATTATACAAAAAATACGTTTTTTTTTTTCAAAAAATAAAACTTAGACAACGGAGCTCAAAGGGGTGATCACGAATAAATCTGACAGACGCCGCGTTACGTAAACCTAACATATTCGACTCATATTGCGCGTCAACGCCAGCTCGACTGACAAAAGTTGTAGCGTCACCGCGCAGTGTATTTCGAATACGCTATCGTTACGATACGTTTACGATTGTCACATTTATTCGTGATCGGGGCACAGATCTAATCTAATCGGGCAAGTAATACAAAAAAGTAAGGCGTAATTACAGTACATGAAGCAAAGTCACGTTTACACCCACGAGCGCAAGTTTAGTGGTGCCACTACGCCTGTGTAAACCTTGTTGACTGGTGATAAGGGTTAGTTTAGCGCGCACTGCCCGACTTACTGTGCGAGATTAGCCATTGGAGAGTAATGTCGATGTTGTCTTTCTCCTTGCAGGAGATCGAGTAGCAGCAAATCTCACGGTCCTGGATCGCAGAGAGATTCCTGGAAATTGAGTTTTATCACGTTTGTAATAGGGACTTTTATTTGTATAATTATTTCGAGTACGGTTGTTCTATTCAAAAAAAGAAAAATCTTTAGAAGTATTCATTATTTTTCAAACGATTTCAGAAAAGGAGGATGTTTTAAATTCAACTGTATGTTTTTTTTTTGTTTGATAGATCATACTTCAGAGTTTGGCAGTTAAATAAGAATTACTGGAAAAAACACGTCTTCCACGTACACGACATTGCGTATTTTGCTTTCCTGTTACCTTTCAATGGTGTTTATGATAAATAGAACAAACCCAATGAACTACCATAATCATTATCTGATGATGAAGCTGTAAGGTAATCAAAATGTTTATTTTTAAGCATGCACTATTTATCATTATCATCATAATCAGCCTGATGGTAACTGCTGGACATAAGCCTTCGCCATAGAACGCCAGAAAGAATGATTTTGTACCGGCTTCTCACGATTGTGACAATATCGTTGGTCATACTTAACCGACTTCAAAAAAGAAGAAGGTTCTGAAGAGTTTTAACTTACATGCGTTCGATGAGGCCGTGCTCGTCGAGGGCATGCGGCAGGTCGCGTTTGTTGCCTAACACGAGCACGGGGATGCCGGTCAGCTGTTGCTTCTCAAGGAGGCTGTGCAGCTCGTTACGTGATGCCTCTATCTTGTCGGGGTCGGCTGCGTCTACCATGTATCTAACGAAACGATATCACTCTCTATTACATAATGTTATTTTAAAAAGTAGGATTTTCCGTTCAATCCCATTCGTCCCGCTGGGTCGTGCCACTGGTCGGACGAATGGGAAGATTTCAGAATAACTTCCCGTCAGTTCCACCAACATGTCCAACATGCTCAGTAGGACGAAAGGGAACAAAAAAATACTTATTTTGCATTCCCATTTGTCTCACCAGTGGGACGAAACCTAGTGGGACGAAACCTAGTGGGACGAACGGAAATAAACGAAATTTTTAGATTTTGCTAAATGTTATAGAAAGATACCACCATGTTGGTTAACGTTTTTCGTAAGCTTTCAGAAAGTACTGGTGGCGTACTTTGGTCAGACTGGTTGTCAATGATGCAAACACAACGCCTATTTTTCCTTAATTATTTACGACTCGTGATAAATTACAAAAATCACTCACACAATAGCATTGACGCCGCGACAATATCTTTCCCACATAGACCGGAATCTGGGCTGGCCACCGATATCCCAAACCTGAATCAAAATAATAAAAAAACTGATTACAAAGCAATGTTTGTCGCAGGTGCAACCAAGGTGGTCGACATAGCTCAGAGGATTAGTAAGCTGAAATGGCAGTGGGCCGGCCATGTTTGCCGCAGAACCGACAATCGTTGGAGCAAACTAATACTCGAGTGGAGACTGCGTTTAGGCAAGCGTAGTGTAGGACGCCCTCCGGCTAGGTGGGGTGACGATCTGAGACATGTAGCTTGCATAAACTGGATGAGAAGAGCCGAAGACCGGGCTCAGTGGCGCGTCTTGGGAGAGACCTACGTCCAGCAGTGGACCGATATAGGTTGATGATGATGATGATGAAGTTTGTCGCAGGCCGCACAAAACTGGTCTGGACTTAACTCTGAAGAACATATAAGGTAACTAAGTTTGTAGCAGAGAATGGTTGGTATGCATGTGTAAGTTAAAATATCAAAACAAACCGTCACTTAATAGTCTTTCGGAGTTGAGCTTTTGGAAATTTATGGGAGACCCCTTATCATTGGACGGACATCCTACAATTGAGCAAGAAGAAATAGAGCAATTACCTTAATAGTGACGTTTCCTTTCGTGATCTTGCGCATATTGAAGCCCACTGTTGGGATCATGTCTTCACTGAACTGGCCAGACTAAAAAAAACAAAATTCCTTATTAAACCATGCGTGATTGTATTTTTAGGAATTACTCGAATTTAATACACGTGCTCGTAATTTTAGAAGTTACTGCCAATAGTGGAAAGTTTAATTATTCGAACTTAACGACGACAACGTGACGTACAAATACAAATATAGCGAAGACGTCATGCAAGTTATTTTGAACATAAAACGTTTGCAAAAATTATTTTTAGCATTGCTTTCACGACTTTGAAAAACTTTGGTACACGAGGTAAAAACGTTTGTTTTTGGAGTTCCATAAAAACATTGCAAAGAAAAACTTCAATATTATTTTTACCTTATTCGGTTCTCATTCACTTTTTAATAACACGCATTTTTAGAGTTTCACGTGAACAATAGGTATGTAGTACCTACGAAAATTGGAAAACTTTGATGTGAGGCCGTGAGAAGCCTGTAAACCTACAAGAGTCGTTGTAACATCAAGTAAAACGTGGTAAACCAAAACTTTGCGAAATTGGACCGAGAGTTCAAAGAAGCATTAGTAACGAACTTCAAAACGGAGGAGGTCCTCAATTCGGTTGTATTTTTTGTTGTAGTCCAGAAATAAATATGTATTTTTACCTTATTATACTTAGATTTTTCTTTAAAAATACTTTGTTCAAGGATTCTCCAGAAGGATTTCTACTAAAATGGGTAATTTTTTTTAGAAAACTTAGATCATTATGGTTTCATGAAAGAAAAATTTCTAACAAGAATAAAATAAAATAAAACTATAGACAACTATACAACGAACACCGAGCATGACATAAAGACCGTAACTTAACAGGCACGTGCCGATAAAATTATTTGAATGTATAAAAAGTATAAAATTTAAAACAAAAAAAAAAGCCAACTGAATTTCAAAGATATTACTGGTGGTTATTCTAAGGTTAACTCCAACTAGCTCAGGACTGGCACCAACTTTAGTAGGCCTATGCCCAGCAGTGGGTAAAGTCGGGCTGTGTCCGGATGTGTCGGGATGATGATTCGAAGCACGCCGCAAGTCAGATAATATAAATTTTGAAGATAGGCATTTCGGGCTTTTAGCATGAAAGGAATTACAGTGTGTGGAAAGTGAGGGGGGAGACATATTTTGCTCAGCAGTGGGATACAGAGAGCTGAATATAGTAATTTTAATAAAAATATACCTATTCTATTCTTTAAATTTAAAGCTGTGCCCTGAAAATCTAGTTTTGTATGAAACACACTAATTTTGACCTCCGTTTCATACATTGTTAGTTTTTCGAAAGAACGAGTCTAGTTCGAGTTTCGCCAGGCTGATGTTGGGCTTGGACCACATCTCACAGTCCCACACCAGTCTTATCTAGTTATTACCCTGTGGCAATAAAATTTTCCTTTAATTGAAGGAACATAGTTTTTAAGTCATTCTATGTTTTTATTTTTACCATTTTTTTGTGTTCTTTTTTTTTATGATATTGTTATTTGAGTTTTTGTGTGTTACTTTTGTTGGTTGTCCTAATAAAATAAATAAATAAATATTGGACACCAATTTTATGGTACCCAGGATAAACCGATAAAGAATAAAATACATATTTGAGTGCAAGAGTGATGGTGCTGATGGTCCCAATGTTACCAGAAAACCCAAAGTTAACCCCACCCCACCCCAACAGTAGTGCAAAACAGGAAAAAATTTAATAAAATGTTATAAACTATAGACATAATTTTCAACTTTGTATTCCACAATGTCCCTAATTCTACTAATATTATAAATGTGAAAGTTTGTATGTATGAATGTTTGTTTCTCTTTCACGCAAAAACTACTGATCCAATTTGGATGAAACTTGGAATATAATATATTGTGACCTGCATTAACACATAGGCTATTTTTTATCCCAGAAAATCAACAGGATCCAACGGGATGCGAACAGTCACAGGCGGAAGCTAGTAACAACATAATAAACTCACTAAAATTGGTGACCACAAATAAATTCAGCCCATAAAAAATGTTAAATACAGGATCTTCTGTATTTTACAGTTGTAACTGCTACCTACTATTGCACCAGAACATTAGTTTATTTTGCCAAATAAAAAAATATAAAACTTTTGAATTGTTTCCTACCAATTGGCATGTTTTATGTCAAAGCCGACCCTGCCCATTTATATACCTACTTTTACAGCAGCTGGCAGTTTAATATACACAACAACTACCAACGGTAACTGTTTACGCTTATGTAGGCAGGTACCTATTTCTAATTCTAATTCGTCTTGGGGGAATGAGATCTGCGCTGATGTCCCGCGTTGGTGTGTATTGTGCAGGTACTGGTTCCCAATGATTGTGTTTCATTGGTAATAAACCAGGTACATACTTAATTTATTACCAATGAAACACAATCATTGGAAACCAGTGCCCACTTTCTTTTTACAGTGAATGTACACCTCCTCCCACAAAAATGTAATACGCCGCTGAATCACAGATTGTGTAAAACTAACTAAGTAATCAGCACTTGGTAGAGGTGCCGACAGCTAGTTGTTATAAAATAATTTGCACCAATATGCCATTATCATAATCACGGACTTATCAATATGTAGGTAGGTACATAATTAGATCTTACAATCCAATGACATTGATCACCGATGAGCTAGGTAAACATTGAATTGCACAGTTTATAGGGAAATCGAGTAAGCGAGCTCAAACAATGCAAAAGTATTGTTTTCAGATGGGTAATACTAACGGCAATGACGTTAACAAAAGTTGTTTTTCCGGAGTACTGCAGTCCGACCAGTGTGAGCTCCATTTCTTCTTTCCAGAACAAGCTTTTGATCCAATCAAGGATGCGATTAATCAAGGCAATCATTTTCACTGATTTATCACAGTATTATTTGAGAAAATATAAAATAATCAACGCCTCCACCGACAGACCGAAATAAGAAATTGACAACTTGCTTGACAGACACTTATCTAGCTGTCACTGTCTACCACTGTTGACAGTCACTGCCATGTCAGTTGTGTTGCGAATTGCGATTGCGTTTCGTTTTCAAACAGTTTTTCAGTAAAAATGTACATGTTTGCATTGTAATCTAGGTTTGTACCCATCGACCGATGTTTGTACCTATGTAGGTGTATGAGATGCAAATCTACTAAATACTAAATGGTATACCTAACTTAGGCCCGTATACTGACTTACTGCTCAAGCATAGATTTTTGTATGAAAATCGTTAAAGCTGTATTAGACGGTTCATTTTTGCTTTCATTTTCGATGCTTCATCGATGAAACATCGAAAATGAACTTCATCGATGAAACATCGAAAATGAAACGTCTAAACACGTCTAAATAGGACCTTTCATCGTTCATTATCGATGCGCCTTTTTGATGAAAGTCACTAGCCACCCTGACGCTTTCATCGGCATCGGCCTTTCATCGGGCATCTTTCATCGAAAATGAACAACAAATGAACCGTGTAAACAGCGGTGCTCATTTGTTTCACAGCAGAGTAGCGGCAGGTCCTTCTAATTATTGTGATAAATTAATAGTATTGTCTTGAAGCATGGTGTTTAAATGGCGGAATGAGCACATGACTATATTTTAGACCATTTTAAGAGCCACAAATGTCTGTGGAACCACAAAATGCCAATTTATAATCAATTCCAACAATTCCAAATTCGACAGACCACGTAGGTTTAATTAAATCTGTAGTAAAAAAAATTCTAATAAAAAACTGCTTTTATTCTCTGCAAGAGTTTTTTGAAGAAAATGAGCCAAATGTTAATAAAACATGATAGTAATTTGTTTTAAGTACAAATTTTATTAATTAAAGATAAGTAGGTAGTAAGTATATTATGTATTAGGTAGGTACAGTATATTAATACTGTTAATTTAAGCCTGATCTCTTAGTATAAGTATAGTATTTAAGTATGATACAGTATAAATAATTAGGTAATACTTCTATTTATCCACCTAGCGATAGATAAAAATATTGTCGTGCTCTGTCAGGGTTCATATTGCAAGCAATTAAGTTTCAACTTTATTTAAGATCTGTATCCGCAATATGAATGCAATAAAGAACTTGAAATTCAACAATACGGACGACTTCTCTCCGCGACATCGTGAGAAAATGAATGAAAAATGCCTCACTGTACAAACTGCGTGTAAACATAAAAATGCGTTCATTATCGAGGCTTCATCGATGAAACATCGGAAATGAAAGAAACTAGTGAACCGTCTAATACCGCTTTTACGCAAATAGCTACGCTTGAGTAACGATTTCTGTATCGGCAATCGGCGTACGGTCCTTATTGTACCTACTTTTAGGACCGTACCGTGTACCTAAATTGTAACAGGTTGTTCCTATACCTTATCTGGATATCATCGAATGGTTAGTAAACAGATAGGTAGGAACCATACCTACCGCGAAATGAGACTGTAAAGTAAGATAATGTATGACAATCGATGTAGGTAGGCAGAAAAAGTACCTACCTAATATGAGAAGCCTGAGAAGGTAGTGTTACCTACTTCTAATTTAATATTTAAGGAAAGTACCTACCTACCTACCGCCTTTTGAGAGTAACTTTACATTATCATCCACTCGCTCACTCACTCTCACTACTCACTACTGGGCCACCAAATATAGTGTGGCCCAGTAGTGAGTATGGCTTCTCACTCACTACTGGGCCACACTATATTTTTATACAAAAGGCCTAGTAATGCTACTCTTCGTAGTCCCGCCCTATGGCTATAATCTGGTAGGCTATTCTGTCGGATCGACATCGGAAACTGTCGAAGAAGATTCTAAATATAATTTCGATCAGACCAGGCTTTCCGAATGAATGAGAATAGCACTACCTAGGTAGTACTGATTAAAAATTCATGACGGATGGTCTCCATTTTATAACTACCCTAGGTACTCCACCTGTACTCCACCGCGCCTTGCCTATGTCCGATCGTGTCTTTAGGGATTTGGCATTTAGAACTCAATTTAGATATGTTCCGGCCTAATACCTTTCAATTAGCTGTATAAAATTTAGAACCTATTGCAATGGAAGAATGCTACGCTTATGCCACGCTACTAACTACGCTTCTTACCGCTACGCCACCGCCACCGCCACATCACATGACTTGTATCGGCTGGCATGCTACATTGCTCAGAGTGGTCGTAAGACTCATTCGGTGATCGCGCGTTGTGTTCTTACTTTATACATGCTGCTAAATACGATAACATTCCACGCGTCAATTTATTTCAAAATGAATTTCGAAGACCTGACGTAAATTTCAAAGCTACTAACTGGTACTATTATTGTAGGTGTCTTGTGTAGTGTTGCATCTTTCCGAGAAAAAGTGAAAACAGTAGTAGGTACTTACCTTCCTTGTGCCAATAGTGTTTTTGTTGTGACAATGAGTATGGAGACGAGAAATTTTTGGGAGGAAAATGGGCATACTGCTAAATATGATAGGTAAGTTTGTACTTAAGCACGTAGTCGAAGTTCATACCTAATAAGTAGGTACTGGGAAAATATTTCTATATTTACCTATAGGTAATTTATGTATACCTACCTACCCAGGTAGGAGAAATCAGCTGTTCCATAGATAGGTAACCGAAGGTACTACCTTTTGTTTATACAACTAAGTGAGGGAACAAGCCGATGACCCACCTGATGTTAAGTGGTACATAACCACTGCCTATAACAAACAATGCATTATCTCACAGAGCACATCATCTGAGAAATAAAAGTGCATTTACCTAACAGCCGTTGTTTCTCGCGCTAACAATTATTATTTCTATTGGAAAAGAGTTTGTAGATTTTATTTCGGAGTTGACTTATCTTATTACACGCCATAGGTGTAGGTAAGTACCTAATAATTAATTAACCTGTGTAGTAGCAATAAGTTTCACAAAACTTATTGTAATTGTAATTTCTGTACTTACCTCTACCCACCAAACAGTAACAATAACAACTACCTACCTACCTAGGTAAATAAAATTCTTTCGAGACCTCTACCTACCTACCTACTCGTTCAACTTCCCTCATTGCTTCTTCTTCTGTAAGGGTCTGATAGCTTAGCTAGCAACTGCTAACTATTGGTTTCGTTTAGTAATAAACTTTAACTCTTTTACATCTTTTAATGTCAACGAGACGTTATCAGAGATAGCATTACGAAATAGTGCGTTATATCAGTCGTACCGTACCTACTGTGTGATTTGTGGGGAAAGTGTATCGAAAATAACATCGCTAACACGTGACGTACCGTAGCAAAGGACGCTTACACGCCGCGTAAAACGTGACCACACACACTTGCGCATTCCGTGACTTGTATCTACTACTATAGTATCTACGTACATACACGCGACACGTTTTCATCGTGTCGCCTTGTCGGTGTAGCAACACTAGCAACTACGATCCCAACACACACACAATTGACGCAATTCCCCACACATAGGTTAAGTAGTAGTAGTAGTAGTAGTAGAATACATCGAAATAGGCAGAGTACCTAGGTAAGATACACTAGGTAGGTAATGGGTAGGTACACTAGGTACAAGTACCTATAGGTACATTAGGTACCTACATTTGATGTGTCACGTTCGTATCATAGAAGAACGGAAGTTAAGTAAATAAACAACGTTTTAATTAGGTAGGTAAGGGTTATTTTAAGATTTGAGTAGGTATGTATGTAGTAGATAAGATAGGTACCTAGTACCCTAGTACTTTTTTTGAGCCACTTAGTCCTCGAATAATTGTAATCACCATCATTAATCCTTGATAGAGTTTGGTAGCTCGCTCCGCTCACCGGTAATCATCCGGTAATTAATCATTAAATACTGAAGTGATGTCGTCCGCGGTAACTTTGAATTAACAACTGGTGGACTAAGGTTGGTTGGTTTAGTTAGTGTGGTAGTCTTGTTGTAATCATAGAAGTCTCGATTCAGCAGTACATACAACTTACAACAGAAACAGAACGCATTCAAATTCCCGACAACGATGTTGTTATTCAAACTCCCAACGACATTGGAAATATTTCACCTGGGTACGTACGTAGGTAGGTATGATATGACATTGCATTAGCGTGGTTAGTCTCTATTTCTTGTGTAGTAAGGCGAGAATTGTTTGAAGCAAGCTTTATCATCGTGTTTGTTACGTATGATAGTTTGCGTAAGTAAGTTCTCGTGGACCACAACGTGATTGGGCAGGCACGTGGCGGTCCATGTTACAGGCGCGCCCGTTTTCCCCGTTGTAAGTACTAAACCAACTTAGGTACTACCTTCTCGTGCGTATATCCGAAAGCTTTATAACCGAAAATAACTGCAGTGAAAAGGCTTCGCTTCTGCAATTAGAAGCAGATATTTCGGTTGTCGACTTTTTTAAAACTTTTCTTAGGTATGTTTGACAAGGAAAATGTTTGCAAGTTATGTTTTATTTTGGGATGGACTAAAATAACGTGTTGTTTTATACAGACCTTACCTACCTACGTTTTATTCTGAGACCACACATATTACTAATACAGGATAGATACACCTATTCGCCATTTAAGATATCCAAGGCCTGCATGCTGATTTACTGCTCAAGCACAGATCCAGACTCAAGCATAGATTTTTGTGGCAAAATCTCTACTCAAATCTATGCTTGAGTTACGATTTCTATATCGGCACGGCATACGGGCCTAAATATATCTTGCTTTTATTCGTTCTTTCGTTCGATCACCGCGTACCGCCCCGCGCCTTGCCTCCTCCGCCCCGCAGAGACCGGCTTGAAACTTAAAAAAAATGTCACTCAAACATCATTTTGCATTTTTATGAATTATCAATCTTAAAGACATGCAGTTGAGGAACCACTGTAAAACTCAGTTTTCTGTTTATTCAAACAAGCAGCCTTGAATTTTTTCTTTTACACGTGTTCAAATGAGTCACGTGATTAAATGCTTACATTTACAATACTACAAAGAAATACAATGTAGAACATAAAATTTCTTTTATAGTAAGTAATACCTAGGTAGGTAATACCCTACCCTACCAAACGAATCCAGCCGTCTTAGGAAAGGAACGCAATAAAAACTTCGAACTTGAACTTGAACTATGTGTTCAAGGTAGTAGGCAACCGACTTTTCCGTTTAGGTAGTTTGAAATAGGTCTACCTACCTAGGTACTTAGGTTAGGTATGTATGTAGTATATGTAATGAACTCGTAATTATTGTTTATGAGGGCGCCACTTGGTAGAGGAACTTACACTGAGTTATACTATTCCTACCTTCTCGTTTCTGCTGAAGTAGTTTTCTTTGGTGTTGCCAATACATGTTTATTGACATACCTTAGCTAGGTAGGTGGTACATCGGCATCGCGCGAGCTGCCTATGGTAAAATTATATTGAAATTTATTTGCTATCGTATAGGGTTCAAAATTCGTTGCCACGTTCTTTAAATAAGCCGATTGAAGTCTGGGAGTAGACGTAACACGTGACTTCGCTAAATACCTACTTTAGCGAGCGCTGCACGTTTCATTCGCCCCGAATATCTCGCGATGTACCCAAAATAAATAAAAACAAACCTATTTTACATACCACATAACTTTATAATTATTCCGATAGCTTTAAATCTATATAACTTAGAACAAAAATAAAAACTGATTTGGAATGTCTAAATGAAGCCCTACGTGTACGACATTTTTTTTTGACACTCGTACATATAGGGGAGGGGAGGCCTTTGCCCTGAAGTGGGAAAACAACGGCTGAAAAATAAAATAAAAAATACATTTAGGTAAGTTTACAACCCTTTGACCGATTTACTAGATTTTTCAAACCAGTAAAACAGCGTAGGTACACCTAGGTACTACCAACCTACCAAATTAGATGAAGAAATAAGTAGATAGGTAAGAGGTTTGAGAGTTATGCTCGAACTAACATACAAATAGGTAGTAGGTACAACAACGCCGATATTTTGTCCAAGTTGTCACTAAGATCATCGTTGGCTTCGCTCACTCGATCAATTAGTCATTACCTACTCTTCTCAATGATCTATTTCTAGGTAGGTAAACATATCTAACGAATATGATGTTTTAGGTTTAGTTTCTGATATCTAGATAAATATGTGCCGTAGAAGCCTTGAAAGCCGGACAGTTTGGCCTTATTATCAGATCGATCGGCGTTTTCCGAGGCGCGTCTCGGTAGCACACTTCGTTAATCTGTGCCACTGCCAGCACGGCACGTGACCGCGGCACGTGTACGTGACGTCACGCTTGCAATCTGCCAGCATCGTTCCACACGATGCGCGATGCAATGAATGAATGCGATGGCCATGTAAATGTAGGTCAGGTTTTCTAAACTTTCAGCAGATGCATCAATAGCAGTCGTGCATATTGCACATGCGTGTCCTAACCTAAGGGAATAAAATTAGGACTACCTACCTAAGAGCCGAATAGCGCAACGCATTAGGATTCGATCCCACGAATGTATAATAAGTCGTAGGTACCTACCTATAACATTTTTGGAATAAATCACTGAATAAAATAATGTTCCTATAAATACCTAACTAGGTACCTACCATATTTTCGATGCACCAAATTTTCTTCAATAAAACTGGAGCTTAGAGGTGTTTACTTACCTACTCATTAGCTTAAGAATTTCACACAGGCAAAGACAAACGCATTAAGGCCCGTATGCCGATTGCCGATACAGAAATCGTTACTCAAATTTATGCTTCAGTAACGATTTCTGTATCGGCAATAATCGGCATACGGGCCTAAGGCCTAAACGCCATCCCTGTTTTATGATTTATTTACATCGGCATCTTAGATATGCACCTAGGTAGTAAGGTAGATATGTATCTGTTTATATTCCATCTCCTGCCTGCCGCCTGCCTTACTTTCTTTTTGTTGCAGTTTCAAAGTAACCTAGAATAGGTACCCAAATTTTATTTAGGTACCGATTGTGTTTTGTTAATAGCAAGTCACGTGAAGTTCAATTAGTTATTGTCAACGATAAACCTATGTGAATTCAAAAGTAGGTACAACAAACATAGTAGGTAAGTAAAGGTCAGAGTTAGATAACTTTTTATATTCAGTCTGTTGACGACGTAGATAAAAACGTGTTGAGTTCACGTGCTCTTAAAAATAGTAGGTAGGTAGATACAGGGATAAATAGTATAATAATAGGTATACACCTAATTTACTCAAATGGGTATGAGTAAGCAGGCACATAGATGTCCCACTCCCACTATGCACAATTAAACGTATAAATACTAAGCAACACCACAGAATATTTGCAATGCAATACCTACTAAGTACTAGGGCAGGGCAGGCCAAAATTCGGTGAGGTGCGTGCGGGTATTGAATGTACGGAATTAGTTACGGATACGGAAATAAAAGAACACACCTATCTTTGGATTAATCTTTGGGTTAATAGGTAAAAGTAGGTAAAAGTAAAGTACCTACCTACACATTAAACAGTTGAGCTGCGAGTGTACCTACCTACCTTCTATCTGCAAATATTTGCAAACAGTAAAATTAACACTCTATTACTTAGGTTGGTAAGTAGGCACTAGGTAGGTACATTAAAAAATAATCATCAAAATCTCTCCTCCTGCCTACCACTGTTTTCTGCTTTTATGTTTTAAACAACATTCAAACACCTTTTTTTATTCAATACCTACAATCTTTGCTCCATTATTATTAAGTATGATATTTTATTCACGTAGCAAAAGTCTTGAAACATGAAACACGTGCTACCAGTAATACACCCATGAATTGTGAAAAATAAGGACCAGTATTTTTATTTCGTGTGTAGACTACAGTAATTTATTAGAAGTGTCCTGTACAAATGTAATGTTTAAACGTGCCTCAGACCACCCACCCTTAAGATAGTCATAAGAAAAATTGGGTAGTTAGATAGGTACTAAGTACGTACGTAAGTAAAGTACCTACCTATTGATAGGATGTCTACCATGCCTAAGGATAAAATCGTGCTCCTATTTAATTTTCCTGTCCAATTTACAGGTGTTTACAATTTTATGGAGTATTAAAAGCTGTAAGAAAGCATACATGAGTAAAAATGCATCTCTCTCTACTTTTGCCAATCTTATCCTACTGAGATATAATTTTGAAGAGGTAGGTAAGTAGGTACCTATTCCCTATCTTATCTAGATAACAAGTTTCACGTGTATGATTACGTATAAGATTAGTATATAAATAAAAATGGAGATACAGTTAATCTTGTCACGTCGTCGTTGCATAACTATCCGTCGACCAACGACTCCCCTCCATGCTCCACTCGGTTGTCAAGTTCCTCAAATAATTGAAACCTTTGTCACCCCAGCAATACTACGCATTTGCTCGAGTCTCGTGTTTCGTTCCAACCAATCCCAGCAAATTTACTCGAACCGTTGTTCAGTCAGCAACGAGCTGCCAACCGGGACGTGTTTTTTTACCTTCGAAAGGAGAAATAATATTTTTCTGCATTGATATTGTGATGAATGTTCTTTTAACTCCTTACGCGAGGGAAGACAGGAACCCAGACCCATTACTTTCTGGACGGTTTTCGTGAGTGCTGTTTTTTTCAATACCTAGGTATTGTAATTACAATTAAATAATATAAACAGCTTTACTTCACCCAAGTGCTTAAGTACCTACCTATATAAATAGTGCATTTTTTTGTTTAATGTAGGTAACTTACATTCACGGTCATGACTAGGTGTTTCTTTTTAATAATTTAGTAAAATAACTAGGTAGGTACCTACGTATTTAAAAATTATTTTATCAATTTCATACTGGCTAAAAACGGTCAATGCGATTTTATTGTAGGTATACCTTATTAATTGCCACATATATTATGCCCGCGGTGGTTTCATCTTAGGTTTTCTTTGGGAATCATTATTATTAACCTACTTACTTACCTACCTACTATGTAAACTAATATACTACATACCTATCTTTTAAATTGTAGATAGTTTAATATTATTTCTTAAAAAAATTAGTTATTCATATCTACCTAGGTAGTTAAATTTTACAAGTTACCTACCTACCTACCTAGTTAGAAAAATAAAAAGATAAGGAGAAAAGAAAATACCTACTTTAGTCATCATTATGAATATTTTGATAATTATATTTTTTCGACGAAATGTTAGATTGTTCTTAGTGTAGCACAGTTATAAGATAGCTATTAAAAGTAAATAATTGTTAGAAATATTGTACCTAGGTAGGTAGTACAGAAGGAATGGTCAGTTTTCTGTTTCGAAAGGTCAGCTGACCCTTATCTCCACGTACCTACCCACAATTACCTGCACTATCTATCTACTAGGTAGCTATCGCAAGTCGCAATACTTTAAATTGTAGACAGGTACATTGTCACGTTGACAATTACCTTTTGAATTTTGAGTTATAAAATGCAACTATGGATAATGTGAGAAGAGTCATACTCTTATAGGTATCTTTTATTAAGAAGGTACCTACTTAGTTTTCCTAGATCTACCTACCTATTTATACTTTCCCTATGCTATGGTTATTTTTTTTTATACATTATGAACGAGTAGGTAGGTAGGTAGGTATAGGTACTTGTATAAAAGTTTGTATGCAAATAGGTAGGTAGGTACCTACTTGTAGTAATTGTTTTTTTTTGTTTATAAATAGGTACTTAGTACCGTTCACGTACTTTTTTGTTTTTTTTATTTCATCATTTTCTAGAATTTTTTCCGTACGTAATAGTTTGACTCTGTAAAACATCGATGCTATTAGCACATCACTAGTTTAATAGGTACCTACAGGTTCTGGGCGTTTACCTAGTAGGTATGTAGGTAGGTTTCTTTTATTTTGGGTTTAAATGCGATTAAGGAAGACTTTGTTCGTATTTGACTCGGTAAACTGAAACTAGCAATCTTTCATGTTCTTTTTGATCAATTCTAAGATTACCATTACCTAATGCCATTAATGAACAATTTCAAAGTTAAAAGTTTATAGTGATACGGTAGGTACCTACCTTACCTACCTATTTATTTTTTGATACCTACCTACTGAAAACTTGCATACTCACTCACATAATATAACTCAACATCACTTGGGCATATTATTATAAACAAATGATAACAACAGAACTGCTTTTCAACGCTGACATTTATTACTTTTAGAACTTTTCAAAATACTCCACCACATAACCGAGACCGCCATCTTCGTCTTCTTTTTAAAACTAGTGTTGCCCTAGCGTCTTTATAATTTTTTACCACAGGATATAAAACTTACTAGCAAATAGATTCATAGAATAATAACAAACGACAATCAACATACGTAATGTACAATATGCTTCATAAATAGTCATTTGCTTACAATCGGCCAGTCTGACTCTGCACGCGTCCCCGCGTGAAATAAACATTTTTTTTTTTTTTTTTTTAAATAAAACAAATGGAATTCTAACAGTTTCAATTAAAATTAAGTAAATCACAATCACATACATAATGTTAACATCGCCATTAAATTGTAACATACTATTATTATTCAACAAATATTAATAAAAATTATATCAATATCATCGTTAATATTTTACTCATCTTGCACAACAATGCTGAACACTAATAACATCTGCATTTCCGCAATTAATAATCAATAATAACGCCACAAAAGGCTAGTTACGCCACATGGGGCTAATAATAACGCCACATGGGGCTAATAATAACGCCACATGGGGCTAATAATAACGCCACAAAAGGCTAGTTACGCCACATGGGGCTAATAATAACGACACAAAAAGGTTTTACACCGCCACAAAGGCTTATAACTAATAACGCCACAAAGGGCTAGTAACGCCACAAAGGGCTGGTAACGCCACAAAGGGCCGGTAACGCCACAAAGGGCTGGTAACGCCACAAAGGGCTGATAACGCCACATAGGGCTAGTAACGCCACAAAAGGGCTAGTAACACTATTTAACTTAATTTACTAGCATCACTAAAAATTATCATATTATTATAATATAATATATTGTATTATATTATTATATTATATTTACTAAACATTACTTTTCTTTGACATTTACATAGTTAAATATTGAACTACATATTGCTTATTATTATTTACAAAACGGCGTGTCACAAGTAGGTTCAACAATATCATTATCAGGTTTTTCTTATACATAAATACTTCAATTTTTTTTTTATACTGGCTCATCTTTAGAGGAGTTATCATCAGACTCACTATCTACAGGGTCGTTTGAAAATACTAACCATGGGTGTATTTTATCAACCGCGAAAACTGCTTTATACACCGGTTTACCATTTTTCTTAGTAATTGGAGTATCTTCAATTTCATACCTATCATTTTCGAGCACTTTAACGATTCTATACGGTCCACAACATTTCGGAACTAGTTTCTTCGATTGTCCCGGAAGAACGTTACCTATTTCCCTCTCAACGCGTACGAGATCCCCAACGTCATACACATGAGCTATTTTACGTCTCTTATCAAATGCTTCTTTTTGTTTCCTTTGTTCTACTACCATACGCTCACTTACTTTTACCCTCAAATCTTCGCGACTTTCATTTTCTTGAGTTTCTGATACAACCGAATTCATTGCGCCATCCGATTCACCGGTAGGTGCTATACCAAATAATACTTCAGAAGGGGTTTAACCTGTAGCTTTGTTTAAGGTATTGTTGAGACCCCATTGAACCCGCGGAATCATAACGTCCCATTCGTCATCAGGTCGATCGTTATTGATTGCCGTAAGAGCCTCTACAATAGAGCGATTGTAACGCTCAATTTGTCCATTTGCACGAGGAGTCGCAACGGCATTAAGCGTGTGACTAATTCCTTTTTCATTGATGAATTTACAAAATTCCCGACTTGTAAAACTGGTTCCTCTGTCTGTGACTAATCGACGTGGGACACCAAAAAGAGAAAAGTATTCTTCAAATATATTCACTGTAGTTTTAGTTTTACAGTTTTTAACCGGTTTTATGTAAATATACTTTGTAAATGAGTCTATGATGGCGAGTATGTAAGAGTTTCCCTTTTTGCTTTGAGGAAATGGCCCGCAATGATCGGCGTGTAATACTTCGAATGGCTTGTTAGGCTTTGGTATAGGGTGTAGCATACCTTCCTTCGGACCACCTGGTATTTTATTGTGTGCACACTGTAAGCACGATCTACAGTATTTTTGGATAAAGCGTCGCATTCTCTTAAACCAATACACTTTTCGTACCCTATCATACGTTTTATCAAAACTGAAGTGTCCAACGTCATCATGATTACTTTTTACGATTTGCCATCTTACTGATTTAGGTACTACCCACAGCAGCCGAACACTATCTTCTTTTTTTACTACTCGATATAGCTTTTCATTTTTAACAGTAAAGTTACTTTTCACTTCCACAACATTATCACTCTTAGGGTCTTTCAAAATATCGACTATTCTCTGTAATTCAGTATCCGCCTGCTGTACTGTCTGGAGCCACCTTTCATCCTCAATATCAATATTGGCCACATCAATGGTAATTTGAAAAACATGATCATCATCATCACGACTAGGTGGATCTTTCATATTAATTGGGTTCCTACTAAGGGCGTCTACATGTGCCATTTTAAGGCCTTTTCGATACTCAATAGTAAAGTCGAACTCTTGCATTGCAATCCACCATCTCGCGACACGAGGGATCAAATCTTTTTTTGTCATTGTGCTCTTTACTGCATTGCAATCTGTTACGACCTTAAATTCTACGCCCAGTAGGTATACGCGAAATCTATTCAAAGCCGTAACGACAGCAAGAGTCTCCAACTCATACGAATGAAATTTTTGCTCCTCCGGTGTAGTTTGCCTGCTAAAGTAAGATATGGGTTGAAGTCCCCTGCCATCATCCTGTAAAAGAATGGCACCTATCCCAAACTTGCTTGCGTCTGTATGCACCTCTAATTTAGCTTTAGGGTTATATAAAGCAAGGACTGGTCGGCTCACTAGCTTATCTTTTAGAGTGTTGTAAGCCTCCATTTGTTCGGGTCCAAAATGCCAGGGTTCATTCTTCTTGGTAAGATGCGTAAGAGGTCTCGCAATTATTGAAAAATTTCGAACAAATTTACGAAAGTAACTCGCCAGCCCGATAAATTGGCGAACCTCATGAACATTTTTCGGCACTGGAAAAAGCTTCACTGCTTCTGTCTTATAAGTTCCGGGTCTAATACCTTCACCACAGATTTCATAACCCAGATAATCAATTCGCTCTTGAAAAAATACACTATTTTTGGGATTTAGTGTTAATTTGGAGTTTCTCAAAAGAATGAACACTCTTTCCAGTTTTTCAAGGCCCTCTTGAACGGTTTTGCAGGGTACTAACAAATCGTCCATGTAAGCCAACACTAAACTTTGTCCCACACCATTCAACATAGAATTAATAGCTCGTTGAAACACGCTTGGGGCGTTCGCAAGTCCAAACGGCATACGATTATACTCGTACAATCCATCTGGAGTGACAAACGCCGTAAGATGTTTACTCTCTTCTGCAACAGGTACTTGGTAATATCCCGAAGCGAGATCAAGGCTTGTAAACAAGCAATTCCCACCCAAACAGTCCAACTTATCTTCTATGCGGGGTAAGGGGTATTTGTCTTTCAGAGTCTTTCTATTAAGAGCACGGTAATCCACACATAACCGCTTTTGACCATTTTTCTTACTAACGAGTAAAACAGGGCTCGCGAACGAAGAAGAACTTTCTCGGATAACACCATTTTTGAGAAGGTCCTCTATTATATCTGAAAGCTGTTCTTTCTCTTTTAATGACATACGATATGGGTTATAAACAACTGGTGTATCATCCTTTACTTTAATTACCATCTCAGTCAAATCAGTTTTCCCAAGCTCAGATAAATTTACTGCAAAGCAGTCCCTATATTTGTTCAGAAGTTTTAGTAAGCTTTGCATTTCTGATTCAGATAATTGAGTGCCTACATTAATATCCTGCAAAGGTTCCAGATTTTCCTTACATGGTGCAACACTGGCAGTATATCCAACATATGCGTCATTAACTTCGTCATATTCAAATCCTCTGGCCATAGTTTGACCCTTTTTAATATCGAGTTTGGTATCACCTACATTAGATATCATGATATACCCGGAATTATTATTAAAGTTGTATATTCCAGACAACACCAAATATTGTTTATCTTCACAATCACGCAATCCCGATGGAACATACAAGGATCCAGTAAAATCTGTGAACGTATCTACTTCTACTGGTGAAGTAGTATTAGGCTCAATCAAGATGTCTTTTCCTGCGTCAAGTTTGATTTTAGAACCATAATCATCACAAAGACTAAGATTGGGTGCTTCATAAAACATCAAATTATTTGAAGTCTTATACATCACTATGTTAGGTAGCTCAGTAAACGTTTGCCCGATTATGATATCACACGGCATGTAACAATCTGACACCACCACAAATTCTATTTCCGCAGTAATGTCATCAACAGAGATCGTACCTTTCATTAAACCTAACGGTTTCACACTGGAATTACCGAACCCTCGAAGATTTGGAATATTTTCTGCCTTATCATATTTTTTGAAAATTTCCTTGGCTAAGCTTTCCTTTAACAGGGTACAACTACTTCCCAGATCAATAAATGCCCGTTTAATATAACCTTCTATGTTCACCTCTTTGTAATATTTATCACTCTCTATGTTGCTTGATTTGATGCGCATAACTTTCTTCTCACCATTTATGGTTTGTAAGACACTGTTGCTGTTACTACCGTTTTCTATTGAGTTAGCTGGATTTTTTAAACGACAGTCTTTAGCCCAGTGGCCAACTCTGCGACAAATGTTGCATTTCTTCATTGGTTTAGTACATCTTGTCCTAATATGACCAGCCTCACCACAATTAAAGCAAATTATACCTGGTCTCACATTATCAGTGCCACTATTTGATGATTCTGGCTGGGGACCTGAATCTTTCAAATTTATTTTCTTTTTGTTGGCTGCATAATTATCACTCAACGCTAAAGTTTTAAGATAAGAGAACAATTGCTCTGGTTCTTCGAAACGACAAGCATTTGCACTCATCCGCACAAACTTGTCATCAATACCGTGTACTAGGCATCCTACAGCCTTACGACCAGATATTTCACATCGGTTTATTAATATCATCTTTTCATAATAATATAGGTCTAACGGATTTCCTATTCTGCATCGATACTGTAACATTTTCTGAAGCATATCTCCATAATTTTCCGTTGATGGGAAAGCAGATTTTAATTTTTCTGTCCACTGATCCCAAGTGTATAACAATGAGGGTAATCCTTGATACCATCGTTTGGCAAGACCAGTTAATTTGGCCAAAGCGTAATGGCGCACTTGTGTATCATTCCATGAATAAATTTGAGCGCACTCATTTACTTTGTGTATCCAAGATTCAATATTTTGGGATCCATCACTTGGATCAAATTCTGGTATCACATTGATATGAGTTGAGAACGCATGGTGTGCTGTAAGTTGTACCAAATTACTACTACTACCTACTTGCAGAGAACCCGTGTCCTCCTTGTTATTAGTAGCAGCTACTGTACTTGTGTTAACTTGTAATTGTTCATGTTCAAGTAGCAAAGGAGTTTGCGTCCCAGATTGAACCGTATCATTATTTTGTAAAGAACTTACTTTATTTCGGTTTCTAGAATGGTTACGCTTCTTATTATCCTTTTTATATCGCAACTTTGACTTCTTATGGCGCTTATGAGAATGTTCATAGCTGGTCTCCGATGAAGAAGACTCACTAACACTACTTGAGTAGTAACGACGACGGTGACGTTTTGATGTGTGTTGTGTACGTGACCTACTTCTTCTGTTGGAACCCATAGCTAGTAATTTCAAACAATTTTTTATTTAATTCTATCACACAACTTTACAAAAAATTAACACACAAACCAACAACAAAAATATGCAAAAGAAACGGTCTTCCGCGGTCAACCAATAAACAGTTTGCCTCTGAATAAGTCTTTCTCTTCTAATATTTACAGGTTAAAATTATGTTACTATATTCATTGTTAGATAACAAGATAAAAAAATAAACAAATGTTGGTAAGTAGCCATCTACATTATGTACATATTATTATACTATCTAAAAATAGGTGATACTATAAGTACTAAAATGTTCATCCAAACAATCACTTTGTTACAACATATTCACAGCGATAGGTAAACACTGTCTCTATACTACTGTAGGTAGATATAAGAACATCCCAGTGGTGTAAAATGTTCATCCAAATAATGCACTTTTTTATAGAATATTCACAGCGGTAAGTAAACACTGTCTCTATACTACTGTAGGTAGATATAAGAACATCCCAGTGGTGTAAAATTACGATCACTTTGATATACTTTCTTCTCTGTACACTTCTCAGTCCAAATTGTTCAGGTTTATTGAAAACATGTTTTTCTCGAATTGTCCTAAGTCGGCATAATATGGTATTTATGGTATAACCGGCCACTATGTTCTAAAAATGGAACTCCAACGACTGGATTTGGAGGTTTTTCAAGCAATGTTTCAAAATCACTTACAGTTTTACAGCAAGCCCAGCGCATGAGTTCATCAACACTTCTGATTGAAAACTTGCATACTCACTCACATAATATAACTCAACATCACTTGGGCATATTATTATAAACAAATGATAACAACAGAACTGCTTTTCAACGCTGACATTTATTACTTTTAGAACTTTTCAAAATACTCCACCACATAACCGAGACCGCCATCTTCGTCTTCTTTTTAAAACTAGTGTTGCCCTAGCGTCTTTATAATTTTTTACCACAGGATATAAAACTTACTAGCAAATAGATTCATAGAATAATAACAAACGACAATCAACATACGTAATGTACAATATGCTTCATAAATAGTCATTTGCTTACACTACCTACTGACTGACCGTATTTGGGTAGGTAGGTAAGGTAGGTTAGGTAAGTGTGCCTGCACGTGTGCACGTGTCATGCTGCCGGCCGCGCCCCGCGCCGTATCGTCGCGAGAGTAGAAACTTTTCTGTAATGTTATTCATAGCTGAATAATTTAAAATTGTTGGTAGGTAGGTACCTAGGTTAGGTAAGAGTAAGACCTAGACCTAACCTACCTATGTACTAGGTACCCCTAATTTTGTTTGACCTTTATTCACGTGCCCCAGTCAAGCCAGTCAGTCACATGTTGCTATAGTCACAGAATATGAAATAGGCAGCGCTGCAAACTAAGGTCAGTCTTTTAGGGTTCCGAAGTTATTATAATAGAACCACCATGTCTGTCCGTCTGTCTGACTTGCCTGGCCACACTCGTACTTGTAGGTAGGTAATTAGTTTAGGTTTTACATTCGGGGTGCTTACGCTTAGGTACCTTACCTACCTACTGCTTGCATAGCCTTCATGTAGAGATTAGGTAGTTGATTTTTTTTATGATAGTAAATATTTTTTGATTTTCTAATGGACTAATAATGCTGTTGTAATCGTCTGACGATTGTTGACAGCGTTACGGTGGTAGTAAGTAATGTTCAAACTCCGTGTTATCTTCGTTTGCGCGATATAGGATGGTAGGTATCACCTACCACTACCACCTAATAACAAAAATGTTTTGTTCGTTGCAGCTACAACGCAAACGATGGCTTCGGGCGAACGGACCAACTCAACTTCGCGGCTCCATCAGACGACGAAGCCGAATACCCCGGCAGCGGCGCGTATCTCAAAAAGGGGAAGGTCTCGAGGGCAAGTCTACTGAATATGCCCGTTTTATCTCTTTTTACTTTATAGTTTTGAGTTATTTCTAATTAGTAATTGGGATGTCGCCTAATAGAATAATCCAAGACATAGAACAATAGTTGGAGCTGCATCCTCCACCATCCTATTTTCTTAAATTATTTATTGTATACAGAAACTTTACAAACTCGACAGCAATCAGGGTGCAATGTGCTTCATAAAACAGCCATGAGTTTTTATTAATTTTTATCCCTACAGCAAGATCCAATGTCGCACCGAATAATCGAGAAGCGTCGTCGCGATCGAATGAACAATTGCCTAGCTGACCTATCACGTCTGATCCCGCCAGAATACATGAAAAAGGGACGCGGAAGGGTCGAGAAGACAGAAATCATTGAGATGGCTATACGCCACCTGAAATACTTGGATGGACGCGCCAACGGTAAACTTACTAAAAATCATTGGTTGGTAGTATCCCTTTGTTGGAAGTAATTGAAGACTCGTAGGTTTGATTTTACGAAGAAACAGATTAGATTTACTTAGATTCACAATAACAAATCGTAGGTAATACTTAACGGGGGGAGGTCTTGAACATAACATTAATTGATTAGATCAGTAAATAGATAGGTAGTTAGATAATTTAGTGGTTTTCGAGGCACATGATTTCAATAAGTGCTATCATAATGTTTGATTGACAGAGATTTCAATAACTAAAGTAAGAACTCCGTGATAACTTCCTTAGAGCAATCTAGGATAGTTCGACGGCGCGTAGTAGTAGACGGCGCTACACCTGCCTAGGTATGTGTAATGTACCTACGCTTCGCCAATGGAATTATCTGCAACACACACTTCTTCAATTATTTCTAGCAATACTAGAATCGATCTTTAAACTCATTGGAATTTGTTATGGGATATTACCTACGTTTATATCAACATATTTATTTCAAAATTGGTTAGAGATGAAATGAAAAATGAACTTTTGGCTGCATTCTAGTAAAATCTTGTCTTGCCGTTTTTGGCTCAGTCCCAATACGTATTAGGTAGCTTAGAGAGACTTCAACAACATACATTTCTTCAGAAGCTTTCAAATGTTTTAAGATAATGACAGAAATACTATTGCAAAGCCTGAGTTGGCTGTTTGGTTCTGTATTTTCTTCATAATCTCAGAATGGTTCTAAGTTCGTCGCACTCTGAAACTTCGCGTAAGTAACTTGTAAACTATGCAACTGAAGATGAGATGAGGAACAGGTCTAAGAAAAGGCTTAGTGGAGCAAGATCTGTGGATGTAAATATGTATATTATGTAAATACCGTTATACTATACTGGGTGCTTTAGCCTTGCTACATTTCATCAGGTTCCGTTCTTACACCACGCTTTGAAAATCTTCTTTGTTCAGGGGTTGTTCGTAAATAAATCTGGCAAATACTTGTATCAGATTGTCAAATTTTCCGTGCTGCCAGTTTTACTAAAATAAATCCTCGCTCCTTTAGAACTTGGAACGGTTGAAATTACTTGGCCGATTTATAAAAAGCCACATTGCCCTAAAGAATACCTACTACTACTATAAAAATGTATTGTTTGGTTAGGGTGGCTATTTTCTTAACATCACGATGTACATCAATTTTAGATGAGAATAATTTCTTATTTCATTCTTTTTAGAGCGTAGGTAGGTTAGGTACGTAGGTAGTCGGGTTTTAGTTTTTGAACTTATTTTTTTTATTATTTTGGCAAGCAGAACCGCGAGAAACAGCTTACAATACTTTTTTTTTTAAATGTGCTATACATTCTTATTTCTTTATACCCAACCTAATACGGCTTGATTCAACAATTTTAAGTTATTTACGCGAGCAACAGCTAACAATGTATATATTTTTTAAATGTGCTTGTAAAGCCCGTTCATTTTTTAAAAAAATTTTTTAGTTCAGTTCCAACTTAGTGTCCTCTAGAGGGCGCCATAAGCAATTGAATGTGAAATCACATAGCTTATAACCAGCGAGCGATCGAGACGCGTACAACGATATGTCATTTGTCCAATTTAGATGAGTAGTTTTGGAGTAAAGCGGGAATAGATGAACATACTTTGGTACTTAGATGCCGGTCAAACGCTTTTAGCTTCGCCATAGTCGGGTATAAACCCGTGAAAGTTTACAAAATCTGCTCAGAGTGTGTCTGCTGAAGGGATCTAATGTGGTTGGGAGTCACCCAGGGGAAGATGCTCCATCTTCGCGTGGGTTATGTTTCTAGCTATCGACCGTGAGGCGGGCGAAGAGCACTTCCGGGCTGGGTACCAGGAGGCTATCGGAGAGGCGGTTCGGTTCCTGGTGGAAGTGAGGGGGTACAGTCCTGGTGATGGACTGTGTGTACAGATGATGTCGCATATGCAGAGGCATGTCGATGCTGTCACAAAAGGTAAGAATGTCCCAATAGAATAGATATAGGTAGTACGTACCTATCCACTAGCTACCTAACACCAACTTCACTATGCTATAGTTATTTTGACAGATTGTCCGGTTGTCTTGGTAAACATCAGAACAGTTCCGTTAACCAGAGTTGTTCTTCACGTGGAGTGTCACCAAGAGAAAGCTGACGATATTGGGGCGGTTACAAGTTACAATACCCATTTATATAAGTAGGTAATCACATTGAATATCTCTCGAGTCTCATGGTCGCCTAGGTAAGCCGGCGTGCATATACTGAAAGATCTAAAAGGTTGATTTAACGTTATTTCAAGCTAAGCAAATAAAAAATGGAACTATTGGGTTTTTTAGTGTACCTATTGCTCAATTCTTTTTCCAGAACTCGCATTTCTTTTTGCAGAACTGCTGAACACCCCTGAAACTTGATAATAGGTCTTACCCGAAGTGGTGCTATACAATTTTTTTCTTCTTATTCTAGGAGAGGTCTTACCTCGCGAGAAGCTCCGCTCTCATCAGAACTCTTCGTCGGAGACCTCTTCGAGCAGTTCGCATGAGTTCATCAGCAAGGGGGTGATCACTCAGGTCCCAGCGCCTGCACCGCAGTCCTACGAAGAGCCCTACCCTATGGACTGCGATAGAGATGGCTATGGAATGCATTCCCGCTGTAAGTACATAAGTTTATGCCTATAATCTTTCACAACTTGGTTATTTCCAATTCGTTGATTTTCTTTTTGAATAATTTTACTTACTTTACTGCTCAGTTGTGATTTACCTACGCTACTTATAAACTTCCGAATCTCTTTCCAGTGTCAAGCCAAACTTTGAACCAAGGTCTAAGCCACAGTCTAAGCCAGGGTCTAAGTCAAAGTCTAAACCAAAACCGTCAGCTGACAGACGGCGAGATACAAGATCTAGAACCACTTGACGGACGTCGAAACCCGGAGCCCAAGCTTCGCGCTATAAGAAAACCAGAGCACAATGAAGATTACCTGCATTCTTACAAGTTTAAAAACAGCATTGAGAGGCGGTTCTCACGGTCACAAGATTCCGAGATCACCGAGGTAACTTTTTTACTTGAAAGTGGCAATTAGGCACATTTCATGGTTTGGTCCACCAAAGTGGTATCATAAGATGTGAATGTTTATCTCTGGTATTTCCGAGGTACCTAACTCACACCAACGAATTAAGGCAGAGTTATTTTGTCTCATTCTCCTACTAAGCAGGTAATATCACTTGCTACATTGGCCTTCCGATCTAATGCTAGTACTTTGTAAATACCTACACGCCTAAATATCTGACGCTCAAGACTCATATTCACAACTTTTTTTTGTTCCTAAAGGCTAACGACATGCCCCGGCCCGCACACCCACAGAACAAAGTGTACACTCACAAGCGGAGGAAAGCGACCAAGCCTGTGGCATCTACTTCCACCTCCAACTCGGGCTCTACTGAAGAGACTAGAGATAACTCTCCTCAGGTAAACCTCTCAAACAGTGAAAAAAATTTAAAAAAATCCACAAAAGATATAACGTACCTAACGTAAGTTCAAGTTTAATTTTATTTTAAATCGAAAGTGGCAAAGTGGGCAGACGACTAACTATAGGTACCCAGCTGTGCAATTTTTCAGGATTATTCTGGTTTGGTTTGAAAGACCGTTGAATCAATAAAAATGAAAAAAAAATCTCGGGACTAGGTTAAGTTCCGTTACGGAACCCTCGGCGCTTGAATTTAACTCACACTTGGCGATTTTATTTATGAAAAATATTATTCTGCGATACCTACAAACTAATATTCGTATCTCTCCGCTTAGTGGATAACGGACCACTTCTCATTTCAGGACACTTCGAGCGAATCGCCCCACCATCACCATCAGTACGAGAAACCTCCGACGCAATTCGTGCCTATCTTCGCGTTAAATACTCAAGGTACGGTATATACCTACTGTGCATTTGTAGGTAGGTATCTTTTAGCAACCATTAAACTAATCACTGTATGATTGCTGTGATCACAAGATCAACTGGATTACCACAAAACTAAATCGTAACTTGGGGTCCCCTAGTCCCAGGTCAAAGTGACTTTTGTGTCATTTCGAATCGGCGACTTTTGTTTTTCGGAGGGCACAGCCGGGACCAACGGAGGCATTTAGACGGCATGTGGCAATTCAATCACGGTTGGCTCAATCCGAGTTTCTACCTAATAGCCCAGTCAAATTAGCATTTCACCTCGGAATTTGAGATACCAAGCTACCTATATACTCGTATAAACCTGTATCTTGACATCCTAAAAGTTGTCTCAAAACCTACATAATTATGGTAGGGTGTTGGCTTCCATTAAAATCTCAAGGTTACAAAAAGCGACCTTTTGCAAATATCTCGTTTCCTATAGGTTTTTGGCTACTTGTATTTATGGTCAATATTGTAGAGGATTAACTTCCCTACAACTTTTGTTTTAATAAAATTTTTATACGTTGAATCGTTTTCGAGACGAGGGCGGAGAGCGCGTTTTATAATTTTTAATAATAATACTAAAACTCAAAAACTATTTACCTAAGCTAGAATAAAAATAAAAACAGTTTTGGAATGTCTAGACAAAGCCCTATTCTATGACATCCAACTTGATATTTTTGTACGACTCTTTTTTTCACTCCCTTCATCAGACCCTTATAACTTTACAAAAACTGCATAAAAACTGCATAATCTTAATTTTCTTTAACTCTTAATAAACTTAATTTTCTTAACTCGTTTTACAGGAAAATACTACGTGCCGCTCAGTGTCGACTACGCCTGTTTGGCCGCGCACCTCGGTCCCTACGACAAGCTGGACGCGCGAACAATGCACATGCCATCATCCTTGCACCCGGTCACCATCAACGTAAACTTTCAGCCCTGTATGAACTTCCATGTAAAGCAGGAGAGATCTGAAGAATGGCGACACCATTAGAATGCGACAATGGCGGACATTTTACAAAATAGCGCCAAAACATTCTGTTGTGATGAAAAAAATATTTGGAAGTGTAAGAGCTACAACTTGCTCTGAGCCTAGTCTACGTAGATTTTAGTTTAGTTAGACTGTAGATACTTGCTCTACGGAGTAAGAGCACTCTGTTTTAGCAGTGGGTTAAGTCAGGATGTGGATGATGATGGAACCAGTCAAACTAGGTAGGTGCTGTCTCCTACAGGATATGCCCCAAGTTTCGGATCTCTGTGAGAAAAATACATAAATGAACACTGGCAGTTTTAGCTGTAAGAAGAACACAAGTACCTCGTTACTATTAATTATTGTTATTTAGAAGTAGGTACATAGGTATGTAATAGTTAAGATGTATAATAATTTTAATTATAGAAACCTACCGAAAAATTGCAGATAAAAGACTTACTGGTCACACAACACTGTTAAATCTGAACCTAATTCTTGTATTATGCCTCAGTAGTTTTTTTACGTGCGTTGCTAGACTCGTCAGAAAATAAGGTATGTACCTACGAGTACCTATATTTCGTTATCTATTAATTTCCGCTCAAAGTTTTGTTACTATTTTTATAGAAGTTGAGTTACCATCTTGTAAAGGATTAGTCAGGTTATATGATGTTAGCTCCTGTGATAATCGAGTTAAATAGGTCAAGTCAAAAAGTTAAGTACCTATCTATATAGGTAAAAAATAGCCATGTAAATATTTTATATAATGACTACGACATGTACTCGGCATTTTCTGTTTTTTTTATCTATAAGTTAATTTGGTGTTAGTAGAGAAGAATTTTAGGGCTTCATTGCAAGTATGGTGCCCGTTAGAGTACTAGAAGACAAAGACTGAGGTTGTTATAAATGTCACGTTTCTACTGTTGTATACAACAAATTTGATGTGTGTACTGTACTTATGTAATCAAATCACTGAACTATGTGTCAAAGTATGTGTAACGTTATATTAAGATAGAAGTACCGTATTTTGTGTATTCGTTACTACAATAAAATTAATGGTAAGAATAAATGTTATATTTAGAAACGTGTGTTTTACTTCAGATTATGAGAGCGACGATCATTTAAAGCAAACATTCTTGTAATTAATTATCATAACATCTTTTATTCTATATTATTTCAAATTTTACATGCTTAGTTCAAACATTAAGAAAGAAATAATAATATTTAACATCTGGATAATATACAGCACTACTTGTTTATCTCCACTTAGCGTTAAAAAATATATAATTATAATATTGCAAAATATTCTATCGTTGCAAATAACTTACATGTATAAATCAAACAGAGAAGGGTAGACGAAGGTGGGTGCAATCACAAGGGACAAGTACCAAACTACTATCAAATATGGCAAACGATACAAGGTGTGCTTTTTGTTCACCATAACAAAATATAATCTTCCACTTATTGTTATTATAATAATTATTTACAGAGTTCTCTACAGTACTGGATGATAATAAAGATTTTATCACAAAGATTCTTCTAATATCCTACAGAAACATTTTAAGAGTTAGAACGCATGTTGCTGCTTTTATCGGTAGGACCACGATTTCTTAAGAAACTCGTTAGTTTTACAGAGTTTGTAACAGTCGTAGTTTCTCAAGAAAACATCTATTCATCTATTGATTTGCCTGATATCAGTTTACGTTTCTATTTGAAATAGTGTTCGCAAGTTATGTCTATATCTAAATTTTTCTGTTAATTTCTATAATGTTCACAGCAAAATGCACCTAACGACAAGACAAGAAGCAGTTCTTTTATTTCTAGGTAAAATCCAGATCAAAATATTTACAAGTTGTAATTCATATTTATACAGGTGAAAAGCCAAACTGGCTCTGAATACAAATTCGTCTACAATTGATTTATAAAAAAATATTTAAAAAAAGACCTTACAGCGCTTTATACATTACAAAAAATATAATAAAATCATGAAATAAGTGGCTAATAATAACCTGCGTGTAAAATAAATAGACGATAAATTTAGTACATTGCCTTGCAGGCGTTATTGCAACGTGTTGACTAAAATACTAAATTAATTACTATTGATTATGCACATGGATGGGTCTCGTTAGAAACTTGTCTTGGAATATTCCATAATAACACCCAGAGGCGCTTGATGGTTCTTTTCTAATTTAACCTATTATATACTGAAATCAGATCAGAATATGGGTTGCTCTGTTTCGAAGGTAGATCCACACAACAGGTATAAAACATAAGTAGAACCCATGGAATAAAAATTTATTACAAATGAAATAGATAAATATGAATACATTTCACAGAACGCAAACGCCCTCTGGTCCCAAACTAAGCAACGCTTGTACTATAGGAACTAGTTTGCTGATATAATACTTAAATATAAGAATTGCCAAGTTCCTAAAAAACTCACGGAAGAACTAGGGATATCATAAGAGGATTGAATGAATGAAAAGTATGTAGGTACATATTATGCGCCAATGACTAAAATTTTAAGTAGGTTATTAAAATCTTGTTTATAAGCTGTCAGTGTGAGCTTAGGATTACAAATAATAAGTCAGTATTTTCTATTTGTTTTGCAATACAGATCAGCGCTACGAAATGAAATATCACTAATGAAATATAATAAAATGTTTTGTTACATAAAATATCACCAAATTGTTGGCTTAGCCTTGTTAAGTTCAAGAGGAAGATTACAATACAACCATTCTGGCTTTCAATTGACTTGGTTAAGCCGCCAGTTTTCCTCACCTTATTTATTGCGTTTTTTGCAAAAAGCACACAGCCCGTCTAAACCTAGCTCATTCGATGTAATGAAGCGATTTCAATTACCCTCGGTAAGACTTAGTTACGACTTTTAACTAAGACAGTAAAAATCTTTGAAATAAGAGTTGATTAAAACTTTTAACATAGCTATACTTTCTTGGTTAAAACTTTTAACTAAGACTCAGTTAAAACTTCCGAGTATTATGAGGGCTAAGTTCTAAAGTGGCGCAGTAAACCCTCACAGGAACGTCAAGATGGCGCGCAAGACAGGACACTGGGATAAGCAATACAGTAGTTTAACTACATACATTCCTAAATAATCAGCAGCACATTTAAATGCCATTCATCATTCGGATTCGAAAAGAGATTGATTGATTGGATATTTCGTACTCCTGATCTATATAACAATCTGAAAGAGGTAGACAACAAAAATAGTATGTTTGCTATCTGTCTCCCACTAAAACAATGTTTATTAGAATGATTATAGAGTTGAATTTTCATATCACAATCTCTTTTCTCTCCGCTACGTTATTAGGCCACAACATTTTTGAGCTTCAATCCCAAAACATAAAGAGAAATTTTAAATTAAATTACAATTTACTTCAAGGCGGTTTTAACTAAACAAACAAATTTCTTATCTAATAATCGTAATAACACACAGAATATTTTGCAAGTGCCTTAAATCACAGGGCGGTAGGTGCGATTGTAGCTTTAGTCCGGGGTTATTCACAACATCGATTCGTTGTTACTATACACAACATTATATTACATTTATTTAAACATTACGTTTAAATATTTATTACTTTAGTACACTATACTGAACGAATTGACCGTATAAAATGATATATCACTCACGATAAAGCATACGGAGTTGGAAATTCCTTATTAGTTTCGAGTATGAATTGAAATAAATCTGCAAATATAAAACTATCATAAACATAACTATTCTGTAACGAAGTTTGTTGTTAACAATTCTATACCTACAATTGTTATTTAAAATCTATGTTTGTGATTTATGTCATTATGTGACTGGAGTTTTATTTATTTTATTAGGATTCCAATAAAATTGATGCATTGATGAGTCATTATATTTCATCAATATCTACTGAATATGTCACATTTATATCCGATGTTGTTCACATTCGGTAAAATGCATTTTCACTTAAACTGGTATCAATACAAGACCACATCCAAACAATATAGGGGTATTTAAAACGAAATCAGCGAAATACAGACAATTCTGTACATAAAACTAGTATTGTAATAACAACAAGAATAATCATCACAACGAATCATTGATATCGCAAATATATCACTTATTATTTTTTTCCAAATGGTCAAATTGATTTAGTAAAGAACAATCAAGTGGATATAAGAAACAGTAGATAACAGACCTAGCTGCCAAGTTCTGTGGACCAAAGGCTAAATTTTATCGATAACGAAGATTTAACCTCTTTTTATGGCTAGGAGAAGGTCTAAATAACATGTAAAATGTCTTACACTACAAGACCTACCTAGGCGAGCCCTTAGACGACCTTACGCTGTAAAACGTAAAACAAATAAAAATATCTATAATTTACTTAACATTATGCGTACAAAAACCTAGCCGTCGAAAGATCGATAATAAATAAATATATCAATAGATACATAAACGTTGTACATATATAAAAAATCTTCTATATTGCCATACATACATTTATCATTACATACCATTCCCTATAACTCTATATTACTTTCTTATTTACAATATGTACAAAGGGAAATAAAAACAATTTGTACTTGCAGAAAACTGTGAAAATAAAACGTAGATACAAGACGAAACGAAAATATACAAAAACGCGCGTGAACGCACCTAACATACCTAACGATATAAGTAACGTATATTTAATATAATATTTGTTTTCTATAATACATGCGGCGGCGGCAGGCGCGGGCCGACGTGAGATTTACAAAAATATGTTTTGGAGGTGCGCGCCTCTCTACCTGTCACACCGCTTCGCACCAACTGCGCCATCTGCCGGACAAATTTACAAATTATAAAAACTACTCTTCCATTCGCATTGCGCTTCCTTATTATACGCTTGCGCTCTCACCGATCGACACAAACTATTTAATGGCAACACCGAACTACAACTAACGCACACACTTTTGGGATAAATCTACCGTAAAAATAGTCAACTCATTAATTTACGTTATAAAATATAATAGAATATTGTGAATAGCAACGAATCCGGACTACACCCCCCTCCGGCCCCACTTGAACCTCCTTCCGGAGACGTAGCTCGCGTCGGGGCTCTCGAGGCGCTGCTGGTCGGTCCTGCACGTCTCGGAGGTCTCCAGTGATGCCACGTTCTGCGCCGTCTCACCGAGGAGCACTAGGTTATCGCAGCCGGGGAAGCTGTTACTCGCACTAGGGGCTTTGGCTCGCGCGAAGCTCGCTCCGTCGAGGCTGTGGGTGTACGTCGCGAGTCGCGTGTTGGACCACGCTTCGGCGCTGTGGCTGGTGAGGTTGGGAGCCCACGTGCCGAGGTCGGGTTGGAAGTGCATCCGCGGGAGGGAAGTATCCTCGGGAGCCGTACCAGAGGGGTCAGTGGGGGGCCGGGCGTCGTCGTCCTCGGGCAGGGCGAGGCCGAACTCTCGCCGCAGCCGCGAGCTCAGATTCTCCCGCTGCCGCTCCGATGCCGTCGGCTGAGCGTCGAACACACCTGCCCAAACAGTACTGTTTCAAAATGCTGTCCATGTTACGTGTTAGGAGTTGGATTTCGTTGGATACGTTTAAGTTATTTTTAAATAGAAATATCTGATTTAGAAGTAAGCTTGAAGAAGTACTAAGTCAGAAAAAAAAACTTATATTTTACAAAAATCGAGAAAAGCATTGATGTAATATGAAACGATGTTGCGAGCTCCAGAATTTAAATTGTATTAAAATCAGGAGTGAGACAGTGCGTAAATCGTGAACGCCAACGCACGACCCAGAAATAATCCTTTGACACGCCAAGCGAATTGCGGCTCTATCGACAGCAATTACAATAAGGGCAACGATTAAATTGATTATTATCATTATAACATGACGGCATCCACTCGTAAAAACTATCAACATAAGTTGCAACGGATACTTCGGCACAGATGCGAGCATGATGACTCATGAGTTTTGCGCAGTATTTTAATGCGGCAAAGCTGTCAAGGTCGAGCGGTTCTTGTCGTCCCGGTACAAACTGTTACATATTCTCTGTCGATACTTAAAATGCAAACGATTGTGGTGGGAGCGGTTTTGTTTTGTTTTTCATGCGGCAGTGCGCCGGATACGTTTCGAACCGACGATAATATTGAACACATGACCAGCTTATATGCTTGTACAAACTGTTAGGTTGGCTATGTGCCTGTAACTATGGCGTTTAGCATTTGCATATCTGCTACGGATGCTCTGAGGATGAGGTTTTGTTTATTGTTGGAATGCATGTGAAATGCTGAAATGAACTGATAGAGGAGTACTAAAAGAAACAGATTTTAGTTCAGTTGAATATAGATAGATAAACCCAGGTCAAATTAATATTTGCAACAATAAATTAATTCAAGGCACAATAGTATGTTACGAGTGAGTTTGACATTAGTATATTTTGGACGCGATCGCTATATTGCCATAAAATCAGAGATCTGAAAGTCTACGCTAAGTTTTGAGTAACCTTTTCCGAGAAGTGGCGAATCGGCAGATGGATGGGTCATGCCGATGTTGTTCTCTGCCTAAAAAAACTGCGTTACCACGGAGGACACATTCGTGGTATTGCGTTGCTGTCACGCAGAGACGAGCTGCGTCTCATGAGTCTGCGTGAAATCACAGACATTAATTATACAAAGTGTTATGCATACTTGCATTGGTGGTACTACAAAGGGAACTTTACTAAGGAGGTCAAACTTATGCAATCATTCCCTATGTTTATTTAATTGTCGAAACTTTGCGATCGGTAATATTGGTCATAAGCGTTTAGTCATCCATTAGTGTAGGTTATTCACTCTACCAAGGACTAAAGAATAGAAATGTTCTAAGCCTTGAGATGGAAACACATGCGAGTTTATACAATTGAGTCAATTGAACCACTGCGCGCGCATACGCAATTATTTAAAGTGGCAGGTTGCAATTCAATGTAGCAACGTGCGTGTCGCAGCGTACCCGAAGATATATTTGAATTTATTAACTTTTTGCAATTTTTTGTCACAAACAACCAGAAAGAACTAGAGTTATGTTCGTTTCACGTTGCCAAAACTTATAAGAACATATCTATTCTATCATGTAGTGTGTTTGTAACAATTTCTACGTGCTACGTAGGAATCTAGGCAAGCGAATCGTATTCGCTTTGCTTTCTTTAAAGAGTACATCCTAATGTCGTCACCAGCGTCCGCGTGAAGCATAGGGGGGAGTCTAGTTTGATCTTTATGATTGAACTCCTAGTCGCTGCATTGCTTATTGCCGATATGACGTGGTTATTTGTGTAGTCACCCTTCGGATGAGCACCACACCCTTAAGATCCGTAGATACGCAGTGTTTGTGTTAAAGAGGACATCGCTTGACACACCAAAGGTTATAACAATTCGGGGAAGACACGTACCTTTCGGCATCTGATCTTGCACGAGCTCCCGATGCAGCCGCTGTTCGAGTTCGTCAGCCGCTATTGCCGCGGCCGCTTCCAGCCGCTGCGGCGACAACGCGGACGATGATGACGATGATGACGCTGCTTCGGTCTGCTGAGGCTCGGCTGGTGCGTCTGTCTCCTCGCCCGCGCCCTTGTGCCGCTTGCGGTACTCGGTTATAGAGAGCTGAGGATGGAAGTATTACGTTTACAAAATCATCTCGCATTGCACCACTATATATACTAGCAATGCCAAGATTTAGCTATTTTGAATAATCACTTTCTCATATTTGTCAGTAGTGCGTTTGTCATGCATTGGGGTTTTTTATTTGAGTTCAAATTGTGTAAAAAAACGTTCTTATAATAGAGTCAAGAGTACCTTTATATACCTAACATTTTATGTACCCGATCCTTACGTGATCTGATGATGTTTAGTGACGTATTGCGTAATTACAAAATCGATTTGAATACCCTAGATATACCAAGATATACCTAGCTCGTGACGTAAAATAGGTATTTGGATACAAAAGTCTGCATACCAAACAATACGATTTTAGTAAACTTCTTTACGTTCGAAAAACCAAGTTTTCCGAGACCAAGACCTCATAGCGTTATTGAGATACCGTTTCAGCTCGCTGCACCGCCTTGTAGGTAATAATATCGAAAAGGTTACGCCGATAAGAAGTACTGTTACGACGACGGTTCGAGTTCTCTATCGGTTTGCGAAAACGATTTAATGCAAGTGAAGGCTCTTATGCATTCGTAGGTGACTTCAAGAAGAGGTCTTATCACCTTTTGCTTGCATAAAGTGCATTTTGTCTGTTGGTCTGTATCGAGATAAGCAAATACACTTTAATAGATTATAAAAATAATCAAGCCTTCATCGATATGAGTAGCAATGATATTGAATATGGAAATGCTGATAAACAGTGGAAATACTGTGTATAAAATATCAGATGTAGTTAGACAGAGTTGACATAATTTTCTTATCTAATCTGAGACCTTGGTTGACTGTATATATCTCTACAATAACAGCATATAATATCTCATACATCCAACTAATATTATAAATGTCAAAGTTTACACGTTTGTGTTTCAATCACGCTGAAACTACAGGGTCCTATTAGGAAAAAACTTGGAATGTGTATAGTTCGTATCCCGGAAGAGTAACAAGATCAAACGGGACGCAGCCGCAGGCGAAAGTTAGTTAATACTAAATTATTTTTTTTTGGCTAGAACCAATATTAGAAAGTATGGTAAGGTCTGCATGCCGATACAGAAATCGTTACACAAGCATAGATTTGAGTAGAGATTTTCATACAGAAATATATGCTTTGAAAGTCGCAAAGCCTATTACAATGTAAATGATTGGCGTACCTTTCTTCTAATGGGTTTGGGTTTCTCAACAGGCGGAGGATTCAGTCGGGGGTCGTTGCTCCGTGGGCAGTACGGCTTGGCAGCCAGCTTGGGCGACGGCGTCAATAAGCTAGCGTTGTTGGAACTATTCAACACTCCTGATAATATCACACTGTTATTACTGTCCATATTGTTCACACGCGTCAATATTTCCTGAACACTCTTCATCTCGTCCGACTGCGTAATAACTTCCTTGTCGAACAGATTACTATCTAAACTTGTAGTCCTATCTATTGCACTCTTTATTATAGACATGTTTGGAATATTCTCGTTTATGGAACTGTCCGCGTTGAACGCTTGCGTTATATTGCTGAAGATGCCGGAGAACAAGCCGGTGGCACTGAACCTCGTCGAGAACGGAACCGACGAACTCTCCAGAACCGACTTCTCCTCGGAGACCGGCGGAGACCGCTTGGGAGACACCGCCGCTCGGACCGGCGACTCGTGCCGAACGGGCGAAGCACGTCGGATCGGAGATGCACGTACTGGCGATGCGCGTCGAATCGGCGATGCACGTGAAATCGGCGATGCACGGGAGATCGGCGATGCACGCGTTATTGGCGATACTCGTCGTATCGGCGACGCCCGCGTTACCGATACTCGTCGTATCGGCGATGCACGCGTTATTGACGATACTCGTCGTATCGGCGACGCCCGCGTTATTGGCGTTACTCGTCGTATCGGCGATGCACGTACTGGCGACGCGTGGCGCATGGGCGAACGTCGTACTGGAGAAGCGTGTCTCATGGGCGAATGTCGTACTGGAGAAGCGTGTCTTATGGGCGAACGTCTTACTGGAGAAGCGTGTCTCATGGGCGAGCGTCGGATTGGAGAAGCATGTCTCATGGGTGAGCGTCTGATTGGAGAAGCATGTCTCATGGGCGAGCGTCTGATTGGAGAAGCATGTCTCATGGGCGAGCGTTTGATTGGAGAAGCATGTCTCATGGGCGAGCGTCTGATTGGAGAAGCATGTCTCATGGGCGAGCGTCTGATTGGAGAAGCATGTCTCATGGGCGAGCGTCTGATTGGAGAAGCATGTCTCATGGGCGAGGGCGGCGAGGTGTGTCGCACCGGAGATAGCTGGTTAGGCGAGACGCGCCGTAAGGGAGACGCTCGTCTCACCGGCAAGTGTCGCACGGGCGAGGGACGACGGAGCAGTTTGATCGGCGTCATCGGTCCATCCGGTAAGGGGATAGTCTCCGGCAGCGGCACCAGCGGCATCGGGCTCGGCTCCTCGGGCAGCGGGATGTTCTCTGTCGAAGATGACGGCAGCGGGATCGACTCCACCGGCGGAAGAGGTATATTCTCCGTGGAAACTTCGTGCATCTCGTCGTGAACATCACCGTTGACTTCCGGTTCGTCGTCGCTCGCCGTTCTCAGCTGGACGCTGATCTGATCGTCGACCATGCTGAGATCGAAGTTCAGGTTCACCTTCTTCCGCTTTTCTTTAGGCTTTTTATTTCTGCTTTTGAGGATCTGGATGTTTTCCGTGTGAAACGAGTGAATCTTTTTCTGGATGTCGTCCATTTCGTCGCGCTGCGGCGACGAGTTCCCGCTGGTGTCGGCCGATTGGCAGCTGTTCGGTTTTTCGGTTGGGCTCTCTATTCGCTTCGGGTCAGCGATTGTTTCTTGTATTTTCGGTTGTGGTATTGTCGTGTCGATGTCCATCGGCACGACTTTATTGTAATTGCTCTCCTCGAGTTCCAAATTATTGTTATTAGTTTTGATGTCATCCGGTCTGGAGATCTGCGGCGGCAGTTCCTCCTCGGGCGTGGGAACTCCGATGATCCGTCTGATGTTTTCACTGTCGTGCGGCCCTTTCAGGTTAACGTTGAGAACGTCATTGTCCATGTTGCACTGATCGTCGGATCCCTGGCCGCTATCCGACCGGGTCCGGTCTCTGGTGCCATACATGCCTTCCATAATACTTCTCATTTTGTACTGTCTACACAGGGGATCCTCCTTGACCGGCGAGTCTTCAGACGTCAGAACCGGAGAGGTTTCGTCGTTGCACTGTGTGAACAGAGGGCTGGTTAGTTCTCGCGGGTGGTGTGAAAACTTTTTATGACCGTAAGGTTCGGGCGGAGTACTTACAGGCACCATGGTATTCTGTTCGCACGATAGCGACTCTCTTGCTAATCGGCGCTTCTTCAACGGGGTGTACATTTCATTAGGTGGGGATTCTAAAAAACAAAACGAGTATTATAAGAAATAAGTTGAAGAAGTAGACATAGGATGCTATAGAAGTGGTTTTCTGGCGAGTTAAACTGACAGCCGGGTGCAAGTATACAAACCTGGGACGACGGTCTGGTCGCACTCCTCGCTGATGGCCTGCCGCAGCCATCGCTTCTTGGCACTGTGTTGCGGCAGCACCTGAGGCACTACCTCGGGTACTTCGGCGGGCGGCTGCACGGGGGTGCTCCGAGTGATGCGCCGAGACTTCTTCGGAGGGCGGTTACGATCGCGGCCCGGCGTGCGCGGCGGGGACTCGCACTCATTCTCTGTGACATCGTGTGTCCCGCTCAGATCGCCGATCATTGTCGAAGCGACGCGCACCAAGCTTTCCAACGAGGGCGCGGAGACTAAGGCGGGTCGGTACGGCGATCGGTAAGGAGACGGGGTGCGCTCGGGCGACCGACCGATCCATTCGGTGGCCATCGTCTTCTTCGTCTTGGGCAGCTTGAAGGCGGACTCGACCGAGCCGACTGCGGCTTCCACTAGTAAACACGCCGAAGATAGGCCGATGTCCTGAAATGAAAACATCTGTTATGCATTACTATCTGAACTTATAGCTACTACAGGAATTGTTTTTTTTTCGGAGTGCAATAGGTAAGAGAACCGATAAGAGAAGAAATCTCAGTACTAAACTATCGATAGAAACTTACCTCATGATGTGGTTCGTGATGCCTCTCCGGTTCGCACGGCATGGGCAGGGTGCTGTTACGACGGATGGGGGGCGCAGCCCTAGGCGGAGTCATCGGAGTTAAGGGTGCTTCGTCCCCTGATGTCACCATATCGCTATCGGCAGAGTTGAGCCGCCGGCGATTGGATTGAGAGGTTGTGCGCGCCCGGCCCTTACGACTGGAATACATGAAATTACGTTAGCTATGTGCACGAAAAAATATACTTTCTAACAATTTTTTTTTTATAGATTATATAGTAACCGTTTTCTTTTTTTAGTAGCACAGTGTACTTCTTCCTCGTCGTCTTTATCAGCTGAATTTGGATGAGGATCAGACTCCCGCCTTTTCTGACGTTCTTTGACCTCCTGTTTCCGTTGCTGAGCCTTCTCCATCCGCTCGAACGCTTTCATAATAGCCTCCATTTTACGTTCTTCCCGAGTCTGAAAGAATAACAAAAAATGAGAATGTCGTTCATAAGTAACAATTTTACATAACGTAAAAAGAAATACACATACACTCACCATTTTCCTTTTGTCCTTATCTTTAGTTTTGGGCGGAAGTTTGTCTTGAGAATCGTCGGTTTTGTCATCCATCGAGTCCTGGTTTACGCAAGTCTGTTGGTTCCTGCTAGATCGGGATGACCTATCGTGACAAGCGGACTTGGCTATTTCTTCCTTAAAACATTTAGGCTCGACTTTTACATCATCTTCAACTTTAGGCTCGTCTTTAACTTCCTGTGGTTTTTTTTCTTCGATTATTTCAAGTTTTTCCATTTTTTCCACCTTTTCTATGGGCTCGTCTTCGGATGTTTCTTCTCTGTAGGCATCGATTCTTTCACGAATTCTACTCTTTCTGCGCTCAACAATTTTCTCCACAAAAGGTACAGATGCAATTAGCTGTTCTTTCTCTTCAACTTTAGGCGGGACAATCAGTTTAGGCGTCACTAGTTTGGGAGCTACAATTGGCTTAAGTTCTTCTTTCACTTCCATTACTGGTTCATGTATACATACTATGGGTTTGATTTCCTCAATCTTTTCTTCCACTCTGCCAAAGTCTGGTTCATCATAATCCTCAGGCTTCATTACTTCGGTAGTAGTCAAATCCATTTCTAGTTTGGGTTCCTCTAATGGTTCTTCTTCAACAGGTTCCAACTTAAGCAGTTCACTTGGTTCAGCTTTGATGAGTTCAGTTTCCATACACTCGATCTTCATCGCATCATTTGTGATTGGCTCCATAAAAAGCCTTGTCTCAACTTTCATAGGCTCTTCGAATACTGACATTAACACTGGCTTTACAGGAGACAATAGCGGATACTCATGTTTGATGGGTGATCTCTCAGGTTTTATAGTAATTATCGAAGGCATAAAAGGCGGTTCCCTAACGGGCGGCGTCAATGGACCAGCGAGGTGGCCGAACGGCAGCGGCGGAGGTGATCCAGGGGAAGACGAGCTGAAGCATCTGTTTCGACTTCTCTTCTCCCTCGGAGGGTAATCAAAGCTTTTTCTCGGTAGCAAGGGACTGTTCAGTCCGTTTACTTTGCAATGTTTCGGATTTCCACAAGCGCAAGGCTGCTTGCTGCCGTCGGCGTCGTGTCCGACTGTTATCTCAGTGTTAGACTGGACGACTCCAATCGTCACCAAGTAGACGTGAAGGGTTCCCTTGACAATACAATGTTGGAGCTCTGCGTTCGGTTTGCACGAGCGTCGAGCGAAGCGCGCCTCGTTGCCGTACGTTCTCGTGTCGATGCAGATCTGCGTGTTGTCCTTCGGCAGCCTGTAGAAGAAGACGAACGGGCCGGGCTTCTGACTGCCGGCCCTAGCAGAGTTTTGTAGCTGCGGACGGTGTTGGTTCGATAGCATGTATTTACCGCGGAGTTCGATAATAGGCATGTTTTCCTTCAAGTCCTTTGTAGCGATCAGAATCTTTCCGCCCGCGTGAGGCACCGTGGTGCACAAGTGCGCGCCCGTCGCGTAAGCCATGTTGGGCTGATTGCCTAGTTTGCTGCTGTACTTCATAATCTTGGCCCTCAGCTCCGGGCTGTAATGATTCGTCACGGCCAACTCGTAAGCGTCTTGCCAATGCGATTGATTAGAAAGGCTGGAACCATACTTGCTTCGGTTCAGAATCATTTCCTTCTTGCGCTTGACGCGCTTCTCGGCGAGTTTTCGTTTGGCTCCCTTCCTCAACAGTTCAGTTTTTTTAGGTTTCTGGGTTGCCTTAGGGATCGGTCCGCGCTTGGGCAGCGGAGGCGCCGGCGGCTGGGGAATCATCGGCGGCAGTACTGGCACGCCCGAGTTGTATGTGGTAACGCACGAGCCGCTCGTGTCGGTGTACGTGGTCACGGTGAGCAGTCGCTTCCGACGCTGGCCCGGCAGGCCGCCGCCGCCGCGCGTCATGTCGACGTCAGAGTCCGAGGCGCCGAGCGCGCTCAGCTCCTCGCGCTTCCTCATTTGAATGGCGCGCGCGTGGCGCCGGTCGATGGGCCGCGGGTGGCAGAGCTCGCACATGTACGTGTCAGGGATGTTGTTCCGATCGATCCCCATGCAGTCCACGTGCTGCCACTCGCCGCATCGGTCGCAGCAGATCATGTAGCCATCGTCGTGGGTGAAATCGCAGATGCATCTAGTTTTCCCCTCCTCCTCGCCTTCGGGGGCGGTTTCCGTGTCGCTCCCGCCCGCGGGCGGCTTGCGGTCCCCGTCGATCGAAGAAATAACGGAGGCGGCGTCGTCGTCCGGCGCCGGTACCGTCGGAGGGAGCTGCTGCACGAGCTGAGGCTGCGGCGGCGGCGGCTGCGGCTTGAACGCGAGCGGCGTCATCTGCATCGGTGTAACGGGTAAGGAAGTTCCGATGACGCAGGTCGGGACAGCCATCGGCATCTCGTACTGAGAGTTGGACACGATCACCGGCGAGCTTCTCTTCATGGGGCTCGATGGAGCGGTCGCAGTGATAGGAGGGGATATGATCGCTAATGTTACGGGAGCAGCTTTTTCTATCGGCGTAGTAGGTGTAACCAGCGCGGGCGATAGTATCGGCTGGGCCGGCGCCGGCGGGACGGGCAGTGGTGCGGCCGCGACCGGAGCTTGCGGCACCGGCGATGGAGGAGGCGGCGGTAGCTTCTGAGCCGGCAGCGAGTAAGTGTGGTCCAGCATCACAAACGCTAGAGGCTGCAATGTATATCGACGTAGCTCCTCGGATAAGTTAGGTCTTTCCTCCATTCCGATAAGATCTTCCGCTGTTAGTAGCGTGGATTTGTCCCCCCTAAAACAAATAAAGTGAAAATTAGCACTTCGAGCATTGAAATTTATTTGGTGTGGATACTATTGTTACTGCTAAGATACTTACATGACGATCCGTTTCTGGTTAATCGGTTTCATTTCAACCGGCTCCTCGATTGGAGTCTGCAGTGGAGTTACGACATTGAAGTGATTGATTGGAGTTGGACTGGTTTGCAATATTAGCTTGGGCTGTGACAACGATTGCAATATCTGTGCTGTAAGCTGTTGGTTAGCAGACACTTGAGATACCGTTGACATTTGGTTGTCTGCCGATCCATACGTCTGAACATAGCGCAAGTTAGGAGTAGCTCCAGATTGTACATAATGAGGACCTTTGGGCAGGCTCGTACTTATCGGAGCAGTGGAAAGTAATACTGGACCGCACGGGGACTGTAGCAACAATCGTTCCCCTTTCACGGGGAACTTCTGTAAAGGCATCGCTTGATTTTTACTGGTAGGACTGCCTACTTTCTGTATTATTTTTGAAGAATTAGTATCTACAACCCCAAAAGATCCCTGGTGGTTTTTGTATGTTACACTGGTCACAGGCCACGACTTGGCTTCTGATTTATGAGCAGATCCTGCCTGCTGAATTATCTTTATCGGCCTAGACTGGTTTTTCTGATTTGATGCATGGCCACATTTTGATCCCTTGAAAGTATTTACAGATTTTCTGCCTGAATGTACAGACATCTTATTGGGACCGGACACAACACGAGATAGAATGTGGCATTGAGTACTACCCGATGAGGCAGCTACCACTGCATTTAAGTTAGCACCATTATTTACCTTATTCAAAGCTTTATTTAAGTTTGTGCTCTTTGTAAATGTATGGCTGTATGCTACATTTTTCATAGGACTGCTATTGATCACACTCTGTGTTAAAGTAGAGCACCCTATCAAAGATTGGTTTTTTGGTGTTTTAGTACATAAAACTGAGCTAGTCAGATGCTTCTGGGTAACAACATTGGTGCTTAGCTTGTATATGTGGTTCTGAGTGGCAAACACAGGAGTGGCTGTTGCAATCTCCTTTGTCTGGGTGATATACCCATGGGAATAAGTAGGATTTTTTGGTAAAGATATATTACTCAATATCTGAACTTTTGATGTTTTGGGTCTGGTGATATAACTAGTCTCAGTTACTATGTTTGAGCGACGGCTGATGTGTGTATCATTAGTATAGCTTTCACTTGTTATGATTATTTGAGAAACACCTGCTTGTGACCTTTCTTCATTATTCTTGGAATCACTTGCGGGAGCACTGGTAGCAAGTATTGTGGGCAACCATAGTGTCTGACTGCCGGATACATCTTGTGATACATTCTGTATAGTGGTTATATTACCAACTGCAGCATCTACATTAATTGTAAAGTTTGGTGACAATTTTGTAACATTTTGAACGATAGCCGTGCTCAGTGGAGCTTGTATTAGTGTGGCTGAATTTTCCACATAGTTGGCTTCAATTGGATTATCTGCTTCTTGCAATAATGGGTATGCTATACAACCCATGCTGTCTACAGTGCCTTCATCAATCCTGACAATGTTAGCAAGAGTGTCAACAGACATTTCTGTGTTATCCTTCTCTGCAATGTGATACTCTACTTCTTTATCAGTTTTGTGAACTGACTGAATAATGCTTTCATGGTTAGTGGAATCAGGTTCTGGATCTCCCTGTTTGGAAGATGCGGGCACAGCCCTCAAAACCGGAGTCCTGATACTTTGAACATTCATATTTTCTGCTAGTTTATGATCCAAAACTTGTTCATGCACATTTTCACTGGTGGTGGACGGCCCGTAATCCTAGAACAAATAAAATTAAGGTTATTCACCAGATATTAAAATAACAGCTATTGAGACTAATAGACAATATGAACATACCTATTATGCATATATGTACATAATAAGCTCAAAATTGTGCTTTTTATAATCAGATAGTTGTAAACTCAAGTAAATTACAAATTGCATAGTAGAAAATAGCAGTAAATAAATACAATTAACACAACTTACAAAGTCTTCTGCAAATCCACCTATTATAAAATTACTAGGTAACATTTGTCTACTTACCAAATGAACTATAAACTAGAGGATAATGAATAGACTATAAAATTCAAAACTTTATTGAAAAACATAGTTCCTGGAAATGTATAATAACACAAGTTGCAGTAAAGATAAGTAGTACAATCAATTTAAATAACACCATGAAAGCCATAACAATATTTACATGCATTTCAAAAGGAATACCTATAAACCCTGGCCCTAGCAATATTTAGAATGGGTCTGTGTAGTGATTTAATTAAGCATGGATCTTTTGCACCACAGAAGGTGTATTTACTGATAGATACCTATCAAGTACTTACTTGCCGGGCCGTAGATTCGTATTCTGATGAAGCTGACATGCTGTAAATACTATCATCTTGGGTCAAACCCGAGATGACGCCTTGGAGTGCACAGCAGCCTCCAAAAGTTATTTCATGTGACTGCAACCGAAAATTGATTCTTTATCCATAATTCCTCAAAATCGTCACATTCATGCTCGGAGTACACCTTAGTGCTCCTGGTAAAATATTTTTAGTCCACAAATAGGATACGACCGTCGAGGTCATTGTTCTCGAAAATTATTCAAAAGTCACTTTATTTCGTTTCCTACGAGAAAGTATAAAGTAAAACACAAAAATAATTGATCTTGAGTGCAGCTACGTAGGAATAATTACATAAAATCAGTGAATAGGTTAATCCTACTGCCGCCATTATTGTCGCACGGAAATTGAAATGTCTGGCCACCAACATCAAAATAAGTAAACACTAACCTAAAACATAAAATGGTTGTGATATAGGTGCTATATTTTATGAAACAGTAATATAAATTACGTACATGAGGTCATAGGGCCCACTTAGTAACAAAGAAATGAAAAATTCTAGGTACAAACGAAAATGAGGTTTGTATATTTATATCCGCTCACGGGTAATTAGGATTTATCCTAGGAAATTTCACAAGTACTTAGAATAAATCAAATGAAATTTAGGCATTTGTTAATCTAGCGATGGAACCACAATGGTAAAGCACCAGAAAATCCAGATGTAAACACTTTTCATGAAAATATCAATTGAAACATTTACTAACCTTCGCTCTAATGAATTAGTAATACCTATGATGCAGCGAAACTATTTTCGTCAAATAATTGTATAGCACATAGGAAATAAGCGTCAAAGTCCGAAACTACGACCAAAACATTCACGAGAGTCGAAGATGGCGACCATTGCATTTTCTTGCGATGCAAAACAACGGGGTCTCACAAAATGGAAATACTTCCAAACCTGTTCTAATTCCGGTCAAACAATATACTTTTTAAGAAAATTGGTAAACACATAACTGAAGAAATACAAATTGAATCAATAAACATAAACAATAATAAATTGAATTATTTCAAAAACAAGAAAGATTTAAATAAATAGATATTTTATATAATTTTGTTATTAAATTGTGTAGTTGACTCGATAAAATATCTATGGCTAGAGAAAAATATTTTTTTATTTCTGGCAATCTACATCATTCTTCACAGGCATAGACAAAGACCATAGAATGCAGATAAAAACCATAGAGTGTAAACTTTCGCGTAATATTAGGTAGGTACTGTTTAAACGATCAATATACACAGTTGCGTCTCGGTATGTCGGGCACTGTTGTGCATGCAGAGTGAAAAAAGAGAAGAAAAAAAAAAACAAACTGTGACAAGGAAGGAAGGAAGGGTGACAGTAGGTGACAGTGAAAAACAAGGTTATGTTTTGCAATTTGCAGTGAGTCGGTCACCTACATATCCTACGTTGTTTTAATAATAATTAGTTGAATTATTTACAGGATAAAGGTCATATTTGCTTAGTATTTCATAATGAGTGACTTTGTATTAAATGATAGTGATTCTGAAGTAGATTCCGACGAGGAAGTAAGTACCGACACATTCAATCAAACGATCCAACACCAACACCATGTGCTGTCGCGTCGTGCTTGCTCCATCTCCATGTTAGAATAAAAAGAGAAATATTTGATAATTAATGGTTACAGCTGCAAGAGGCGTTCGCTAAAGGGTTACTAAAACCCGGACTCAACGAAGAAATTGAGAGGACAGAAAAGAAATACGTTAACAATATAGCAGATCTGAAATCAAAACTAAAAGAATTTAGACTCAATTTGCCATGGGTCGAAACTCTGGATTTAGTGACAACAGTTGCGCCGATGGCACCCGATGTTGCAATGCAAATGCAAGACACCGCTCAAAAACGAAAGTAAGATTCAATCAATGCATTGTATACAGTATAATGCAGAAAAAAAAACCTGTATGTACTTGTCTATCCCAGACTAGTATTTGACATACCTTTCATATTTTTCATTGAATAACTGAAACAATACTTGTTAATACAATATCTGTTACCTTACAGAAATATCAAAGAGAACACAAAAGGTGGTAAATTATATGATCCAATGCAAGACCCAGTTCTGAATGAGTTCAAGCGAGAGAACCTCATCCATCGACAGGCACAAGCCGCTGTTTTAGAAGGGCTCAAGAAGCTAAAGGATCTTGGAGTACCCACTAGAAGGTATTCAAACCATTTGCAGCTGCAAGCTGTTCTTTAAAGACTTCAACCCTAGTGTTCAAAAATAAATGTTGTAAATTATTAGTTATTCAGAAAGAAAATTTATTTCAGAATAAATCTGAGTATTCAAAATTGATGTAGAGGCTTCTCTAGAGAAGCATTCAAGTGGTGGAACACTTGAATCCTTTCTAAGCAAATCATATTGATTTATTTAAGGGTTAACAATAATATTGACAACAATATGTTACCTAGCAACAGGTTTTATAGAAATAACTGACTTTATTTAAAGTAGTAAAATTGTACTAACTACCTCACAGACCTGATGACTACTTTGCGGAAATGGCCAAGACAGATGAGCACATGCAAAAGGTTCGTAAGAACCTGATGGCTAAGCAAGCCGCCCAGGCACGCACTGAGAAGGTGCGCTCACTTAGAGATCAAAAGAAGATTGCCAAGAGAGTACAGGTGAGCAGCATAATCTGTCTTTGTTAGAGTATTCACACTATAATAATAAGAAATGATCAATTTATTGATATACGAATGTATACCAATAAACAGGTATTAATATTTATTAGGCCTCTTACATCTAACAATAGATGTTAATATTAACTTTTTGTTTAATTAACTGTTAACTTTTTATAATTAGTCAAATTCTTAAAATTATTCAGTAACTCCACTTTCCAGTCTGAATCTGTAGAAGTCTACTTGTGCTGCATAATTGCAGCACAAGTAGACTTCTACAGAAGCAATGTGTTATAAGTCAAACTAAAAAATATTTTATTCAGTAAAATCACAAGGATTATTTAGATATCCCACTGAATGACTAATTTACTGATTTATAAAATTTGTTTATTTTTCTAGATTGATGCCAAACTAAAACAAGCTGCTGACAAAAAACACATGCTGGAGCAGCTCAAACGGGTTAGAAAAGGCAAGTCCGCAGATCTAGACTTCTTAGAAGACAATAAAGGCAAAAACAAAGGAAAAGGCCCACTGAACAAAATATCCAAGAAAAGGACAGCAAAGGACAAGAAATTCGGCTTTGGTGGCAAAAAGAAAGGATCAAAACTAAATACAAGGGAATCCTCAAACAATATGGATGGGTTTAATAGCTCCGCAAAGAAAAAACCTTTTGATTATAAAAGCAAGACATTTAAGCCTAATACTAAGAAAAATATGAGGCCAGGCAAATCTAAGAGGAAAGGGGGTAAAAAATAAGTAGGAATATTACAATTTTAAAGTTGTCTGCTACTGTTTTTCGTTCTATTAGGTTAATAAATAAATATAAGTAACACTATACTACAGTATTACTATTCCCTACTGGTCAATGTGGTAGTGGATTCGAAAACAAAAGTGAATAATTGTAGTACATTGGGCTAATGCCTAGTATGAAATATCTAGTATTAGTATTCTGTGTAAAGTACCTTCCTAATTCTTAGCCCTACAGTACTTTGTCATTTTAAGTAAAATCTACTAGAGGAAAAGAGGAGTATGTATTTCACAATGACATTTTCCGCTCACCGCCTTCCATTGCTTTTATTTGCGTTTTACCAGACGCATTGAGAAAGTCGGAAGATAACAATAATAATAAAACAACTATGGACATATTTTACGATATAAAATGTTTATTTTTTTATTCTACAAATAGTCTACCACTTCCGGCCTTTGCCCTTCTTCTTCTGCTGTTGTTTTCGTTGCCAGGCGCTCTCTTGCTTGGTGCTGGTCTCCACGGGGCGGGGACTCTTGGCTGCCGTCGCTGCGGTAGGTTGCTGCTTACTCATATCACTGTAAAAATATAATATGTTTGAAAAACGAATACGAAAAACATACGCACTACATAACTATTGTTTATAGTCGCTTGTTTATATGCAGGAAAACTAGGTATACTTAGGTATACCTTGATTCTATACTTACTATTGATCAGTAGCAGTGGTAGACATGCCCTGACTACCCTTGATGACGTCACGCCGAACTCCACGTCGTTTCCTATACGCCGTTCGCTCGTATTTGGGTAGCCATCTGTAAATCAAACAATTAATTATTGAAAAAATTGTATCGATTAAATATATCCACGATCACGATTATTCGTTTCCTAGATACTGCGTAGGTGAATCTTAGGCGTCGTCAGTTGGATAAGAAATCTAGCTTTTGGAAATGCTGGGTTATCTTTTGCGCGTGCGAGTGCCGAGTATCTTACAAAACAACAGTTAAATTATGTTTAACTTATAATGCAGTTCTTTACCTTTCTGGGTCTGGTGGGCGCGACAAATCGGCGTTGGGAGGCAGTTTGGTCTTGCGTTTGCGAATTGGTTTCTTCTTCTGTCCCAATTCAGAGCCAGGAGTTCTGTGAATACAAAATATGTAAAGGTACAGATAAAAACTAGTGAATTTGTTAGTTTTATTTATTTCGACAGCCCGACGTGTCAGTTAACTTCTTGGGCATAAAACATTTTTCTAATTGTACTCTTGGTCTTAGAATTATTACCACTGTACCTATTCCAGCCGTCAAGAAGTGATGCTCGTATTTTTAAGTTATGATTTGAAGGGAATCACCACACAAGGTAGATCATTTATGGACGGACGTGCTTGCTAGATAATGCAATTGCTTTAGATATGATGGAACCATTCAACATCCAGGGGGCAATCTGCCTGAAAAACAAACTGTGCAACAAAATAAAATTACCCAGGAGATTGTTCTTGCTTGCTCTGAGTAGTTTTCTTTACAATTTTAGCTCCCATCATCCATTTAGAAGACTCCAAAGCATCAATGTCGATTTTGGTCTGTTAAAAAAAAACACTGTCGTAAGAACAATGATCTAATGAAAAGGCTACAAAACAAACTATGGGTTTCTTCATGGCTAATGCTATGAATTATGATGTCCAGTTAGTCCTTCTTTTCTATTACCACTTGTAGAAATGTAGAACTAGTATAGTCCCCTCTAATGGAAGTAGTTCCTCAGCCGGTTGTATTGGCTAGGGTCTTCACCGAACGTGCCAGAGATCTCTTGTCGTGAGGAGCCGCCGCTGCTAAAGCACCCTGATTGGTGAAAATGACTAGTAGACCTCTAGTTGGTCTAAAGGAGCCAGTCCCGCGGGTAGTTTCCTAGCCCGCTGCAGGTCAGCATTGGCCAGCATCTTGATAAAACACACCAGCACTTAACACTACTTTACCTCCAATTGGTCCAGTGGAGGCAGTTCCTCGGCCAGTTTCCTAGCCCGCTGCGGATCAGCATTGGCCAGGGTCTTCACCAGACGTGCTAAGGATCTCTTGTCGTGAGGCGCGGCTGCGGCTAGGGCTCCCTGTGCGGCGGCCGTGCGCGCGGGCGCTCCGGCGCGACTGTGTGCGGAGGCCGCTGCCCGCCATACATCGCGGAGGGAGAGGAAACACTGGAAGAAAATCAATGTTTACGATTATGAAGTATATTATATGAAGTGTATAGTGTATAAGCGAATATTTTATTAACTTAGCGGTTATATTTCATTCAATATAATGTATAAAGATTATTAGAAAGCAATGTGGTAGTATAGAAGTCTTCAAAATAAACAATAATAATTTTAGATGGAACTATAGAAAATGTTCTTACGAGACTTACCTTTGAAGGCAGTCTTGTCAATTCCATCCTAGATCATACCGGATGACCTAGACTAGTACATCTAACCTCACCCTGATCGGAGCATATTAATCTCACCCTAGATCTCACCAAATCGTGACTGGCATGTAAACTCCACCTAAGATTAAACTCAAAACGTATCCATTGCTTGTAAAGCTCACCTCATCATTCTTATAATGTTCGTAGACATCTAGGAACAGTAGCGAGGCCCGCTCGTGTTCGTTGTCGGCGGCGAGCAGAGTGCAGAGCGCGCCGACTACACCCGGACGGTACTTGTACTCGCTTTCCTCTAGCAATGTTACTGCGGCTTTGCGATCGCCCTGAAACATAATATAAAATATGTTGGTGATTACCTAAAAAGTACCTCTAAGTTCTTATGATTTAGTGGCCAATTCTGTCTGGTGACCTTAACAACCAGATTGCCTGATATTTGGAGATATCCTACCACTCTCAGTAGATTCATCATGGATCTAGTCCATATATCCATCTAGATCCAGATTTGAAAGTGTGTCTACTGATTAAGTTGAGTGTTTATAAATAGCTTACCTGAGCTAGTAAAACCTGCGCTGCGGCTAGAATAAGCGTGCCGCCTTGCTTGAGCAGCAAGGCCACCGCTTGGGCCTTCTTCCCATCTTTCATAAGCGAGGAGGCCTCCACGAGAGCCGCGCGACGTTCGTCGTTGAACTCCCGTGCCAGTTTCACGCAGCATTGCTTGCAGAAATCCGGCTAAACAGATAAACATTTTATTGGTATTATAAGGTGCAAATTACAAGTCAGTACATAATTTTTATACACTTTTATACACAATTTTTATTCACAAAAATTTTAATAATTTTTGTGAATAAAAATTGTCTATAAATAAAAATTAGCAGATATTAGAGTGCATTTAACACAACTACAATGTATACTCAAGGTAAACAGTATACCAAAAAACAGGTACAAACAACCACAGAATCACGCAAAAAGGGCTCATTGGTGGCATAGTTGCGGAGAGTCCACCGAACAAGTAACGGCCAAAGAATACCTTATGTGTGTACGACGCTAAATAAAAATCAGGCATTTACCTTACTTTTAGCTATTTATAGATGGCGAACAACGCATATTCATTATGTTTATAAATAGTATTTTGCATCTAACATAACTAATATACCTGATTGGAATAAATGGCAAGTATAGCCTGGTTGTAAGTGATGGCTCCGCGTTGTCTTGAGTTCAGTTTGTGCTCGAGTCCGTCCGCACTCGCTGCCTTCATGCGTTTGCGAGAATCAAACACATTGGTGTCCCTGTTGAAAATAACGATATAGTTTAGACATTATATAGCCCTTAAGATTTTTTCTCAGATCATTGTTACTGTATTGGGCAACTTTTTTAAATATAATTTTTTAACAAATGAATTTAGTAGAATAAATAATAACTTTTCTCTGGTAAGTACGTAGTTGAGTCACGTTTTGTGTTTTCTTAGATCACCTTCTAAATAACCTTCTAAATACTTTTATTATTGCAATTTTCTACAAAACAGTAAAAACCAGGTTAGAACCAAGAGACTGTTTATAAAACTAACCTATTGATAACAACAGCGTTGTTACTTGCAATAGCGACCAGTGCCTGATCGCTCGGCTTATCTTTCAACACATTCTGGTAGATGGTAGCTGCTTCCTTCTCCTTGCCCATCTGTTGGAGGCAGTAGGCTTGTTGGACTCTGGAAAAAAATTACCAATTATAGTCATATAAAAAGAACGCTGGAAGACAGTGGAGGGAGTGTGTTTGCGCATGGGTACACTCGCGCACGAAAGTACTAGGCCTGTTGTTTTATTTTTGAACTAGCCTTTCGGTCGCGGCTTCTATCGTTAAATAGAATTAAAGCAGATTTTAGCGTTCTTTTTACATGACGCGACCTATAACCATGTGGAGAATAATGCTTCTCGGGTTGAAACCACAATCGGAAGCGAAGCGTGGGAAGGACGACCTCATATCGAGAGCATTGATAGCAAAAGCAAGCTCATATGAGTTAGTGGCCAACTCTGGTGACCAGAGTTTTTAGGCCGCCTGAAGGCCTCCGTCGTGGCTGAACGACTGCTAGAGCCGGTATAACGACTGCTGGTCCTTATAGACCCTTACCTGATGATAGCTGCTTCCTGCTTAGCCTCCTCCTCTGTACCTCCATCTTCTATAACGCTATCCACACACGCCTGTTCAGCTTTCTTCAGCTGTTGCAGAGCTTCATTGTACTTCCCTCGCAGAGCAGTGGTGGTGCCAGCATTGTATGTCAACTCGTACGTTGACTCTTCGAATTGAGGTAAGTCTGCAGACTGGGTGGTAATAGTAGGTACAGAACACTATAAATTATGCATGGAATTTTAGCTAAAACATGCCTTTTGCTTTTTACATTGAATTTCCAAAGTTGGTACCATTGTCTTCAATAGTACTGGTAATTCCTGGTACTGTTGAGGAGAATGGTACAGGTACTGCATGCTCTCCTACTAAGTACCTATTAACTTCAAGGATATTTGAATAACCAGTAGCACAGTACTTACTGGATTAGCAGCAGCGAGGTTGGCCACAACAGCAGCCATGTTTGATTGCCGTTCATCTTCATAGTCATCAGTGGTGTTCTTCACTAGGTCTCGATAAAGATTGTAACAATCCTGGTACTGCTCTAGCCGATACAGTATTTGAGCCCTGTAAGTGATAAAAGTTTTTAGTTTTATTAGTAGAAAACGCAGGTAGATGAAACTTAGAGCAGATGGGATGATTGTAATTTTTATACAAAAAAAAAACAGATAAACTCTTAAAATAATTAAAAAAAAGAGGCTTTAGCTGTGGGCCAATGATGGCAAAGAAATAGCTGGACAATTTAGACAACCTTTTTTTTTACCCAATATTTTGTTACTTTGACAGACATTTGTCCATTTGTAAAGATTTGTTAGCATATACTTGCTGCATTTGTTTACAATAACTTACCTCAACTCTTTTAAAGCTGGTGTCTGCTCCGGAGCACTGTCTACAGTTTCCATAGCATCATTGGGGCAGTTAAGGCGGTACTGGACATACGCCTTCTCAAAGTATAAGTCAGCCGCCAACGGAGCATTTTTAGGCTTGGTGAGAACGCTCAGAGCTTCTTTAAAGTTTCCCAGCTGGATGAAGCATACTATTTTACAGTGGAATGCTTTTAGCTCATTTGGAGCTATTTGCAGAACTGAAATCAAAAAGGTAGAGTGTAAATTCCAAACATATTGTGACCTGGAAAGTTTCTTGGAATGGGTGTTTTTACAGAAGTTAAGAACGATATTCGCAAATTCAGGATAGACATAACGCGTAAAGTAATTTAGAGCTCTAATGAATCGAGTTTAAGCAGGGGAAAGCTAGTTCTAGGACTAGAAATACGAACTAGAGGTACGTTCTGTTTTGGGTAGTTTTCGTAAAATTTTGAATGAACATCACTAATGTAAATAGAGAGAAGAGTTACTTACTTTTTCCTGCAGCTTTTAACGCTCTATCATAGTCTCCGCCAAGGCAGAATTTATTTAATTCGCTATACAATTGAACAAGGTTACTCTCCTTGTTGGCTGACATTTTTTGACAACTTGAAAACCAACACACTGCTAGGCTGGCCAATGTCTGTTACTGTCAGATTTGTCTTTGTCAGTTGAGTTGGCTTGGCTGGGTCGCTGGGTCCATGGATCCGTGCGGGGCGAACGTGCCTGGGTCGGCTAAAGTCTGCTAAAGTCGTCTATGGCTGAAGTGCACATCAATACCATGTCAATACCACACAATAAACCACATCAATAGCATCAACACTCGAAAGAATGATAATATCCAACATCAATAGGTAGCTGCCTAGATGAGCAAAAGATGTAGCCAAAAAAAGCGTGACTGAGTATCCAGCTAGTGCTTGACACCGTTATTTTCACATGAATAGATTTGACTTTTGGTACAAGTACAACACTAGTGGCCTTAGGTATTTGTCTACTGATGATTTATGATTTAGTGTACCTACCTACCTACATTACATATGTAAGTACCTATTGTAAGTATAATTATACCTAGGTACCTACCTACCTACCTTACAAAGAATAATTATTATTGTACTTAATAGGTAGTACTTACTAATTACCTAACCTATTAATTTGATTATGATAAGTAGGTACCTACCTACCTACCTACTCGTTAAGCTTCGGTCCAAACCTATCCGATTTCCTATAAATTATGTGGGTTAAAAGACCCAATGCATGTACCTATAGTATACTAGTACTACCTGCCAGTGCCTACTATGCAGTTTGTCGAGTCGAACTTCTTCGCAGAGTTCAAAACAGCGACAAGGTATTTTTACTACAAAAGACGAACAAAACGTTCACATTTTTGCCAACTTTTATTCAAAAGTAAGGAACAACCATTGTGAGAGGACGACGATGCGACGGGCGGCGGGCGCTTATGCCGGCGTGTGTCGAACTCATCAAACTTCCACGGCTACCAAAGTTTCTGCAAGTTTTGGAACCTAGTCGAAAAATTGTCGATTTTTCGCGCGGGAAGTGCGATGTTGCGGTCTCGTCAGATTTTTGGAGATTCGTGCAGTGCACTGAGCAGGCACATACTCAGAACTAAAACAGGGGCAACGGCCTTACTACTTACTAATATTCTGGTAAAAGCTACTGTATTGTATCGGGGTTAGGTGCGCCAACAAGACGGAATGTAGATTAGGTATGTAGACTAGATACCTACACATAATATTATAGAAAGGTAAGTTCTTGCTGGCTAAAGTATTTTTAGTGGGCCACATGACAGTAGTGTGATTTGGCCATACTTACAGTGATGTCATAGCATCAGTGGTGCACTGCACAGCTAGTTCAGCTGATAGGTACAGTGCAATGTCATCTAGCAATATAAAGTTCTAGAAAACCATTGAAATCGATTGGCATCTTACAAAGGAAACAATGTTAAAGTTCCATCTATTGTCGCTGCGGACACCAACACGACTTTTAATCGCATTACGGAAAGTTCGCGGGAACTTTTACCCAGGGCACAGATTGTGACGTAGTCTGTGGGAACAAACTTACTGCCACAGATTATTTGACTGTAGGCTCCTCTCTCGCCAGAGTTTGACGTGCTCCAGGCTAGGAGCGACTGAGAGTGGAGACAGTTTTTAGTGTTCCGATCCAGTTTTGGTAAAACGGACCACTTATGGTCTATGTTTACCTCCTAAGCACCCTGAACGGTGTCTGAAGGAATCGATTAGGGTCCTCCAGGACTGGACTAGGTACCACTTGTAATTCAGTTATTCGAATCAAAACAAATGAAGCTCGCTCAATTATCTTATACCTACTAAGTATTACACTCGTATCAAGAAGGTGGGTGCATCGTATTTTATTGGGGCTAGACTGATAAATTGCGCGAAATTCAATTTAAAAGGGTAGTGTTTGTCCCTAGTACCATTACGACGTCACTCAACGCTAGCCTATAAACTGTGTCGGTCCACTGAACAATTGAAATATCGTGCTTTCACATACCAACCTTACCTACCCCATAAAATATCAAAAAGCTACGATAGAACTCAGAATGCAAACTCATATTATGTAGGTCATCTTCTCGAAAATAAAATCTTTTTTATGCACCGATCTTCCATAATTCCACCCTCGAACTTCGAGCAAGTTATTCGTTATGGGCATTGTTTATTGAAAAGATACAGCAAAAAAGTTATTAGGTACCTACACACCTATATTCTTTTTCAGATACAATTTCATTTATATTGATATCTATTCTGCCGCGCAAATCATAATCACAGTAAGTCGGGTTTTTGGCGGTATTGAGTTAGATACATGTTCGGAATCCTTGAAACGAGATCTACATTTCTGTATACTCAGATTATCGAAATTCGACCTAGAACCTCGTGTTTCAATAAGCATAATCACAGTAAGTCCCGTTTAGAAGAATGATTTACTTGTCATAATTACAGGATGTAGACATACGTTTCAATTTACCATGGATTTTCAATAATTTGAAACTATTTCTCAACCATTTCTGCAGTAACACGTCTTGCCTTTAATATGTTTGGTAAAAGGAATTTTATTTAAAAAAATATATATAGCATAATGGCAGTAAGCAGACTTACTGTATTTATGCCTTGGGCCACCTAAAAAATGATCTGAATAATACATAGCATAATTATAGTACTTACTGTACTTATTATTAGAGCCGTGAATTAATTATTTGCAATTACCAGGCCATGATATTGTCACCGTATAACAACTTACTGTATTTATGCGTAACTTTTGCGTAGTTCTACCTAGAGCAAATGCAATAATTGCTAAAGAAAACTGAATAGCGGGGTGGGGATGTGCTAAGAAGTAATCAAATCGCTGGCAGTCGGGGAGTAGAACGTGTGCGGTAATAATTATTTGTTTTACTTGTCTCTAAATAAGGTAAAGTCTAACACAAAATTATAAAAAAAAAAAGTTTCAAGTAAAATAAATTTTCAATCATTTACTTTTCAGACTCCGTTAGATATAATCAACGTATATTGGCCTATATATCGACGCTTTTATTTTTTTACTCTTGCAAACAATTTTAATAGCTATTTAAGATGTAATAAATAAAAAAAGCTAAATCTTTTCTAGAATTTGCAAGCAATAACATGAATTAGAATTGATCAATTTAAGTAACCACAGTAGATTAAAAGCCAGTTGACCAGATATATTATCTGGTGCAGACCTGGACGTAAATGTCAGTCAGTACAGAAACGCAACTCTTTGTAGAGCGCGCAGTTAGTATTCTACTGTATGGCTTACATTTACGCACACAATACTTTAATTAATAAGTCCCAAACTAAGCAAAGCTTGTAATACGAACTAGATTGCTGATATAATACTTATACATATATTTTTGTAAATACATAGGTACTAATAATACATAGCAACACCCGACACAGAACAAACGTCTATATTTGCCACACAAATGCTTGCTCTCGGTGGTCCTAGCAGCGCTACCAGGTTCAATTTAAATCAAACTTTGATACATAAATGCACAAAAAATATACTACATAAGCACTCTGTGAAAAATGTACTCTAGAGTGATGACAAAAATTCGTGGCTCTGATCAAAAAGAAAATAATACACTTAGTGTTATCTCTATTTTGTGACATTTTGTTTCATAACCTCAGGATGAGGTAACACCTTAGGTATTAATATGCTTATTGTAAAAAATGTTTTTAATATTTTTTTTTACCCTACTTGACTATTAGATTATAACTTATAGATTATGTATTTTTATAATTCATAAGCTATGTCACTGCTAAGTTTCATCAAAATCCGACCAGTAGTTTTTACGTGAAAGAGAAACAAACATAAATCCACACTCATAAACTTTCAAATTTATGATGTGATTTTTTGATAGTATTTTAATTTTGAATGCAGTAAGTCACTAAGAAAATGAAGTAAATTTTGCACCCTTCCTTAATATTAAGCTTACTCACTTAGCATAATCACAGTAAGTCTCTCTCCCCAATCATATTCACAGTAAGTCACATACTTACTGTATTTATGCATAGTAAACATATTTTTCGAATTATTTTACTCCTAGTCATAATCACATTTTTAAGGTTTATATCAATAAATATTATAGTTAATTTAAAAATAATGTATACAAAAGATAAAGTAAATTTAATCGCACTTGGCAAACAAAAAACATTTTGATAATTCCTCATACATCGGGAGTAGCGGCAAAAAGTATAAAAAAAACTTTGATCGCCGTTTACTCAAAAGTGAAAAATCCGACTTACTGTGATTATGATTTGCGCGGCAGTATTAACTACCTACTGATAGTGTTTCCTAGCATAATTCAGGTGTGTACCTATACATATAATAACAAAAATACTTCTAGCCGCAAATCTTTGAACAATTTGTATTATTTAAATTGCGTTGCGTTACGTATAGGTATGTATTTATCTACAATACCACCTACCGAAATAATTGTGAGTTTTAGGCCAGCTCCATTATCTATTCAAAAATGGAATTTATATTCGGAATCCTATGGGAAATTAAGCTTTATGGTTGGGAGTAAATTAATGGAATGAAATTACTCTAACCGATGGTACCTACTTTTCAAGAGGGTGAGCGGTTCAACAAATACCCGATACAATACGTTTGTGTAGGTAACTAGTTGTGTTGTAAGTGATAGCATTTCTGTTTTGTGATATATATCAATGGAATGTCATGAAAGTTATTACGGGTGACCGTGCGAAACTGTATCAGTATTTTCTTTATTTCACCGGTCAGTTACTTTTATGTTCTTATTTAGTGTTATTTTATGTGGAACTACTTATGTGTGCCTGTATTTTCCGATAAGTCGGATATAGGCACTGAGATTTAATAGAAAATAGGGTTACTAGTTCTTCTGCTGTTGATTTCGGGAAGTGTTTAATTGTTATACCAATCTTTCCCCATAGTAGATATAGAATACTAATAACTTCTATCTGCCGCAAGCGTTTACCGTCTTTACTAATTCATTAAAATAAATCTTGTTTTTAGTAGGTAACTACTCTTCGTGCAATACACGAGGGATAACAGATTAGAAATTTCCGTTAGACCAAAAAAGGTTGACCCATTTGTTTCCGCGCGGGACACTTTTTTTCCTGACAAATTGCCTGAAAGTAATTTTAAGCCCAAGACCAGTTATTTATGTGTATTACTTTAGCTTTATGTTCGGTGAGCTCCGTGTGTTCATTATTTTCTTCAGTAATGGCACTTGAGGTGCGTCCGTTTTATGCTTTATGGCTATGAGATTCAATATAATCGTACCTATCATCTCTTATCAAAATCAAATAGAAGGAAGTTTTTTCTCTTTCATGAATATCTTTTCATTCTAATACTCTTGATGAATTTGTGTGTAAAATTCATTTTCAATTTATTTAAAGTTTGATATTTGAAAATTGCCCATCAAAATATCTACTCCAGACGACTCAACGATGCGATATCATCCATTCGTTTCGTAAATTAAATGACATCCGATGCAGGGATGACGATTTGACGCAAATTGGACAGGTGTCAGGAGTTGGAAGTAAGACGAGACGAGATCCTTGGATTCTGCTCATCGTTAGTAGGTAGGTACATAGGTACTAGACTTAACGAATTTCATCCTCAGTAGTTTAGGGTTATCAGTTACGTGTTTATTTATAAACCAAACGAATAAATTATTTATGTCTCTGACCGTTGGAAAATATATTACACACAGTAAAAAATATTGCAAAGAAAACGTTAACCTATTTCATACAATAATAGGTAGTACACTATTTTAGTATGAGCGTCCGCGGGCGCGAGATATGAGCGACCTACTGCTGCGAATTAGCAAACTGTTTTATTTTTTTGAACTTTTTTACTTATTAACTAAAACGAATTATAGTTTATTTTAGTTCAACCCTGGGCACACGTCGCGTCGTAATGGGATGTCAGTGAACCACCTCGAGAGTAGTCGACAACGATCGCACGGTATAGCCTAATAAAGGCCCGGCATATGAGATATCAATTTGGAGGCGGCTCATGCCAGCCCTCGTTCGTGCACGATTTTCGGATTCGAAGAGCTTAAAAATTGAGTTAAAACTGGATTGTGATCGTAAATTTTATGATAGGTAGGTATTTTGTGGCATAGGTACCTACGTAGATTTAATTTAAATTGTATGAAAACTAATCTTTGGTTTTGTAGAGTTGGTTTTTTTCATGTTTAATAATGAATTAGGCGGGTGGGTACGTAACCGACGTGCTTAAACTAAATTATGTTTAACTGCGTTAAACCAGTACTAAGCATTTACTTATTATATTCCATCCTTGTCGGGACTAGGTATGTACGTACCTGCTTCATTCATTCGGCTCATCATCACGTCAAGAATATTCGCGCACGCTTGCAATACATCAAATCGCAGACGCTTGCGGTTCTAATCAACGCGAGATAATGAATCCCGGAGCGTAGAAACAGTAAAGTAATCTAGGTATGCCTTGTGCTACGAGTGACGTAATTTATGATTCGTATAACACAGCACAACTCTCTGGTAGATTGCTAGTTTTTGAGTAGGTAGATAAGTAAGTAGGTAGGTAGGTACCTACCTGAGTGTAGGTTAGACAGGCAATCACAATCCGTTTACGTATCTTATTTTCCATTAGTGTCAAGTTGTAGAGACAATAAAATATCGGTTAAAAGTGGTTAAAAGACAGTGCAGCACCACCTGGTGGCATGAACAGTATTTTCAGAAAATGCCCTCTTTTTGAAATCTGACTACGTCCACCCGTCCTAGGAATACTATGTAGATAATACCACAGACTATAATACTGCGAATCTTATTACCAAGTAGTACCGTAATTACATCCGTCTACGCGACTATTGATACTTCAGCCAGATTTGACTGATTTTGACTAACTTAGATGAATAAATATTAGTTGGTTTGGTAGGTACCTAGAACAGGCAGTTAGGTACCTAGGTACCTACTTATGTTCACTGTGGATAGAACATGGTCAGTCGTAGAGGTGTCAAAATCGGTTAATTTTTTTTATTAGTTAATGTTATAACGATAAAAAAATATATCGTTATTTTTAATGATTAATTTTATTTGAATAAATATTCGATAAACTCGCTTAGATAAATTTATTTATACGCATGAGTGAATGATTGATATTAGCAGAGAGCGAGCACAGACAATTTTTCATAGACAAAAACATTCACCGTTCACACGAACGGTCCTCAGATAAGAAATATAAGGGCATCCTACACAGGTTTACTTTTCATATTTCAATAAAATAAAAACTTTTTCTTGCAGTATTTGCAGGTAGCCAACTTTGCGACGCCACCGCCGCCGCGCCTGTACATTAGAATGGAATAGAATAGAATAATTTTTATTGGCAAAAATTATTCTATTCTATTCTAATGTACCGGCGCATCGGCGCGCACATTGATCGAAATGGTTCCATATATCCGAACTTATTCTCGGCATTTTTCACATAATACGACTTCGAAACAAACACTTTCTTCCATCTAACGATGGCGCAAAAATGCAAATCGCAAGTCTAAATAAATTTTCGTCTCTTAGGTCTCATTCATTCAATCATTGTCATTCATTCAATTTGCCAAAAATAACAATTGTATTCATGATCCTTGGATAAAAATTATATTGTGTTTTATTTTAACCAACTTAAAGCATACAATTGAATGCAGATCAATGTTGTTAAATATACACTAAACGACTTAATTATCGTAAGTAGTGGTTCATTCTATATTGAGCTTTATCTCATAGATAATAGAGTACACAGTCAAAAATGCAGATGAAGCCGGAAATGAAATTAAACGGCCGCTTCCCGGCACATAGCACTACCTTCAGGCCGGTCACTCTAATGAAAATATGAAAATTACTCATTATATCTAGGAAGCGTAGGTTCAAATTTCAATGCATTAAAATGAAAGAATACCTTCAGGCCGGTCACTCTAATGAAAATATGAAAATTACTCATTATATCTAGAAAGCGTAGGTTCAAATTTCAATGCATTAAAATGAAAGAATAATTTTCGTGGTGAGTTATAAAATTATTCATTATATCTAGCAAGCGTAGGTTCAAATTTCAATGCAGTAAAGAAAGTGAATAATAAAAATATTACCTACATACGTTCACCTTGTGTTGAAGTGAAATAACATGTGTTATTAAAAATATTCGAACACCGCCATTTTTTTTAACGAATGTTATTGTTATTTTTTTTTATTCGTTTTTTTCATTAGTTGAAAGAAATATTAAACACCTATAGCTCGGTCGGGTTCATTTGGGATGATATCGCTCGCGCCGCGCGACGCGCTTCGCGGGCGATCGTACGGAAAATTGGTCGCCGAAGATTGCCGCGCGAAAATAAATTGGGTATCAAGTAGGATTTCAATGTGCAGATATCTGTAAGAACACCTACAGGGCAATTTGGGTTTTGTTAATAGATACCTAAGTAAGTAATAAGAGGTGGATACCTACACTGCTAGGAGTATGGTAGGTAGCCCAATGACGGTAAGTAGTAGGTATGTAATGTACCGACCGACTCGAACTTTGCTTTGTTCTTACTTAGAAATCGGAATTAATTCGTGCATGGAATTTACCGACTGTGGGCGGGTAGATATGTTGGTAGGTACCCACACGTATCTGTAGGCTACCTATGCATTACTAGTTTGTAGATAATATTATTTTGCACCATTTTTTGATGCAGTGATGTAGGATTTATAAAATGTTGTAAATAACACCTTGCCTAACAGAATCTTATTTACACATTAATGAATTGAGTGGTAGGTACCTACCTGCGATCGTTGGATTATAATTATCTAGGTCACCTGGGTAGTCTAAGTATAACATTCGATAAGCCCTCGTGAGCCTACGAGCCTAGGGACAATTCACACGTTCTAGAGGTAATTGAGTTTCTGTAATGACTACTTGAGGCTCGTGTAAGGGCCCTAACGCTGATAGGCAATTTTAAAATAGTTTTCTGATCTTTATGTAAGCCAAGCCAATCTTTATCATGAAGTCCAAATCATTTTACAATATCAGTAGGTAAAGGTGTGTTAGTAGTAGGTACCTAAAGGAAAGCAACAAAAGTTCGAACACTGCACTAATCCGTATGGTAGGTACCTCATACCGCGTTCACACCAGCTCATCTCATGCCGCTGCCGGCATTATTGCCGCGATTAATTCCGGACTTATTGCCACAGCAACATCGCCAAGTTCATGCCCTAGCTCCTTGGTGAGAATAAAGGCGATGTTGCTGTGGCAATAAGTCAGCGGCATGAATGCCGGCAGCGGCAATGGCAGTGTGAACGCGGTATTAGTAGGGAGCAAGGGCATGAATATGGGCACTAGTCGGGACAGAGGTATGATCATGTTTAGATTAGGCTCATGCCTACTTCCCTGCCCCTGCCCACTGCCGCCTAATGTAAACGCACCATGATGTTTTTTAAGTGCCTCCCTGTGGCACGTTGAAATCGCTTTCAATCAATTTTCTTTGATTCAACTAGTGGTTCGTCTCACACGTACGCTTTTTACGTTCTAAACGGCGACAGTGCGCTCACGTGGACAAACAGTCCGTGATTTCATTTTACGTTGCAGTTTGCTATTTGTTCCGATAATCCGAAGACGTTTCGCAGTGGAGCACATTACAAAGTTTATTTAAAAATATGTACATACCTAACTAGTTATAACACGCTGGCCTTAAGACTGCGCTTCTTCTTCTTCCTGCCCTTATCCCACTAGGTGGGGTCGGCCTTGGAACGGCGCATCAGCTTGATAAGAAATTCAAATGAATGTTTATTTTTCACTCTTTTAGTGGGGATTCCATGTTTTTGGTTTGGCTTGACATAGCTATGAGGGTTTACCCTGACAAATAGATACTGGTCCACCACCGGGTAAGCCTGGATGCTTTGTGGGTAGGGGCATGAGCCTCTAGCCCCTGGATCCGCCAGTGTTAAGTTTGGTCTTAATATATAATATTAAAGAAATATTGTATGTACAAAACTTTTAATTAAATCCTTGTACTGAATCATAAATTACAAATGGCTTCATTCGCCTTTAGAATATCAGTCGTTTGTTAGTAAGAATCATACATTATTCCATCATTAATAGCGATATACAATAATATTATATTAGTTGTTTTAACATATCAAGTCACTAATATTCTTAATACATAAATAAAATTCCTATTCCAAGTTACTATAAAAATTACTTTACCTCGAATAGTATGTTTCGTCATTTTAAAACGTTACGGGTCTGTACCATAAGTAGTATTTTGTAAACAAAATAGCTAGTTTATGAAATACGCACCTAATAAAATTATTTCATTTTATTATCATAAGATTTTACACACATCCTAACTGAGCACAAGATTCTAAAGAGATTTGTGTTACAATATTCGTTTCCATTATTAAAAGTAAACAAATTACATAAATCTTAGAGTAAAAAATACAATTATTGTATCAAAAACTTAAATAATACTTTATACTATGCAACCGTTTCGATGCCTTGATGACGCTGAAACTACATTAAAAATAAACTAAATCTAAAACTCAAATCACTAAAATAAAATTATTATGAAAAACAATCAGGTAAATAGCTTACATCAACGTTTACTAATAATATAAAAAATACAGTACTACAATGTCATAATCGAAGTTTTGAGACTACATTTTTATAGCAAAAAGTTCTATATCCGTAATGTCTATTTCAGCATCTTATGATTACGATTACGCTAACACCAGCTATAAATATTTCCGTCTCTAGTTTAGATTTGTCACAAACAAACATTAAAAATACTTTGTTTGACCTTTATCCTTGCTCAAGCTTTGATCTCGCGAACGTACCTAACGCACAACGCTGCGGTATGCGGCTCAACGCAGCGTACCGCGTCTGCTCTTCGCCGCTGACCCACACTGCGACGGAACAAGAGACCGTTCTAGACGTTTTCCATACGATTATGTGTCCGGTGCCGCATGTCGCATACCGCTGCGTCGTGCGTTACGATCGCGAGACCAAAGCTCCAGACGGGTGATCACGAACAAATCATATCGACCGCTGAACGTAGCGGCGTCACCGCGCAGTGTATCTCGGATAAGCTAGCACTACGATACGTTTTCGATAGTCACATTTATTCGTGATCAAGGCATAGAACAAGCCCGTGGTCAAATGTTGAGAAACTTGAAGTTTAACTGAAAAGAGGGTAGACAAATGCACTGAAATTGTTTTTTTTTTTAAATATTTTTAATGTGAATGAAGTCTTTGTTACTTATGCACGCCGTATAAATTGGAATTAAGACTGTGGGCCGTATGCTAATTCACTGCTCAAGCACTGATCCAGACTGAAGGCATTGATTTTGTATGAAAATCTCCACTCAAATCTAGGCTTGAGTAACTATTTCTGCGGCATACGGGCCTATAAAATACTAGCTTTCGTCCGCGTCCCGTTTGATCCTGTTGATTTTCCGGGATAAAAAGTAGCCTATGTGGTAATCCAGGTTACGAACTATATTCCAAGTTTCATTCAAATTGGACCAGCAGTTGCCGCATGATTGAAACACAAACATCTAAACTTTTTTTTTTCTATCAGCCATCTAGTTTCCATCGTACAAGCTTTGCTTAGTTTGGGACTAGAAGGCGTTGTGTTAAGTGTCCGTGAATATTTACTTATTTATTTATATTTGACATTTACAATATTAGTGGAATATGGGATAGCTTATTTCGAATTCGGTCCACAACTTGCTTCATAGCAGCCTAAACTAAAGTGCGTATAGAAACAATATTCGATACAACATGTACTGAATCGTTTCACACACCTATAACTATAAATACACACAAATATCGAAGTTACGAAATTCCGATTAGATTTTCATTAAAACTTCTCGTAACACGATATTGTCTGCGTGTTTATATCGGAATATATAGCCAACTATAAACATCTTCACATCAATGGGCACTAAAGTGTGGAGATATTTGAATTTCAATTAACAGTTCGGACATAGAAATAGACATGTCATATTATTGCCATACTGTGGATTTGTGGTTTTACATAGATTTGAGACTGCCTGCGGTTTTACTCGTGAGATACTGAATAGTAGTTATACTATTCTATGTATGTCACGTAACTAAGAACTATATTTTAATCAAAGTTTAATCCAAATCGGTCCTGCCGTTACGGCGTGATTGAGTCACAAAATAAGTTAATTGCTATACATAGAGCTAGCTACTCAATAGCAGATTTTTGAGTCTTGAGTTTGACGGGACAAGTAGATCTTGCTTGCCCCCAAACTTTTCACGTAAAAAAAAATAGAACTATTAATAACTAGTAGAACTACCAACACTTGTGGGTGCATTAGTAAGTTTCTCTTCATTTGACCAATTACATGAATTCATTATCAAAAACTACAGTGTTGTATGCCAGTATAGGTACCTCCTTACAAATTGTGAAAATGTATGTTTACAAGTTTTAGATTCTGAATACAGTTTCGCCACTTCTTAAGCTAGCAAAACTACAATTAACACTAAGAACCATTATTATGTATTTTATACCTTACTCTTATGTACAGTGCACTCCTCATTTCTCCCTTCATTTGCAGCTCCAGTGTTTCCACTGCGTGGGGTAGTTTCTACGCGGGGTAGTAAGAGGCAGTTCCATGGTTACTTCCTCCCGGAGAGCGCAGCGGGTCGGGAGTACGGGTGGTTCTGGACTCGATCGCGCGCCCTCACTGCTTTACAACCGACTGACTTTTGAGATACATTTGTCTTTTGTCGCGCCGACTCTGTTAGTTGGTTAGTGGACGGCACGGGACGAGCACATGGAAGTAATGTTAATCGTTTAGACATTGTATTGTGATTGCGACATTCATGCAAAGTACCGTTCAGGTCGCGAAAATTAGATGGACGGAAAGGACCCAAAATTGTTGTGAAAATGATGGGGGAGACTTACGTCGCGAAGTAGACCTTTATTTATGTCTCAGACTGGGCACAGTGCAGTGCATCACAAGGCACGTCCTCAGTGGATTAATTGCACACACAAGTTTATTATGCATGTTATTTCACCGAGAGTGGGTAAGACTCAATGATGAAAAAGTACAAAGTTATTACACATACACAAACCCCCTGACATAGTTCAGACAAACACACGCCCATGAATTAGTATATCAGTCATTATAATTACCTTGTACAGTTCTCTGGAAAGGCGTGCCATCCCTGGACAGACTGGATCCAAAGCCGGTGCCCTTTGCCGCCGGAGCTGTCGCCGGCCGACGGAACGGAAGCGCCTTACCCACCACTGGCTTTACTATTTTAGCTGTGAACAATAACTTCCGTCATACAGGGTGTTTATATTTTAACCAACTTCAAAAAAAGGAGGAGGTTCTCTAGTCGGTTCTTCTTTTTTTCTTCAAATGTTTGTTACCTCATATTATATTGATAACTCCATCACATATGAACCGATTAGAAAAATTCTTTTTTTTATCTGAAAGGTGTATGTACTTCCAGATTGGTCCCATTTTTATGAAAATCTGGTCAGTAGTTAATAAGAATAACTGAAAGAAACACTTCATTCACGTACACGACATTGCGTACTTTGCTTTTCTGTGACTTTTCAATGGTGTTTACGATCAATAGAACAATGCCAATGAACTACCACTATCATCATCATGCTGTTTCAAATTGAAGTCGGTTTCACCATAGAAGTAAATATTTATGTTGGCTTTAAACTCACCCCTGTCACTGTTGAATGTAATGGTCCTCTGATTGATCGTATTGGTGCTGTCAGTGAGTCCTCGCTTATACGATTCGGTCTTTGGCTCCATTTTAATCTGCTTCTTCAGCGCGTCCATCTTGCCCGCTAAAACGAACGTTGAGTTCAAGTCCTTAGGGTCCAAAACCCCGTAGTTCTCCACATCCGAAGCAGTTTCAAACTCTCGCTTGACTTTTTTAGCAGAGTTCAAGTTTCTTGTCGTGTCTAGGCTTTCGAACGAGTCATTGATGATAATAGTGTTGTTGTTGGCGAGTTTGATCGGCGTGCCTTTGCGTTTTGCAGCCACTCTGATCGGCTCTTTATTTTCCGCGTCGGTTAAATCTTCGCTATCCGTCACTATGTCAACTGTGGTGTTTTCGTCGTCCTTTTTGATAGAGCTATACTCCTTCGTCGTCGATGGCTGGTCAATATCAAGGTTGGAGATGAATTTGAATTGCGCGTCGGCTTCTACTTCCTTATCGGACCACGTGATACTTTTAGCAGACTTCGCCTTCTTCATAACTTCAAGGTATTCAGCTGTCAGTGCGGGGGGAGCTTTATCGTATCCTTTCAGTGTTAGGAAGAGTTTTTTGAGCATGGAAGGCATTTCGCTCATGTATTCAGTGAACATATTTATCTCGTCATTCTCGATACAAAGTAGTTTGTGCCTTAGTTCGTCTTTAGCTTTGCTGTATTGCAGTTCGCTTTGTAGTTGTATGTTTTGGACGAGGTCGGTTAGATCTGGGCATTCAGCAAGTGCTTGTTCACATATCTGTTCTAGTTTCTTCCTGCTCTCGTCCCATTTGGTCCAAACTGACATCACTTTGGAGTCGAGATGAGCGGACTGCTTCATATAGTTTTCAGCTGCACGCTCTTGGCGAGGTATGTCTTCTGTACACATCTAGAGAAAGATAAAGGTATTTAATGTCCCGCGCATATATAAAAATCATTAATCCCCAAGCACCCTAGATTTAGTACCTACCTACTCACGATTCTTTGAGACAAGGTAACCAGAGGTACCTATGCACAAAATTGTGGCTTCAAAACTTTAAAAAAAAGTGATCAATTTATCAGGGCAAGTGTCCAATCCAACTTTTGAGTCTACAACTTATTCTAAAGAAATATCTGCCACCAGCGAGAGGAGCGAGTCTCCAAACCCAGTCCAAAGAGGAATAAGAAAAGGGTTATGAATACTAGTGACATACCTGTTCCATAGCCTCCATGGAGGATCTATGCGCGAGGTCGGCGACATGCGCGGCGGCGCGCGTGCGCAGGCGCCGGCGCAACGCTAACACACGCTGTCGACACATGAACCCTAGGAGCTGCTTCTGCACTGAACTGTGCACGTCGCATTCTTGGAGCAAGCGCCGTCGCCACTCTTGTTTCACTGGAGGAGATTCATTGTTTTGTATTAATCCTATTTAATCTCATACATAAATACATAAACGCGAAAGTTTGCGAGGATGTATGAATGTCTGTATGTTTGTTCCTCTTTCACTACTGATCCGATTTAGATGAAACTTGGAATATATTATAATTGTCCGTGACCTGGATTAACACATTGCTACTTGTTATCCCGGAAAATAAACGGGATCCAACGGGACGCGTAATGAAGTCGCGGGCGGAAGCTATTAATAAATAAACAAAGAGATAGAACAGCCATATATATATAAGAAAATATATTAAAAACATGAATTTTGTCTAAGCTTGTAATGAATAATGTAGTACCTTTCTCCTTAGCCAAATCCGGTTCCCTTACAACTTTGACACTAGAAAGCGTCAATTTCGCTTCCAATTCCTTAACCTTCTTCTTGAGCTCTTCATTTATCATCACATATTGTGATAATCTCATATCTCCATCCACAATATTCTTCTTTATAGACAATTGGATCTTGTTGGCTCGCGCGGCGTATTTCAGCGTGTTGTATGTGTCCTCGAAACTGATGCTTGAGGGTGAGACGTTGGCAATCATCACCGTTTTGCAGTTGCCGCCGAGACTGTCTTTGAGTAGACGAGTTAGTTTTGAATCCCTATAAAAATTTGTATGTTAGTGAAAGAATTGTAAAGGTTCCTATGGCACAAACCCTTAATCTGTTTTATAAGTACCTAATGATAATGTACTAAAATTGTTTAGTGCGCGCGTTGGTAAATACTGTGTAAGCAGCTGAATTTAATAAATAAATAATACCTAGCTAGTATTAGGCAGTGGTCTCACAATTTAGACTCATTGTACGCAGCAAACTGTTTGATTCCCAAATAGTTAAAATAGAACATTCAACGCATACTAAGGCAGATTTGCAGCATAAGTACGCGCGTTTATATATTTAGTTGACGATGCTTGGCAAGCAAACTGACTCCAATGCACAGTTAAGAGTCAGTTAGTGCATCTCAGTGGCTGTAAATCTGGTGTATGTACCTGTAGGGGATGTAACTGCTGCCGTCCGCAAGCTTGTTGATGCAGTTACCCAGAGACAACAGACTCTTGTTGATGTTAGCGCCTTCCTTGAAGCGGTCTCCGACGCATCCTGTGGCGGAAGCACGCTCACTTCCCGCCAAGTCTATCATAGACAATTTGACTATTCGGAGTTGGCTGCTCGTTTTGTAACGCATTTTTACGTACACCTGCAGAACAACAGTTTGTAAGACTTGTGCCGAGGCAATACTAAGTCAACTTAAAGCATTTCAAAAAAAATTTATCAAGTAAGTAAACATAGGCCATATAGAGAAAAACTAAACTTTTGTAATATTTCTACTCTCAGTCAGCTTTCTATTTAGTAATTAGTGCGGGGCTGGGTGTCATATTGCAACAATTTTTTTTTAAAATCTTTCTATCCCAACAACCATTGCTTCTCTAACTTAAGTTTGGGCATACCTTTAGGTATCTATTGACAATCTCTGTAGCTAAATATTATTATCAGAAGGTTTGGATTGTCAAATAACTTTAGCTTATTTTTTTTATATTGAATAGGCCATGTTTTGACTTCAATCGCAGCTGATGGTAAGCGATGATGAAGCTGTCAATGGAACAAGAAGGTCTAGAAGACACTTATTCACTCTTGCCTTGAAGACAATCAGATTATAATAGTGATCAGGAAAGACAGGCGCCGGTAATGTGTTCTATATCTAACCTGAAACACAGCATGGCTTCTTGAGCTCTCAGCGTTGGCATCAGTCGGGTGCTGGGTCCGATTCTTGTTTCCATTCTCCAGCATCTGTAATAGCTCCCGGGCTGTTTTGATATTGAAGAGTGTGAGGCCGGCAACCATGACTCCGTATTTATTGTCCTCTCTTAGCTGTAGCGGTGTGTTTGAGGGTTTGAGCAGGTCGTAGACATTTTCATTGTATACCTGAAGAACAAGTAGTCTTTTACATGTTTACAACATTATGAGAAAGCTTTTTAGTAAGTAACTGGTTTCTCGAATGACCTTTTTAAAATAAAACTTTGTTTCTAATAGTATTTTTTTTTAGAAAAAGTTTCTTATGATTAGATTAGACATATATTGTAAACTTACTTCAATGTAGGAGACGCCAATATCAAACTCCCTCTCTTTTTCGAATGAGTTGATGGTGTAAAACAAATGCTCCATCGTCAGGTATGTTATACCAGGGTGCTCAATGTTTCCTATCATAGTAAACGTCTTGCCTGCGCCAGTGGCTCCGTACACAAACACAGAGCAATTGTATCCTTCCATGAGGCTAGCCAGCATGTCTTTCGTGGTCGTTTCAAACACATCCTTATTGGTAGCATTCTGGCCACAAACATTATCAAACACAAACTTCAATTCCTTATTAGCTCGCTTTAGGAAGTTTTTATTTGGCTGCTGGACGCCTTGGTAGAAGAACGGCCTGATTTCTTCTTTTGGATCGAATACTAGCATTTTATCGTCCACAACATCGACAACTATTCGAGTGTTCTCTCCTAGTTCTCTGTTGTTCAGAGGCCGCACTCTCACAGCTACTTTGATGTTCGAAGCCATGTTCTGCGTAGATCCGCATTTCGAAGGTGCCAGGGCTCCTGTCTTCGGCCTCGCAGAAGCAGGCCCTCTCTCTATACGAACCATTTATAAAATTCACCACAAAACGCTTTCGTCATTGAATGTCACACAACACGGATACTAGATCACTGGCCAACGGTCTTTCCTCTTCACATTTGCCACAGGACACAATAAATTAATTTAATTTCTCTGTCGTTTTTAAACAGAAGCCAAGTTTGTATTTTGAAACTTTTACTATATTTGAAACCAACCGTCAAATTTCAAAAACTGACATCATGACATGACAGAACAGACGCGTTCCGTTTCTTCGGGCGGTACGCGGTAGTGGTGCGGTGCGGGCGGAGGAGGGGTGGCGCGATAGAGAAACCGTTCCGTTTTACTGGCATCCGTAAAATGGCGGTAAACAACGCGTAATAGATGTCGCTGTTCGCTACATTTCAATCAAAGATAAGATTTCAATACGTGCGACAGACAGGGTATTGAAAAGCCAGCACAGCACAGCTAACAGCTTGAAACACTTTAACTTAGCTTATCCCTAAATCCGAAATAGTGGGCACCTTATAACTTATTAAATTACGCTTTAGCCTCTAACACGGCGGCAAATTAAATTTCTACCGAGTCCCTGGCTGGTGACAGCTGACGAAGGTCCAAGTTTTTCAGCCCCCATCGGTCCATCGATCACCGAATGTTTTGCACAAAACTTATGAATTTATGTATTTTCGTCTGTTACCTACAATTGAAAGGGTTTTTGCATTATTCAAGTTTATACGTAGGTTTCATACCTACCTAGGTAGAGGTATTTTTTGTATTTTTTTTATAAATTATAGGTAGTACCTACCTAAGTACCTATTTATTTTAGAAATCCCTAAAGTACCTACCTATTTAACATAACAGTACAAAACTTACAAGCTCGGCTAGCAGGTACATCTAAAGCGTTAGATAGGTAGGTAGGATACTTACCTACCGCTAGGTAGGCAAGGCACCGAAACGGAGTGTTAAAATACCTTAAAATTGTAGTTAATTTTCGTCGTATCAGTTGAGCGTCACCTTTAATTTCTTTTACCAACTGCAAGAAAGTATTCGGGGAATCCCGCTGTCACCCTGATTGTGGGTCACCTGACAGAAACCGCAATACAAGGGTTGGGTCACGTCCAATATACTGAGTAAAACCACGTAAAACTGAATATGTAGAGGTACCTGTACCTACGATGCGAATCTATTTTTTCAACCATCATTTATTTAGTCAAGTTCTTTAAATAAGTATTATATTGGCTGATTATAAGATTTCATTAATAATCCATTTTCTTTTACCTATAAGGTACTTATGAGTAAGTATCATAATTTTAGAATGATTCATTTTTGGATTTCCTTGCCATGATTTCAGGAACATTATTCAGAACATACCTACCTAAAAGTTAACTGCGTGTCATAAGATATTCTAGAAGCATTGCAAAAAATAGATTTGCCTTAAACCTCAATTAGTTAGCGGCAGACGCATCTGGCTCATCTCACTACCAGATTCCAACTCGTTAACACCAGATTTGTCTAACATCACAATCAGAAATTCAACAACAAATCTTGAGTTTTAGCAATTACCATGTAAATTCACGAAGTTCGCGAAATAATTTAACGCGCTGGTCGCCGGATTCAGAACAATTTATATGTTAATTCTGGAGGTATGGACTGCCAGAAGGTGGTGCCAACATGTCGTCGATTCTACCTAACACTAACACGACGATTACTCTCATCTACACAAACATTTTACTTATAAAGCCCACCAGCAAGCTCGTAAGAGTTAGTGGCCAACTCTGTTAGCGGAGTTTTTAGGCCGCCTTAAGGCCTCCGTCATGGCTTAACGACTGCTAGAGCCGGGACCGACAGTTTAACGTGCCCTCCGTTTTAGTTTAAATTTAACCTATAGACAGTTTGAATGTTTTCAAGAGCAACGTAAGAATGGTACACCGACTTTCACCGTCAATTGCATCGTCACTTTGCTAGATTGCTATAAAACCAATGGTAAAACGATTACATACCTACCAAGGCATAAAAAAAAAATAATACCACCTGTTATTCTGTTTTATACAGAGTACTAAGATATTATATAATAAGTCTCTATGTAAGTACGAGCTATGTACTTTAGGTTAAAAAATCGATACCTATTGATCAGAAGTGAAAACTCAATAACCTTGATTGAAGTCTACGAAAGGCGTATAAATGGTATAAACCGCTGATACTCGGAATGGGTATTATAAGTTTGACGGCGTTGTGTGTCTGTCTGTCTGTTTATCATTTTGTTTTTCTAGTCTGTTTGTGTGTACCGCGAAAGTAGGGCACAGAAAAGATTTATTTAAAAAAAAACTGTTAATAAAAAAATAAAAAAACGGTTGATCCTAGTTGGGCCTTATGGTTGGTGCAAATTCGTGCTGCCACTGTCCATACTCCAAAAGATTCGAAAATATTTTCAATTTTGGTTTTTGAATTTTTTTTGTAACATTATCTTGTTCAATGTTATGCCAAAGAGGAAGAGCGGTGGTGATAAAACGGCCATAAAAAGTGATCACTTTGACGAATTGAATTGATAAGGATAATTCCGTGGCACAAGAATGTACTAAAAGCATGTTAAAAAGGTCGTTTGGCAAAGAAACTGTATTAAAGTTTTAAAGAAGCAAACATCAACTTTTGGTGCCAAGTCAAGTATGAGGTGTATTTTCAAGTGAGAACTAGATGTGTGATGTGTGTGGGGAAAAAATAGGAGAAACTTACACTAAGTATTAAAAAAGTTGTAGATTTTTAATTGAGTGGTTCTAAATTATCATCATCAATATATATAAAACTCTTTTGAAGCTGACAGAGAATCAACGCACAGCCTAAACTATAAGTCCTAGAGGTGTGAAAGTTGGAGGGTAGTATCCTTATACAGGGTGTTACCAGACCACTTCCGAAAACTTGGAGGTTCCAATCAGACCATGATACTGAAAACATTAAGCGAAAAAAATCGCGAAAAAAAAAAATTGACTTGACTATCTCTTTTTAATTTTTTTTCTGGTTACATACACACAGTACAACATAATAAGACATATCTACCTAATTATCTCATTTAAAAAAGCAAAAAAACAAATAAAATAAATTAAGCAGCAATGTACACGCAGCACGCAGATTACGTCTACTAAAGCATGAACAGCTGAGAGTTCATCGCGGGTCATTCAAGTACGCGACGTGCGAGCGACCTACGTTAGTACCTACCTACGTTAGTAGGCACTTACGACACAGAATAAATAATAGTACTACGCCTCGACCTTATCTACGTGAATGCGTACATTGCGGGCTGGCGAAATAAATACAAATCTTTAAACATTGTTTTCTCCGGCTATAATTATTTTTCAGGATAACTGATTTTTTTTTGGTTGGGTTTTGGTGTGCTGTAGCTCCCCCTTTCGTTTTCGGAAGTGGTCTGGTAACACCCTGTATAGTGTAGGGGTGCACTAAGAAAGGAATTTTGAAAAGTCGCACTCTAAAGGGTCTAAAACGCGAGCAACGCCGCGGGCGACGGCTAGTCATCATCAATATATATAAAACTGTTTTGAAGCTGACAGAGAATCAACGCACAGCCTAAACTATAAGTCCTAGAGGTATGAAATTTGGAGGGTAGTATCCTTATATAGTGTAGGGGTGCACTAAGAAAGGAATTTTGAAACGTCGCACTCTAAAGGGTAGAACGCGAGCAACGCCGCGGGAGACGGCTAGTATGGTATATAATATTGTCAATAGGTATATTTTCTCTTTTTTTTTGCGCAATTTGTTCCGTGTTTTACAAGTGCTCTAGAGAAGGTAGGTAGTAATATGACATCAAACGTATAGTTTCATCAATTGCATTGCAAAATGTATCCTACTGTGTCAGTGACTCGATGGATTCCCTATTGCTTGATATGATACCTATCTACAATTTGTAGAGTTCAAACTTTTTTACAACAAACTTGTTTCTCAACTTGCAGTAGTTTTAAAACTATTCTAAGCATATCGATAAATAGTATAAATGAAGTACATATTTACTGAGATACGAGTAATTGGCCGTGATAAGGCCGTGATAGACGGACGGAATAAGTTCCACCATGACGGATCGGCACCCTAAAAACGATACAGAAACCACAGAATTACACAGAACAGAGAAGACCACCTGCCTAAAAATACATTTATAAAATAAACTCATTAGAACATTACATTTATTATGCGGACAGCCAAAGAGTGGAACTCGTTGCCGGCGTCTGTGTTCCCGAATGACTATAATTTGGAAGTTTTGAAGAGTAGAGTGAATAGGTATCTTCTAGGTAACCGTGCTACATCGTCGACCACGTCATTGCTTAACATTAGGTGAGATTGTGGTCAAACGGTTGCCTATATTGTATAAAAAAAAAACCTTGGTGCGTAAAATAAAAAATTTAAGATCTTAGAAGCATCATTTTAATAAGTGGTTTAAAAGTACCGTCTACGAAGTGAGCATTGTAAAGTATTTGCTAGCGCGATGCTTAGTTTGTTTCCTTCAGCAAAGTGTAAAAAGTATAACTCCTACGAAGTATCTGAAAAAAAAAATGCCTACATTACAAAAGATTCTAATTTTAAAACTTATTTTCATATAATGAAGCAAAGTGATGGAAATAACCTCACTACTGCTTACTACACTACATGCGGTAATACTTACTCCTACAAAAGTAGCAAGAGACATTTCAGTAAACGCTCCAGCATTGAACACTAGCCGCTTTTTGGTCGTCCATGCGAGGAGTGCCACCTGCTTCTGCAACCGGAGATCAGCACCCACCCACTCACTCTTGAAAGAACTGTAGCTCACGCGCTCACTCTAAACAAAAATAATGTATCAGTTTTAAGAAAAAAAAAATGGTGTAACCACACTACGTACTGGCCAAGAGCAGCATAGCATACTACTGTAGCACGAAAAAACAATGGCGGAGCCACACTAAGTACTGCATAGTATTTATTAATCTGTGGTACTGCTAAGAACAACGTAGCAGCGTAGCATACTACCGTAGCACTATACCCTAACTATATACCGCATATGTGCTCTATACCATTATGCTACGCTGCTGCTCGTAGCAGAACGAACGTTTTTGATCAAACTGAACACGTTATTTTTTATAAAGACTTACCTACAAACACATTTTTTTTGTAAGTGGTATCTAAAAAGGTCGTCTATGGCCAAATTTTTTTTATTGTTCATCTTAGGCTAATCAGCCTAAGATAAAGAATAAAAAAACTACAATGACTGTTATTTTAGTGCCTCATACCTCAACGGTAACTTCGTTACTGTGCCAGTAAAACAAAAGAAGCTGAACCAGGATTGCTATTATGTAGACGCAGCTTGACACAATAGTGGCAAGGTCATCTTTTACCTGAAAAAGAAGAAGAGATTAGCCTTAACGAAGTTGCCAGGAAAGAAAAATAACATATTATTGTACTGACTTCAGCTAGCTGTTTGATGCAAACTCCAAGGTTCACAGAAGTGTTGATCAAGTAAATGAACATCACTGTTGAGACTAAGGCGTTGAATTTCTTTTGGTACAGAACCAGCGTGGTGTAGAACTCGTGGATTTCAGCAATATTTCTCTGGCTTTGTTCATTGTTTCCCACGCATATGACACGAGAGCAGTACAAGCTGCACAAACGCAGCTGTCCGACGAAGAAGATCATTATAGTCACGGTTATCATGTCCCAAATGATAATGTAAAAAGTGATCACATATCCGAAAAAAGTCTGAATCGCCATGTTATAGTAGTAGCCCGGTGGCTCTCTAGCAAACGGAGTAAACCCTTCGAACATATAAACATAATCTGTTCCATTCTCTGTCACTTGGTTCTTTTGATAGGGCTCACCAAATATGGCAAAGTCAGAAATAAAAGCGAGCGTAAAAAAGAAACTGGTGACTCGTTTGTTCCATCCGATGTAGTCTTTGATTATCCTGTCTTGTTCCTTGTCATTTTGTACGGATTGCTTGCGTTCGATAGAACTGATGAACTTTACCAGTTCCTCCCAAAATTTGTAGTCCTTTTGAAAGACGCAAGTCTTCAGGACCCCCATGTGGAACGGTAAGAATCTCAGGATGAGATTCAAGGAATCTGTGCTGAAGTATATAACACATTTGACGTATTGCGACACGAAGAAAGCGATTGTGATGTAGAAGAAGATGAGTTTGAGACGGGGTTTTATAGACTTGAGATCCGGGTGCCAGAGGCCCGCGAACGCTAGAAGGTTTAGAAGTATTCCTAGACTGGGGTGCTGCGGGTCTTCTAAGAATTGTAGCAATTTATTAATTCTCGTAAACATTGCTGCGTGAGAGCTGTCTATCCTCGGGATACGTCTGAGATTTACAAGCGTTTCTCACAAATATTGCGTTGTTTATTAATTCGGCGTGATATATTTTTTTTAATAATAGGGCGAGGTATGCCTATTGAAGAAACGATGAGTGTAATTTGTAGGATTTAATTTCAACATACGAAAATACTATTTTGTAAATCAAATATGTAGGAGATAAAACACGCCGTTTATTATAATACAGGGTTTTCATGTCGATATTCTAGGTGTGTTTAATTTAATTTTGGCTCGAGAGAAACAACAACGCTTTTCAGAATACCTATGACGCGAGGTACATCGGTCGGTATTCGGAAAAGTGTTGTTGTTTTCACAGGCTGTTATTATTTTAGTTAGGTAGTTGAACGGTTGAACCAATGGAGTTTTTGTAGGTAAGTATTATTTTATTATTTTCGTAGATATTATTATCTATTAGAGAGGTCTTCTGTTGCTATGTTTTTTCTTCATAATATTCATAACGGTTCGATCCCCACCGAGAACAAACATTTGTTCTGCGTCTGGGTGTTTCTATGTATTATAAGTATGTATTTACAAAAAAAAAAAAAAATTATATATTCTATCAGCCATCTAGTTTCCATCGTACAAGCTTTGCTTAGTTTGGGACTAGAAGGCGTTGTGTTAAGTGTCCGTGAATATTTATTTATTTATCTTCTGTGATTTTCTTCTGTGTTACTCAAGCATAGGTAGATTTGAGTGGAGATTTTCATACAAACATCTATGCTTGAGTCCGCATCAGTGCTTAAGCAGTAAATTAGCATACGGGCCATAGACGTATAAACAAAGTTCCACTGAAGATAGGCGACGGAACCCAACGTCCGCTGTAATTTCATTTCAAAAATCTCTTGCCTGCAGTCGTTGCCTACAGTAATTATAAGTTGAGGTACATAAGTGGGTAATATCTTTATATGTTTTAACAAGAAACTTACAGCCAACACTGTTGTTATTAAAATAAGAAATTGTTAAAAAAATATTTTTTTAGATGTTTGGTGAGGATCCAACCCCTCGGCCTATTTCGCAAACATATTTTGAATTTTAAATGTCTTTTTGGGAATCTTTATTATTGTTTCATTAAATTTTTCCCTTTTTCTGGATTCCGAGGAGAATTCATTCGTGTCCGTAAATAATGAAGGGTTCAGTGTCGGAATTCGATTAATTTTAATTTTATTTGCTTGAATAAAAGACATTTTTGTTACTCTGCTGCTAAGAAGGCCGCGGCGACCTCATAGTAGGTACAGATACAGATTATATACCTATATTATATACTACCTTTGTGTATAGAATGTTCTTCCTCGGGTTTAATTGACTTACCTAATTAGGAGGTAATTAACTCTCCCTCTTATTCATAATACAATTTTGTTGTGCTCCGCTTTTCTTTATTTGTTTCTTCATAATGAAAGTATGTAGCCCACCGAGGCTATGATACCCTACCCGACTTAGTATAGTGGTACCTCTTTTTGACCCTCTCTAACTTTCTCACTTGCAATAAGTCGAGTATTTTTTAAACTATTCTATGCAAGTCGATTGATGGTATAAATTGAGCATATAATAGGCCGTGACAGACGAACGGGATGAACGGACAAAGTCGCATCATTATGGATCGAAACCCTAAAAACGATACAGAAACCACAATATTGTACTGAAAATCACAGAAACGACAAAACCACCTGCTTAAAACTACATTCATAGGTGCGTGAAATAAAAAATCAAGATCTTAGAAGCATCATTTTAATAAGTGGTTTAAAAGTACCGTCTAAGAAGTGCGCTTTCAGTAAAGTAGTTTCTAAAGCGATGCTTAGTTCGTTTCCTTCAGCAATGTGTAAAAAGTATAACTGCTACGAAGTATCTGAAAAAAATTATAAGTTACAACATTTTTTAGATTTTGGAACGTGTTTCATGTATGAGAATGGTACAATCAGGCCTAACATCAGGTGGCATTGTAAATACAGAGTTAGTCCATTGAGAACGTGAGGCAATGCACTGCGTTCATCAATCTGAGACGGTTTCATGTTATGTTTCAGTTTGAAGGGCGTGAGACGTGTTGGTACCTCACCTTTCAAACCAGAACACAGCAATGCGAGCATCGCTACTAGGTGGCTCAAGAAACTCTACACTACTACTTACTTCTACAAAAGTAGCAAGAGACATTTCAGTAAACGCTCCAGCATTGAACACTAGCCGCTTTGTGGTCGTCCATGCGAGAAGTGCCACCTGCTTCTGCAACCGGAGATCAGCACCCACCCACTCACTCTTGAAAGAGCTGTAGCTCACGCGCTCACTCTAAACAACATATCAGTTTTCAGAAAAAAAAGCGTAGTCCCACTACGTACTGCTATGAACAGCGTAGCATACAACCGTAGCTCTACACCCTAACCAAAACTCTGTGCACTTTACCGTATGCTACGCTGCTACTTGCTGCGTTCTTGCGCCAAAGATTTTTTATTCATTGTTTTGGGCTGATTACAGGCAGGCTCCTAATGAAATTGTACTACAGTGACTGTAATTTTAGTGCCTCATACCTCAACGGTAACTTCGTTACTGTGCCAGTAAAACAAAAGAAGCTGAACCAGGATTGCTATTATGTAGACGCAGCTTGCCACAATAGTGGCAAGGTCATCTTTTACCTGGAACAAAAGAAAAGATATGTAGATTTAGCGAAATTGTCCGGAAAGAAAAAAACTTGTACTAACTGCAGCTAGCTGCTTGATGCAAACTCCAAGGTTCACAGAAGTATTGATCAAGTAAATGAACATGACTGTCGAGATTAAGGCGTTGAATTTTTTTTGATACAAAAGCAGCTTGGTGTAGATCTCGTGGATTTCAGCAATGTTTCTCTGGCTTTGTTCATTGTTCCCCACGCATATAACTCGAGAGCAGTTCAAGCTGCTCAAACGCAGCTGTCCGACGAAGAAGATCATTATAGTCACGGTTATCATGTCCCAAGTGATAATGTAGAAAGTCATCACATATCCGAAAAAAGTCTGGATCGCCATGTTATAGTAGTAGCCCGGTGGCTCTCTGGGAAACGGAGTAAACCCTTCGAACATATAAACATAGACTGTTCCATTCTCTGTCACTTGATTCTTTTGATAGGGCTCTCCAAATATGGCAAAGTTTGAAACAAAAGCGAGTGTAAAAAAAAAGCTGGTGACTCGTTTGTTCCATCCGATGTAGTCTTTGATTATCCTGTCTTGATCCTTGTCCTTTTCTACGGATTGCTTGCGTTCGATAAAGCTGATGAATTTTACCAGTTCCTCCCAAGATTTATAGTCCTTCTGAAAGACGCAAGTTTTCACGACCCCCATGTGGAACGGTAAGAATCTCAGGATCAGATTCAAGGAATCTGTGCTGAAGTATATAACACATTTGACGTATTGCGACACAAAGAAAGCGATTGTGATGTAGAAGAAGATGAGTTTGAGACGGGGTTTTGTAGACTTGAGATCCGGGTGCCAGAGGCCCGCGAACGCTAGAAGGTTTAGAAGTATTCCTAGACTGGGGTGCTTCGGGTCTTCTAAGAACTGTAGCAATTTAATTATTTTTGATAACATTGCTGCGTCAGAGCTGTCTATCCTCGGGATAGGGCTGAGATTTATGAGCGTTTCTGACAAATATTTCTTCGTTTATAATTGGCGTGGGAATTTCCATATCGCAATGCAATAGCTACGTATATTTTGTCCTAATAATAATAGGGTGAGGTATGCCGATTGAATTTTATATTAAACTGGAAACGATGAGTGTAATTTGTAGGATTTAATTGCAACATACGAAAATGTTAAATGCTATTTTATAAATTAAATATGTAGGAGACGATACCTGCCGTTTATTTTGTTACAGGGTTTTCATGTGAATATTCGGCACATTTAGATTCTAGGCTTCTTTTAAAGGATCTCGTTCGGGGAAGTTCTAGCGACGTACTTATTCCTGCCGCCAAGCAGCGATGCTCGCGTTGCTGTGTTTCCGTTTGAAGGGTTGTGCCGGTGCAATTACAGGCACACGAGACACTTTTGTGTCTCAGAGTGATGGGCGCAGTACAATGCATAAGAAGGGCACGTCCTCAGTGTATACGAGTATGCTCAGTGAGGCAATGCACCGTTATTGGCAGTGGTAACGACTTGACGTCATATGGGCATCATTTAGTTGTATAAAAAATATGTGTTTTCATTTTGGCTCTTAGTACTTACAGAGCTATAGTAAGGTATCCTGAAAAGTATGCGCGTGGTTTTCACACGCTGTTATTCATTTAGCTAGGTAGTTGAAAGGTGGAACCGGTGAATTCTTAGTAGGTAAGTTAAATATTTCGATCGGAAATAAATGTAACTAGCTACCATCTTTTTTTTACTTTATTAACTTGCCGTAGGGACTTATTTACTTTTAACAAGGACAAAGTAGGACAGTAGGTGGGGGTACCTATAAAATGAAATTGTGCGTATTTCCCCAGTTTCAGTAATAGTTGAGCCGTCGGCGTGTCGTCATGTCCAGATAAATATCGGGCGGAAATTAATAGGAAATTGCATTTGTTTCTTTAGCGACAGTCTCACAATAAAGAGCTGCGTGTAGAAACGCTAATTTTATAAATAGACGGATGGACAGACAAAGACGTGCCTGATGTTGATAAATACTGTTTGGTCTTGAAAACTGGACTAGATATAAATATAGATACATAGATAGAGGCCCAAAATGAGGAGGTCTAAAAAAAATTGTACAAAATGCAACACCATTTCAAGGCCTTGCCTTGGCCTGAGTCTATCTACTATGTACCTATTGCGTTGTTAACAGCTGATATTTTTTCGCGCACACTGATGGTTCCTTGGGAAATGTTGTTCATATACGGGTACTTTCACCCCCGAAGTTATCGGTAGTGGTCTTATTACACCTCTGTGAGCCTGTATGAGTGCATGGTAAGCATACTATAAGATCTCTTGGTAATATTTATTCAAGATGTCTATCTAAACCCCAAATTCAGTGAATAGTCTGCCAAGTCGTTGCAACCAGCAATCACCTAGCGCAGCGTCTGAATCCACCTCTAAAAGAGCCTCTACATCTATACTAATTATAAAGAGGAAAGATTTATATGGAAGTATGTTTGTAACGAATTGGCTCAAAAAGTACTGATCCGATTTGGATGAAACTTGGAATATATGTTGCCCGTAACCTGGATTAACACATAGGCTACTTTTTATCCCGGAAAATCAACGGGATCCAACGGGAAAGCTAGTTGTTTATAAATTCAAGAGTAAGGGGTAAGTTCAAGCTTCGTATCTAGTGGATAAGTAGACCAAGTAGCTTGGTAACCCTACCTTTACTGTGGAAACTAGATTGGTGATAGAATACATACATTATTTTTGTAAATATAAACTTATAATACATAGTAGCCAGACACAGAACAAACATCCAAATAGTTTCCAGCTAGCAGTATCATGCATTACTTCATCCGTTTACCCTTAAAATAAAGTACTATATTCAGTACCCTTAGCAAAATCAGTAAAACCCTTTCAAGCTCCACTTCAAAGATTCTTGTTACAAACAGGATATGACGTCACCCCTAGTCACGAGGTAGGCGGAACTGGATATAGACTGTGGACGTGTCCTGCCCTTATTAGTCCTGCTATTGGTCGTTTTGTTTCAAGTTATGAAACAAAACTCCGCTGTCTTGTGCGACGGTGCTTTTATAAGAGAAGATCAAACGAAATTTTTTAATTATTTTTTAATGATTATTATTATTTTTAAATTGATTGTAAAAATTGACCTAACTAAGTGTTCTCTATAAGATCCTATGGTTAAATAAATGAATTGAATTGAATTGACAGCCGACTTGACGAATGACTAGACTTGACTTACATTATTTCAAAAATTTTCACTTTTAACTGGCAAAGTTGTCATCATCATAAAATGTGGTCCACTTCTAGCCGTAAGCTCCTCCAAGATCGACCAAGCTCTGTCTACAGCTCTTTTGACATAACAGTGTCTGCAACCTGTATTTCGAAGACCATCGCTCCCACCTCTATGAGTTTTGTTTATGTCCGACGTGTAAATGTGTTTTATAAAGATTATTTGGCTCTACAAATCGACATATTCTTATGAATAAAGATTGAAAATAGAAAAAAAATTCAAAGAATATTTAAAAGCATGCACTTCACACTGTTTGCCACCTCGTTAAAATTATCTAAGTTGCCGTGTGATAGTGCCGTAATCACTGTTACCTTGGCGCCCTTAATTGGCAAACTTACTCTGTGCGGAATAGTTTACAAACTCATTGTCTTGTTTTGTTTACCTGGCGTAGTGTAGAACTTGCATTTTGTTAGAACTTAAAGAGGTGGGTATGTCTTCGTTAGATTCACTGTTATTTTAAATTTTACCCCGATTTTGCGGTTGAGTTTTTTACCTCCAAAGTTTTCAAGCTTCGCCCACGGCTTTGTTTTAACGATATCACTGGATGTTATGCAGATACAATATAGCATTGTTTTTCCAGGTCGTGATCTAACTGTATTTCTCTCAAGATTTATCCGAATTCGTCGCTTCTAGCAGAGCGACAAATCTAAAAAATCTGTTTTCTATTCCTAATTTTCATTTTTATAAACCTAATGCAGTATTACATGATCTGTGCTAATGCCATTAGATGTGAACTACTCTAAGCGACTTGTGAGTCATGTCATATTCATAAAACACCTTTTACAAACGGTAATAAATCATTCAGAGCTTGGTATTTCACCACCCCAATATCTGCGCTCGTCTTGCGTAGGGAGTTATACTAATTAAATAGTCGACTCATGGCAGAACGTCTTGCATCAGACTCGACTCACTGTCTAATTACTGTGAGACAAATTGAAGGCTTTTGATACACCCCTAGCACACCCCTGCACGTCGGTTTCTGCATCCCCTTAAGTGCTCGTACTAAGTGAATGAATGACCCTGTTTTACACGTTAAAAATTAACATTTGCGTGGGGAATTGCAAGGGTAATGGAAACGCTGGGGGATGGATTAAAAGCAGAATATTCTGGGGTGAAGTTATGTTGCGGTTGAAATTATGTTTAAGGTTTTTATTGAGCAAAGTGCTCAAATGATTTATTCGTAGCGATACAATTATTTATACTTACCTACTGTACACTGATGTATCTTCCTGTTATACTTACGTAAATACGTTTTATTCCTCTGAGGAGTCATCTTGTAGCGAGACGTGGATGGAACCAAAAGCGATTAGGGTCGGAAAAGTTCAGTAAAAACTTGGGCCCCGCGAGGTGACAACAAAAACCCAACATACTCGTAAATGAATTGATTCAGCAGTGCAATCAATTTTTTCCCTCACACTTTACGATCCGCTCATTCACTCTCGGTCTGATTAAAGCGGTCAATCATTCGGTCTTACCGTTCAGTTAACTGGAAAATTGGTAATTAGGTGGAGGTGGGTGATAAAATGTGGATATTCTGTGTGCTCGGTTGAGATAAGTGTAGGATCGGCTTGTTCCTTGAGGCAGATCGATTTGGGACGTTTAGAATGTCGAAATCCGGGATTATAAGGGGCAAGAAAGGTTTATTTGCATAAAAGTAATTACGTACACGCTATGTGTTTGTAAAGTCGGTCTGATGACAAGCCTGTGTGGTATTGGTTGGTTATAAAGCTGCAATTACACCGTTCCTTTCAAAAAATGATTAATGTGCTTGTGGAAAACAGGTATCGCAATTTTAAATTTCGTATTGACAGGGTGTTTTATGTTTCATCGGGAGGCCCGTATATTTGGTTTCAATAATGAATCTTGTATTCAGTTATCAATCAGCGGAAAATATTATCTGCAGTTGAATTTAAAATATGATGCAGAGAGATCCCGCGAAATAAAATTGCAGAGTTATTATTTCAAACAATGAACATAAAAACAACCACAACCTTTATCACAATATGTTACTCATTCACTCGATACTCATTCAATGAGTTTGAAATATTCAGTGTTCTATTTTCGGTCGTTTTGAACACAACTCTTTTAAAAGCAACAAAGACGCGTTAGGCCCAGTAAATTCTCCCGGCGTGAACATTCCATTCCCATAGGGGCAGTTAGCGTTCACAGACCACTGGGCCCGGGCCCGGGCAGCCCCAACTTTGCCGATTGTTTCGATGCTGGCAATCTTTCCGACTATTTTCGTAAACGTAGTCTATTTACTTTTGTAGCCGGTCGAATACGGGCGTGGTTTAGGAAATGAACGTGGAATAATCATTGAATAGTTACACCGTTTGACACCTTTTTGATCAGTGAACAAGATAAAACACACTTGCTTTTATATAGACTAGAAAATAGCTTGTAAAATTTCTACCTCGTGAAAGACATGAAAATCATACCTGAAATCAAATACCTAAATACGTAATACCAGTGAAAACATCTAAAGAACGTATAAGTACCTACTAAGATCGAGTAAAATACTCAGGTGCAGAATCTATACTGTTCAAAGCCAACTTATGTTCATCTGCATTTTGCGTAGTGGAGAACCCGGTACAGCAACATTGGTCGCCGTCGATAAGCCACGGGGACTACACGCCTTTGTGAAGCATCGCTTTGTTCTACTGCACAATGAGCACTGTGTAGTATCAGCAGTAATCTCAACGACAGATTCCAATCCAAGCGATTTCATTGGTTATTCAACGGTTATGTGAATATGTTATGGATGCGCTTGGCGCTGGCAGTTTTTATTGAACTAATTAAATTAGGTAGATGTAGGATATGAATGCCGGATATGCCGGTGCAATTACAAAAGCATTCGATTTTTGCGCATGATGCGCAAATTCTTGGTGCGCATCTTTTTGGTGTGCAAAAGTGGAATGCTTCCAATTACAGGCACATGAGACTTTACCCTTTTATGTCTCAGAGTAATGGGCGCAGTGCAATGCATCACAGGGCACGTCCACAGTAGATGTGATCAGTAAGGCATCGTTATAAGCAGTAGTTACCGCTTAACATCAGGTGGACCATCGGCTTGTTCCATCATTTAGTTGTATAAAAAAAAACACTGTTCTAGGCCAAAGTGGATGAACCTAAATAGCAATTTTTTTTAAAGGGAAAATGTAACCAAAATACTAATTCCGCACGGTAAAAGTCGCGGGCATAAACTGATATTATTTATAAAATAAGCTTTCAGCATTTAGATACAGATTCAATAAAAACAATCGAGCGAAACCTTCGCGTCTAACGAATGTTTGGAACCTTGAAAAAACATATTTGTAAAAGGAAGTCATGTCAATATTGAACAATAAATTGTTACAATTGTTCGTTTTTTCCAGTCGAACGGTCTTCGTCCAAATATTGTTTGGTGCCAGTGAGTAAAATATGTACATGTAAATAAACAAAGCGAATCTGCTTACAAGTCAGTTCGCTTGACTGACGCCTACAGGCGCGGGGGAAATGTATTACGTACCTATTTCGACTTATTCAATTTTACTCGCAGTATTCCGATTTTGCGGTTGAGTTTTTGAAGTGAAAACTTCTTTAGCACCGTTGTGATTTCAAAGTCGATGAAACGAAAAAAGCGACAGATGACAGATGAGCTACTAGTTACTATTACACTTACATTTTGCATAACAGATTATCTAAAAGTTATTACAAGCTTCCTGAGGTGCTTCTAGTGACACAGATTCAAGTATAGTCACAATTGACTAGGTACCTAAGTAGAATGTTTATTTTATACTTACCTACCTACTTACTGCATTTCATAGCCTACCGACCTGATGAAATTTTACATTTGTCTCATTATCTTGAAGGCAAAATTTTTGAAGGTTTCACTACTACCACGTGTGAATTGCACACAATATGTTTTTTTTTACCTCCAAAGCTTTCTTCGAAGCTTCCGAAATCACCTTTAGGTTTTTTGGAATTTTACTTTGGCAGGCGGCACTGCTCAGTCAGTAATTGTTCTGCCTTCCATGCTGTGAGTTCTGGGTTCGATCCCCACTAAGAACCGAGATTTGTGTGATGAGAAACATGAATTTGTTTTGTGTCTGTGTCAATTGCTATTTATTATAAGTAAATGTACTTACAAAAAAAAGTAAGTATTCTACTAGAAATCTAGTTAATGTACAAGCTTTGCTTAGTTTGGGACTAGAGGGCATTGTGTATGAATGTTGATGAATATTTATTACTATTAGACAGGCGTCATGGCTCAGTTGGTAGTAGCTCTGCTTTCCGTGCTGTGGTTCGTGGGTTCGATCCCCACCGAGAACAAACATTTGTGTGTTGTAAACATAGATGTTTGTTCTGTGTCTGGGTATTTCTATGTATTAAAAGTATGTATTTACAAAAAAAAATGTATGTATGTATTCTATCAGCCATCTAGTTTCCATCGTACAAGCTTTGCTTAGTTTGGGACTAGAAGGCGTTGTGTTAAGTGTCCGTGAATATTTATTATTATTATTATTATTATTTAAACTTGGTAATTAATAGAAATACATGGAAAATTATAGTAACTGCGTAAAAAATAATGTTTTACCTACTACTGTTCCTTGATGCGTTCTTCCATCGATTCCCAATGCCACTCGATCTAAGACCTTCAACTTATTTTTATTATTTTTTATACGATATAATTATGTAACCGTTTGACCACTATCTCACCTGAGGTTTGATGATGATGATGATGATGTCTTCCTGGCCGGTTTCGGCTACGGCGACATTGTTGCTGCTTGATGCCTATGATGGGCTCTAAGGTGACTTGAATAGCCAATTTTGGTTTATTTATTTATTCAATAGGCAACGCCAACAGCGCACATAGTGTTCAATACAATAATCACTTTTGAAAACCTTATTCTATAAAATGTGTGCCAATTACAGGCATGCACAGTATTGCACAGCATTTGCAATAATATTATAATGTTAAACGATGATGTGGTCGACGATGTAGCACGGTTACCTAGAAGATACCTATTATTCACTCTACTCTTGAAAACTTCCAAATTATAGTCATTCGGGAACACAGACGGCGGCAACGAGTTAAACTCTTTGGCTGACTCTCCTTATCAAAACTTTCTGATTCATTATGAACCTCAAATCTTTTAACTAAATCAATTTCAATAAACTAAAGGTGTTACGCCCGTCTCTTCCTGATGAGATCTAAAAAACGTGATTTAAATCTGAGATCACAAAAAACATCTTCACGGCTGGCAAAGTGAATTTATTTTTCTCAAAGACTGTATTTAAATTCAGAGAGAGTATCTGTAAATAAATAATAACATCTCATCTGAAACGTGTTGATTGACTGTCTGAGTATCAAGTTGGAGATAAAAGCTAGCATTTGTTTTTGCAAAAAAATGTTTGAAAGTAAACTTGGGTGTTTGAGTATTGGCTACTCAGATGTGGGGCCTCAGAGCTTTGTAATAATAAATAATAATAATAATAAATATTCACGGACACTTAACACAACGCCTTCTAGTCCCAAACTAAGCAAAGCTTGTACGATGGAAACTAGATGGCTGATAGAATACATACATACATTTTTTTTGTAAATACATACTTATAATATATAGTAACACCCAGACACAGAACAAATATCTACGTTTGCAACACACAAATGTTTGTTCTTGGTGGGGATCGAACCCACGACCCACAGCACGGAAGGCAGAGCTTTTACCAACTGAGCTATGACGCCTGTCAAATAATAGTAATATTAAATAATAATAATGTAATAATTGTGTATTCTGCCGTGCAAGCTATGGAGTTCTGTTTCCACTCAGAGAAAACGCTTACTACCGTCTAGTATAGTATAAAATTATCTGTGCTACCGTCTACCGTGTTTAAAGTTCTTATACTCATAGTTTGTTCAAAATAAACTCCGTTATTAGAATTGAGATTTACGGAAATATCCAATAACGGTTAGAAGGATATTTTTTTACTGTACAAGTAAACGTTCTCAAGGATCTCCACTAGTGGGAACTAATCAGTGGGAGTTTTTGAAATATATCAATAGTAGATTCCGTGCGAGCGGAGGACGGATTCCACGACAATTCGGAGGTAACAAACTACGTGTGACATAAAAAAATCGTAATTTTATGTCTAGTCAGCCCTGAAATTCATACGATTGTCCTAAGTGGCGTCCTACTTTCCCATCTGCTCAGACGCTAATCTTTTTAGCCGTCAAAGGGATCGTGGGCTTCGGAGAATCAGTTTGAAGGCAAATCGAGTCAAATGACTGGTTCATTAGCAAATCGGATAGATTTTAGGTACTTTGAAGGTACAAAATAAATCTAGTGGCTTTATTAGTTTGAGGATTGTAGGTTAGTTTAATTTTAAGAAAAAAACACTATTCGCACCGTAAACGAGTTTCGTAGAGCACGTAGGCTCGTAGCTTAGGAGCTACGCCGTAGCACTACCGTAGCACTGCTACAGAAAGTTTCACAAATAGTTTCTTGTAAATTCTTTATTGCCTTTGTGTTATTTTTATAGCTTTTTTTATCCACTAATAAGTTACTACTTATTACTATGTCGTCAGCTCATTTAGTAAAAGCCGTCCTACGTTGCGCCTTTTAGTTCATGGTCGCTATTCTAGAACTATAGATTCTCAGCGATTCCCAGTACTTCTAGTTATAAGGCTAGCTATAGATTAGTGGGATGAAATAAAGAGTCTTATTACTCGGGCCACGTCTCGTCTCGTCCTTAGTCTTTCATTCGGATAATTCAGCGTAATTAATGATTAGCTGCGATTACGAGCGGCTTCCTATTTATTTTCGGGACATCCCTTGCTTTTGCTTCGTAAAACATTTCTATGGTCTGAGGTTTCGACAATAGTGTGTGGACCCACTGACTATAAGCGTTTGTACTGGCCGATATCGATAGATCAATAACTCTTTATTGATTACTTACTAAAAATCGATTTTTTACACAAACTTAAAATTAACAAATAAAATATAACAATAAAGTAACAGACTTATTTCGAAATGTTAGCCAACACTCTGTAAAAGCTTTCCGACGATATCGTGTCAGTAATGTCGTTGGTGTCAGTGGACGTGTGAAAACCGCTTTGCAACAATTCGCAAGATCGGTCAGAAAATTTCATATTTTTACTTAGTGAAATTAATTTATTGTCTTTATGTAGAATTACGCATGTTCGATTCAAGTGGCAATAGGAAACATTCATTAGTCGTAACTTTGCATAATAGTTACAACTAGTTACGGTAGAGGATCGCGTATTCGTAACTATAACTTTCAACGAACATCGAACACACTTCACGCAACTTTTGGCCCTTATGCCTGTATTGTATAGCCCTTCACCGCTTTAGTTTTCAACTTGAGGCACGGCTTGGACACTATATACTTGCATGCAATCACTAATAATCCAATTATAACGTATTTTTTGACAATGCGACTGACAGACTGCGGAAGCCGGACCAACGGACAACGGAAGGCACGAAATATTTTTAAGCAATTATGAATATTTCACAGTATATCGTTATGATCATACTACTATCATATTTAGTTCTCTGTCCCACTGCTAAGAAAAGGCATCTCTCCATTCTCTTCACACACTCCGATCTTGGAGTATACTTTTCAAGCTGGCAAAAAATGGTTAAACTCGTCCCGCCAGTTAACTCTTTTAGGTCCGCCCCGTCTATTTAACATAATTGTCATTATTTTTGACAGGTGTCAAAGTTCAGTTGGTAAAAGCACTGCCATTTGCGCTGAGTACACATGAGGGTTCGTTGCAGGTTTTGCCGAACTTGGCTGACGCACTAGTGCGACTAGATAAAGCAGACGGTCAATTTTTTTAAAATTACAAGTATTCTATTTACACTTCTAAGACGTAAGAAAAAAGGCAAATGAATGCTTTATAGTGAGTTCTGAGCCTAGTTTAGAAACCCATTGTGTTGTATAAATAGAAGTATCTTACCTTTGAGCTATGGTATCGGCAACGTGAGACGGTCCACGGTGACCCGCTCCGTAATTGGTTTTATGTAAATATAGAATGAGCCGCGGTACCTTCGAGCCATGTAACCTACGGGCGTTCATACGCTGAAGCGATTGATGGGGTTAAATAATAAAAATGATCGTTGGTGTAGCTGAGAGGATTGTATTTGTAGACCACCGTTTGAGAGCACTGGCGTTGCGCACAGAAACATATTGGTGCGGCGTGGTGGTATATGTGCTGGCATAGGTGCTAGGCAAACCTACTCCATCTAAAATCATGTCCCAGGCATTGCAGCGTCACTGCTACATGGATAGGAAGTGACAGCGAAAATGTAACTTTAATAGAGATAGCGTCAAAATGAAGTCGATAACTAGTTTTCGGCCGAGGTATGACGTCCCTATTAGAGTCAAACATGCAAAAGCCTGATTATTTGTCTCAATATTCTGTGTATTTTGTGGTAAATCTCTTGGCCCAACCGAAACTTCAATTCTGCAAGTAATATTTGAATTAAAGCGACGATTCCCAGCCAGGGCCAGGGGCACTGTCGAACACTGCCGAAATGGGCTGCCGGCCTCAACACGCCGCGTCTTGTCCCCCTTAATTGATTTATGTATTCCCACCCGTAGGCTTAGATTAGGTAATAGATTTGTTGCTTAAATAATAATCCATGATGAATTTACAATTGGCAATCCAACTTTGCAGGCTCCACTGTCTCAGAAGACCTATTTTATTTGGAGATTGAAGAGATAACCTTGATGATACTTTGTTACTATTTACTGGTTTATTGAATAACAGTGATTCTAGGTATAAAGACGAGACCTAAGGATGAGTGATCGTTTATATTGTTGGGAGTACATCAGAGTGGATGTAATAATTTTTACTTATGTTTTGAAAACATAACTGTAAATATAATAAATGTTCAACGTCAAAAGCGGGAGATACCGCGTTGAACAATAGTACATTATGGTACTAGTGTGGTACATTGGTGATTACCGCCGAGGTGCCATTGAGACCCGAGCCGTAGGCGAGGGTCTTAAGAAAGCCGAGAACGGTAATCACCAATACACACGTGTATCATACGACGTTTTTCAACACACTTGTGAATAAAATAACTATAATTTCAACAGTGAAAACGCGTTGTGAAAAATGTTTCGCTATGGCGGGAAAAAATAATCAGTTTTCCTATGCGCGCGCATTGCGATCGGCCACAGACTAAAGGGATGAGGTTTTTTTTTTATTTATTTTCCGCGCTTAGGGTTTGCGCCTATTCTGCCACGTAAAAAATGGGGAATTTAAAGTTTTCTTTTATTACAGAGAAAACAAAAGTTATATTTGAGTGAAAGTTTTATTTATTAAACACGTACGAGTTAAAATTATCTATTTAAATAAGAAGTTGCATGAAATGAGCAAGCAATAGGAACATTCATTTATTTGTTCTATTGAACACGATCTTTTTTTTGAATAAAAACTTTTTTAGTAACAAAGCTACTCAACCTATAAAATTTAAAAAAAAAATCTATAACTCACTAGTGAGTTATAGCAATGAAAAAGTCACAGTTTGATTATGGGTGTCATTATGTGCCTAATTGCGGTGACCATAGAGCCACTTTATGAGCAAGTGTGTTGAAAAATGATATTATTCTTCAGAAAGGCTTTTGCGGTTGAATAATTATTGCAGGCTCGAGGTCAAGAACCATCGTAACAAAACAAGCACTTTCGATTAAACTCGTTGTAAAATTTGTTTTTCACCGTTTTTTGACGATGCCATTATTTTTACGACTTTATTAATGAACTTACTTTTACGAATAGGCTAATAAGAAAACGATATTGTCAAAGTTCTTTTTTTGAAATATATAGAAGTACTTTTCAACAGCCATTATTAACATTCATTCAGCGCTGAATACTTACAAGTTTAAACCAGAATTTGAATAGAATAAAATAATGTTTTAGAAATTCTTTTGAATTTTTGATTGTAAAGTTATTTTATTATGACGATGGAAAAATTATTCTGTTTTCTTGTGTTTACTAACTGCATTGAATTCATAATTTATCCTAACGTGTATATTCTATAGTGATAAATAACTGCGCGTCTTTTAATTTACAAGGGAAATTAGGCCTTGTCTTTTCCGTTATACTGATCGTATACAGTAGACAATAATGGTTATGTACAACAAAATCTCAAACGCCAACATTTTCAATAAATTCAGAAGGATAATTTTCATTTCAAATTGCCACTTTTCGCGACCAAAGTCTAGACAAAAGACAAGAAATCCTTGAAAATATACCAACTAATAAAGTCTAGATCAGACATTCCTAATTAATGATTACCCTTATCACATGGAGCTCATTACGAAACTAGTCACATATAGTCTACGCAACTTTTACAAAAGAATAAATTCACAGCCGACCGCGAACTCGCGATAAAAATCACCGTTTACCTACTTTCAAAGGGAATTTACTTCAATTACATTTAATTTAGTAAATTAAGCAATGAAAGGGCGAATCGGTACGTGAGGTGGTTGTTTAAGGTTTTGAGTTGTTTTCTTCATTCGGGGTTTAATATGATGCCTAAGGATAAGATTTACTAAAAAAAAATATTTTGTCTTATAATTAACAATGATTTGTTGAAAATAGATGGACGCCCGCTCTCGTATTCTAAAACTATGCTCAAGTCTACTTTGAGGCAATGTTTTTGACATCTCACTGAAACACTCAAAGATCTGAATTGAGCATTGTGCGATGAGGTCAGTCAAAACGCAGTAACACTCAAAATTACCAAAGCACCTACTGGCGAGTAGACAATTATGACCATAAACACAATGATCCATGAAAACTCTTTCTGAAATTCAGTTATTTTAGACAGAGGGAGCGAACGAAGGTTTTGTTTATTTTTGTACAAAAATAGGACGACATCTGGCAAATGATCGCGCATTTTAAACAATTAAACAATTGTTAAATCGTGACCGTTGGAGTTTGTTGGCCGACATTCTAAAGGCACAAGTACACGACTTATCTGCTGACTTGTGTTTTTCATCGACAACATTTGCTATCGAAAAGAAATATTTGTTTTTTGTAAAAAATATTTTGGTAAAAAACATTGCAGTATCTTACGCTTGAGACCTGTCGTAAGCTCAGTCGTAAGCTCATCGTAAGATACGTAATCGGAGATCTGGATACGAAATATCCGTTGTAAGGGCCAAGGGTTTTGTCCAGTTAGACTTACTTGTACCCTTACAGATGAATGTTGTTTATGTGGCACTCACTAGTATCACGAGCACTAAGCACGGCAAAGTAATAACACACGATGTTCACAGGTAATTAGTTTATTCAAGGGACTACAAGGTAAAGGTTGGCGAATCCTTCCTTGGTGTTTGCGTGTTCCCTATTCGCGAGTTAAAACCGTACTCAAGTGTATAAATGTAAATGTGGTAAAAATGCAGCGCGTGCAACCTAAACTAAATTGCCGCGTGCGCAATTGCCAAATGTCGCGGTGAAACCGTACATCCGTTTTAAAGTGCAACTCCCAAATGCGTAAAAGAAATATGATACAAGCACGGGATCTGTCATGTCTGCGAGATTGATATTCGGAGAATATCCTCAGAGGAGGTGGAATCCGGCCGATGTTTCTCCGCGCCCTTGGGAGGGAACTTTCATAGTTAACGCAAGAAAAATGTTTCTTTTTCTATAGGCCGAACTTACATGACATATTATCCTGTTGGTATTTTATAGGATGCTTAGGGAAAGATTATCAGCTACAAAGTAAAAACTAATCTACACTTTGTCTGCGTTAGAATATAAATTACGAAGATGAAGGCTCTAGTTTTCAAACTATTGAGAAGCATTAGCAAGCTTCCTTTCTTAATAAGTCTTCTTCTTTAGCGTATTCCCACCCAATGCTGAGTAAAAATCTTTCGTTTGATCGTGATCGATCCACATTCAACGCCTTCCTCCAACTTATTACAGTACAACCTTTAAGCAATTAAAGACTGAGTTTCTTAAACTGTAACAAACAATAAACCAGAAGACACAAAGTTAAAGCGATTTAAAGTAAATGCTAAGTTAATTTGTAAGTAATTTGTAACTACGATTTAGGGTTGGCACAGAGCCCAAACATGGCACAGCCTGTATTTGTGATTCTAACTTGCAGTACACTAGCATCTAAACTCGGTGGGTTAGGAGCCGAGATAGCAGAGATTTAACTAACAAGTAGGCTATTTTCACATTAGGCGATCAGACCAGTAACTAGCGAGCGACAATCTTTATGATTTTTGAAGTGAAAACTTCTTTTGGGGCACCGCACACAGATTTTTCCGTAGGTAGTAAGTTAGGCTGATCCGTCACGCTCTGAGGTGAGAGGCTCGATCGGGAGAACTTGGGACCGCCGAGTGTACCCAAACGAGAAAGATACAGTCAGCTGCTCTTCGCTGTTGTGTCTCTGTGTTTAGTATATTCAATTCATACGTAATAATTGTCTTTATTCATTTAATAGTTATTATTGGTAGGTACGTATAATAAAAAATATTTTGACAATTATTTGGTTTACATTGTGAGGTTAGTGTGTGTAGTTAGCGGTTTATCGTGCTAATATTATATATTGAAAAAACATTATAAACATGAAGTTTTGACTTCTGCCGTGCGGTCTTAAGCACACACTCTTTTTTTGATATTTTTCTTAAGATCAATTTTATTCACATAGTAGAACTACGTATACAATTTATGATAGAGTTGCTACGTTTCAATAACACCCAGCCTCGTGCTACCCGCACATTGTACGTCTGTGAATGCCTAGATGTCTTCTGCCTAGCTCTACTTTATAACCGTAACATCACCTGGCTTGGCCATAAACTGTAGCATCTGACCCTCATTCTAAACTTTATGGATATTGGCTTCCAGAATCGCAACACGACGCTTTGAGCCACGTACGTAACATTTCAAGGTGACTACGGTTTTGTTGAACGTAAAAGCAATCATTGTTTTCACGTAAAATGTTATTCTGTGTCACAGTACAGACTGGTAGAGTCGTGAGCCAAAATTCCAAGTTATCTATAAACTTGACTATTGTATACATTATACATAATATATAGTTACAATTACTTTTATTGAATAAAAAAATACTAAATTGTCTATCAAACACAATTTATTTCACTAAGCTTAATGCTTAATGCATTAATGGTTTCCAAGATATTCAAGATTTTATAAATAATCCAGATTTTTCTGAAACCTAATGACATTAGTCGTGATCAACGTTGAATGAAACAACGTGTTTTCTTATATATAAAAATGAATTGCTGTTCGTTAGTCTCGCTAAAACTCGAGAACGGCTGGACCGATTTGGCTAATTTTGGTCTTGAATTATTTGTGGAAGTCGAGAGAAGGTTTAAAAGGTGAATAAATATGAAAGTTATTGAAATTTAAAATGAAAATTGAGGTAGTAGGTACGATGTCTACGGGGTCAGCTAGTACCAAATATAAACCTAAAAATAGGCATTATTTTACAAAAGTATAACAGTTTTTGCTTGCTTTTGTGTATTGGTAAACTGAGGGTCAAGTTTCAAGTATTCTAACAATGGAAAATACGCAAAGAACTCCACAACAACTCTAACAAGAATTTTATAAGTGATCGTAAAAATTCAACAAGAATTAGTTTACCAGTTTGCCGATTGTTCGAAATAAAGTTGGAAAACTATTCAGTAGAGCCGAATTCCTAAGGGAAGAAACCCTGAAGAGTCTGAGAGATGAGTGGATATATCATTTAATATAATGGAAATGATGTAGTGAATCAATTGTAATTTGTAATGGGTTATTCCCATCGAGCCCACCGGCCACCCCATCGGTGGGCTGAATGGGAAAAAAATCCCAACGAACCCACTATGCTAATGAGTTTGCTCGATAGGTACTAGATTAATGTTTCACCATCTTATGATTATAACTATCATTTATAAATACTTCCGTCTCTACTTTAGTCTTGTCAAAAACAAAGACAGGAATATGTTTATTTCACGGATATAATGGGTTCAAGTCCCGCTTTTGGGAACTTATAAAAACATTTATTGTTTAATAGCCGTCGTCCGCGGCGTTACTCGCGTTCTACCCTTTAGAGTGTGACGTTTCAAAATTACTTTCTTAGTGCACCTCTACACTATATAAGGATACTACCCTCCAAATTTCATACCTCTAGGACTTAAAGTTTAGGCTGTGCGTTGATTCTAAGTCAGCTTCAAAAGAGTTTAATATATTGACTAGCCGTCGCCCGCAGCGTTGCTCGCGTTCTACCCTTTAGAGTGTGAGGTTTCAAAATTACTTTCTTAGTGCACCTCTACACTATAAGGATACTACCCTCCAAATTTCATACCTCTAGGACTTATGGTTTAGGCTGTGCGTTGATTCTAAGTCAGCTTCAAAAGAGTTTAATATATTGACTAGCCGTCGCCCGCAGCGTTGCTCGCGTTCTACCCTTTAGAGTGTGAGGTTTCAAAATTACTTTCTTAGTGCACCTCTACACTATAAGGATACTACCTTCTAAATTTCATACCTCTAGGACTTATAGTTTAGGCTGTGCGTTGATTCTAAGTCAGCTTCAAAAGGGTTTTATATATATTGATGATTGATGTGTATAATTTTTTCTATGCTATTTGGATAAATTCGGGAGCGTATTTTATTTCATTTAAAAATGTATTGTAAAAACCCTACCTCTACCTCCCGCTCTACTCACAGGTGCCGGGTATCAGTTAAAAGGCGTGGCAGTTTTAATTACGCCAGTCTATCGGCATTCCGGCCGGCATCCGGCCCGGATCGGATCGGAATCCGTCCATTAGCCGGCTAACTTGCCGGATTCTTCAGCGAGTCTTGCGTACACCGTGAGGATTCTAGAGATTTCGCGTGTAATTGGAATTCGGTTTGAATTCACGCGAGAATGTGTGTATGGTTTTGTTTATTTACCTTAATTTAAAAATAACAATATACTTCAAATATGTTTGATTTTGGACTCACGCACCGTGCAAATACTTTATTTATCGTGTCATTAAAAAATACTTTTTTTTCTTAGATTAACACTTTTTCTACTAAAATGCCAATTGATGAATTAAATTTTTATAAATATCATTTTCGGTAGTTTAGTTGATGTAGGTAATATTTTGAGTAAAAATGGAATTTTACAAGATGAAGAAAATTTTTTTATTTAAAAAATGCTAATTCAAAGAAACTACAGTATGTAGGTAAGGCACCTACATTGATCAACATATCATAATATCTTAAATAGGTGTAAGTACTTTTAAAAAACATTTTTGTAAATGACTGAGCAAATAATAATATTTGGAAGCACTTTCGCTGGTAAACGTTTGCTTAGCTTCGTTTCAAAGTTATCAGAATCAGAAAGTTTGTTTTATTTCGTAAGAGCTGTCTACCCACGCATGTTCATGCGAACGTAGTCACCATCTGCTAAACAAAATTGACTCAAAAACTTGGTAAATAATGTTGCGTGAAAAAACCTTTTTCAAAAAATTTATAGAACCTTAGTAACCTTTTGCCGAATGTAATTTCGGTTGTCAGTTTGATTTCCATGTCATCGAATAAACGATTTTGAAACGACAGCCGACTTGACAAATGACTTGACTTGACTTATATTATTACAATTATATCACTTGACATTGGCAAAATTGTCTGTCGAAATGACGGACAGAGGCCACTAATGAAGAGAAGAAGAAGAAACGATTTTGAAATAAATAAAAAAAGAACATTGACATACATAATTAATCGATGCTCCGTTGATGAGTTTCGTTTTGTAGCCAATTTCTTTATGGAGCCTACATGTAGGCGCCATGAAGAAATAAGCTCTATATAAGTTACTTTAGGGGCGTAGTGTAGGTTACTAAAATGAATTAAATTTTCAGTTGATTTAGCTTCATTTTACTAAATTGGTCCTAGAGTCACTATGATGTTTAGGTAGGTAGAGTCAATTTGCAAATAGTGTTCTTCACCTACATGACTTTTGTGAAATTGTTTGCATTTAGTAGTTTTAATAGGTAGGCTATAGCACAGAAAGAAGTAACGTAAAAGTGTAGAAAACGAGTGCAGTGCTATAACGCTTAACTTAATAAATTAAACCAAAAGCCGGCTTAAGCGTCCGTTCAGATATTTAAAAGCTATTTAAGTGCCTGCAGTTCGGCAGGGATCCGCATTTATTATAAGTACTTTATTAGTTAGGTTTGTATTACAAAGGTTAGTTTTTTGAATAATATTAGTTATCGACACTTTTGTCGCTGAGAGTATTTTACTTTATGTTTGTGTCTATTAAATTAGAAATATCAATCAAATTTAAAGGTGTTTCGTCCCAGTGCCAGTGGTGGGACAAGATACCAATAGTCCGAAAGAGAAATACCTCAAACCCATGATCCAGGTTCCGTCTGTCTGAATAGTTCATAAGATAGGTAAAATAATAAGTCTACCCGTTTGGACAAATTTTTTGATTCACTAAGTCCACCCACGGTCGACCATGAACTAAAAAATCTTTTTCGCCTACTCAAAGGTGTTATAATCATAACGTATGACAAATTCCGTTGAAAACTCAGGATTATGTGGAGGGGAAAGAGGGGGTGATCCATCAATCAGTAGCACTCCTCGCTTCGATTGATATAGTTTCTTATCTTTCAGATCGAGAAGGCCAATTGATTGTTTCAGTAAGAAGACTGTACACGCCTCATTCGCGTGCCACTGCACCCACACACGCACATCGCCTGGCGCGAAGTGCGGGGTACGGGCGCGGAGGGCGCTGCGAGCTCTGGACAGGCTTTCAAGAAGAGCGGCCGACATCGACCTCAAAACCGTCTAGCAGTGCGCGCGCGCGCACTACTTACTTAGAATAAATCTATACCTAAACTCTGTAAATTCGTAAGAATAAACGTCTTAAATTTAAACCTCTTATTTGTTACCTAACAAAGTTCCCAACGTGGGGCACGAGACCGGGCCAGAGGACGCAGCCGGCCTAGAAGGCCAAACTACGTGTCAAGATCAACGTCCAGTTAAGTTGTGCTTTCCTTATCCATCCTTTACCTAAAAAATACCTCCTTCGATCTGTATCGGAGCGAGCTTATTCTCTGAGTAAGTACAGTAGCATTTCTTTTGCCACGCGCTGGTATTTGTAACGGAATAGAAATAATTTCTTTTCCTTATGAATGCCAACGTGTGTAATGTATGTGTCTTTATTTGGTGATTTAGCTTTATATTTCGTAAGTGCATAAACGCAGTGTTTTCATTTCGCCGCTTGCTTGCGATACCTAATTCACCGAGGCGTTATCTACCCATCGCACAGCTGTGCATTCCTTCGCCTTTCATACATTATGCTGATGCGCCATTTTGTTTTATTGCGCTGCGCTTAGCAATGACGACGTAATTCATTAAAATATTGTTCATCATTCAATATTTACGCCTTAATTATGCTGAATTGATGAAATAGGTGGTTAATCTTCATTATAAATTAATTATTTTTCAGCTAGCATAATTTAAATAAAAAAAAGTTTTTTATTTAAATAGGTACCTAAGTTCATCCATATTTCTCTGTCTTGAATTCTTTACCCTTGATGCATTTTCGTTTCATGCCCTTTTGCTAAAAATAAAATATTTCTTTTTCCTGCATAAAACATAAAATCAAGAATATTTCGTACGCTATTTCCGTGGATGCCCTGTCAATTCCAGGACTGAAGCACGCTTTGCGTGTGGCTGACCACACCGCTGCTGTTGCCGCCACGCTGAGCTGGCGGCGCGCGGCTCTCGCTGCCTTGACGCGCCTTGAACACTGTGCCGTGCATGACGTGCCTTCTGCCACGTGCTGGCACCGTGTCTACGAAGATTTGATCGCCGCTTCAACGCTGGTTTGATGCACAAATTCTTTATTTAATTCATTTCAGCCCCGTAGTTTTATCTTAAAATCATTATTTTAAATTTTGTGAAACGTTTTTGTATTTAATCCTGACATGACGTCGACCGGTGATCACCTCAAGAAGGTTGAGGGTGAAGGTTCTTCTAGCGATTCTAGCGAGGCAAAGAAGTTAATAAATATGCGAAGGTCAATAAAGGGACGTCTTACTAGATTTGAAAATTACGTATCTACAATACTAACTTTAAAATTAGAAGATATTAACAGTGTACAGATTAAAGAATTCTCATTTCGTTTAAGCAAGGTACTAACCATGTTTTCAGATTTTGAAGAAATAGAAATTAAATTAGAAACTTTCAATGTCGATTCTAGCGAACGTGAGGAAATGGAGGATAAGTTCTTTCTCTTGATATCACAGACTCAGGATCTGATTGAGTCCTTCTCTAATGTACAGACTCAACATAAAGATAGTAGCAATCACTCTTGTAGGTCTGTTTGCAATAGTCATGATCATAATCACGCGATTAAGTTACCTACGATCAAGCTACCTACTTTTGACGGTAATTACTTAAAGTGGCTTGAATTTAGGGATACGTTTGAGTCTTTGATTAATCAAAATGAATCTATATCAGACATAAATAAATTCCATTACTTACGATCATCTTTAGAGGGAAGTGCAACCATTGTCATAAAATCAATTGAGTTCACTTCGAAGAATTACGCTATGGCTTGGAATCTCATGTGCGAACGTTACGATAACAAAAAGGTTCTTATCAATAATCACTTAAAAGCATTATTTAACATGGATCCTTTAGCTCGTGAGTCTCATAAAGCAATTCGTTATTTAATCGATCACTTCTTAAAGAATTTAAGGGCTCTTGAGAACTTAGGTCAACCAATCGATAAATGGGATGTTCTCATTAACTTTATTATATGCTCAAAATTAGATTTAGTTACTTCTAGAAAGTGGGAGGAGTTTAAACATACTTTATCCGACTTGCCATCGTTATCTGATTTAACTCAATTCTTACGCAATCGCGCGGACATTCTTGAAATCATGTCTATCAATCGTAATGATGTACCTAAACCTGAACCTAAAGTAGTAAGGGATAGGGATCAAAAGAAACCAGAACACAATGTTCATAAAACTTTATTTCAATCAAAAAACTCTAAGAGCTTCGTAACTTCCTCCGGCTCTAAACCAAAACCTAATATCTTAACTTGTCCAATGTGCAAGCTTCAGCACAGAATAGTAGATTGCAACGCCTTTAAAGACTTATCTCTTGAAGTTCGGTTACGCGAAGTCGTAAAATTAAACCTTTGCTCGAACTGTCTACGAAGAGGTCACGTTGTAGAAGACTGCCGTCTGATAGGTACCTGTAGGGAGTGTGGGCAAAAACATAATACGCTCTTGCACTCACCCACAGTAAGTGATACTGCCGTGGAATCCAAGTCGATTCCAGTGAGCTCAGTGTCGCTTTCCGCTCAAACGACTGATCAAGTTCTATTGTGCACTGCCTTGGTCAGGGTCATTGACCCAAACAGTAACAAAACTTTCCTTGCTCGCGCTCTTCTTGACTCGGGAAGTCAATCATCTTTCATAACTGAAGCCCTTCAACGTAAAATAGGTATCTTCAGTCAAAAAACAGATTCTTTAACTATATCTGGCATAAATAACTCACGCGTTTCAATAACAGACAGCTGCAAGTTATCAATACAGTCGCTTACGCAGCCTTTTGAAGTCTGTCTTAAATTGTATGTAGTGCCTCAAATAACCGGCTACTTACCCAACGCGCCAATCAACATAACTGAACTTGATTTACCAAACATTCAATTGGCGGATCCAAAGTTTCATCTTCCTTCCGAAGTTGACATGCTCCTAGGTGCGGAGGTCTTCTTCGACGTGATCTCTTCAAATCAGATCAGACTAGGACGTTGTAAGCCCATTCTTCAAGAGTCAAAATTAGGTTGGCTAGTGGCAGGTCCTCTTCATAGTCATCATTATAAAAAACCTAACGTTGTTCATTGCAATTTCACCAAAGAAATAAGTAATAGCTTAACAAAGTTCTGGAGCCTTGAGGAAATACCATTTTCAGAACTCACTATGTCACCTGAGGACGAATTTTGCGAACAACATTTTCTTGAAAACACGAAACGTTTAGCTAACGGTAGATTTTGTGTAAAAATTCCTTTTCGGGAACCCCCAGAGCAAGCACTAGGTAGTTCATACATCATGGCCGAAAAGCGATTCTTCAATCTTGAGAAAAAACTTGATATTTCTCCTGAGCATAAAATACAATACTCTAAATTCATTAAAGAATATGATCAACTAGGTCATTTATCTAAAGTAGATAGGCCAAAGTTTGGTTATTATTTGCCTCATCATTCAGTTATCAGAACAAAAAGCGAAACCACAAAACTTCGTGTAGTTTTTGATGGTTCTGCCAAAACTTCATCAAAGAAATCTTTAAATGACATACAGTTTATTGGCCCTGTAGTGCAAGACGACTTGTTCAATATCTTAATTCGCTTTCGACAGCATAAGTTCGTCCTAACAGGTGACATTCAAAATTTTTACCGTCAAATATCTTTAAATCCTGCGCAAAGGCATTTGCAACTTATTCTTTGGCGAGATAATAAATATGACCCTCTTAATACTCTTCAACTCCAGACTGTAACATATGGGACAGCTTCGGCCCCATTCTTAAGCACGAGATGTCTCAAACAGCTAGCGTTAGAGTGCGATGATCCTGTTGTCTCAAAGGTGATTCAAAAGGACTTTTACATTGACGATTTATTAACAGGCGCGTCTAACGAGGAAGAGTTAAGTCATATTTACAGCAAGGTCACCGAGGTACTTAACTCAGCGTGCTTACCAATTCATAAGTTCCGTACAAATTGTCCTCAGATTTTCCAGGAAGTAACGGAAAATCAATGTCTTAATTTTAACAATGAATCCAGTGTTTTAGGGGTCCTGTGGGCACCAGACACCGATACTTTACGATTTGCCATAAATATAGATCATGATCTACAAAAAGTTACAAAGAGACAAATATTATCAAACACTAGCAAAATTTTTGACCCCCTTGGTTTGCTAGGTCCCTGCACTATTGCTTTAAAAATATTGCTTCAAAAGTTATGGTTAGTCAAGCTTGAGTGGGACGATGCAGTCCCAGCCAACATAAAAAAGGTATGGCAAAAAATGATTAGTTCTCTTGATTCCCTACTTACAGTATCTATACCTAGGTTCACACTCAGTGATTCACCTGTCACGACAGAGCTTCACTGCTTCGTAGATGCATCTCAAAATGCCTATGCGGCATGTGTATACCTAAGAACTGTAGATATTTCTGATAACATAACAACAAACTTGCTTTGCGCGAAGACTCGAGTCTCGCCTATAAAGCCCCTTACAATACCGCGTCTTGAGCTATGCGCGGCACTTCTCGGAGCTCGTCTCACAGCTAAGGCGACAGACGCACTCCGCTGCAACCTTGATCGTAAATATTACTGGTCTGACTCCACCATAACATTAGCGTGGATTAAGACACAACCTGAACTTCTAAAATCATTTGTATGTAATCGTGTTACCGAGATTCGTGAGCTAACTAATCACTCTTCATCATCGTGGAGATATGTACCTACGAACATTAATCCAGCCGACATGGCTTCTCGAGGTATAGAACCTAGCACGCTATCTAATTCTGATTTGTGGTGGCGTGGACCTTCCTTCCTCTCAAGTCAGGAAAAGGAGTGGCCACAAGCACCGAACATTAAAATCGAGTTACCGGAAGTAAAAAATACTGTTAAAGTTCATAACATAGTAGATACATCTAACTTCGTAGAATTTGCTAAGTATTCAAATCCGAATAGATTGATAAGAATTTACGCATACGTTTTTAGATTCATAAGTAATTGTAAAACTAAAACTAAAAATAACTCAGTACTGCTGAACAACGAAATTGATAATTCTCGTGAGTTCTTGATAAAACAATGTCAATTAGAGTCATATTCGTTAGAAATAAATACTTTATTGAAAGGAAATAAACTTAAACCTAAATGCCCTATTTTACAGTTGGCTCCCTTTATTGACAATAGCGGAATTTTGCGAGTAGGAGGTCGACTTCATAATACTAGCATTCTTAATTTTGAACAAAAACATCCTGCCTTACTTGATGGCAAACATCATTTCACAAAGATACTCATGCGTTCTGAACACCTTCGTCTCTTCCACGCTGGACCTCAGTTGTTGCTTAGTTCATTTAGAGATCAATATTGGCCAGTAGGTGGAAGAAACGTGGCACGGAACACTGTTCGCAAATGTATTATTTGTACTAGATTCAATGCAAAAACCATAAATCCATTCATGGGAAACCTGCCTTCAAACAGGGTTTCACCATTTTATCCCTTTCAAACTTGTGGAGTAGATTTCGCTGGTCCGTTCACATTATCTAGCAAAATTGGCCGTGGTAACAAAATAACAAAATGTTACCTATGTTTATTCGTTTGTTTTTCTACTAAAGCGGTCCATTTAGAAACGGTCAGTGACCTCAGCACTCAAGCCTTCATCGCGAGCCTAAAACGCTTTATCGCTAGAAGAGGCAAGCCTGATAACATTTGTTGTGACAACGGTAAAAACTTTGTCGGGGCAAATAATGAATTAGGTAGGGTATTGCGGTCAAGTCTTCGTAATCTTAAGGATTTTTCCGCAAATGAAGGCATTAAATTCACTTTCAATCCCCCTTATTCACCCTCACTAGGAGGTCTCTGGGAAGCAGGCATTAAAAGCGCAAAGCATCACTTAAAGCGCATAGCAGGAAACGCTACCTTAACTTTCGAGGAGTTGAGTACGCTCTTTACGCAAATCGAAGCGATCCTCAACTCCCGACCCTTAACTCCTTTGACATCTGACCCAAGCGACCTTTCCTCTCTCACCCCAGGGCACTTCCTCATTGGGCGGCCACTGACGTCGCTGCCATCACCCCCGGCGCCCGACGTGAAGACACGGATTCGCTGCCGATACCGGATGGTCGAGGGACTGCGCCTTCAGTTCTGGGCCCGATGGAGAAACGAGTACCTATCTGAATTACAACAGCGCTACAAAGGGCGCACTCACACCTTCAACATTAAAGTCGGCGATCTGGTCGTATTCAAGGAAGAAGGCCTCCCCCCCCTCAAATGGAGAATCGGTAAAGCCGAGCGCCTTTACCCTGGCACCGATGGCATCTGCAGGGTGGCAGACTTCCTCACATACCGAGGCATAGAACGACGCGCCGTCAACAAGGTCTGCCTTCTCCCAACTGAAGCTGACCTTGACCCACAGGACAAGGATCCAGAAAAACTTTAACTTGAAAGAAGTCTTTCAAGGCCGCCGAAGATGTACACGCCTCATTCGCGTGCCACTGCACCCACACACGCACATCGCCTGGCGCGAAGTGCGGGGTACGGGCGCGGAGGGCGCTGCGAGCTCTGGACAGGCTTTCAAGAAGAGCGGCCGACATCGACCTCAAAACCGTCTAGCAGTGCGCGCGCGCGCACTACTTACTTAGAATAAATCTATACCTAAACTCTGTAAATTCGTAAGAATAAACGTCTTAAATTTAAACCTCTTATTTGTTACCTAACAAAGACCATTTGAGACTTTTTTTTTACTTTTATCTTTTTAGATTATGTAGAAGCACTATTAAGTTTTCTCATCAAAAGGATCATGATCATACCTATACCAAGACATCTACTCGTATTTTACAGTCGACAGCAAAAACTCCGGGTCACGTATAAAAACTTGAATATCTTAGAATCCATGAATGTTAGCATAGTGAAATAAATTGTGTTAGATAGACAATAATTAATTTCATTATTAGCTTGCATAATTTTACTAAGCTAGCATTCATGGTTTCCAAGATATTTCGTTTTATAGTTGACCCGGAATTTTTGCTTTCGAGTTTATTTTATTTCATTAAAATAATACACGTAAATACAGCCTCATATAATATTCGATAGTTTTTCCAACCTTTTCAAAACAAGATAAGACGTCAAAGAACCTTTGATCAAAGAGCTTTGATCTGTGGCTAAGACAATAAAATACTAGTGTGTTTAGGTGGTACACAATGTATTCGTAACAAGTAACTTACCCACCTATCTGTAGTAGTATTTTAGTAGTAGTTAGTAGTAGTAGTCTTGTGAAAGAGCTTGCCCGGGCAAGTACTACCATCGTACCTATTTCTGCAATGCCCGTATTGCTGTGCTTCGATTTGAAGGGTATGGGTGCCGGTGCATACAGGAACACGATACTACTACTTTTGCGACCCCAAGTGGTGGACGCAGTGCCTTGCATCACAGAACACGTTCTCAATGGACTTGCTCTGCTAGGTACTGCATTGTTAGAGGCAGAGATTCTTATAAAAGAAATCTATTTACTAGGTACTTTACTAGTAATTTAATTCTTATGAGTCCGCTCAGTTGAAATACTAAATTTCTTTATTTAATATCGTCCGAGAAGTTAATGAGCTCCAACAAAGACTTTGCATGGCTAATGTTTGATCCTTTTTAATTTCCGCTACTTTAGTCACTTTTGATGCCGAGATTGTGGCTCTTTCAATATCCGGAGTTCTTCCTTCTATTTTGTAGACAACTATAATGTAAATAAAGTATAGAATAGTAATATATTTTTGCTAGGGAACAAAGAATGTCGATGCTTTGTCAATCTATGAGCAGAGTCTGAAGACAGAAAATGTGGTTTTATATTATGAAAACAAAAAGTATTAGCTACTTATCTGTGGGAGACATGTATGTTTTATGTTTCAATTTGACGAGGATAACTCCTTTATGTATCGCTGTAACTGTGTGATTTTATCTAGTGAATATAGTACAGTTACTTACATCAGTTGGTCTTTATCACATACTCGCCGCCTCTAATATAAAGGCCCTGAGCTGTTGATCTCACGGAAATCTCCAAGAATCACCTTTGAAGAAAGGAGATAAACACATAAAAAGTCACAGCCGCATTCGTATTATGCCAACATAAATGCGGAATGGAAGTAAAAGAGAAAGATTTTTTCAACAGTCGAATAAATTAACCTTCCCCCCACACCGAGTATTTTAATTCCCTCGCCAGGGCGCGTCACCTTCACTCAAATATTTCCGTCACATTTTATTTGCATTTTCGTCACAATAAACTCGCAAATATGATGCGAAGATTGGGTCGTGTGCGTATAAAAACTCACCTGCAAAGCAGAAACAAGAAAATACTGAAGGTACGCATGGAGGATACTTAAAATTCCGAAGAAGTCGAGCCGGAGCTAGAACGCGCCGCTTAATCAAAAATAACGCACGAGATTTCAATAAGAGTGGCTCATAAAACACGTTAAAATGAAAAATATTAAATTCCAGAGACAAAAAAAAAATGTTTTATTCGTTGGAGCGCGGAGAGGGCCCAAATAATTAAATTTAAAGCGAGCCAAAGTTTGTGCGACGAAAGTCGCAACCGCGTCTCTAGAAGGCCGAATGTGTGCGCTAAACCACTTCTATAAATCACTTTTTTTGCATACATTTTGACTAACTTTATTTATTTATTTATTAGTTTATAGACGAGCAGCTTTCGCTGTTATGTCTACGTCACACAGTGTTGAAATGTCTTTTATAGTCACTTTTTTTAAGCACTGTTTTATTTATTCGTAGCCAGTTGTCGAGTTTATTTTTGAAGGCATTTATGGAGTCAGCAGTAACAAGCATGTTAGCATGTTTTGTTGGTAAAAATCTCGATGAAAAACAGTCGGATAGTCAACAAAACAATTTCACTGTTAATTAACAATCTTGTAGTTATAGTTTAGAATGTCATATTAAAGTAGATAGTTCATTTAAGCATCCGGGTAGTTAGGGGTCCGCCGGCTGCGGGGTGGATGCTGGGCGGAATTAATCAAGGACCGACACATTAACGGAGGATAGGTTTGCCGCGCCATGAACTAAGGCCACAGAACCTGCTGGTGTTGTCTATAAACAAAGCTTTGCTAATATTGCTAGGTAAATAATATGAACGAAACAGATCATGCACGTATGTATAAGTCATGTATTACAACAGGTGTGGGCAAACTGGCTTAGTCAGCTCCGCACGTATTGACGATGTCTTTTCTGTGGATATGGTTGACTAGGCTGAGAGGATGCTATAGGTGCTGGGCAAGCCTACTCCATCTAAACATTGTCCCAGGCATTACAGTGTCCCGTTAAGTGTAGGTATAGGTTGCCTCCTGACGCTGTATAAATCATCTTCAATAGATGTAAATGCTTATTATTATTATGGGCAAACTGGGCAACCTTTGGAAAGTTGCTAGAAATTGTAGAGTCTACACTGCAGAGTGTAGACATCCTACTTAAATAAGCACTGGTACTTTTCCAGATTAGCGGTGGATACTTATCTGCTCATTTGACCGAAATAAATCAAAATAAAGTCACTAAATTAATAAACAAAATTACGCCTTTTAATTTCGCTTCGCTGTCAGTTGCTATATATCACCTCTTGTGTCTAACCAGTCTCTGGTCACCGCTTGTGTGCTGGCCCCACAGCGATTCGTCTTACAAGAGTTACAGCACCTCGCTCCTTCCCTAACAAGAATAGAACATGCTCAACGTGTCGCCGTCCAAAGGTCAACCCCCTTAATTGAGGGTTTCAAAATAATAAACTTACCCGAATTAAACGGACACCCTAGTGTTTGTTTGTCATGATATCAAGAGATCTGAAGGGACTGCCTGGGGATTACAGTCCGGGCCTTTTTTATTGTGTATTTAGAAAGGTTTTTCAATTCCAATTCAGAAGTGTTTGTTGGTTTTGTTATTTTTATTCATGGTTTCTGTGCGAATGTACCTATCTACTCGAAACTACATACAAGTACTCCGTCCTCGAAGTTAGGTACTTTATATTTTAAGTAAGTAACGCTGGAAATTTTTATGTAGGTGTGTATTAAATGTTTTCTGCTCTGTTTCTGTCTGTATTTACTGAAATGCGAAGCTTTCATCTTATTCAAAGTCACCCAGACAAATTAACAAAGTAAATTCTTACAAATTAGGTTCCAAGACGTGGCAGGTAAAGTTTACTCATGTTTGTATGTACCTACTACTTACCTGATTGTTGGAACGTGTCACAAAGTTGATTGTGAACGTAACGAGGTAAAGAGTTGGTGTGAGCTTTCCTAGCAAGTTTTTGCTTCGTTACTTCAGAGTAATTGTCTTAATAAAAAACCTATTTTACTTCACCCATTGCTGGATATAGGCATCTCTATGTACCACTCCTTACGACCCCGTGCCAGTCTCATCCAAATTTTGCTCGCTATGACGGCGATATCGTCTGCCCATCTTGCTGCAGGACGACCGACATTTCTGTAACCGGCTCTTGGACGCCATTCAGTTAGCGCCTTACTCCACCGGTCGTCACCTCACCTCGCCAAGTGTCCTGCCCAACTCCATTTTAGCTCCGTTATGCGATTACCAACGTCTTTGACCTTTGTTCGACTTCGAATCCTATAACGTTGGAAACACGGTCTATAAGCTTGATACCAAACATGGCACGCTCCATGGCTAAAAAATCTAATATTATTGTGATTTTGTTTCATAGTTGTCACAAAATGCGTCATGCTAAACGTTGCACCAGCCATGCAACTAGTAAAAACGATAGTTTGATTGTGCAAAGTCGGAAGTTTATTTGCACAATCGTGAAGTTCATTTAATAATTAAAGGAGTCAATTAAGCTCAGTTTGAGTTGAAAGTTCGGCCATTTGCAGAAGAGGAGTCTCTAAGCGCTCACTTAGAGAACATTGATTATGTCTAAACGCTGATTTAGTGTGATTAGTAGATGCTTAGGATGTTATTTGTAAAGAAGAGTTCTAAGTCCAAAACACGACACATAATATTAATATTCGAGGCCGGAAGGTGGGCCTGGTGTCCCCACAGGTTTTATCATTAAACCTTTTGGGCGCCAGTTCTCATTTAACCACCTTAGTCTATTTTTAGATATAAGGTTACCGTTTGTATTACCTTAGCACTAATAGAGAAATAAATAAATTTGAATTTGAGTTTACTCACGAAATAAGTACACAGGATTTATCAGAATATATAAAGACTTTCTTCTTTTTTTTCCTACTGTGATCTTTGTAGTTTCATTATAAATTTTGCACATAATTTGCTGAAGTACGAGTACAATAACTACCGGTTTATTTTTTAGCGAACTAAGTCTTAAGTTGAATAGTACAACGAATGTGAGGTGCTGAAAGAATTGATCGATGGAACTTGGGTTTCAAACACGTAGGAGTTCCCCCGGGGCGCTGTATGAGGGGTAGACTAGAAACTCTTGTGCCTACGTGTGTTTGGGACATTCAGCTATGAATTTAATTCCTCATTTTGCCTATTTGATGTAGTTACAAAATATTTAACCTTATCAAGAAAGTTTTAACCTTCCACTGTCTCGATGTTATGTACAAGTTATCAAGAAAATTTTAACCTTCCACTGTGTTGTTGTTATGTAGAGGTTGAGATTTAATTTTTTATTGTTACAATACTTGTTTTTAGGTTTTCCTCAGGCAGTTATGAAGAACTTTTAATACAAAACATTTTTAAGGGCTTTAGGAAACATTTCGAAACTTTCATTTAATTTTGTTAAAAGAATTTACAAACCACATTGTCTGAAACTAGACACCTAATCTATTAATCTACGTACTGCGTCAACCAGTATTACGTCTATCCCGGCTTTAGCGAGACCGCGTCCTATCCATCTTGTTTTTGCTCCATGTTACATTTGTATATTTTTAGTTTGATCCATCGCATCTCCCGTAGGCTCAATCTGTTCAGTCGACGAGGGTTTGCGAAGGAGGATCCCAGGATTTAACATAACAAATTGGGTAACTTATAAGTTGCCCGAAATATTTGTGGTTTGCACTAGATTTTTTTTCGTATGCTTTACTAATAGGCTCACGAATATAATTCTGGACTCGATAGATCGTTTCGAAAAAAATCAAGTTCAAAATGATTAGAATTAAATATTAAAACTGGGTTTGACGTCATGTCGACAGGACAGCCCATCGCACCACGGGCAGTGAGTGCTCTATGGTCACGCTTGGGTTATGTCATTACGTCGATGAGCCCTTACTAAACAAGTGTAATATTAGTAAGTCTTTGAAAGTTATATAGACGAAGTTAATGCTGATATATTGTCTTTCAGGGCTATCTTTTGTCCAGAATCTCAACCGATGATTAAAGTAACCTTGTTAAGGGTAACAAGCCTTAATACCTATAATAATATAAGGTTACCTTACCACAGACTCAAGTCTGTCTAGCCTTCCATTCTAATGATGCTTGATTTCAATAGATACCTAATTAAAGACTACGAATTCTGATATTTCAGAGTTGATGCTTAGTCAAGTTTCAAGCCGTTAACAAGAATTTATGTCGGGCTTTCAAGAATAGATTTTACCCCCGGGTTTATAAACAGAGATGGACCAGTCTCCAGTCTGTATTTGTGTAGGGCGGCGTATGAATCTGCCTGTAACAGACTCCATCGTTTATAAATTTGAGGGTAATTTTGGTCAAGAATGACCTACAGCACTCAGACTCAATGCAAATAGTTTTAGAATTTCAAATAATGGTTCACTTGGGTTGGTTGACCACCGATGACCTCGGCGAGGAGTCTTGCCTCGGATTTTGAGATATATGTTTAGTGTTTTAAAATTATCTTAAGGGTCTAGTTTTGTCCCAGTCCAAAGTCCTAGTCCTCTTCTTCTTTTTGTGTTGTTTTTTTTCGGTGGCTAGGGCTGTAAATCCTAGCCCTTGACAGCACTAAGATTGATAGCTGTCTTTGTCATTTCAGTTAGTGAGAAAGGGATAGCAACAATTGGTGCTGTCAAATAAGGTTAGTTTAGGGAAATGAAACAACAGAATGGGGGGCATAGCTATAACAGTTGAAATGTTTGTTACTGACCACTAGTGGCAGTCCCGAGTGGCCACAATGTGGTGACTTAGTACGTGAGAAATTATTAAAGTTTTCTTACCTATATCCCGAAATAAGCTGAAACAGCCGAACAACATTCTGGTAATTGAAACAAGCGAGTTCCGTAACTTCCAAACAAAGTTTCTATGAAACAACCGCCATATTACTACAACGTGACAAAAACGAAGCCGACTCTCTGTACTTGTGGACTTGTAGCTATACCAAATATTTACCGGACTACTACGAAGAAAAAAGGAGGGTATGACTTTGACCGGTATGTACGAGTATGTACCTATGTATGTATGTGGGTACCTACATGTTCATCTGATCTCTCATAATTCTAAACGAGTTTTTGCTAGTGTAGTAAATATTGAGCTCTTACACGGTTTTATGACTCATATCTTTTACTTTACTTTAATTTTAGTCATAAGTATGTAAGTATCTAGTTTTAGTAATAGCATAGATCATTATATAGTACTATACTAGGAAATTGTCCTGTTATACTTTGAAAAATTAATTGACCTCTTAACTTTATTTTTGATCAGTTTTAGAAGACTGACATCAATATTTAATATATCTTTTGAGAATTTTGAAAAATATGTTCCGTGTATAAATAAAGTAGCAGGGTTAAATAATCATTCTTTGAACAGCGCAGTTCCAGTTAGAATTGGTTGTGCATAAGTTCTGAAAGTACGCAAAGTGCACGCACAAGTTCGTTCCGTCCTCGGGCTCCGGGCACAAGCCGGGACACTCGAAAGCAGAAACAAAAATATCCTCGCATTCAAAAGAGTCACAAAGTTTTGTATAATTAAAAACGAGCAAACCGGAAACGTTTTCATGTCGCAGGCACTGCACTTCTCAGCCTCAGTCTAGCCGATTCAACTCGAAGAAAATATAAAGTGAAATTTTTAAACGCGCGAATTCACTAATGAAAGTTTTTAAATGACCGACCAAAAACAAGGAAAAAAACCTCGTGACCTCGTTATTTCGATTACAATCTTTCAGTTTGCTTTCGAGAAAACTATCCTTTTTAATTTACTCTGTAAGTTTAACGCGACAGAGCTCACTATCGCGTGGGAGGTGTTCACGCGCGGTCGAGCTGGCTGGTTTCTGTATAAGAACTTTTTTTACTTTTTTTATAAATCCAGGCAAAACAATGCTTCGGGAATTCATAAAGGGCCCAAAGCGTCGACAACACGCGGACAATGGTCCACGATCCGAGCAATTAATCTCTGAGGCGAATCGAACCGTTGATCATTTGGAAAATGAAGCGGTCATGGAGAGTTATATTTTTTTGTTGACGTTCTTGTTACAATCATTGTAGTGATATACAGTACTAACAGACTGGCGAAACTCTCGAACTAGACTCGTGCTTTCGAAAAACTAACATTGTATGAAACGGGGGTCAAAATTTGAATCACGTTTCATACAAAACTAGATTTTCAGTGTGTAATTTTGGTAGAATGGGAGTCCCACTTTTTCTTACGTATATAGGAACTACGCACTAATATTCTTTGGAGTACTAAAGTAAAAGTAACCAACACATCAAGTAAGCAACGGAAATGTCACTCTTTAAAAAAAAAAACGATGCTTCGATTTTGATACGTGACCACTTGACGCTTTCTCGGTTACTCAGAAAAACAAAATCTACCGACTGATTATAAAGCTATGTTGGAGGTCTCTATGTGGCCGAACTTCTTCACCACACCATAGAGGTGTCCATTAAATACCAACTTACCTACCTCCATGGTAGCACGAGTAGGTATTCAAAAAGTAAAATGGCGAAAATACGCTAGGAAGAATAAAACCAATATTAATTTGACAAAGCACCTGTGACGTCACGCGAAATTAATTGTTCGACAAAATGGCAACAGTTTTATGATAATGGAATGATACTTAACATTTTGATGAGTCTGTTTCAATTTACTTTAAGGCCGTATAAAAGATACTGTGCTCTTGGAATTTATAAGAACAGGTAGTCTTTTTTTATATGATAAAATCAATAAAGGCACTTGGTATAAGATAGTATTATATTACTAGCCGTCGGCCGCGGCGTTGCTCGCATTCTAGACCCTTTAGAGTGTGACCATTCAAAATTCCTTTCTTAGTGCACCCCTACACTATATAAGGATACTACCCTCCAAATTTCATACCTCTATAGGACTTATAGTTTAGGCTGTGCGTTGATTGTCAGTCAGCTTCAAAAGAGTTTTATATATTTAGATGATTTGTGGTATGTAGGTACTCACGTGTATTTTAGAGTGAAAATAAAAATGCATAAGTATTTTTATTTTTAAAATCTTGTGAATCTAAATAATGTCATTCATCTTTATCACGCAGTGTAATTTGTATAGCTGTCACTGTCATGCTGACGTAAAAAGTGTCAAACCAACCTTTTGTGAAAATGATAGGGCTCATTCAGTTACATATTTTTATCTCCAAGCTTTGGGGATCTACATCGGGTTCAGGTTACATACATAGTAACTGCTATTGATTCTGCGGCTCGGGTAAAAGTTCGGGGTACTATGACCTTCGATTCGTCCTACAAGTTTATTATAAGTTGTAAGACACCCAGACTCGTTTGGTTTATTACTTAGAAAACAAAACGGACAGGGGACCATACGGTAAAGTTTTTTAAGGGACATAATAATAATCTGTGACTAGTTACTAAACTAGCTTCGTTTAATGTAGCATAGATTGAATAACTTTAAAAATGCAACAAAAATATTCACATTGAAACAATTTTTTAAAAAAGCGTTTTAGCAAAACTTTTTTCGTTTGGTACACAATAACTTCCACCCACTATGGAAATGAGTGTGCTCGATGGGAATTTTTGAAGTGAAAATTTCTTTGTGATTTGAAAGTCGATGAAACGAAAAAGCGACAGTTCGACCCCCACAAAACGCAAAACACTTCGATAGTGCGTTCTAGGATCCGACCAAACTTAGCAGCGCCATCTAGTTCTGATTTAGGCAACATGAGCATAGAACCTTTTCTAACTAAATAAGTACTGCATATTGGTTTTTGAAGGTTTCACTTCTACCACGTGTGAATTGCACACATGTTTTTTTTCCCTTCTTCTCTCTTCTTTCTCTATCTGGCCCATCGGTGGGCTCGATGGGTAAGAACTTGAACCGAATTATTCAGTACATAGATAAGATACATATTTATAAAATTACCTGCTAAATAATAGTGTTAATTATGAGCGTGGGTACCTACTGTGGTTTAATTTCAAACCAGACCATCATATAAAAGTACAAATGTAAATTAATTTTCATGAAATAAACGTGTGCCAAATTATATGAATTCACGCTCATTTTCGAATGTTTTATGCACCTTTGTATTTGTAGAAATTATTTATCGCACATTTTGGTTTTAATTACCTACTAGTTTTTGAGGTTTTACTGCATGTAAGTATTGAGGTTTTACCACAGAATATTAGTATAAGTACCTACAAGAGTTGCGTAAGTTTCGTAACAATCAGGTTAAAACAAAAATCGATATTAGCCTGAATACTTTTTTTTTTACTTATTTTTATTGTAGTAAACTGATTTGGTGTACCTTTCAAATGAAGATCTATAATATTATAAAACAGTAAAAAAAAACAAAAACTAAAATTAAAGATATGGGAAAACTAAATATGCAGTTCTACTAAATAAACCATTGTGATTTCAAAAATCGAGTTTGTCTGTTTGTTTGTTCGCGGATCACGCCTAAACTACTGGACCAATTTCAATGAAACTTATACCGTTCAGAAGCCCTTTTTCCCGATTGAAACATAGGCTATATTTTATTGAAATGAAAGACGTGGATTCTTAGATACAGCTTGACCTCTCTAAACCAAAAGCCGCCTTTGGCATCGTTCATCGTATGCTGGTTGACAGATATTTTGGTGGAAAGTTTCGCAGGCGTACGAAGTCGCGGGTATCAGCTAGTATTTAATATAAAAATAATGTTAAATGTATTAGTTACTTTTGGAGTAAATAACTTGAGTAAGCAATTTTTATCATTTTATTTTCCTTTCTTACTCAGCACATCCAATGGTTGTCTGGAAGAAATCGCTCCCTAGCGATAAGACCGCCCATTGTACGTAATGTAATGTGATTTAGTCTGTCTCGCATATTAGTTTGTAAGGTGTACCTACGTACAATAAAGTATTTTCATTCATTCATTTATTCACATTTTGGATGAGAAAAGTTGATGGATTAGCAGATGACCAGCGATAGGTCTAATGTCTTCACAGAACATTGTCATCTAAGGACGTGCCTTGTGAGGCACTCCAAGACGTAAATAGATTATGTATAAACTATGAATACCTATTTATTCTACTTACAGATTGATTTTAAGTGGGGTTTGCTAATAGGAGGGACGATTCCACTTCCAAGAAGTATGTATACCAATTATTTTACTCGACTTCGCTTTGATGTTGAAGATAACAGCCCATTCTCAAAGTACTTATACCTACACTAGTCGTTGCCCGCGGCGTTGCTCGCGTTCTACCCTTTAGAGTGTGACGTTTCAAAATTCCTTTCTTAGTGCACCCCTACACTATATAAGGATACTACCCTCCAAATTTCATACCTCTAGGACTTATAGTTTAGGCTGTGCGTTGATTCTCTGTCAGCTTCAAAAGAGTTTTATATATATTCTTAGAATATAAACTACTTATAAGCTGGTTTTATGTACAACACAGGCCTGTGTGAGGACCAATGGTAACTTACCTAATTCATTAACATTGTCTTGTTTGAAAAATAAATGTGTTTTAGTACGGTGTGAAGGTAAGGAAAATATTTTCCTATCTATAACACTAATAGTCACGTAGTTCTTCCTAACCATCCCACCGCGGCTCAGTTTCAGAGTTTCAAATTTAATATTAAATTCAAGGTGTAAGTGGATTTTTTTTTCTTTGATGTTTCTTTTTCAAAATGTATTACATCAAATCAACTCTAAGAATTATTCATTAGACCCGCAAATAAATTGAAGCAAAGCTGTAAAAGTGCTCTATTCTGTAAATTATATTTACCTTTACATAAATACACCGTCAAGTAATTACCGATATTAGAATATACGGCCATTTTCGGCGTTGGGAACCCTAATAAACTTTAAATTTGGAAACATTTGGCCCTACGTTTCGAGGTCCAGATGTTGAGTTGTGGTGCAAGTCATAAACACTATATCAGTTTTTTTTAATTAGTTTTAAGCCAACTCGACACTCTGAGGTAACAAAGTTGCGCGTCGTAGTGACTGCAGAAAATAGGTGAACTTTCCCCAACAATGGATAATATGGATATGATAAGTAAGGTATCTTAAATAAAAATCTATAAAATGAGGTTACTGGCTGCACTGTTAGGCTGCAAATTTTCAATTCAATGAACCTCTTGATTTTCAGAGTTAATTTTTTCTAGAGTCTTCTGGTATTTTAAGTCAAAACCATGCTTTTAGAACACAACATGATACAAGATACTCTTATTTGCATAAACAAGTGATCTTCTTAAAGTCTTAACTTAAAGTAAGAGGCACTTTAAAGCATTTCGGGTAACGCAAATTTTTTTGTTAGTTATATCGCTTTTCGCTCACAACTTAACCCCCGCCCTAAAGCCATAGGCAAGTTCGAAACTAGGGTTGGCAGCTGCACTTCAATATGTTTGGATTTCGACACCCTCCACCCAAAACAATACTCGTACAATTATTAATTTTAATTTGAAGGGAAACTCCACGTTAATCGAAGGTGATTACAACTTGCATGCCGACTACCGTACAATATATCAGTAGGAATAATAGGTTTTCCTATTCCTATATACTGCGTAATATGACGGTGTTTTAAATAAGACAGTTTCAAAATTTGGTTGGTAAGAAAACTACTCTCAATTACGAATTGTACGCATTCTAGTGCAGCTGACTGTACTTTAATAATTTTTTTATGAATACTAATAACTAGCTCTACCCGTGTGTCAATTTAATGTCGCCATTATACACGCTATATAATACTAGACTGTAAAAAAAAATAAAAAAAAATTAAAACGTAAAAGTTTTGCACCTCGTTTTTATTGACACAACTGTCTAGTGGAGGATCATTAAAAATGCAAAGCAAACTTAAAAAATAGCGCAGGTTTCAAAAATGCGCATTAGGTTCCTTTGTTACGAAATAAAATCAAAAAGATCCCCAGAGTACGGCGCTTTACAAAGCTCTGCACTACAGAAATATTCCGCTTTGTCTATTCAAAGCCTGGAAATGTGGAGTTTACTGTTACTCATAGTTTAAGTTTTAGACATGTATGCACGTGCGTCTGGTACAGTCAGCGGCTGATGTACACTAACCCCTTTATCCTTCTTCTTTTTTTGTTTATCGCCTCTGTCCGTCATTTCGACAGACAAGACCCCTAAGAGGATTTATGGAATTTTATTCCAGTTTTCCCCTGCCGGCAGTCGCTGGGGTCACTAAGGGGATTACTGGACAAAAGTTCCAGAAATGCCCTACGCAGGGGACTGACGCAGGGGAAAACTAGAATGAGCCAATTTTGCCAAACCCCTTTATTTATATTCCACTGTAATTTTAGCGCGGCAAAAAATGCTCTGTCATTCTCCGTTGCATTACAACGAAAAGAGATGACAAAAGATTTAGGAATCATTTTAGTTAGCTCAGCTTTAGAAGACCAATATAAATATCCTTTACAATTAAAAAAATGATACTTAATGCTCTTTTTCTTTAGATTTATCTAGCTAGTAAATCTTCCACTTAACTTTAACTTCTTTTTCTTAAGTTCACTATATAGTGAAATGGTTAAATGAGTTTTACAAATCAGGAATACTTATTTACTTTTGTCGCTGATTGTATCCACGATGTTATGTACCTACTTAGTTGAAATTTGTAAAGACAAAAATGTAAAGCAAAACAGTAGGTATTTTCATTTATGTTTTTAAGGTTTCGCATACCAAAAATCAAGGTATTAGGTATTTTTATCAAACCTGATAAAAATAGGTCATTTTGTGGTTAACAATCACTATCAACATTTTTCCCATTTATGAACTTTGCTAGATTATTTCCCTTTCAAAGAATCAATTATCAATATATATAAAACTCTTTTGAAGCTGACAGAGAATCAACGCACAGCCTAAACTATAAGTCCTAGAGGTTTGAAATTTGGAGGGTACTATCCTTATATAGGGGTGCACTAAGAAAGGAATTTTGAAAAGTCACACTCTAACGCGAGCAACGCCGCGGGAGACGGCTAGTGTATTTATATAAGCTTTTATACTGTTGCGTAATTATTTCATAACAACAAAAAGTTATCTTGAATATGCGTTGCTGAGATACTACGGGCAAGCGTAATTTAGGTACCTACGTATCTTTGAGCTACAAAACTGCATAGTAATTACACAATTAGCCGAGGAACACGGCGTCTCTGAGACGTCGGGTCTTCAGATTAACTTCATTAGCTCGCCGTAGCTTGTGTCTACCACGCAAAGCGATAGACGAATATTCGCTAGTGACATTTGGGTTACATTGCGCGGCCGTCAAGTGCGTTATTCATAATCTTTTTCAAAATGGACGCGTCGTCGCGCAGTGTGTTTCAAATGTCAATAATGTTTCTTTGTTTTTGGTTTTTCATAGTAGATTTCTTGATTCAATGAGTGTCGTGCCGTCTTGTATTAGGGCTATAGTTGTGTAGTTGGGCTTCTAGATTTAAGGGGAATTTGGTTGAATGTGATTGTGTTCTAACTTTCATCAATGTTACCTACCTAAGTACCTACGCCGATTCTGTTATGATAACTGAATAGATAATGGTAGATAATAGGTAGGTTAATTGATTGAATGCAAGTTTCACGGATGAATAACCTTCACACTGCTCTTTTACACTGGTGTGGAGGTTAGGAATAAAACTGGCTAAAATTCACATTAGTGTTAAAGATAAGAAAATCTTTTCCGAACCAGCACACTGTTTTGACTTATAAATAAGTTATTTATATTATAAGTTATTTATAGGATCCCCATGCGGGTTCGTTTGTGTAGTATCTAAAGCTTCGCATTTCAAATTGAATGTAACAAAGCAGCTTTTATTTGAAAATGTAATCTAATTAAAAGCTTTCACAAATAAACTAACAAACTAATAGATCAAGTTGAAAACAATGAAACCTGTTTGACTAAACAGAACAGTGTGTATTTAATTACATGATGTATGCGATTTTAATTAGTAGGTATTGCTTTATCGTACGAAACAATGATAAATCACGCTTACTTATTTACGCATTGACTATTTTGGAACTGTTTTAGTATTGCGATTATTTTATGCGTTTATAGATAGACTAGCCGTCGCCCGCGGCGTTGCTCGCGTTCTACCCTTTAGAGTGTGACGTTTCAAAATTATTTTCTTAGTGCACCCCTACACTATATAAGGATCATCATCATCATCATCATCAACCTATATTGGTCCACTGCTGGACGTAGGTCTCTCCCAAGACGCGCCACTGAGCCCGGTCTTCGGCTCTTCTCATCCAGTGTTTGCCAGCTACATGTCTCAGATCGTCACCCCACCTAGCCGGAGGGCGTCCTACACTACGCTTGCCTAAACGCGGTCTCCACTCGAGTATTAGTTTGCTCCAACGATTGTCGGTTCTGCGGCAAACATGGCCGGCCCACTGCCACTTCAGCTTACTAATCCTCTGAGCTATGTCGAACACCTTGGTTCTCTGTCGGATAACCTCGTTCCGGATTCTATCCTTCAGAGAAATTCCGAGCATAGCTCTCTCCATAGCTCGCTGAGCGACTTTCAGCTTGTGGACCAACCCTACTGTCAGTGTCCACGTTTCGGCAGCATAGGTCATGACAGGTAGGACGCATTGGTTGAAGACTTTCGTCTTCAGACATTGAGGTATGGGTGACGAGAAGACCTGTCGGAGTTTCCCAAACGCTGCCCAGCCTAGCTGAATTCGCCGGTATAGCTCTTTCTCAAAGTTGTGCCTACCCAAACGCAGAGTCTGCCCGAGGTAGACATACTCCTGCACAACTTCAAGAGGCATTCCGGCGACAGAGATCGGCTCTGGGGTAATACGATCGTTTATCATAATTTTCGTTTTATCCAAGTTCATACCCAGGCCAATCTCTCGTGAAGCATCAGCTAGGTTGTTCAGCATCTGTTGTAAGTCTTGCATCGATTCCGCCAATATGACGATATCATCAGCAAATCGTAAGTGTGAGATGTATTTGCCGTTGATGTTAATGCCCATTCCATTCCAACTCAGCGTCTTAAACATATCTTCCAGCGCATATAAGGATACTACCCTCCAAATTTCATACTTCTAGGATTATAGTTTAGGCTGTGCGTTGATTCTCTGTCAGCTTCAAAAGAGTTTTATATATATTGATGATTGATGATGGTATAAATATTGATGATTGATAGTCCAGTGTATCAGCATTGCTATTCAGCGCGGCAATACAGCCAGTGTCTTGGGCACGCTTCCGATTGGTACAGATTTGGACCAGTCGAGCTATCTATAAATAGTTTGCAACGGTTTGTAGATAGCTCAACTGTTTCAGGTGTATTTTGTAAATATTATAAATCCTGTATTAGTCGTAATTTTCTAAGCATTTGTAACAGAAACCCTGTCAGATCCATAAGGGTGTGATAGAGAATCGATATTTGGTCACAAGCATGTAATTCTTTATTAGAAAACCAGAGACAAAATTACATAGTGGTTTTTGTGACATGCTCTATGCTCTAAAGTTACTGGCTGTTCTAGTGTTCCAGATTTCCAGGCCCCAAGGCTCTGTCAATGCATCTGCACATAGCTACCAACATCCTCCCGTAAGCTCTGGCTACAACTCTACGTGCTTTGTCGAATGTGGTCGGTCGTGGTGCGGGTTTGATGCCGGTTGGTGCGGGACGGTTGCGATTCAACGACTTTCGGTGTAGGTGGATCTCGATACTCAAGACTATTGCTGAAAGAAATAGAAACTATATTTTCTGAGAGAAAGTGACTGACATTATCTATGCATTGCCTCATACAGCCCGTCCACTGATAACGTGTGACTGTAAGGCTTTGAATTTCGTAAATTCTATGAGAAATAAGTGATAAGTCTCTTATATGCCTGGAACTAAAAATATGTATATTACCAAGTTACTATGAAAGGTAAAATATTCAACTTCTAGTACGAATCAAGCAATCATGTAGGCAAATTCAGTAATGCTATGAAAGTTTAGTAACATATTCAAAGGTAAGGTACCAGCTAAAGTGTATCCTATGCCAAGGAGACAAAATGCACCTCGCAGCATTCTCAAGGAAACAGGCTCCAGCCCTTTTGCTGACTCCGGCTGTGCCTGTGAAGTTTTATTGCAAGAATAGCCATTTATTCAGTTCACAAATAAAACAATACACAGTTGGCAACCCATATAATGATGCTCAGTCTTGAAGTTCAAAAGGCTTGAATCTATCCTGATAGGATTTCTGTATTACCTGAGAGGGAGAAGCGTTTGACTCCCCCATCATTTCGCTGGCCTGCCGACTGTCACTCTCTGTGACCGGTTCCGACCTTCTAGATGCTTCTGGAAGGTTCTTGTACTCGTCAGTCGTCATCTTTGCCAAGATACCAGCTTCAAAGAGCGTCATGACTCTGTTGAAACAATTGAATTGATACTACCTATCTTTTGCCTAAGAATACAAATGATTAGGTTGCTATTTCAGTCGATTATCCCAAGTTTCATCAAAATCAAGCTGTCGTAACAGCCAATGAACTTCAGCATCCATATTAGCAAAATAACACATACGCAAATGTCCTATCGCTAGAGCTTGTGATAACTAAAACAACAGTAATGAATAAAAACATGAAATATGTAATTGTTCACAGGACTGAAAAAATACTCCTTTTCCATTCAGACTAGCTATATTCAATACCAAATAAAGGAATGATTGTTACTTACACATTGTTGAACGTCTCCAAATAGGGACAGCCGATCTGAAGAGCGATAGCAGAGTACCTCGTGTAGAGCTTCTCACTTAAGTGGAAGTTATGAGACCCTGAAACACAGGTGACTGACTTATTAACAGTTATTCCACCGCCGGAGATTATTCTTTGATGTAGATTGCTGGGGCAGAAAGATGGTCTATTAGAAGCCTCGCATCCAAAATGCAGTGTATAAGAACCCAGACTAGATGGATACTAACTGTTTAGTAACAGCCCGTTGTTTGCTGTGATAGTTAATCTGGAATTCTATGTTTTAAGGTGGAAATTTCATGGCAGTATCATTCAGATACTGAAACTATCTCTAAAATCCATCTTCAGATCATATCTTCCAATCGATCAAAAATCTTTGTACTCTCACCGAATCTCTCAGTATCGTAGTACAATGTCTCTCTCCCCCCGAGCACGGCCACTCGCTTACGAGACAACACCAGCCTCACTCCAACCTCCACATTGCGAACTCTTTGGATCTTCTGTCGACGCATCAGCTTCGCTAGCCGCCCGTATACGCCTGTCCCATTCTGATGGATGGATAAATATGAGCAAGAATATACAAAGCAAGATTTAACATGACCTCCTGTCAAAATAATTGTTCTGCTTCTCCAGTTTCCAGAGAGACAATTGCCACAACAAACTTTACTTATTGCCACGTTACAGAACTACACCATAAAAAGGCTTACCTCTAAAATAGCCAATGATGAGCTATGACTCTCCACAACCAGCTCATAACCATGGTCTCTCATAGCTTCCTCCAGGTCCGGCAAGGTCCCAATAGGTCGTTCCCTCGTCGGCCTCGCTAATAGACTTGTCAGGTTAGCTGAGTACATGTCTCCGATGACGTATGTGGCTCCGAGGGAAATCAGGACTGAGACGAGGCGAGCTTTGTGGGTGCTAGAAGGTTCTTTGCTGGAAGCTTACAATGATAGTGAGATAGTTAGTAATTAACATCACACAAAAAGCGTTTCAAAGAGGGTGTTTTATGCTCTAGCGATATCTCAACTTGGCCAAGGGAAACCTTATAGCTTACGAGAAGTAGAAACGCCTGTAAAGATACTTACACTGCCTCAGGAATAACGTGGTAGTGAACCAACAACATGTACTGAGTAGGCCTAATTGGTCACGTTTGCTGTGTTGCCACAGTGATGGCGCTGCGATCACAACCCAGAGAGCTGGGCCTGTGATTAGAAGTGTAGCAAATACCAATGGCCAGACCTGCAAAAAGATGGGTTTTACGAAGGTGTTAGTGAGACCACTTTGCAACCCTGCGATAATATGCATATCACCTTTTGATTTTCTCTTTTTGCCTGTCCTGAAGTTCTGGAACCAGCAAGTAAGTATTATACTGACCTCCCATTGAAAAGGGCGGATGATAGCCAGCGTTTCACTCAGCTTCGCCGGCGCATGTGTGAGGAAGGCGCCGGAGTCAGCCAGCGTTAGGAACGAGAACTCCACAGCTTGGAGCCGCTCCCACGTCATCGTCACGTCACCGATGAAGAAATCAGCCTTCTGCGAAATTAAGGATCGTTCTAGAAAGCTTTCACGAAATTAAAATTATGTCAAGAAGGTGAATTCATTGCTAAGACGTCATGTTAGTGCGGAAAACTGAAGAATTATTTAGCGGTCTGAAAGGAAGAAGAGTAAACGTCTTACTCGTTTCCAAATAAGTCCAAGTGTTCCTTTAAAGGTCCCGTTCCCAGAGATGCTGGAGCCTTGGCTACGGTCTGGTGGGTCGTAGTAGCTGTACCTGGAACGTAAATGACCTGGCATTATTTGTTGACCTAGACTAGATTGTTTATTGGTTTTCCGGACACAAGCCATAAAAGGGGTTTTGAGGCCATTTTAGATATTTAGCTGTGGAATGCTAGGGTCAGGGACTGTATAATTTGTAAGAACCTGAAGTTTAGTTTGTTGGCCATCAGCGAAAGAAGCTTGTCATCACGCCCGCCAGTCACTTTCACAGTAGAATCATTCGTGAACCTCACGAAGTGCCACGGAGGTGCCTTGAAACAATATATAAAATCAATTCAAGATAGAACGCCTCTGCTATTATGTGCAACTATAGTCCAAACCGCTTACATGAAGAACAGGAACTTCAAAAACTCGACCACGGAAATCACTGTAGACTTTATCAGCAGACGGCAGCACTGGAGACTTGTAGAGGCTGCCAGACCACCAGTTAACCATCGTGAGGTGATGAGGACGGTCGGGCGTGGCTTGGTTGTAGTAGATGCGAAAGCTGTTTGAAAAATTAAGGGCTGATGAGATCTGTACCGACGAAAATAAGTTTCACTTCTAAATGTAACAGGAATAGCACATCAAGGACATGTTTACATTTAGTTTTTGAGTGTAGGTATGACTGGTGTGAGTGGTTCAGCACTGAGTCTTTTTGACCTTTCTTTGGTCAAGAAGACGCAGTCTTTTCTAGCGATTTCCAGAATTACTGAGTTTTTGCCTTCTCTACCAACCACCGACTTCTGGACCGATGATGCCTCGTCTGCTGGTTTGACTAACCCCAGTCACAGAATAAATAATATTCCACAGCCGATGAAAACACCCTAAATTCGTTAATCATGACCCCAACTAATATTATTTACAAAAGAAGGACAGTAAATTGTGTATTTTCTTTGGCACCCATGAAATATGTTTCAGCCAAGTCTCAATCGGCGTCCGGCCCAATCGAATTACAAAGTACGTGCAGTCTGCTCGCCTTATTCTGTTACTAGTACCTTCAGACGAGAAGCTATTTTATAGCGAACGCGAAAATATATCGCGCAGGGGCATTTATTGGATTTCTTACCAAATGTAAGTACTACAAACGCCTTCCTGTGGTCGGTTTTTATGTCTATGTAAGCGACCATTTATAAAATAAATATTCATGGACATTTCACGCAACAGTTGTGTTTAAATTTAAATACCTACAGAAAATAATATCAATACCATTATACCATAATAACACCCAAATCCGGAACATGTAACAATTGAAGATTGGCAAACTTATTCCACGGCAGATAGCTTACTATCAGATATTTTTGAGGCAGTCGATAGCTGCTGCCAGGTTATTTTGGAAGATCATAAGTTGGTATGAAACTTCCAGAATAAGGCTCGGGCCGTCCGGCTTCGTTTCCGTTCAGCTATTGAACTTGATCGGGGGAAAGGGAAGGGGTAGAAGGAGGGGGAATGTAATTTTTAGAACAACCCTAAGGCGATTCGCGTTGGTGAACAATCAGCCACTGTTGCTTGTACTGTCGCGGAAAGAATCTTCTAAATATATAAAACTCTTTTGAAGCTGACTGAGAATCAACGCACAGCCTAAACTACAAGTCCTAGAGGTATGAAATTTGGTGGGTAGTATCCTTATATACTGTAGGGGTGCACTAAGAAAGGAATTTTGAAACGTCACACTAGAACGCGAGCAACGCCGCGGGCGATGGCTAGTTTCAAATAAAGTACCTAAATTATAGCAGATTTTGCCTCAGGTGCATCACAGTTTTTGACTAATCATACATTCAATTGTTTATCTACCTTGTTTTGTGTTCTACGAAAACCACAACTTGATCTCTCTTTTCCTGGACTGTACTTTGCCCGTTCGCCAGGAGTTATCTTCCCTACGGCTCGCATTTTCTTTCTAAACGTATATTATTGTGTCAAGTACTCACGGAAAATAAGTTTTGGCTGGTTTCACGTTTGTTTCAAAGTTTACCAATTGGTTATGGGCCTAGTAATGTGAACTAATAGTTCAAAATGCTTTAGAATGGCGACCACAAACCGCGAGGCGACATGTAGTTCATATTTCGATAAAAACAACGAGTTATAAATTTATACGTAGTGTTCCTAAGACGACGTACTCGTATTAGTAATAATCTGGAAAATTCGGTGGATGGGTTAATTTTCCCTGGAAATGTATTGGAGGCCTGAAGATGTCCAGTGCTGGGCATAAACCGCTCAGAAATGGACATCTTCAGGCCGATATAATGTAAAACTAAAGTAAAACTTATGCTCACCAGTTAGGTTTATGTACGCTCTACCGTTCTTTAGGTCACTTTGCTTCAGCTAGTCAAAGGAAACCTATAGTGCAAACAAACTGGAGCTCACCTGTACCAATTTCAGATTGTTTGCACTGGGCTCGATTCTGTTGGTGCATGCTTCTAATTAGACTAATTTGACAGCACTAAAACGAGAAAATTCGTAGAAGAACCAGGCAGTAGGCTGGCCACGTAGCTCGCAGAATCGCACCGATGGACCAACGACATCGTGAAGATCGTGCGAATTCGATAGATGAGAAGGTTCATAGCGTTCTTTCTGCTAATCTGTAGGCTATGTCCAGTAGTGGACTTCGATATGATGATGATGATGACTATTTAATTTTGATGGGAGGACTGATAGGGAGAAAATTCCTCTGTAACAATCTCTGTACAAAAAAATTGATTCCAATGTAAGCTGAAGCGTCCAATGGGAACTCGAGGAAAAATGTCAAGTGCCGTTGATGGGCCGAACTCTATGGGGATTTCGGGAATAAAAGTCCTTGTCGTCATTTCCTTTAACTTTAACTTTTTTAAATAAAATTATTTGACGTAAGGATCATAAGCTATTTTCACACTGACACGACATCTACACGATATCGGCGGAGAGTTTATCTCATACATTTACTCGCCTTCAGACATTTTTGTTCGAGCCATGAACATGTCGGTGTTGTGTCAACTGTGGTTGTAATATCGGCCAGTGTGAGAACGCCCATTGTTGCTAGGAGACGTTGGGTTCAGAACAAATTACTCTGAAAATCTATGAGAGACACTGGGAAAGGTTGTGGACATACAATTATAATGATGATGACCCTCTGAGATACAGTTTTTTTTAACTAGTTCGGAGTGTATTGCAAATCTGATTCGGCCACTAACTAATCTACTATATTATGCTTTAGACACAAATAAAATCTACCTACCCGTACAGGTACCGACTACCAAATAACAATGCTTCTAAAAGTACGGGAATAGTAATAGGAATAGGTACCTACCTATAGGTATCTCTTATCTATAATGTATCTGTACCTACATAGTTGTAAGTGGTCTCATCTGTTTTTTCGGAAATAAAGAATTTGAATTTGATGATGAGGCTAGGAGCCATCATAATGAGCTTATGGCTAACTACTAATCCGGAAACAAGGTATAATTAGTAAAGCATATAGCCATTGTTATAATTTACCTTGCTGGCTCTGATAACCCAATAATAATTTATTGAAGAGTGGACTCCATTATTTCAGTACTCATTATTTTATGGAGAGCACTTTAGCCCAAATGCGTGGACCGGTATTTACAACGCTGTATCGGAATATGGGTCTACACGCCACACTACAGCGCAGAACAAAATTTCAATAGAGTAGGCTTGCCCAGCATTCTTAACATCCTCTCAATGTAATTTGCATGGGTTATTCTCATGGAACCCACCAGCTGGCTCACTGGTGGGGCAGATGGGAAAAAATCCCAACGAATCCACTATGCTAATAAGTGGGCTTGATTATGTGCTGGGTGCGTGTCCTTGAATGACTGAAACGCAAAGGTACAAGTCTCATATGCCTGATTTTTTGAATTGCACCGGCACGCTTCTAAGAAGAACACAGCAATGCGACCATCACGAATTTTATCTTTAGTGTGACTTCACTGATGAACCAGCAGCGTAATTCATGTTTCGCGTACATCCACGGTTTCTGTGTGACTGCATCTTAATTATCCCACTCAACGGCTGCAATAGTTTAGTGCACGTTAATATTGATGCATGAGAGTTCAGTATTTATTTTAAGTCTGTTCGCTCTGATTGTGACTTGATTTATTATATTGACGAATGAAGCCACGGCGATTAATTAATATCAGGTAAAAGGTTCTGCCCGTACTCAGTTGTTCATAAAAATACACTGTTGCTTGATCATGGAACACATTTTAGAGGGATAAATAGTACTGCCCCCATATCGTAAGCTCAAAACTGCCCAGCATAATGTCAAGTGACGTGGCTACAGATATACGAAAACAAGAAGCTTCTGACGGCAAATAACGCGCTGAAACGCGCTAATGTCACTATTTAGTCACAGAATATCTATGATTTAGTTTGAAAACAGTTCAGAAAACCAGGCTTAAACCTAGCAGGTTTTTATGAGACGATTGCCCCCCTGCGGTACTCTAAAAATTTCTGTTCTGCCAGCAGATTTGAATGTACTTACACACTCTCTCTCGGATTGGTGATGACAGCAATCCTCATAGCTTCTGCCATGGTGAGCTTGAACTTCCTGCTGACTTCTCCGTGCGGCCAGAAGAAGATGTACAGGATCGTGCGATGGATCAGGTTATTATCTGTCATCTGTCAACGTTCTTTGGTTAGAGCGATAAGCATATTATTTTACAATGTAAGCATCCTTTTCATTTTTAAATGAACGCACAAGATTTAGTGGCCAACTCTGGAGACGGAGATGAGATGGATTTTTAAATGAAGAGTGAGGTCTTCTTAATGATGGACAAAAGTTACAAAGTGATAGTAACTAACGATGCCAACTTACAATGGTCTTTTTACTTCAGTACAGACTTGCAGCGTTACGTTATGATGAGCTAAATTTTCTTCAAGGGTAAATTACTATTTATGAGTAAACTACAAGTAAATGTTTTTAGTTAATGTAGAAAGTGTTTTTAAGCCGTTTGAAGCTGTCTCTTCTTAGTATGGACAGTATTATATGATCTGTAGTATAGAATATGACAACTAACAGCATGAGCAAAAACAGAGTGATTTTGAACTAAATATAATGAATAATACGTTAGAAGGTGTTATGATATGTTAGCATGTTTATAAGTTAAATAAATAACTGTTTAGAAACAAAACTGAACTTCGGAAGTCTTATTAAACTTGTTCAACACGTGTTAACTCTGACTTCTCAGTCGTTGATGTTGTTATAATTTGTCTTCTGTTGTGCAAACTTAACTCTTGACGTTAACAAAAGACTTAAGGCTTGGTTTTGGCCGAGATTTTGTATAGGTATTTTGGAATAAAGAATTTGAATTTGAATTTGAAGGTACTTAGAACTTGTTTTTTAGTGGAGCTAAAATATTTTGAGTACTATCCCTATGACTGCATCTTTAGCTATGTTGAAATATCTATAATCGCTAGAGAACTAGAGAATATAAAACGTCACTAATGTATTTAGGAATTTTAGGAGAACTGCACAATAGTGCCATATATTTTGACGTTTTCTAACTTTCTTTACTCTATAGTGCATTGAAATAGGATAGAGATTTAACTTGGCTTGAAGGTAAAGTTCACTTTCTCTTCACAGAATCTCTGTGCCAGTCTCATTCAGATTATTAGGGGCATATAGGGTTAGGGCACAGCGGTTTCACACCCATCGTCACTGTTTCCAGCTTCCTCAAAAACTGTGATGCAGTTTAATAAATAAGATTCGTCCAAGAGTTGAGGCGAGAGTTCACCAGATCCGGGAAGCCACATTGGGAGCGCACAGCGGCAGTTCCACTGGCTAACTTCAGGCTTCAAGAGGGATATCATGTTCCAGAAGTTTGTCAGTAAGTTATATCAATTTATATATCGACTAAGCTTGTGTTTCGATGATTTTAGTTTGAGCAATGATCCTTGTGATTATGTGAACGACTTTGACATTAGTTACCTCGATGAGCAAGTCTTCGCATTCTTGAGGCTCGCAAAGTATCAAGCTGGTCCTCTCTTCAGATAGATCCAGGGCTTTCTTTATGTAAAAATAGTACTGAAAATTAAGTATTTTCTATTAAAGTAATTTTCTTTGTAAGTAAACTTTAACCTACTTCACGTACTGAAAAACATTGTTGGTGTTACATAACTATCTCTTATTGGCATTGTGTATCTTTTGATTTTTCTTATAAGTATTCTATAAAATGTATGAATTGCTTCTCGATTGACTAACTGTAAAAAATGCATATGAATTAGTTGCATTTAGAAAAATAAAAGGTTTGACTTAGGGTTTATTTTACTCCTATACAATTTACATCTTATAAATTACTTTCAGGCAACATCATTTTGAAACTGATAAGTAGTCTAAGTAATTTGAACATTATATTTAAAAGCCAGTTAAATGACATACACGAGTGATCTCGTTACCCGTATGTATTGGTTTTTAAAAGAAAACTAGCCGCTATTGAACTAGGTATCTGAGTAATTCCACAAAAACATTTAATTTTCCTTAAATACCTCTTCTTTATTTTCTTTCGTCTTTATATCCAAGTTAATTATCTGTATATTGTGCTGGCTAAGAAGACATAACAACTCGTAAAGGTCTTGTGATCTGAAATAAATTGGAAAATCAGATTACTATTATTTGCAAAAACCTCAAGTAACATTCGTAAAACGTAACCCTCCGCTAATAGGACTCTTATTTTTTTTTTTATACAAACAAGTAAAAGCTAAGGGTTAGGTACTAACTTTGTGAGAGACTGGTGCCTGATGTAGATTCGTGAGAATCTATATTACAGGTCACCAGGCCCCACTCTGCGAGCACAAACATTTCTCGATAATGTAGCATAATGGTTACAATGTTTCTGCTTAATGGTAATTCAACTATCGTATCTCAAAAACTAGCAAACAAGCTCGTATGAGTTAGTGGCCAACTCTGGTGACATATCCCAAAACCTTTCTGCGAAATAAACCCATGACAAAGTTAAACTAAGTCTTTCTTACAGTAAAAGAATAAGCATGTACAGTACAAGCACTTCAAGTGGCTTCACTTGCCTGATATTAGTGGTATTCCCTCTAACAACCATCATTGTCTTTGTAGGCAGACTTTCAGCTATATCCTTGATCGCCACCGAGAAATCTTTAGGCAATTTATTTATCCGTTCCGATATCACATCTTGTATATCAAAAAATCCCAAAACAATATTCGGAAATATAAAAATGATTAAGATATTTCGTTGCTTCATTATTAGGTATCCAATTAGTCAACGCTACTTAGTCAATATGTTATGTCCCTCTTGTCGACTGGTCCTAGTGATTCTGAGTAATATTTCTCATAATGGATTATGTTGTGTGTAGCGGTAATGATTGTTGAGTACAGAGAGGACATGGCTTGTACCTATACCTTTTGGAGCTATGAGGTAGTTTTGGCGTATAATCGTTTTCACTGTAGAGTATCTCTATTTATCCAAATAAAATTAAGAGAACGTATTATGCGCAGTTTTAATCACCTTCGCCGGCGGTAATCGAATTCGCCATCTTTTTTTGGTGGTTGTTTTCAAGGTGGCGCCACTTTCTATGTGACGCCATGACATCAGCGTCGTGAATAACTGCCTTCGCGGGTCCGTGAAATGCTCCGATTTTAAATTAGAAAAGTGCACATAAATAGCGCCTATTTAATTACATATTTATGTAGTAGCAAAAGCAGTAAGTGGAGTAAGAATTCGTATTGTATTATATAATCTGTGGTACGAGCGAAGGGCCAATCTAAAGTTTCCGGCAGTTTTATTACAAAGCAGCTTATTCAATTTGCAATCACACTGAGATATACTTCAGTAACCGAACTTGAAGTAGCACATCGTTACAATTTATAAGCATTTAGAACAGTTATTTAAGGCCCGGATGCCGATACAGAAATAGATTTTAGTAGAGATTTTCATACAAAAATTTTTGTTTGAGTCCGGATCAATGCTTGAGCAGTAAATCGGGGGCCTTAGAGCCCCTTCTAAACTTTCAGCTCTATGACCATGTGCAGCGGGGCATATCCGTCCCCTGGCTGGATTGGCGTTTGACGAGTTAAGTGGCCACTTTTCATCGAAGGGTCGGCATGACCGATGGTTTGAAAGCATTGCCGTGTTGCCTTCACCTAGCACCTTTAGCTGGTATTTATGACCGTAGGGCCGATATCTTTAAAAGAACTTTAACCACTTATAAGTAATATTTGAAACAATTTTTATTGATCATCTAAAACTGTACCATACGACCATACTATGATGGATGAGAATCCATTGCGTCACAAATCCTCAGGTTTGAAGGGAATGTCTTCAATGGACTTGCTCTGTGTATTAATGCTTTGTTACAAGCATCAGGAGGGCTGAAAATGTCACATTGAGCAATTCGTCAGCTAGCAATTCATTTCCCAAATTCATAGCAGATACAAGATACAAGATGTTTATTTGCATCCTTAGCAATCGTTAACAATAGATCCTTAGCAAGTCATCCAAAGTGGCCTTTTTAGCCCTCCAGGTAAGTCAGTTTCTTGTTCCATCACATTTTCTCATAAAAACCACTGTGACTCGCTAAGAAACATATCCAAACTAGTTACAATCGATGTTGCATAGTCACAGTGTTACTAGTTTGGTTATTTTTTCCATCCAGCAGTCTTTTGTTTGTATTCTTGATTGTCGCCAGTTATGTACCTAATGTTTAGGTAAAAGTAAATGTTCTTACGATACCAGCCCTACAGCCTTTGATGACGTAGGCGTGTTGAATTATTTATTTTCTTGAAAGGGCAAGTGTGACTGCTTTTGAAATCATAATTTTGGTAGATTTTCTATGATAGTGGATAAAACTATCTAAGATATTTCGACTTCGTATAAAAATTACTTATGTTTCGATCACACTACAGCCTCTATTATTTCATGTGGTATTTTCTAGTTACCTACCTACTTCTAATTTTTTTTGAAGTTGTCCAATAACTTATTATTACAGTAGGTAATCCAATACGATTGCAACTCAAATAAAATAAGTATATGAGTATTCTATCAGCAATCTAGTTCTCATAGTACAAGCTTTCCTTAGTTTGGGATTAGACGGCGTTGTGTGAAATGTCCATGAATATTTATCAGTCAGCATACATGTAATTATTAACTTCAGCCAGTCAGAATCAACCGACATCATCATAACTACGGAATTCATTGTTGTATCACAAACTCGCTCAATAACTAGCTTGTAGTGTATTATGCAGGTCCCAGGTACGTTGTAGAGTGCAGGAAGCTCCCAGCTCGCATATCATACATTCTTACCTCTGAGCACCAGTTTGTGGAGTGCCACATGAGAGAAGAAAAAGCGATTATAGAAAACTGTGACTTAATTTCTTTAGCCGACAATTTGAGTAACTCGGCCACTTTTTTTGACCCTATACTTTCGGCATTTACTCGTGCTTTCGGCCAAATCTGATTTTTATTTCGAATTTTTTGAAGGTTAGCATTATATTTGATGAACTGTTTCCATAAAGCTTATTCTTGTATTAGATAGCGTTGATTTTTAACTTTTGACTCCCGTTCTAATTCTAGCCATCATCATTCGGTATGAAGGTCGCTGGAAGCCAGCAGCGAGAGGTAATTCACACGTTTGCGCTATCACTATGTACATAGTTTCCCACGTAGCCACTTTCTATCGGCCGATAGTTTGGTCGGGTTCTTAATGTGATTTTCAATTTCAATTTATTCAGAAATAAAATAAAATAACATAACAGAACCTTTTCCATGACGTTATTCTACTTAACATTAACTTAATACTAAAAACACGGTATTCAAACTTAATTTCTAAATAATACTGTACATGCAGACAGAGGTAATACCTAGAAGAATGAAGATGCAAGTGCGCCAATTACAACATGTTAGTATCGGATCAGTGTGCATTAGTAACTTATTCGGAGTGGTTTAATATTGAGTGGCTCATAGCAAATAGTGGATGGAAGTACTGGAGTTTTACCTAACCTAGAACTAAAACAATCTTCAAAATAACAAAAGTTTTGAAAGCTACACCACCAACCACTTATAATCTTGAGATGCGTCTTAAATCTATCAAAAGCACCCTTTTGTGGTTTACTCCAACCACCCCGAGACATTTAGTACATAATGAATCATAAAGTTTGTCGCATAAAGTCTAAATTGGGTTCTTTGTATTGCAGGTCGTGGAAGTTCTACGGTCACAGTGTCTCACAAAATGTTTCATTAAAACTGTAATTTACCAAAGTGTCAATTAAAATTCACGTTTTACAACTAATTGTACAAACCTTGCCAACGTATACCCATTTGCAGTAAAAGTTTTGGTTTCCTTCGCTACGTGAGTTTACTGTCCTTTTTTTCTGATATCTATGTATTATAAGTGTGTATTTACAAAAAAATAAGTATATTATGTATTCTATCAGCCATGTAGTTCCCATAGTACAAGCTTTGCTTAGTTTGGACTAGAAGGCGTTGTGTTAGAATGTCCGTGAATATTTATGTATTATTTATTATTATTTATCTATCTTGAGCCGATATTTTACACAAAGGTCGTAAAGCGGGGTCATGGGGTCGGTGCAACATGTTTTTTTTCTTCAACTCTCTCCTATTTCTCTCTTCCCTACCTTTCTTTCTAATCAGCTCTCACATCATCATTCACAAAATACAACCACTTCTTCGACCTTGCGTAACGCTTATTCTACCGCTAGAAGTTGCAAAGCAAGCTCGTATGAGTTACTTGCCCACTCTGTTGACGTAGTTGTTAGTCATTGCTTAACGACTGTTAGAGAAGGGACCGACAGTTTAACGTGCCCTCCGAAACACGGAAGCGCTCAGATGTAAATGCCGCTACACGTACTCTACATCTTGAAGACAAGAGTATAGCTTCTTACGCTCGCTCTATCACGCGTGATCACAATGTGCGAGTGAGGATGTTCAAGTGGAAGGGAAGAATCATGTTTTTTTTATGTAAGTACGGGAAAGAGCGTGCGGTAAAAACTGTAGAATGAGTGTGTAGAGAGGGTTTCAAGTGTATCAGGGTTTTAGCATTATCATGACTGTGGTTAACATGGGCAGCAAATTATAATAACCAAAACATATGTAATTTTTTTTTAAACCTATTTCGTCTCATTGCTGGGAAAAAGTGTCCCCTAACACCTTCCACTTTTCTCTCTCCTTTTCCTTTTCCCACCGCTAATTATATAGACACTTTTCCTCTCACTTTTCCACATTTAATTATGTATCTTTACTAGCCGTCGCCCGCGGCGTTGCTCGCGTTCTAGACCCTTTAGGGTGCGACTTTTCAAAATTCCTTTTTTAGTGCACCTCTAAACTATATAAGGATACTAGCCTCCAAATTTCATACCTCCAGGACTTATGATTTAGGCTGTGCGTTGATTCTCTGTCAGCTTCAAAATAATTTTATATATATTGATTTATGATTTATATTACTTACTAAAGATTTGGTCTACGATACACTTTCTACTATCGTTTTAGATAGTAACAAGCTGCTTTTATGGAGGCGTAAAGCTATCTCAAACTACTTTTATTAGGTTAAAATTGATATTACTTTACCGACAAAATGTTATTTAACTGTAAACTATTGGAAAAGCGCCAAACATCTGATTGAGCGCAATATTACTTATTTGCTATCGAAGCTCAATCAGTCTGCTTCATATTGGGTCTCATTTTGGAAAATAACCAATGCTTTAGGTATAATGCTATTACTATGGTAAATTATCATTTCCTATTTTTACCTTATACTATAAAATTTCAGTTCAGATCATTTTGTCACGCCACAAGAGCTAAAAGCTCACTAGACCCCGAATTGAATACTTGTGTTCCCGAATGATTATAATTTGAAAGTTTTCAAGAGTAGAATGAATAGGTATCTTCTAGGTAACCGTGCTACATCGTCGACCACATCATCGCTTACCATCAGGTGAGATTGTGGTCAAACGATTACCTATATTGTATAAAAAGTGACTAAACCAAGTGGAAATCGAACCACCTTAATGTAACCACACGCTCGCAAAGCAATTTAAATAGCTATATCATATTTTGCTTAACAGTTTTTTACCTGACTGTACTCAATGGCTTCCTTAATTTGATGTTGTCCGAATCGTCACAACAAAAATGAATAAAATCAAAAGTGACAATTGGGACAATTTTGTCCGAATCGTCACTAAGTCGATTTTATGATCTATTTGCTTTGCACTCGTAGATTGTCTAATATACAGGGTGTTACCAGACCACTTCCGAAAACGAAAGGGGGAGCTACAGCACACCAAAACCAGCAACAACCAACAAAAAAGTTGTACTGTGTGTATGTAACTAGAAAAAAAATTAAAAAGAGATAGTCAAGTCAATTTTTTTTTCGCGATTTTTTTCGCTTAATGTTTTCAGTATCATGGTCTGATTGGAACCTCCAAGTTTTCGGAAGTGGTCTGGTAACACCCTGTATTTGTTCATGTCATTAATCGATAACTATAAAAATATGGAAAGGTCATAGAGGTCAGAGAGACTTTCCTGCATAAAATGGTGTAACCACAAGACCAAAAAACGCAACCAAGCCACGGTCATGTATTAAATGTCGCCGCTATTCTATCCGAACGTAACATCGTACACACCTGGTATTTCGGTAGATTGGCCCAGACCGCAACCACAATGCAATAAATACAGTAGCGCAACTTCGTAACTACTGACGCAGTGGCGTCATCTGTGATGAAATTCTTATATTTACCTTTCTTGATGCGACTTCATAAAATGCTATGCTCTGACAAAAGAAAAACGAAAAATGTTTTAGCTCGTAATTTTACTTATACTTACTTATTACTAGTGTCGATTTTACGGAAGCTAGTCTGAACTGAGTAGTATCGTAGTACTCGATCAAAAAATTAGATGGGAAATTGAGCTAGTGATCATCACACCCTAAAATGAGCCCTAAAAATGCAATGTGAGTAAGGTAATGCTGTTGATAAGTTATATCATTATCATGTTACTAATTATTACATGTTTCATTTTAAACCTATCTCGAGCACCAGTCCCCTCACTAAGCAGGTTCTAAAATGGTATTAGGTACACCACAGTTCCTAGACTCAAGACGCCACCTAGCAAAAAAAAACTAAAAAAAACATTCAGCTTTGCTTCTGTTTACATTTTACTGTGTTCCATAGCGGTACACCGCACTATCTCTTTAATTTAACGTTTGTTTTTAAAGTCAGCGTATTTTAGGTAAACTAGACTATTACTCAAGTAAAGTTGCATTTTTAAACTTAGTTTTGCATAAAGTCTGTATAAAACAGAAGTATTTTCGCAAAATGCATTTTGAGTAGTTTAGTGCGGGAAATGTATCTGGCATGACACATTTCTGTTGCATTTTTAGGATTGTTAACTTTTTATTTTTTCAATAATTTGGTTACGAGGTTGCGGGTTTGATGTATTCATTTTGCTTATTAGCTATATACATACTTTGCTTCATCGTTGTATCTTCTTTTGATCAAAATTAAACTTAATTTCGACCTTTACTTCCTTGTAAATAATATCATCGCAATTGTTTTAATAAGCAACTACCTATCATTTCAGACAAACACGAACTTTATTTTAACTACTTTTAATTACGAGAATCGGGCTTCTGTTCTGATTAAATGAAGTGTCACAATATCCATGTTTCAGTGGAACAATGAAATTGGTTCTACAATGACCATTAAATGAACGAATGAACGGAATGAATGAGGCTTAATAAACGAATGAATGAGGCTTAATGCGGCAGTCGTAAGACAATTATAACAATCATTATCCGACAATTAGCGGATTTGTGTCGTGTTCCGGTTAAGTAGACATCTGTTTAATTGTCTCACGAATGAGGATTTGTGGTAATGAAATTTGTTCTTTAGGCCACTTCTACACAATGTCGAACATTTTTTACTCGACGACGCGCGACGGAGGGTTATGAATGTTGGACGTACATTTTTGTATAGGTATCTGGTATTCGTATAATACTAGTTCTTTAGTACTTCAAAGGCACCAAAATACCTAATGCGTTTTGATAAAATGAAATGTCAAAAAAATCTAAACAATAAATCCTCAACTTATCCACCTTTTATTTAGATAGTGACAAATAGTGACAGAGATAATCAGTAAGGGTGATTCTAAAAAAGACCGTAAGCTTAGTTAAATAAAACACAGAGTTATGTTATATTATTATTTTAAATTCAAAACTTTAACACGATGCTCTGTATAGCAAAACAAACTGAAACTTCCGAGTTGTCCGGCACCATTTTAGTTTCTTGAGCACACTACGAAAGTGTACCAATAAATTGGTTTAGCGTAATAGATAACCGGCAACTTCTAATGTCGAACATTGTTAGAAATCTTTAACTTTGGAATTTAATAGCAAACTTCTTGTGGTTGTAGAGGTTTCTTGTAGTTTGTTGCTTCGCAGAGCGATGCATGCTCCCACCCGTGGAATGATGGTATATATACCTAACTAGCCGTCTCCCGCGGCGTTGCTCGCGTTCTACCCTTTAGAGTGTGACGTTTCAAAATTCCTTTCTTAGTGCACCCCTACACTATATAAGGATACTACCCTCCAAATTTCATACCTCTAGGACTTATAGTTTAGGCTGTGCGTTGATTCTAAGTCAGCTTCAAAAGAGTTTTATATACAGGGTGTTACCAGACCACTTCCGAAAACGAAAGGGGGAGCTACAGCACACCAAAACCCATCCAAAAAAAAATCAGTTATCCTGAAAAATAATTATAGCCGGAGAAAACAATGTTTAAAGATTTGTATTTATTTCGCCAGCCCGCAATGTACGCATTCACGTAGGTAAGGTCGAGGCGTAGTACTATTATTTATTCTGTGTCGTAAGTGCCTACTAACGTAGGTAGGTACTAACTACTAACGTAGGTCGCTCGCACGTCGCGTACTTGAATGACCCGCGATGAACTCTCAGCTGTTCATGCTGTAGTAGACGTAATCTGCGTGCTGCGTGTACATTGCTGCTTTATTTATTTTATTTGTTTTTTTGCTTTTTTAAATGAGATAATTAGGTAGATATGTCTTATTATGTTGTACTTACTGTGTGTATGTAACTAGAAAAAAAATTAAAAAGAGATAGTCAAGTCAATTTTTTTTTCGCGATTTTTTTCGTTTAATGTTTTCAGTATCATGGTCTGATTGGAACCTCCAAGTTTTCGGAAGTGGTCTGGTAACACCCTGTATATTGAATGATGTGTAAGATTGCTGGCAAAAAACTATAATGGGATAATTATTACAGCTTTTTTTAACCCCCTTTTGAAGAAATAAAATTGAAATGAATGCTATGAAATATAGCTAGACAATTTTTTTGAAGACTTGATATACTGTCTTTTGATTTTATGTATTTTATACTTTGGTTTGACTTTTTAATATATCTGAATAGCTATTTTGTATTGATTCATGGGTAAACTATAATTTTTCGAATAATTAAACGTTTTCAAACCAATTAATAACTCTAGCGACAGCCTTCTTAGCTTTAGAAATGACAATAACTAGTGCTATGCCCCCTGCTTTGCAAGTTTAAACTAAATCTCTTTTACTCTTTCGCTCAACTTTGATAAAGTTCACGCATATCAAGACCGCCATGTTTGTAAACTACATTATTCTAGAACCATTGAAGTGGGTTTGTTGAATGTTTTTTCCCCTTAAGTCCGAAGTTGGCGGAGCGGAGAGGAAAAATTCAATTCGACCGCTGGAAAACTGCACGCGATCGGATGAATATTTTAGTCTAAAATGTTTACTTTTTGAAGCACAAATTGGTAAGCGATATACGTGTCTAGTGCGTACTAGTGGTGTATAGATTTTAGTGCAAAATATTAATCTTATAGTAGAGATACATTTAAATAAATATAATTATCGAAGTTTAATCCAACATTTTTTGAGACCTAATAATAGGTGAACTCGTTGTCTTCATAATTCTGGTATTAGAAAGTTAGTTTCAGAGATATACCTATCTCAAATTGTCCATCATGCAAACCTTCGAAATAGTCTTCAAAAAAACTGTTTATTCCTAGATCGTATCAATGTTTTTTTTAAATAAAGACTTTATACTAACTGTTGTTTTACGTTGTATTAAGTTCTACCTACATGTTGTTTTCTTTTTGTTGTGCTGTTATGTATGTATAGTGTGTCCGAAATAAATGTATTTTCTTTCTTTCTTTCTTTCTTTTTATACTATGAGTATCGATTTCAATAGGTACCTAGATAGGTACATCCTTGTAATATCACTTCCACTATCCAGAATAAAATCAAGCAGATAATCAACGGTGCCCCGCGGAGTCAGTCGACCGCGGGTAGGTAGCTACCTATCTCATCGTCTAAAAGCATTCTCCGATCGAGCGCGTCTACCCGAGGTATTGTTTATTTAATAATATATGGAAATTGGAGAGTATCGGATAAAATGAGTCAGTGGTCTTAAAATATGGAGCTATTTGGAAGATGTGTTGTGATCGAGAATATGAACAAAATACCTCCGAAGTTTTATCATCAACATGTGAAACATCATTGAAGGAAAATAAATGACGATCACGAGACTACAAAGACCTTAAAAGATTCCTAATTTTTCACCTGAAAAAGTTTTTTTTTTATGATAAAAGTAATGGAACAAGCTGATAGCTAACCTGATGTCAAGTAGTAACTTCTGCCTATAACAATGCATTACCTCACAGAGCAAGTCCAAGGAGGACGTGCCCTGACACTAAGAACGCAAAGCGGGATACAAAAAGTAGCTATCTAACTAGAGAATCCTGTATTCTCAATTTGTTCTGTTACCTACACATTTCACCTATAGTCTTTTTATATCAATTTCATTTTCACTGTAAAATGTTACACTGCAAAATAAAAAGAAATCATGCAAATCATTTTAATTTTCCAAAAACAAACGCTCAATTTATTTATACAAACAGCTTGCAGATTGATTTCATTCTTCTCCAGTCGATTCGATGATTCCAATTAACTTGGTCCGGTCCAAAGATTACACAGAATCAACACCATTTCAATTTTAAATCAAAAATATAGCTTATTCAATCTTGTTTTCTTACTGGCGGTCGATTCTACTAGAAACTTGCCAGCTGAAACGCAGCTGAGAAACTTATCACACCGGCGATTTGCGGGTGAATAGGCTCTAAGGCTTAGCTTTTAATCTGTTTTCATGTTATTTCGTATTTTACTATGACGGCTGAACCGCAGATAAATCGTAAGTTTGTATCTGATTTTAGGTTATTTTGTATTATACATTAATATTAGTGAACAATGATCCAACTGCACAATGTTAAAATGACGAAAAACTGAAAAGCGATCGAACCATAGTTGGAACTGTATAGAATGTTTACAGTTGTAAGTTAGTAGAATTAAACCCTTTATTCGAAACATCCTAATTGATTCAGTTTAACAGTGCTTTGTAATATAATTGATTCAGTTTAACAGTAATAGATTGAATTTTGTTTATGGAGTAAACAAAATCACTGACGAATTGAAAGTTTCTTACTGAACCTTTGGCAACTGAGGCGCTTGTCTTTTGTTTTGTACAAGCTATTACAAAAACTACACACAATAAAATAAAATAGATTTTGTAAAAGCTACTTATAAAGGGAAAATTATCATAGAGTTTTTTACACTGGCCGATACATGTCAGTGGCTCGCTCAAAAATGTCGGTGTTGCATGTCGGCGCCTACATGGTGTGAAAGCGTTGATTAGCTCTCCCGCAATATCGTGTTGGACACCGTGAAAAAATAACTATTTGACGTAGGACTCATTTTCAAAATACACATAGCATTTACCTCAACACCCAATCTCCAAACTAAATCCTAAACTGTAAAACCTTAAAACTACTAGACCTTTTTCTTGCAATCTCAAGTATTTGGGTAACTTCACTACTCAATGCATAAACCCACCAAATAAACCTCTTTACAGTGATTGCAAACCGCGCAATAAATTTACGAAACAAAAGCGAGTTTCCTCAATATACGTACCAGAAAGGAGGTTGGGAGGCCAAAGTCAGGTGCTAAAACAGTAAGATAAACCGGCCGGTGTCGGAAGTCGCTATATTGCTAAACTCCGCAAAGAAAAAGTAGGTAAGCGTGTAGAATTTAGAACCTTTTTTTTTGATAAATATTGTTTTGCGGGCGATATGCTAATGAGGTTTGTATAGATTGGTTCTGTTATATGTTTAGTAGAAAAAGCATGAATCTCAATAAAGTTTAGTAGAAAAAGCAGTAGGTACCTTCTTCTTTTAAACCTATATGGCATATACCTACGTGTCCGTCATTTCGACAGACAATTTTGCCAGTGTCAAGTGATGAATTTGAAATAATAGAAGTCAAGTCAAGTCTTCGTCAAGTCGGCTGTCGTTTGTTTTGAAGAGAAAATGGTGGATTTTCTCTTCAAAACCTGAAACGATTTTTCACATTCAGAGAAACTACTTTACACACATTTATTCCAATAACACAGCTGACATGACGACTGACTGAAATGATACTTGACAGTGGTGGAACTGCTTGCCAAAAGAAGAAGAAGAAGAAGAAGAAGAATAATATACTTCTTAATTACGTAGTTTAAAGCTCACGTAGTAAAAGGATTTGCTTTAGACATATTTGAACTGAAAGTAATACTGTATTGTTGATTACATTCATACGACAGCCGACTTAACGAATGATTTGACTTGACTTATATTATTTCAAATATATCACTTGACCAGGCCCAGGAGAGAGAAAAGTGGAAGATGTTGGGGGAGACCTTTGCCCAGCAGTGGGACAAAATAGGTTAGGAAAAAAAAATCACTTGACACTGCCAAAATTATCTGTCGAAATGACGGACAGAGGCCATTCATTAATAAAAGAAGAAGAAGAAATCAAGTGATAAATTAGCCACCAAAAATTAGCATACTACCTATCATTAGCATGATCTGTCAAACGGACACAGTAAAAACGCCTTGTCAGTGATCGACGCTTTTCTGGCCGCTAAGTGCGCACGCAGCCTAATAACTAAAATAAAACTTGGTATTATTATAGGGAGTAAACTAATCACACTTCAGCATCCACTCGACCAGACATGTTTTATTTAATCAGGCCCGCGTTTCAAATTATAATCGTAATCTTGCAGACCGTATTATAAGCAAGCAAGCTCGTATGAGTTAGTGGCCAACTCTGGTGACAGAGTTTTTAGGCCGCCTTAAGGCCTCCGTCGTGGCTTAACGACTGCTAGAGCCGGGACCAACAGTTTAACGTGCCTTCCGAAGCACGGAAGCGCTCAGATGTAAATGCCACTAACGGTCACCCATCCAAATAGTGACCGCACAGAACGTTGCTTAACTTAGATAATCAGTGAAGATTGGCTAAGCAAGCTACGCCACGAGCGACCGTATTATAAAACGGTTAGATCACTTTAGCAGTAGTAGAGCAGTGGACAGCGGGAAAGTGATTCAAAGTGATCAGTGACATTTTATTTAATAAAAGCACTTTGACTTTTTTGACATTGTCTTGAGATATTTTAATTTTGTAATTTTGGTGTAATTTTGCCCAAAGGGGATTTTGAGACTCTTCAGTCTCATAATCCTCTATTTAAAGGAGACAACTCAAAGGGGATTATGAGACTAACCCGTTTGATATTATGATGATGATGATGAATATAAATGAGAATGAAAGATACAAACTAGGAATTTTCAAGAAAAGAGTGAATAGGTGGATTATAGCTAAGCGTGCTCCACCCTAGGCTGCAGCTACACTTACCACCAGGTGTGCTGGCAGCCAAATGCTTAGCTATAGCTCATAAAAAAATAAAAATAAAATATTGGGTGAAATATTGAACTTAGCTCTAAAAATATAGATACAACAAATGTAAAGACTTGTCAGCACAATAATACAACAGATGAACTCAGTGGCCGTCTCAATTCCCGAGAAATCTCATTTGAGTTATTTATAAGAAGGTATTATTTTTATACGCCCCTCACGTTTCCTTCTGAAGAAAATGTCCTTTTATAGGGACGTTCGTTTAGACGGACATCTTTAGGACTATTTTTCTTTTATCTCATTGGAGTTCCATTAGTATTGTGCGATGGTTATCAGCATGCTTAGTGTGTTTTAAGAGTACTACAAAGTTACAAAAAAATGACGTAAACTATATTTTTGTATAGAGATTGAGCAGCGCCCCTAGCGGGTAGTTTACAAAACGAAACTGATGATTCTCCATAAAAAAATATATATAGTTGACGTAACTTCGTAGTAAACGTCAAACGTACACACTCAGCGTGTAGCCCTTCTAGCCAAGTTGACATTCTAGAGCATTCTAGAGGTTGAGAATAAAAAACTAATTAAAATAGAAGTGATATAATGTTGTGGCCTCAGGCCTCAGGCCTGTGTTGTTGTGACAACAAGTCACGTGGTGTATTAATCCTAAAAACTGACGTTTGCTATTTTCTAGCCATTCGATAAGAATATGTAGTTCTAATACAAAAATACGGGCGTAAGACTTTCGCATCTTATCTTCCTCCCAACTTGTATGAAGAAACTCTCTGAATAGCGCCCGTATGTCAAAGTTTCTCGCACGCTAACAGCGAACCGAAGCCATCGGGAATCGGGACGACACCACACCGGCCGTAGCTACTCAGCTACTGAATCAACTTTAAACTAATTTATTAACACCGAAGACATTCATTACTGGCGCCATTGAGTGGCTCAACAAACAGTTACTTGGGGGAAGGAACACTGGCTCGGTAACGTCATTATTTAGTCCAATTTGCAGAATTAGCTTGATAAATGTATTTGTATTAGCGTTTTGGAAGAAAGATGCGCGCGCCGTAGGCCTCTCGTAGCTGCTCTACGGCGTAGCTCAGTGTCGCCGCGCCGGCCGCTACGAGTGCTACGCGACGCGGTACGATTAATCGCTTCCCGGTTCCCGGACGTATCGAAAGCGAGTCGAAAGTGACGATATTTTGTGCTAGTGTTGTGTTGTGCTCAGTGATTTTGTGATATAAGGTGAGTTTATTGGGATGTGAAGCTATATTTGAAGTTATTACATGTTTAAGTTAGTCATTTTGGCAAACGGTCGTTATATGTTTATGACTTGTTTTAATAGGGAGTAAGCTTATTATGTTGTGTTACGAAATACTTTTATGTGTTGTAAAATATTTTATTGTAAGCGGTATGTCGTGGTCGTGATAAACATGACTATTTATGTCATGCTTTTTGAGATTATTGAAGGGATTATAGTCGAGATACGATTAAGTTGATTCACATTCACGAAATTCAGAGAAGGAAAGGGATTCACTCTAAGAACTGTAAAAGGGTTACGTAGTCCTTTTGAAAATTTCTTTTACATTGAAATTCTTTTTACAATCTTTTATCAACGTCTTTTATAATTTACTAGCTCTAAATAAATTCTAGAGAAATGGTTAAACGGATATTGTGCTATTTTTGTTTTCATTTTGTAAGATTATGATGAAATTAGGTAGGATCATGATAATAGGGATTACCCAATGGTGTGGGTTTACGTAAAATTGATTTTGAAAGGAATCATTTGGGGAAAATACCGACGCTGCGTATAGAGGATTACGCTAATGTAAAAACCAAATGGATAATACATCAATTTGTCGTGTGCGTATATTTTGAATTGGTTTTATGGTAATGCCAACTTGTTCTCAAACCCATTATAATGTGGATTGTTTTGATGTTAATCTACCTACTTTTGTACACGGTATTTGCCTAACATGATTTTTCATACAAATCATCTAAGTTCTATGCTGCAAATAACCACGTGACTTATCGTTACATCTGGATGAGTTTTTATGAGATATTCTGTACCGAGTGTGGCTAGAAGTTAGTAATTTTAACTAGTTACTTGTTCATAAGGGCATGGGTGAAAATTGACCCTTAACTATGTATTAATTCATCTTGTGTACATGTATAAGCCTGATTATTATTTTTTATGAGGTTCTAGCAAAAAAACCTAAGCTTATTTTAAAACCAGGATTTGTTAAATGTTAACCCAATTACGAAAATCAACTAAGCTGAATTTAACTGACTAAAGACAAAATGCAATCAACTGCAAACTTTTTTGATTCAAATATTCCGTCGTCGTTTTTTAAAAAGTTTAAAGTAGAGACGAATGAAAAATAAAGTATATTATTTAAAGTAGGTCAAACCCAAACCACATATCATATAATACTATACCCCAAACTAACTTTAAGTATAGGACACGTAGTTGATGTATCTAGGCGTGACCACATTTGAGTTGATAATTGGATGATTTTTCCTACTGTTTTATATAGAGCTTGCTTGATACATTAAAACAGTTTGTGTAACTTAAATAGCTGAAACAAAAAACAGTTGTTCTTTGGTAAGCTGATTATTTATATCTCTGCGGTAAATCTTGTGTCTGTTATGAGAAAATTTAAATCAGCCCACTGAACGTCGCTGAAATAGAAAGCTAAAAGCCACAAACATCTTATTAAACAAAGTAGACGTCTCAAATAAATATCTTTTTGTGAAAGCTCTATATTTAAAATAACAAAAATATTTGTCTCAAATAAATGTCTATTTTGGTGATTCAGTTAATCTATTAACATATGCTTTCGTAGGTTTTTTGAATAAATTGTATTCTAGTAGCAGTTTTTGGTTTGTAAGTTCTGGTATGAAAACTAGTAAATGCTGGCATGTGCAAAAATTTCACACGACGCCCTCTAGACCCAAAGTAAGCAAATATTGTACTGTTGCTGATAGAATACTGTATTATATACCTTTTTGTTATCACATAGGTACTTATAGTACAGATTAACACCCAGGTATAGAACAAGAATTTATATTTGCCAACACATATTTGTTATCTGAAAATCGAACCCACGATCCACAACACGGAAGGCAGAGCTGCTACCGACTGAGCTGCCATACCTAAAACTACCCACCTCAGATACCCGTCAAGAGTTTCTGAGTAAATTAAATGTCCAACGTAAGACTCTTATTTCTCACAAAACCGCCCACATTTATCTGTTAGCAAAATGAATTTCCGAAGTGCTACATCACTCTGTATAAACTGCTGACATGTCAGTTGTGTTGTTGCAAAGTAAACATATTTTGCCAAAACCTTTTACATGAGCCAGATGACAAACAAACGGAAAATTTCTACACTTGAAATATGATTGATGTGTTGTCCCGCTTCAGGTAAACATACCTTCATTAATCTTCTCTGGCCTAAGCAAGCAAGTCGCACTCACTCTGGTATTCATACACGATAGTCAAGCGAGTTCTACCTGGCTCACTGATCAAAAATTTGCTAATATACTCGCTCTGCGGCCTGCGGGGTAATTGTGTTTTGATATGATGAGAATCTTTTAAATTACAATCTAAATGACCCTGGCGAAAGAATGATAAACAAAATAAAAAAATGTTTATCATTCTTCCAAGAAGTGACCGGTAATTTTTTCATAGCAACCGGTAAGTTGGCATTTTGACAGATTCTGATGGTAGAATTGGTGCAAAAGAAAATGGATGCTGGTTTTTGAACTAGTGAATTTATCAAAGAAAAATTATAGAAAAATGTCGACAGTTTTCTAGATAAAAAGTAATTTAATTCTTTTGAAACATAGGTTATATTTAATTGAAATCAAAGACGAGGATTCTTAGATATATATAGCTTGAACTGTCTAAACTAAAAGCAGCCATTTGCTACGAGGTTCATCGTAAGCCGGTTGACAGATATTTTGGCGGAAAGTTTCGCACGTGTACAAAGTCGCGGGTATCAGCTAGTAATATTGTAAAATTTTAAGCTTTTTGTCTAGTTAAGGTACTTAATTAATTGAGTTTGAAATATTAAAAGAAAATTAGAACTAAAACTGTAGCAAACAATTTTTAGATTAAAAAGTTCATCAAATTGAAAGGTTTCTTTATTAATTACTTACAAAAGTTTATTACACATAAATTAAGATGAGATTATTTTCAATTTCATGTCAAATATGACCTCTTAGGTAATTAATTTTTCGTAATACCTCTGCCTTCTAACTAAGATAATATTCTACAATCACTAGAGGATAGTTCTGAAACTAATCGCGTTTCTAGTTAATCTAACATATTTTGAGTAAATTGTAAATTCTAAGATCAAAAGTTCGAGTTCGACAACTCGAACTAGGAACAACTCAGACTACGGGCTCTGTCGGTCGTGGGTTCGATCCCCATTTCTGTGCGGCAAACATAGATGTTTGCTCTTACTTATACGTATTATATGATATGTGCTAATACTAACAGAGCTGTGACGCCTATCAAAGTAAAATTCCTAACACGGTTTATTGAAAAACTAAGAGTTATTTCCACATTTCCTTATTATGCGTGAAAGCATTTTCCTAACAACCCGGTGTTTGATTAAACAAGCGGACGTAATTGGTCGGTCTCGCACAAAAGATGGTCACGGATCGCCGCGTGTGTTTTATTGCGTGCGGTGCTCACACAGACTGGTTAAAACAGCTAGATCAGTAGAGCCATTCTTTAAAAATTCGAACCTGAAATCGTTTTTTTTTTTTTTTAATACAATATAGGCATCCGTTTGACCACAATCTCACCTCGTGGTCGACGAATTTACCTAAGATACATAGCTTACTTCGAAAGCAGACTCACTTCATTTTGAAATGGTATTCTTTTTGCGGAAATTGTTCTTCATATTATGTTTTTTAATGTATATAATAGTTTTTTCAGAACAATGTAGGTACAATGTGCAAATTACAAATGAAATGGTGAGACTACAAAAGTCATAAACTGTGTAGTAGTCTCAACGACCACTTCTTAAGCCAATAACTATTTTGTCTTTTAATCAACAAAAAATGGTTCTTAATTCGACTGTTTTTTTTTTGTATTAATGTTTTATGCGAAATGAGAGAATTATGAATCGATTTTGATAGTTATTTTTATGTTTAGTAAATCATACTTCAGAGATGATCCCATAAATTTTATAAAAATCGGTCCAGTACTTTGGCAGTTAAATAAGAATAGCTGATAAAACACGTTATCCACAATTACAATGCCAAAAATAAGGTACCAATTTTTTTTAGACATTTACAACAATATAAGACATTTTAGATGGTGTACCCTATAAACCACGGAAGGTGTAAATAAGTATATAATTTGTATAGGTAAAGTGACCCGGCCATTCTGATCGGTCTGCTGCATTGTTATTGTTATTTTGGTATACGTTAATACCATCATCCGTTCGATTGGTAAACCCTTTTGTGTATCAAAACAAAAATAGTTTCGCATAAGTACTTTGGAAGTGATGGGAGACCATTTTCATTCATCACGGTATTCTATGGTTATTGCCTATGGCATGGTTTTTCTGTACTTTTATACTTTTTGAAGTAAATGAACGTGTATTTTTCTGATTTGGTTTCCTTTTTTTCTTTTGAAGAGTTCTTGATAAGACTCCCCATATTTTGTATATTTCTTCTTGTATTATGTGTAATTTTCTGTAAATAAGTATAGGCCATTTTTATCTCTCAGATGGTTGATGAAAGTATTTTAGTCATATAATGGTTGTTATTATATTCGGAATCAGTTTTGTATGAGATCGCTTTTATTTTTATTTCTAGGTTACGAACTACCTCCTCTAGTTTCATTTATTATCATAGTTTCGAAATACTACGCTTTTGCATTTAATTTTTTTTAATTTAGATGTATTTCTAAAAAAAAAATTTCAAAGTTTGTATTTGGAATAATTCTTATGAAGTGAAAAAAACTTTTCTGATCACAAGCTCATTAGTAAAAGTTAGCGTGCTATTAGTCATTATCAAAGACAGTGAAAAAGAAGAAAAGTGATGATTCTAAGTTCGGCTGTTAAATTTAATAGTATTGTGTATTATCTGGCAACTCTATCGCCTAAACAATTGATTGGTGAGTAGAAAGAAGAAAGTTGCTTCAAACCGTTCAAATGAGCTGACCCAGGCTCGTAAAATAAGGGCTGCCATCCTATTTACTTTGATCCACAATCAGGGCTCGATCTCTAATGGAAATCAAAAGATTCGGAAATAACCCGTTTTCTGAAAGAACGTTTCTGTTTATTGGCTATTTATATCGTAAATTGTATATATTTCCAAATTCTGTAACTATGTACTCAAGCTACTCATCACTAAAAAACACCGAACCAGAATTCGGAAAGTTTAGAGTTCGTTAAAGCTAATAATAATCTAGGCCCGTATTCTGATAGCGAACTCAGACTTAAAGCACTTGATTTCGTCCGCGTCCCCTTTGATATTATTAGTTTTCCCAGATGAAAAGTAGTCTATGTGTTAATACAAGTTACAAACTATACATAATAATATTCCATCCTAATCGTACGTACTAGAAGTTGCAGCGTGATTAAGACACAAACATCTAAGCTTTGACATTTTTACCACGGTAATACAAAACCGTAAAAAAAACAGGTTCGTGCGAATATGTTTGCAAGTACAATGCAAAATAATAGAGGCTTATATCATCATCATCATCATCATCAACCTATATTGGTCCACTGCTGGACGTAGGTCTCTCCCAAGACGCGCCACTGAGCCCGGTCTTCGGCTCTTCTCATCCAGTGTTTGCCAGCTACATGTCTCAGATCGTCACCCCACCTAGCCGGAGGGCGTCCTACACTACGCTTGCCTAAACGCAGTCTCCACTCGAGTATTAGTTTGCTCCAACGATTGTCGGTTCTGCGGCAAACATGGCCGGCCCACTGCCACTTCAGCTTACTAATCCTCTGAGCTATGTCGAGGCTTATATGCAAATTTTTATTTCACAAGCGTCAAAATACGCCGAAAAAGCCCATCTGTGATTACCCTTATACCAAGTCGTATATTGGCCCCGTATATTGATTTGAAAAGAATAAACTTTCAATTGGGTTCGCTACGTTATGAGATGACAGAACTTTTTGTAAAATTGATTTCTTGAATAAATTATTTTTCAATAGAACGCTGAGAATACTCGCCTGGCTGATAAATATGTATGATGTGAAAATATGAGAAAGAAATCGTGAATTGCCAATAATTTTGTGAAAGGAAAATCTGATTTTATTTATTTTGTTTACCCGTTTTAGAATCGAACTTTTAAAAAAAAAAGATCTCAGGTAGCCGAACTCATCACCGCAAATAAGCCGTCGCCAAATGCGTGCGTTTACTAGTTTGTGGGTTAGATTCACAGAACTTTCCTCTCCATCCAAAAGTTGTCTGCAAGAAATCGCTCGTTAAGCGATAAGACCGCCCATTGTATACTATATATCTTTTGTAATTTTTTTATTCTTGTTTTTAGTTTTAAGGTGTACAATAAAGGGTTTCCATTCATTCATTCATTCAACTGGTGCAAAAGTAGCAGCAGAACTGCACTAATTATTATTTCGTGCGCAGCAGTAGGTCGTCCACTACTTGACTCAGTTTTAGATAACGAGTCCAGCGCCACTTCACAGCGCTTTACTCAAAAATGCATACAAACTTACTTCGGTCGGGTTGTTAGAACATGTGGAGAGCACTTATCTTGTCGAGGAATTACTAGCCGTCTTGTAAACAAATCTGCAGGTATTTTTTCCCGTAACAAGGAAAAAGTTGTAGTTTCGAATCCCACTCGATTTATAACTTTTGGGATGGTTAATCCTCCGATGAACTCTAGAACCACGTAGTATCTACTTTCCTAGACGAACTATTTTACAAAGAAAGACTCATAATACTTTAATTATGAGGTATGCTATCAGATGAAAAACTTTAATCAAAAAACGACTGCTAAGCTACTGCTACCAATTTTAGTTTGTAGGTGTCAATACCTATTCAACAGTTAATTTGTAAAACAGTGTCGCTGAAGCCGGATTTAGCTAATCCTAATTAATTCGCACAAGCAAAGTATACAGAGTAATTTAATGGGAAGTGTTTTAAATACGTTGGTTTTACACATTAATTCACCAACCTTTTTTTGGGGTTTTTGGACACCCGGGATAATACGAACGAGAAAGAGGGACTGCTCACCTGATACCAATTAAAATGTAAATGAGTTTTAAAATTTATTACGAACTAATCAAGCCGCTTAACGCGTTTTCAAAGGCTTTTTAATCCATTAGAGCTAAAGCTGTTCTAGAGTTTTTACGCCATAAAGGTAGAAAAGTGGTGTTCAACTTGCAAGAATAGGCTCATATCTTAGCAGCTTAGTAGTAAATTTTCATTAAAAATGTTGTTATGTATCGATATTTCCTAGTGTGGGTAGTTCTGTGCCTACATACGGCAGTTGGCTCTAATTACCATCTTTTATTGTCACATATACATTATGACGAAAATACAGGACGAAAATTAATTCATTTTAATTATTATTTTTCGTAAAATAGAAAGTTATAATATCACCAAAATTCCAAGAATAGAATACTTCATTTATTGCGAGCAAAGCATTTACTAAGTAGATATATATCCACAATCTCTAGAATACTCTACATATACAAGTAACCTTGTACTGATAGTTTAACCGCAATTCTCTGTATCATACATCTTCAATAATAGTGCCTTCAAGTTCAAGCCTCGGCAGACAATAGGTAGATGTCAGATATGACACATGTAGCGGACTCGAAAATTTCCGATATTAGATATAGAACCTTCTATACAACTATACAGAGTGTTCCTGAAATTTTTAGTTTTGTTGTAAACTAATCCAATAAAGTCTTGTTAGGTATGTCATAGTAATATTAATTATTATAAAAAATAGTATTTATTTATTTATTTAATACTTTATTGCACAAAATTATAAATTTGTTACAAAGGGTGGACTTAATGCTGAAAGCATTGTCTGCCAGCCAACCCAATAATAATAGTAATAATAATTATATTAATATAAGTCTGGTCAAGAAAGAAACATCAAAATGTATGGAATAGTCATGAAACTATTAATGCGGCAACATCATTTACAGACATTATAATTGTTTTTTTTTACTATTTTCCGATGATGTAGAATATCAATTTGGCTTTCTGGTGTGTCCCAAAAATACCACGGACGTTTTTGCCGGTTTTACCTTACGGGGTTTATAACGTTCAACGTATAAAATAAAATACAACGGAATTGTAAAAAAAATACAAAGTTTTCTACCAGACGACACGGGCAGAAACCTAAAACTAATACCTAGCTATGGAGTAAACTATTTACTAGCTTCCACCCGCGACTTTGTTCGCATCCCATTGGATTCCGTTGATTTTCCCAAAAAGTAGCCTATGTGTTAATCCAGGTCACGGACAATATATATTCCAAGTTTCATCCAAATCGGATCAGTAGTTTTTACGTGAAAGAGTAACGAAGATCCATCCATACTCACAAACTTTCGCGTTTATAATATTAGTAGGATATGAGCACCCTGTATAGACAAGAGAGGTCTATTATGCTTTTATCGCGTGCTTACCCTATTGGAGAAAGATGGTATCTCCGTTATTATATAGATTTACGGTCTCTTTCTATTGAGTTCATAGGTCTTGGACAACTTGTATTGCTTTGTTTTGTGTGATTTCATATCGGTGACTGTATTGTTTCATTCCTTAGGACCTTTAAGACCCACTAACTGGCTTTCTGATCAGCCGATAGTTTGGTCGGGCTTTTAACTAGTATGAATTTGTATAGACCTTTACATCTATTGAAGGCGGTTTATACAGCGTCAGGAGGCAACCTATGCCTACACTTTACGGAACACTGTAGTGCCTGGGACAATGTTTAGATGGAGTAGGCTTGCCCAGGACCTATACCATGCAATATATATGCAAGTGCGATAATATTACTACGATTAATATGGATTAAGAATTAAGGTAGGAACATAGTAGGTAGGTATACCTGGTAGATTGCCATAGAGCACAGATTCGAATGTAAAGACATATATGTAGATAAATAGATAATACTTTATTGTACACAAGGATTAGGTACCTACGTAAAAATCTTAAAACTAACTTTGTATAGTACAATGGGCCGCCTTATCGCTGAAAGCGATTTCTTCCAGGCAACCGTAGCTTGGGAAGTAACAAGCGGAGCGTTAGCGAAAGGCGGTGCACAAACAGTGTAATGCTAAAAACTATTGAATGAATGTTATGTAACTAGGCATGTAGAAGTGCCATGAAAAATATGTGTTGTCCATGCTATTAGTGAATATGCAAGTATAGAGTTTTTAAAGTAGGGCCGAGACCATGAAGGATTATTACAAACTTTGTGGCAGTCCTAGTAAACTTGGTATTTAAAAAATGTAATTCTTCCTTGCAATGCCTGCGCCATTTACCGACAATATCGACTGCACAAAGAGTTGTCGAGCCTTTTGTGTTGTGACGTCTCTTTGTCGAACGCTTTATCTGCAAAATGGTTGCAATTGTCGGGGTGAATGAACTTGTTATGCATGTCGATTGGTAGTATACGATGATAATGTTGGTAGAGACAGTCACGTACATATTTACTCTAAAGTTAGTTTTGCTGGTTTTGGTCTCAGGTTTTGGCTATGTCTTTTACTCAATCGCTATATTTTTTTTAAATATTAATTTACGTTAATCTCGTAATAAAAAGAAGATAAAACTAACTTTCGATTTTGGCTCAATATTTACACTGTACCTATAGTGTACAGTGACGTCAAGAATGTAAAAAAAATGATCTCATGAATTTCAGTCGTATTCGCTCAAATTAGTTTTTAGTTTTAGTGAACTCCTTAGAATAGGGCCTTGTTACAAGAATAGCTTAATGGTTAGGCATTTTACAAATACAAACTTTCATCTGTATACATTTATTTACGCGTAATATTTATTACCAGCTTTCGCCCGCGACTTCGTTCTCGTCCCGTTTGATCCTGTTGATTTTCCGGAATAAAAAGTTGAGGGATATATTCCACGTTTCCTCTAAATCGGACCAGTAGTTTCAGCGTGATTGAAACACAAACATCTAAACTACATAATATTAGTGGAATAAGTGGAAAGTTAGATTCAATAATTAGATGATTCGTTTATCATCATCATCAATCATCAATCAATCATCAATCAATATATATAAAACTCTTTTGAAGCTGACAGAGAATCAACGCACAGCCTAAACCATAAGTCCTAGAGGTATGAAATTTGGAGGGTAGTATCTTTATATAGTGTAGAGGTGCACTAAGAAAGGAATTTTGAAAAGTCGCATCCTAAAGGGTCTAGAACGCGAGCAACGCCGCGGGCGACGGCTAGTTAAATAGAAAGCGGATTAATTTATTTTACCATTGTAAAATAATGAAATCCATATTTTCGATATCATGAAAGTTCCTATATTAATCACGTCAGCGATAAAATAAAATTATAACCGTAATGCGGGCCGCTTGTCTTTTAATTTTGCGTACTTTTAGGATTAAAACTGGATCTCAAATACATTGCTTGTTATGTTTGTTCATAAAGCCGTCAATCCCCGATACAGAATACAGTGTAACCATTGTTTTCAATCAAAACATGAGCTTTTGATGTATATACAATGTTAGATCAATGTTGCTGATTGAATGTTACATTGTCTATGGGAGTTTGAAATGATTAGGTACGAGCACCAGATCATATAGTACACTTAGAAGTATCTATTGTACGTGGAGCTCTTAGTGTAAGTGGTATCTTAACTGATGAATATACTAAGTTTGGTTTCATGGAAGCGGTGAACGTTTTATGTAAATCGTAAAAGCTAAGTAAGTACTCAAATTCAAATACTTTTACTTTTAATTTAAATAAATAAGTCTGGTCTGGGACAAGAAGGCGTTGTGTTAAATGTCCGTGTCCGTGAAAATAAGTCTGGTGATTTAGCCCAATTGACTCTACAATGATGTTACTCTATGGAAAACTAATAAAGATGTATAATATGTATATGACAGTTTCAAACGATGTTGTAGGTAACTTATAATACCTTCTCAATTTCTGTCAAAAGTTAAACACCGTTTAAAATAGTGATATTTCGTTTTGTTGTATAGTGAGAAATAGTGATAGGGAGAATTTGAAACAGTGTATAAGTTGAGAGACGATTTTAAGTAAGAGCAATTATGTCTTGTGGTGACTATTCGTAAAAATAATGGAATAATCTTATAAAATTAGTGTATTGTCATCGGTCCTCGATAAATCTACAAAGTTTGAATGAAATCTGGCCGTTTGAAGTGGGTCAAAATCGTGCCCAAAGGAGTCGGTTACAAACAAACATACAGTGAAGCAAACATAAAATGTACGTGTTAATTACTCTAGCGATGTCATTTTTCAAGTTGAAACATCTTTTATATCTCAAAAGAGAGAAGAGCGATAAAACTATCAAAATCCGCGTACACCTTACAAAAAGGCTGCCCGCTGTGAAACTGAAATGAAAATTGTGATTCTATAATCACAATTTTAGCTCTATAGCTAATTGTTTTTCGTTTTAGTTAGGTTAGGCTTCGTGGAATTCAATGAGCTGACCTAAATAAATAATTGCCAAGTTCTCGTCTACGCTGAAATAAACTAAAATCGCTTCGTTTATTTTCGGAAACTTTTGTTAAACAACTATTTACTAAGCAGTTCTCGGTTCTATCTTAGAATAATAGAAAGTGTTTTCGAAAGTAAAATTCATTGTCTTGATATCAAAATTCCGATAAGGGTAAAATAAATTTTGGCTTAGTATTTTTTTTGAAAGAAAACTTACTTTTACAAAGAAATAAAAAATACAAAATTATAATATAATTTTCAAGAAACGAAATTTACAAAAATACATAGGTACTTAATACTTAGCGGTTGTTTTTTAAATAAAATTTTGTCTATCAACAGTTTTTTTTATTTTGCATTTAGGTACGTAGTATTCACATGGATCCATATTCAGATATAAACGAATCATTTCAATATTAAGTTTTGTATGAAAAGCAGTGAGAAACAAACCCTCTGATACAGACACCCTATTGCTAGGGAACCGATTTCCAATGAAAATTCCCAATAACCAACCGAGCAACATTTCATTCGACGCAGACAATTCATAAAGTCACAGAGCGACTGTCGCCAAAGGTTTTGTTCGTGAACTTCGCATTGTGCTTTGACCTATTGTCTGTGCTAAACAGAAGCCAACTGTGCGATACAATGACGTCTTTATTAGAGGTGGGAAGTCGCCGAGTAATTTGACAAGTTTTATTTTCTAGTTGAGTAAAAGTCGTATAGGACTTCAATTGAGTTTTATAAAAAAAAAGAACTATAGGTAAGATCGTAGAACATGGCCAGGACGTGGAGTAGTGGTTTAACTGGTTATGATCTGTGGTTTAACATTATACATTATACAGGATCTACCTTTAGCTACCCTTTGAATAATTTTTTATGATTTTTAGTTGATGAAAAGATCAATGATCTATGAGATTTATAGGCGCTAACATTGCCAAACCTCATCTTCTAAAAATAATGAACCAAAATATAAAACTAAAACTAAAATTACATACCAATACACATGATGCAATTTAACTTTTATTTAAACTCGCAATAAGACGTCATACGCCCCTAGAACGTACCAAACAATGTAACAAGACCGCTCCACTTGCATGTACAAGTAAAACTATTTCTACTTCCGTAACTTGCATGAGAGATGGGATTGCACCTTCACGCTATTACTCCACAATAGTCTACATTGTGGTCTCGTCGTGTTGTCAAATGAATTGTTGTCTTGTTTTACTGGGTTGGTTCTGACATGCAATTATGTATGACGAGTTCTTGGAAGAACCTGTTTGGTGTGAGGGCTTTGTATGACAAAACGACGATGTGATATTATAGAAAGTATACCTAAGATGATCTGTGACCTAAGTATTTATCGCGTACCTACTATGCGGGGTTGATTATGGAGTGTTATTGGCGTTTCTGCTTGATTAAATTAGGTTACTTTTATCAATAAATAAATATTCATGGACATTTTACACAACGCTCTCTAGCCCCAAAGTGCCCCAAACTAAACAAAGCTTGTAATATAGAAAGTAGATTGCTGATAGAATATTTATATACATCTTTTGGAAATATATACTTATAATATGTACCGAGTTGGACCAGTTGAGCTATCTATAAATCGTTTGCAACTTATTTGTAGATAGTAGCTAAACTGTTTCATTTGTAAATATTGTGAATATTGTAAATACTGTATTAGTTGTAATTTTCTATGTAACACCTAGTTATAGAACAAATATCTATATTTGCCATACACAAAAAGTTGGTTTTCCGTGGGGATCGAACCCACGACTCACAGCACGGAAGGCAGAGCTATGCCGACTGAGCTATTGAGTCTATCAAACGTGCCAGTGTGCATACTTTTTGGAATGTAATCTTAAAAACATGAAATTATGAAGTTTGATTCAAGAAACTAACAAAAACAAGACCAGTGATCTGAACACTGTCCACAACCTGCATCACATTGTAGTTGAAGAACAAAGGCGCTTCGGTGCAACTTAGTTGCATTCAGATCGCAACCAAGTTGAGCTAAGATTGTTAATTCAATTCTAAGTAGGAACTAAGCATGGTTTAAGCTTACGTCTGCGTGCCGGCTGGCTGGTTTGGTTAGCGATTGAGTTTTGATTAATACGTGTTATATTATACCTAGGTTCAGCTACCATTTCATATCTTAAGGCGTATAGTAAAGGCAGACAACCTTCTCGCTCGCACATATCAACATTTTTGAAGATACAATATAACTAAATGTAATTATATGAAATTGCAGAGCTTCAGGGTCGAGAGAATAACAATGCAAAGGTTCAGTAAAAATATCACATTGATCCAAACAAGTTTTCTAACCAAAAAATGTGCACTTTTATTTATAGCATTGGTACAAGTTTTTAGGCCGGAAAATTTGTTTGGATCAATGTGATATTTTTACTGAACCTTTGCATTGTTATTCTCTCGACCCTGAAGCTCTGCAATTTTACATAATTACATTTAGTTATATTATATCTTCAAAAATGTTGGAATGTGCGAGCGAGAAGGTTGTCTGCCTTTACCCTACGCCCTAATGATTAAATGCAATGCTGTTTAATTTAAATTAGTTAAATTGATAAGGCATTGTATTTTAGGTCCAATTAAAAGTAGGTATCTACTAACACATACTTTAATACCTATTTGAATTTAGATTTTTTGTTTTTTCTTCAATTAAACTTATAAACAAAAACATACCTTTTACATCTTATCTAGAGAATAAAACAACATTTCTCGTATCTACAATGATATTCATTTCGATCAACAAAATAAAACTCTGACTCCGAACTAGAATATGAGATAAATATAACACTTTTATTCCTCAAGACGAAAATGACGACGATTCGAATAGTCAGCATTTTCTTCTCGTTATCTTTGTGCAGTGTGATTTTCTATTTTTAGCGTACTGTTATGTCACAGTGCATTTTACTTACAACTTACCTACGTTCAGTCAGACAGGAAGTACGGAAGTACTTAGATCTGAATGCCACTAACGGTCACCCATCCAAATAGCGACAGAGCAGAACGTCGTTTAACCTAGATAAATAGGTGAAAATTAAATAAGCAAGCTACGCAACGAGCACAATTCTAGTAATTACTTTCTTATACAGGGTGTATCGGAATACGCGAGGTCGTGTTTTATGTGTATTTTTTAAGTAAATTATTGAATAAGTAGCAGTCGCACGCGTCATTGCTCGCTTGAAATTTAAAAAAAATGCTGAATCACTTGTCGAATTAATTTATTTGAGGAATCTATGTACCAATTTTAGCTGTGCGTTGATTTTCAGTCAGCTTCAAAAGAGTTTTATATATATAGGTATATTGATTTCAAGAGAGGTAAAAACAAATAATAAAAAGAAGGTTCGACTGGCCGCAAACTCACAATAACTCCCATATTTTCCCGAGTGCCTAACTACCTCGCAAATGAACCATAATTTCAATTTCAATTTCAAGTCTATATTGTGCAAAATAGAGGCTATAAATAAGGTTTTGCTAACTGAATGCAAGGTAGACCAATTTTCATGCAATTGTGAACTTTAAAATACTCTCAAAATAAAAAATTCCTGATTATCTATAAAACTTGATTATCTAGTTATCAGTGGTTCTTTATTTGATTGCTTGAAAAGAATATGATTATACATTAAAGATAAATTCATAACGTCGGCGTCGTTATAACCTTTTGTTAAGAAATCTTTAGCACCCATTGTTAAAGGTTATTTTATTTTTATAGTACTCGATGCACAACTAGATGGCGCTGCTAAAATTGTACGCTTTGTAGAACGCGCTAGCGTTGCGTTTTGTGCAACGGGCCGCTATGAGAGGAATAGTTTGATTAAATAGACTCACTACATTAAATAACAGTATTTTATATACACTCCCCCCTCTCACAGCCTACCTATTAGTCCAACCATATACACCCATATTTTATTGCAATACCACCTGGTGAAGCTCTCGGATACTACCATGGCACGTCACAGGTATTTCACCAATGTTAATTCAACAACGTAGAGCATTAGACACTCAATTTTGCAGTATATAATATTTGTATAAGTAACTGATTCACCTCTTTGAAAACCTTCGTTTGCTCCGCCCACTTGATCAGAGCCAGAGCCCCGAGTCTGCATTTGTTTTGACTTTCGACTCGAGTATAGCACACGCAAACGCATACGCAAAGCGAGAAATTTTGTTGGGAATTGCACAATTCCCAAATCTCCCGCTAGAGGCGCTTATCCGGGTTTCATACAAAATTTCTCCCTTTACGAATGCGTTTGCGTGTGCTATACTCGAGTCGAAAGTCAAAACAAATGCACAGACTCGGGGCTCAGTAGTTTGTTTTGTTGATCAAAACGCATATCGAGAAGCGATTTGCGAGATATTTTGTATGAAAATGCGATAAGCGCTTCTAACAGTAGATTTGCAAACAAAAACTGTGAGTTTCTCGATTCTCGCTTATCGCAAATCAACATAACAAAACTAAGACGACGGTCTCAGTGGACAAAAACAAACGTTACTATTTCAATAGATAACGGAATAATAGAAATAGGATATTTTGTATTTTAGACAAAAAACTGTTTAATTGCGGTTACCAGAGACTGGCACTACTTTGAAACTTAGACTCATTAAGTGTACTTGTTGGTAAACCTTTTTACAAAATGTAGCAAGCCAGTTAAGTGCTTGCTACTGCTCGTAATACTAAAAGATGGCAATTAACTCACAAAAAGCTGTTTCTGTTGTAAGAATAATTTTTATTTTGCACTTGTCGAGGTGTTATTGTGAGTAATTCCCTTCAACCTCTCACTTAAAAACTCACTTTTTGTGGCTATTATTTTAATTCATTAAACTCTTCTTCTTTTATTTTTATCCGCAGTTAGATAACAGCTTTTAATTTTATTTTCCCACCGAGAACAAACATTTGTGTGTTGTAAACATAGATGTTTGTTCGGTGTCAGGGAATTTCTATGTATCATAAGTATGTATTTACAAAAAAAATGTATGTATGTATTCTATCAGCCATCTAGTTTCCATCGTACAAGCTTTGCTTAGTTTGGGACTAGAAGGCGTTGTGATAAGTGTCCGTAAATATTTGTTATTATTTATCATTATTATTTTAGGTTAAGAGTTTTATTGGAAAGTTCTATTAAATAATATTATTATTATCGCTCTATTGAACACAACAGTATTTCAGTATTTATTAGTATTTGTTTTAGAAATTCTTAAAATAACAGTAGCATAGCAAACAAAAAATTCTTACACCCTGTATAGAAATAAAATCATTTTAGAAAATCAGTTCGTTTGAATTCAACCTAAGCTGGAGTTCCAAGTGTCGGGAATCTTAGTCTGCGAGTTGATAATAATGTTTACTTCGCTAATTGGTACCTCAGCACTTCATTCCCAGGGAAGTAGCAAGAATTATACAACTTTACCCACAGTTATTAGTATTATAAGTTGTACTTCGGTTTTCAAAAACCAGTTCACGCTAAATGACATCCGTTAATTGCTCAAACTGATTGAGTACATAAATACTTTCAGTGGTGGTCAAATAAATAATTTGTTTATATTCTCATATACAAAACAGGTTGACGAGGAGGTTCTCAATTCGGTTGTATATTTATTTGAATTTTTATTTTATTCACTTCTAAAGACAAAATCAAAAGTTGATGTTAATTACTTTTTTTTTGTATTTCTCATGCCTATTTACCTAAACTAATGGCACCCATTTGATTCATAACATACCGGCCATTGTTTGTTTCTACCTAAAATAAGACGACTGCTAATAAACGGTGGGCAGTTTTTAGAAAACTGGTCCTTAGTAAGACAAGAAAGGGAAAGATTGAGTAACTATGAACATTGAAATAACGATGAAAGGAAACCCGAGCTTTGAATAATATTCAAATAACCCTGTTCGAAATACTTAATGCCTTATTGTTAACCACTTCGGTATCTTTTTGTTCATAAACCTTTGATAGATAACATGATGTTATCAAGTGCAAAATAAATTGGTTAAAGTACGTATGATAAGCTTGTTTGTTTATGGTTTTGTAAGAGATATCAGAGACACAGATGTGTTGAAATGTAGTGATCCAATATTCTGACAAGATTTGTAAGAAGTTGTAATTAACACGTTCCCTGCCATACGAACATATTTGTATTTACACTGCCAACGCTTTTAATTTTGTAGGTAGCCTCAACTAAACATCTACGAATAAACTCGTAGCTGGCGCTGGATCCTAGATACGCTACTAGATACGTATATTTTTAAGAAAAAATTCCGTGACTGTTTTTGATGTAGGTAATTATCATGGTTTTAAAAAGTAAAACAATAATACCATTGCTGCAGCTGATAGTTTATAAAAAAAAAGTAAGCCTCGTTAGTCAAAATTAAGTAGGTATGTATAAATGATAAGTTTTAATGCCTTTTTTGTTTTTTTTAGTGTTATATTTCATGTATAAATAGGTGTTTTTATAGTTGTTGTAATATGATGATGTATATAATAGGGTATATAGTCGCTAAGCGACAAAACCCTTCAAATAAATAAAAAAAAAACCATGACAGTTATCAAGAAACCTCCATCCAGGAACTCTCTATGCCCCATTACCTAAATACGTCTATAGTAAAATACGACCTTCCTTGACCTAAAACTCCTTTACCAACTTATCTGCGATGTAAACGATGCACAAGAACCGTCGCATTACGGAAGTACTCAAATGACTCTTAACCTTCAGATTTAGAGCTCATTTTCGTATACCGTATCCGGCTTTGTTAGGGTTGTACCCTTAGATGAAGGTACATAGATAAGTGCTTGAAAAAGCTCGTGAAAATAAGCGGTTCAAATCATTATCGAGTTTTCAATATTACTTCTTTATCTATTTTTACTAAAATTTATTTGAGTGCGTTCATCAATTGCAAACGGTAGATAACCTGCCTCTCGCTCACACTTAGGTAATGTACGTTGGCGTTCGTCTCGCTCGCTTATTAGTATTTGCTTAGCTTTCAATCATTTTGGTCTCGATAATTTGATTTAAGAACCTATTTTAACTCAGTGTAACTTTTCTACAAAGATTTTTTGAATAATTAGCATTTTTTATTTTTTTTAAGTTTGGTATATGGTGCGGGTTACATATGGCCTATTTAACACATATACATCTATTGAAGATGATTTATATACAGCGTCAGGAGGCAACCTATGCCTACACAGAACGGGACACTGTAGTGCCTTTTTTTTTAAATACAATATAGGTAACTGTTAGGCCTGGGACAATGTCTGAGATACTTTACATTATTTTGCTATTTACATACGGACAGTGATTATAATACGCTTTCAAAAAGTCTACAGCGACAACCCTAGTTGTTTGGCACTCCAGCGATTTGCCATTCAATACTCCGATACGATCAGGGCTGCCTATTTTGTTTTCCTTATTCTAGATGAGTGATACTTCCATGGATTAATTCACCGTTGAAATAGTGGGAGGAGGGATTGTGAGCGGCTTAAGTTCCGGAGATTAATCGAACGAAGCCGAAGTTAAATTGATTGGTTGGACTGATTTATCGAGCAAAGTCGATACCTGGTAGTCTTGTATTTGTCTTAAAATAAGACATGATCTGATTCAAACTAGCTAGTAGTATGTATAGTAGTAGAATGATATATTGGAATAAAACATCATTCTACTTACTAGCTCCCGGTTTCACTCACTTCAGGAGTCACTTTTCACATCCAAATATTCAAACTTTTGGATTTAAAATGAGTAGTAAAATAAAACAAAGCATATCTAAAAAAATTTATAATAGAACTAGCTGACCCAACAGACGTTGTCCTGTCATTCAAACTCTTACTGTCAAACAACTGACAGTTATTTCAAATGTGACATTAAAAAAGTTTCCATGAAAAAGGGTAAGGAACTTCCACCCCCCCTTTCAACCCCTTACAGCCCTTTTTTCGCACTAAAAAGGAGCCTATGTCCTTTCTCAGGCTCTAGACTATCTGTGTACCAAATTTCATTCAAATCAGTTCAGTAGTTTTTGCGTGTAAGTGAGACAGACAGACAGACAGAGTTACTTTCACATTATAATATTAGTATGGATTATTTAAAAAAAACACAGGTACGATAAAAAAAAAATAACATTAGTACTATCTTTTACATAGACTAATTTCAACACGATGGACCACAATAAAGAGCTCAGTGATACGTCATTCATTACATTTAACTTAACGTAATACCATGATGGGATCCACCGGATATCTGCGCATGATGTCCATCGCCGGTGCATCGGTAATCAGCTTAACTCAGCTCAGATGAAAAAGGGTAATGGACTGAAAAACGTATCGACTGAATTTTCGAAACGATTGACTCAAAGCTGTTGACCTTTGTGCGACTGGATGCAAGTTCTCACTGTTCTGTTGCTTACTGTACTTAACAGAACACAGAACAAAAATAATCTTCTAAATATATAAAACTCTTTTGAAGCTGACTTAGAATCAACGCACAGCCTAAACTATAAGTCCTAGAGATATGAAATTTGAAGAGTCCTTATATAGTGTAGGGGTGCACTAAAGGAATTTTGAAACGTCACACTCTAAAGGGTAGAACGCGAGCAACGCCGCGGGCGACGGCTAGTTAGTTCATATTTTTCTGATCTAAATAAATTATTTCTGATTGTTCATTTGAAGTTGCTAGTTTGTTCAATTCTCAATCGCGATTCAAGCGGTTTTTTGCCACACAAATGCTTGTTCTTGGTGGGAATCGAATCTACGACCTACAGCACGGAAGACACAGCTATTACCGATTGAGCCTAAATAGGATCTAAATACCTTCAAAATATTGCTAAACGACTAACCAACCTACCTATAAAATAATGTTCTCATATAAGTGACTAGGTATTGTCTTTCTAAGAACAAATTCTTTAAACTTAAACCTAAATGACTATGCTATAGTTTAAAAGCAATTTAGGCCAAACTATTTCAAATCTGTAGGATCCCAGTATCAAAAGGTTTATTAAACATTTATTTCGTTCAGTAAAGCCACATCAACCATTTGACTAAAGTTAAATATTTATCAGATTAGTTTATATAGGTATTTGAGTCAGAATTAACTTTAGTAGGTTACTGGGACTTTTGAATAGAAAGGACTCGAGTGCACTCTTTTATAAAATGTTGAATGGAGTCAATTTAGAAACGGGCTTATTTGCGGAATGATAAACCACGCCTAATTTAAATCAGTGTACAATGCTTAGCTGGTTACGTAGAATATAATCTACTAGGTGCCGTCCGCGACTTCGTTTGCGTCCCGTTGGATCCCGTTGATTTTTCGGGATAAAAAGTAGCTTATGTGTTAATCCAAATCACGGACAATATATATTCCAAGTTTCATCCAAATCGGATCAGTAGTTTTTACGTGAAAGAGTAACAAACATCCATCCATCCATCCATCCATCCATACTTACAAACTTTCGCGTTTATAATATTAGTAGGATTTAATTTGTTTTGTACACTTTTGGGCTGTGCTAGATGTTCCTGCCCTAGTAGTTCATTCGAGTAAAGAAAACGTCGAATGTATGCAGGGATAATAACATTCCTATGTAATTTTTATTAACCGATTTCGAAAAAGGAGATGTTTGTTACCTCAGAACTCCGTCATGTATATTTTATTTGAAGAGATATGCTTCCTCCAGCAGTGTCAAATTAGGCACATTTTTTAACACACGTACCTGTGACTAATATTCACTAAACTTAACCAATTAAAAGTTAAGGCTAAGGCAAAGCTAACCAACCTCAGTATTCCAAGATGGCGCTGCTAAACTAAAATAAATTCTCCTAAAATCAGATAGCAACAAATTGACACGTCTTTCTCTATCGAAAAGTTTGTCAAGTTACAATCGTAACTTTTTACATAAATCGTTCAGAAATCGAAGGAAACTTGCGAAAGGCAACGGTTACAATTAGGAAGGTGGAGTGGAGAATGTTAAGCCTCGTTCACATTGCAAAAAAAGAAAAAAATCTGAATGTATGGGAATGACTAACGATAACTTATGTTCCTATCTCTATACAATTAATCTATTTTATATTGATCGTCATTTGACATTGACAAAGTCAATTCGTCTCTTTTGCGAAGTCTTCTTCTTCCTGCCCTTATCCCACTAGGTGGGGTCGGCACAACATGTCCTTTTCTTCCATTCTCCCCTATCATCCGTCATCTCAGTGTTCACTCCTCTCCTATGCATAATATCATCTACTGGCAATTTATTACCCATACAACTAGGTATGTTCTTCTTTATATATTAATATACCAATGGAAACGATGCGTAGTTTCCTTAAAAAAAAAATCAGCTATAGGGCACACTAGCACGACGCAACACCTATTCGATACCGACGATAATGTTGCCCGAACCTGTGTGAAAGCGTCTAATACATAAGTAGCTCTGACGATATCGTGTATGTCGTGTGTGTCGGCAGGAAAGAACCGCCCATATCTGGTAGATTTCAGCTTATTTCGAAATGAGAAGAAAGCTTGACGAGTTACGAGTATGATTTATTCTTTCATCAATATATTTTGTTAAATTAACTTGTTACTTCTGTAAGTAAGAAATCATAACCACTTGTTTTTTATCCTAGTTCATTGGTTTGTGTGACGTTTATTGGTTCCAAATAAATTGACTAAAAATAACAAAGAATTTTACAATGACATTATTACTATTTTTATTAATATTTTTCTACGTGTCTTATGTTTGCACAGTCTGATAAAAGGTAAGACTAGAGATAGGTACTTTACCATTATTTGCTATTTTTTAAAATTATAAGACCATTTCATGTTACCTAGTTCTACAGACGATGAATATCATATTCTAAGCTGCAAGATTGCGTTTACAATAGCAGCGTCACAGATCATATAAGGCAGCGTGTACAGTGAGCGTTATCAATTAATATTGTGGTCGGTAGGTGAGGTTTCATTGAACAGAGTCAAATGTGAAGCCAGGGCCATGCAAATAAGACGATGCGACAAATGCCCGGCTCATTGTCGCCAGCGGCTGCTAATTATGAATTATCGTCGCCGTGCAGCTTACAAACAACGCTGGCTAATTTATTAGCGAATTTCGACAATTGCCACTTTGTACCTTACGGACTTGCCTAATTTATTGTTTCCGTATTCTACAGGATATATTCCAGAAATCCCTACCAGTGGGGATAGGAAGTTGGTCAGTGCTTTTTTTGGGAAAATATTCTCTTGTGCTCTACGTATTACAAGGCGTATTTTTATTGCAACTTCGTACAGTAAATAGTATAATAAAATAAATAAAAATAAATAAATATTCTCGGACAAATCACACAACGCCCTCTAGTCCCAAACTAAGCAAAGCTTGTACTATGGGAACTAGATTGCTATAATAAAAAAATAGGATATACCTACCTTAAAATTTTTCCTACGGACCTATTTCTTTTTGAAACCTTCGAAATATAAACTGATTTATAAATTAACAAGTTGTGACAGCGGAAAAAACATCCGTACACTCAGCGGCAATAACTCAAGCTATTCTTTCAACTCCTAACACTCATTTTTCATGTTACAACGTTTTATCTGTGAACTCGCTCGGCGCCGCTCTAAGTGGCTTTTTGACTTTTTAACTACCCACTGCACTTTCAGCGGATGATTTGTAGCGGAATGTCCGCTGCTCTACATAATATCTTTTGCATTTATATGCGGCTTTGCACTTCCAGCGGATGATTTATAACGAAATTTCTACTGTTCTTCATATCTTTTGCATGCAATGCAATGACTTAATCATTCTTAGAATATGAAGATTATGTTGAATTATTCAGAATAGAAGAATATACAATATACATGAAATAGGTTTATGACTGTAATGCTACAGATAATAATATCCTTTCAGATAAGTAAATCCAAAGTCGTAGAGTCTGTTAAAACATGATACTCAGAAGAAAAAAAAAAAATTGCATTGTTAGTGTTACCCTGCATCCGTGCGAGTGATCCAGGATTACCTAACTGTTTAAGGCTTTTTGGTCGTGTTGTGCATAACTAGCATAGATAAAACTTACATAACGCGACGATTTTCACATTTTATTCGTGCTTATCCTTACCTAGTGCAGCGACTTTATGAACGCGTTACAACTAAGCGGATAAACACCCACATTGGATATACGTCTGGTTTCTTTTAGGCCTTTACCTCTATTGAAGATGATTTATACAGCATCAGGAAGCAACCTATGCCTACACTTAACGGGACACTGTAGTGCCTGGGACAATGTCCAAATGGAGTAGGCTTGCCCAGCACCTATATCATCTTTTCAGCCTAGTCAACAATATCCACAGGAAAGACAAGGTCAATACGTGCGGAGCTGACTAAGCCACGGGTTTCCTCACGATGTTTTCCTTCAACGTTAGGCTCGTATGGTTTACGACAGCGGCAAAACCTTCCGCTAGATGTGTGTACCTGCATAAAGTTTAAGCGCAGACTTATAATAACAAGTTTAATCCGTACAGAGTTTTGCTTACGACGCTAGTATTAAGTTATTGTCCTAGTTTAGTTTTGTTTTGTTGCTTTCCCGCGGTGGGTTTATCGCACAGCTGATTAAGCACAGACTAAAAGTTAGTGTAACGGTAAAATGCATATCCAAAATTACTGGAGTCGGTTACGAGACGTTGATTCAAAGTGTAACTTTATTTACTACTCAAAAAGATACACATTTTAACTGGCAATAAGACCGCCCATTGTGCTTCATATTTTAAATTGTTATTTTACTTTCATCATCATCATCATCCACAGCCCGTCTTCACCCACCGCTGGGTATAGGCCTTTTTCTGTCTGTGCCACTCCTCACGGTCCTGTGCTAATCTCATCCAGGTCCTGCCCGCGATGTTCGCAACCCAATTTTTGCTTATGTTTTCTTTATTTTGGTTTACAATAAGGATATATCTATCTATCTTATATATATTGTTCGCGCCGAGAACATCACTACGCTCACACCGCCAGCGTCGCACAGCACTAGCCGACGCTCGGCCTATTCGCCTCGCAGATATTATCATATAAAAATAAAGAATATCTTATAAAAAAAATGTATGCATGTATTCTATCAGCCATCTAGTTTCCATCGTACAAGCTTTGCTTAGTTTGGGACTAGAAGGCGTTGTGTTAAGTGTCCGTGAATATTTATTGATTTATTATTTATATACTTATGGTCAAAAAAAACAGCGTGAGAGACGCGCCTCTTATTTTTAAACCTGAATATATAAGTTGATAAGTCTCTAATAATGATTGACATTAAAAAAAAGACACTCAAACATTTACAATATTAGGCTTATTTCAATCGCAGGTTAACCCAGCTATTGACTATTTTATAGCAATGTTTGAAACGAATAACACACTTGAAGTCGATATCGTACCTGCTTCGATATCAGATCGCATCTGAAATTGCCGGGAAGATTTACAGACCATTGTTTGTGCCGTGTTTTGATTTGTTTCTGCGTCGTAAATTCATGAATGAGCGAATTGGGTTGTGAAGCACCGAATAGGTAAGTGCGGGTTCGTTTGGATCAGATGGGATATCTTGTTAGTTTGATAGGTTTTCATTCCATTTGATAGGAACGCACTAAGTACGGTACTTTACTGGGTGGGTAGACAAATGTTATGCGTGGAAGTAGAAGATCAATCACAGTCTTATTCATTGCATCATTTCTTTGGTTGGAAAAACTTAAAATGGGTATTTCAGTAGGTATGCAGATGGTTAGAGTTAGATCAAAATTTTATTTCATTTGATGAGAAATCTAGTTTTATTTTTGACTGTATACTTTTAGTACGTCTATCATATTATATAGGTATGTATTTGGTATTTAGTAAACCACAACTCACAATCCTATTTTGTTATTACGAGTATACTCGAAATAAAGTTACTACGGATGAAATTCCCTAGGAAAGCTTACGCATCGAAACTCCGATAGTATCAAATCTCAAATAAAAATACGAAGAATAATACACTAGGTGCATTTAAACTGAACACAGGTAGATAGTATCAGTGGCAATCGCGTCGCCTCGAGCGCCAGCAAGTGTAGCCAAAATTATACACATCGGTATGAAAATAGCGAATTGAGGCGAAAATTTCGAGCGAAATTCACGATGATAACAACCGCGATTGTCCGCGATGCCGACTGGGAACTGTTCTGCGGTATTGTGTTTTGTACCGTTTTTTTGCAATGAAGTGTATATTTATATACCTGAGTTTTGTTCGATATTGTTTATTGTTTTAAGTGGAAACGCGTTGAATAAAGTGATCGGCAGTATACATACCTAAGTATATTAAAAAAGGAAAAGGACGGCAGTTTTATTTAATGTTCCACTGCCTTTTCTTCAGCATTGTTCTGATTTCCATTAGAAATGCAATATTCAGATCCAGAGAGAGAAAAGGGGATGGAAATATTTTTACATGAATATTTTATTGCGTTTTTGTTCGTTTGCCAATTAGCTCTCTTAACGATAGGACAGAGAATAATCATACACGTTTATTGATCGTTATTAGGTAGGTATCATTTTGTTATCAAAAATTATATTATTTTAATTATTTTACAAAAAAATATTTATTTTTTACTAAGAACTTATCTGTTTTAACCCTTAAAACAATGTAAGTAGATAATTGACGTGTATTTCTTTTTACCAATAAATTGATTATCTAATTAGGTATCAATATCGTGTTGACAAAATCTGAATACGCCTAAAACCATTTAAAGTTTTTATCCAAAAGTATTGTCCATAATATATCTATAAGTAAACAAGCGTCTATCACAATGAAAGATCACACAAAGATGGGACCGATATCTATATAATCGCAAAGAGTTCATTACTACGACTGAGTCCGTCTTCCATTTGAAATATGAGGCCGATAATGTTTTTTATCAGCAATCTTCAACTTTATTGGACAGATTAAATGCTTTGAAAAGGCAGAAATGCTTGGATCGTTCCGTCCGACCGAACAGCTTAGAGATTCGAACAAAACTAAGCCACGACTTATTGTCGCGCGACCAAAGAACTTCGCAAGCCGTTCGACTAAACGTTAACAATTACCTTCCTTCCCAACTGTGCGGATCAAAAGGACTGAAAATTACAATTCAATCATAGTCTTGTGACCTTCACACCACCAGTAATATTAGCGTTCTATCCTTCATGATCAAGGACTTTGCAGGCAAAAATGTTGCCGCTGGCACCGCTGGTCGTATAAAAATAGGTTTGCAAAGTTTTTCCACTGTGTGTCAGGTCCAAAAGCTTTCTGCACAGGAACATAGGAACCAGTTGCGTAATTATGGGAGGCTTAGGCTATGGTATCTGTTTGAAGGACTAGATAAGGTTAGATAGCATACTATCTACTAGCCAAAGACGGATTTACATTCTAAACCATAGTTTAGAATGTAAATCCGTCTTTGGCTATCTGCTTTAAACTTAAGATTCACCATTATTATTAAAAGCTGTTTTTCAGATTTTGTTACACAATAAAATAAAAATAAATAGGCCAAACAATGGTCGCGATTTTTAGTCGCGTCTGACACTTTGTTTCCGAAGTTTTAATAAACGGATCATCTTTGAAGAGTGTTTAGACGATTCTGCGTTTCAGAGTGATTGTCGTTTGAGGTCCGCTCTCGTGGAAAATGCAATGTCTCACCAAAGTTTGAGGCATTCAGCGTCTTGGGAGGGCTTGATACAAATGCTTGTCTAGCTGAGCTGCCTAACTAACCAATGTAATTGAATTGGTTGTGCTGTATAGATTGCACGGGTTGTCAGCTCAACTAATTTTTTTTTTTTTTTAAATCCTTGCTTGATTATTTTTTTTAGTACTAGTAGAGCTTTTTGCTCTCTGACTGAAATGAAACGCTAACAATATTCTAGGGATAGAAAAAAGTACATTATTTTATAATGGTGAAAAAATAGTCTCAAACGTTCTAAATTTTTCGTTCTAATATAAATTATACGCTAATGTCAGATCTTTTTATGATGAATGAGATTTGTCAGCATTTTGCAACGATATTTGATAAATTGAAATACGTTTATTTTACTTAAAGTATGGTTACAAAAGTTATCTAAGTACGTTTTATAGATGAGATTAAATGTTTTTTTTTTAAATAAATATTCTTGGAAATTATTACACAACCCTCTCTAATCCCAAACTAATCAACGCTTGTACGGAACTAGATTGCTGATAGAATATTTTTATATTTTTTTTTGTAAATACATACTTATGATACATAGTAACACCCAGACACAGAACATCCATGTTTGCCACACACAAATTTTAATGTTTGTTCTTAGTGGGGATTGAACCCCCGACCCACAGCACGGAAGGCAGAACTACTACCGACTGAGCCATGACGCCTGTCAAGATGAAATTAATTTACCTAAATAGATCTTGTAACAGTCGAAATATCTCACTATTATTCGAGAAGTCATGGTCTCTATTGACTCGCGGCTTCATTAAAACTTGAAGAAGTACTTTAGAACATTTTCAAAGGCCTCGGGGAGTTGTGACTATTTAATTTTACTCGGTAATTAGTGTCAGTTTCAAGTAACTGGACTAATTGGTTATACAATGTGTAAAAAGACATCTTGTGAAAACTTAAACAGTACTTTCAGATGATACTTATAAACCATCAAACTGGAAAATAATGAAAATTCTGATAAGTAAATAATTATTAGCGCCAGTAATGATCGCTTAGGTATTCCAACATTTTGGACAGCCTACACCAGTTTAGGAAATTAAAAATGAGAATTTCTCCTTATTTGAAGTTGGTTAAATAGAGCGGTATTATAATAAAACCACCTGTATTTAGCATAAATACAATTCTAAAATGCTTGATTGATCGACGATTATTATCTACTTGTCAAATAATTCAACAATTTACAAACTTGATTTTAAGTAGGTATTAGAATAAAATAAATCTTGAACTCAAATGCGATGGAATAAAATTTGACTTTCATTATAAAAAACGTAATCCATCCCTCAAGCTGTCAATCAAACCAACCTCACTTGAGAAAGACTAATGGCGAGTTTCGTTTGTTTATTGAGTGTTCGGTAGTTCCGTGGTTTTCATAGATTTGAAGTTTTAACTTTTTATGATTCTATGCAAAGTATTAGAGAAACTAATAAGAGTTATTTATTGTTTCAAGTATCTACAAGTACCTACTGTAATTATTACACAATACTATGGTAGGATAATTATTATACACATCATCATCATCATCATCAACCTATATCGGTCCACTGCTGGACGTAGGTCTCTCCCAAGACGCGCCACTGAGCCCGGTCTTCGGCTCTTCTCATTCAGTTTTTGCCAGCTACATGTCCCAGACCGTCACCCCACCTAGCCGGAGGATTATTATACACGGTGTAACATAATTACCCTATAAGTCCGAAAGGGGGGTATTTTACAGGCCATGGCAAACAGTGTTTGTTACAATTATGTAACACCTTGTATACACAATATTTTCTTAAACAATAATAAGGCCTACAATTGTATTCTTTTAGATCCCTTGAATAAGATCTATAAATCCTCTGAACATTAGTTGAAACATTTGTAATGTTGTATTTCAGATAATTAAGACCTATTAATCAAACTCAAGTGGAAGGCTCCAGGAAGATTACTGTCACAGACTACCTAGGGGTTTACTTAGAATCGTCTCTCAACTTTTGTCAAAAGCTAATCATCGTTTAGCATAAAATAGTGTCATATCGTTTTGTTTAGAAAATAGTAAAAGATTCTAATATAAGTAAGATCACAGAATATTAATACAAGTAGTAAGATCGAAAGTCTTTGACAATAATATTACAGAACCCTAAAGTACCGCAATTCCGATTGTATTTAATTAACTTTTCGGACCTATTTTCGGACTATGACCGGTTTATACCAGATTTTTATTGCCATTGTGCGAAGTCAATATCGGTACGTTTATTGGCGATGTCGCTCGGTCTTTTATATTCGCCTTCGTGAGGCTTTTGTCACTTTAAAATTGCCTGTCAAAGCAAAATCACCATTATTACACAGCGTTTTGATTCATATTTTTATATATTAATTTTTCTATTTTAGTTTGGTGACACCATCTACTTGACGTGCTCATTGATCTGATTTTGGTTTTATTTAATTGAAGTTGGCTTAACTGACAGAGTAAGGGTGCGTCTCCACCAGAGCTAAGCTAAGCTACGTTGCTAATGTGTTTGAAATCCACCAATAGGAATCGTTTGTTTATATGAAACGATTCCTATTGGTGGATGTCTTAGCAACGTACCTTAGCTTAGTTGTGGTGGAAAAGCACCCTTATGCACAAACCGAATGACTATAATTTGGAAGTTTTCAAGAGTAGAGTGAATATGTATCTTCTAGGTAACCGTGCTACATCGTCGACCATGTCATTGCTTAACATCAGGTGAGATTGTGGTCAAACGGTTGCCTATATTGTATAAAAAAAAAAACATGCTTCCTGAAAGTTCGACAAGAGTTAGCATTTTACACAAAATGTTTGATGCTTAAAATTCTAAAATTATATTTACTTAACATTATTTTTAAAAAAATAGTAAATTTTTGCGAAAGAATGAGATCCAAATCCAGGGGGCTACTCTAAAAAAATATTTTACAAATGGGCGTACCCACTGAAACGGCCACTGCAGATTATTTAAAAAAAAATTGAAGAAATATAAATCCTTTTATATATATTGTAAAAATGTACATAAGGTGTATGCAGCTTTAAACCTATGCCTAAGTTAAACTACTCTCGTTTGTTCCAGGTGCAAGAAAAACCGAACAATGGCATTATGATATTTTTGAAACTAGCTTCAATCAAAAACTGTGTAAACGTCAACTGAAAGTGAAGTGTTGTGAGATGTGCGAAGTAGGTTGTGATTAGGGACCTAGCAGAATGGGGATGCTTAAGCTCAGTGTTCTGAAGGTGCTGGGATTGCTTGTGCTGGTATGGATAACAGGTGAGTTTCTAAAATTTTTCTATATTCAGTTTCTGATCCGGGATTTTGGTTTACGAGGGGCTTGTCCCAGGATTTTGGCTCAGCTTATTAGAATTTTCCCTGGTGGAAACAAACCTTGACAAATTCTCATATTCTCATATACATTACTTTTATCATCATCATCATCATCATCATTTCAGCTCGTTAGCACCCACTGCTGAGTAAAGGCCTTGAAATTGTGACAAAAAAATTGAGATGCGGTTCTTCTGCGAAGTTGTGTTCCTTGAAAAAATAACTCTGAAATACGAGTAGACTCATGATGAGTCCAGACTCATGACTCATGACACTAATCCAAGTATTATTCCAAAGTTTTTCCTACTGTCAGACTGACAGGAAACATGGCCAAGTCTCCGATATCAAAACGAGTTTTTAATCGTGATAGTTTCTTTGGAACGGAATTTACCTCGTTTCTTAGAAGGAAGTAAAAAAGGCTTTTAGCTGATTAACTTTTCAATGTTCTGGAGGGGTTCCAAGAGATAAATCATTGAGTAACACAATTAGAGTTAAATGTTTGATTAAATACGCAGACTAGTGTTATTCGAGGTTCTAATTAGGAGTTATGGGCATTGAGGTTGATTTACTAAATGCTTTGTGTATTAGCTGCTTTCTAAAACCTTTAAGCTAAAATTCAACTAGTCTAAGCAAATAAAGATAAAAAAAAAGATAAAAACGTTTATTACATAGTCTTAAAGTTAACATTACATCTTAGATATGTATTTGTTTGCGTTAAAACTGGAACATTTTCAACTCTTCGCTAAATTGGTATATTCTAGAAATCCCTCATACCAGCCCACCAGTGGGCCAGCCGGTGGGCTCGATGGGAATAACCCTAAAATATGTGAGCCTTATTAAATAGAGTATTTTTTTTATGAATATAATCTTTTTATCTTAAAGAAAATATGGGTTACTGAAATGAAAGATAAGTAAATAAGATATTTTTTCAGTAAAAAGTTAAATAAAACTTGTGATCTTTCACGAGGAAAAAACTGATTCAAACCTTCAGAACATCAAAAACATAAAAATGTGAGAAATAAATCAACGCCATTTATTTTCATGGCGTAGTCCGGAAATAGTCTATTTTCTGAGCCGACACAAACATCGTAACTAAAAATGTGACATGATTGAATCGAGGTCAAATATATGAATGTCGTATTTTATTCAATTGGTTTCGGATGGGTCATATTGACCATTGAACAAAATCGTAAGGTCTACGTAGCAAGGGTTGATATTTTGTTCAGGCGTAAGGATTTTCACCGCTCACGATATGACGTATACAGTATAATATTTCAGATAACAAATCGTTATTATGTCAGTTAAATTAGCTTTCTACCTGAACACTGAAACGCTACTTGGAATTTAAATTATTGACATCTCTTACCAATGAGTGGTTAAAGGGCCGAATACTGAAACGACACTCAAATTTAAACACCACTTAAAATTGCTCTGCCTCTGTTTGACATTACTCATTTGTAAGAGATGTCAATAATTTAAGCACGAACTTAATATAATTAGCGTTTGAGTATTCGGCCGAAAGTAAATCAAAGCCAGGGCAATTTTAAACGGTGTTTAATATTAATTGACATTTCAGTATCCAGGCAGTAAAAGTGCGCATAGTACAAATCAAAGGTTCTACTCAAGAAAGTGAGCTTTGCTATTGACGTTTGAGTTGCATTCCACGTTGTGCCTTCGTCGCTGTACCGCGCAATGTACATCGAATGTCAATTAGTGAACCTCCGTTTATCATTTTGCAGAGTAAGTCCAAGGATTTACACAAGAGAAATATATAGCTAGCGAACTCTAATAAAAGGGTTTCTACAGCGTAGCAGCCTACGACGTAGCATGCCTACGGCGTAGCAGTCCCCAGCTAACATAGAAAATAATGTAGGTTTGTATGTAATGTAGGTGGTTAGTAATTGTTATGAATAAAAACGTTCCTATTTTCCTCTATCTAATCATTTTCTTTTAGAGTTTGCCCCATCATCGATGAACTAATCTGTAATCTTACAAAATCAGAGATGTCAAGTCACGTGGTCACATCCAAGATGCCTTCTTCTTCTTTTTTTTGTTGCCATTCCATTACAGTAATGTTCCCCAGCTGCTCAGTAAACTGTGACAGTCGTATAAAGTTCGAGAAAAAGATATCATCCGAAAGTCCGGTATGATTATTTTTCGGCGTCTCCGAATCCAATAATTCGTTATATTGAAGAAAGTTTGCGCGAAGTTGAAATCATCTGACCTGCCTCAGATGGTATTAGTTTTATTCAGATTCTGATATTTTACGGGGTTTTTTTATGAAAGTCTTTTTGCGTAATTGAGTTAAATTGGCAGCAGTCGGTGCGTGCTATAAATCAACCTTTTACATCAAATTAGCTTAAGCTGTACAGAGCCCTGAGTCTGTGTCGGTGTTGTGTTTTCTTGCTATTTTTGGCATTCGGAAACGGATTCGCAAAGTGGAAAATTTTGTATGAAAACCAGATAAGCGCCTCTAGCAGGAGATTTGGGAACTGTTTCTGCGAGTCTGTCTGAATCCGAATGTTACTTTGCGGTGCTCCCCGTCGAGTGCGGTCACGTAATCAACGGTTTTGCAAAAATACGCGAGTCTGTGTGCTAGTGTTTGCTATTTCCGAAGGCAATTTTTCGACTTGCTATGCGTTGCTACTCTCACTTGGGTCTAAGGTAGTGAAATAGCAAGGATTCGATAGAACACTACTCGCGCATCAGTTTTTGTAACACATTTTGGATTGTTTATATAAGTTTTTGTGATAAATAGTAAGTGTTTCTGCAAGATAATAAAGTGCATGGAGGATGGTGAAAGACGAATGGGCTCGTAAACTACATGAAATGCGAGCCAGTCTCCGTGAAGTGATTTTTTTTATCAAAAGAAGACTTCCCGGAAACCCGCTGACCAAGGATATCTTCTCATTCCTATGAGAAGAGTTGGCCATCAATGCCCAAGCTTGTTGTGCCTTCTAAGACCTCCCACACAACCCTACGTACCTAATAAATGGATAGCCATTGATGAAGAAATGAACTCATAAACAATGAAGGTATTTTTATAATTAGGTATACCTAGTCTTATTCAATAGAATCACAAGAATCATATTTTAGAATCGACTTAAATACTAGCACATAGGTACCTACCTACTAGATGATTCTAGATGCTATGACTTATACCTACCTTACCGATTCCTATTGTCTAGTAGTATTTTGTAGGTGCCCAACATTAGTTCATACCTTCAAGCATAATGCCCATCTTCACACAGTAGTGTAAAAACTATTAGAAAAGCAAAGACATCACAGGACCTACTTTAGTAATGTCTCTTATGACTGGATGCAATAGGAAACAACAGCGTCTAATCTTTCTGTATTTTACAGGTTACTGCAATATTTGTGTCTAAGAAAAATAAAAGGACAAAATATTGGATATTTATCAGAATCTTCCCACACAACACTGCATAGATAGATAGCCATTTTTGGGAAAAGGAAACACAACCATATAACAATTAAAGAAAGGTAAGCATTTATGTATCAAATTGGTTGTCAAAGTCATAAATATTTTATTCAATAAAACCACAAGAATCATTGGTACTTTTGCACACTAAAAGGTTCTAGGTGCCACGACTTACCTATACTAATTCCTATTGTCTAGTCTTTGTGTGTAGGTATCTACCCTACTGTGTGTAGCTGTGGATTATGGTTGAAAGTTTATAGGTACCTTCAATCACAGCTTCACACAGTACAGAAAGCAAATAAGACCTCACAAGACCTATATATTAGCAACAGCATCTAATGTTTCTGTATTTTACAGATTAATGCAACATTTGTGCCTAAGAAGAGAAAAAAGACAAATAGGTACTGGATATATACCTACACAACCAAGCAGCATTCCCCTTGATCAGTCATACCTACATGAAACTTGACCAGAATTGAATAGCAACAACGGTAAACTCTATGTAAACATGATTTAAGAACTATCTAGGATCTAGATTGATTAGTAAAGGTCCTTTTACAATAACCCATTTACAGCGGGGATGTTTTTAAACTTTTTGTAAAATAATTAACTAAGCTTTTGTCTTGAACCTACCTACTTTTTTGAGATAAATGGTACCCTAGTTATAGAAAGTCAATAAAGAATTATGTAGTAAAATCTTAATATTTTCTTTTTACAGAACAATGAACTGCAGTCACAGGACAAAGCAGCAAAAGTTTCAAATGCTTATGCATCCAACTCATCACCATCAAGAAGTCTAAAAGTTGGCGAATGATGATGGTCAAAGTTGTCAGCTGTACCTATGCTTAGCTACAAGAATGAAACTTCTGAAGAAAGAACTTGTATTTCTATCTATCTTGGCATTTTACTGTAGCATCTTCTATGATATATGTTTCTTTAGGTACCTACCTACTAACCTTATATACTCAGTGATTTGTGTTTTTTTTTACCTATAATAAAACTTGTTATAAAATGCAATTAATTTATTTTATTTTAATAGGTAGGTAGGTAATAAAATCTCATCGGAGAACAAGACACATTTTGGATCACTGGGGCAGCGGAGCAAGACCTTTTGAAAGTGACTGTGGTAGGTACATTATTATGGAGCATCAAGCAACATAATATCCAGCTTCTATCCTTGCATCCATCATTTAACCTTCACAATAGTAAGCCGCTTACCTATAACAAAACAATAAAGTTTAGGTCAGTGAGTACCTATAAATAACAAAAGCAAATAATTTTGTAGGTAGTCTTGTACAACAATTGTGTTCAATGAATGCACATGAATTCTATAACCATGTACGTACCTAGGTTGAGGCTTGATTTTACTTATTGTTTTTTACAGTAAATACAAGCACATTGGGTCGGTCGCTATAACCTATACATACAACCAAAACATACTGAATGGCACTTACGTGTACATTAGGGAATTGTAATTGAATAAGGTAGTACATCCAAAGCAATAATAACATCGGCTACTTGGGCGGTACAAAACTACATTTAGTTTTGTATTGAGACGGGCTTGTTGATTTGCTGAATTCACAATTGAGAAATAGATACCACTAGATGTAACTTCTTAATTATTCATCTCATAATACAGCTTTTGAATCTATCAATTTACTTGAGTAACTTGTGAACTTGAGTTTGCACTTCCAGAACACGACACAACACCACAACAAACTAGTGATTGAATGATCGATATTTATAAAATCTTTGTATCGATTTAAATTTTTCAATTTCAATTTACAGGGCAGATATGTATCACAGTAGATTGGTGTTTTTTAATTATCATAATACTTTCGAGGGATCCTTATTTCTTCGTTTAAGAAATAGTTAGGGTAACAATATGGACAATTGCACTTCTAGTCCAGCCAAATTAGTCAAAATTAGGTAGGTAAGAATCTCGGAATTTGAGATACCCAGCTATAAACTTGTATCTTGACATCCTAAAAGTTGTCTCAAAACCTACTTAAATGGTAGGGTGGCCGCGTCCATTAAAATCTCAATGTGAAAGGTCACTAAATCGACCTTTGCAAATATCTCGTTTCCTATGAGTTTTTGGCTACTTCAAGGCTACTTGTATGTATGGTCAATATTGTAGAGGATTAACTTGCCTACAACTTTTGTTTCAATAAAAATTTCATACGTTGTATCGTTTTCGAGATATATGGCGGAGAGCGCGTTTTATTATATTTGACTGGGCTATTCAGATATATCCTTACGTAGATAAGTTGAAATGAGTGACAGAATCGACACAGAGCACCCCGACTCCGCTTAGTACCCAAGAGTCAAAATAATGTACACATCATATATGAGTAGCGTAACTAGCTATGTAAGTGAGAATTTCTGTAATCGCCTTCTGCCTAATCACGTATATTAAAGTAAACAAATGTCCAAGGGTGATTTTAATCAAATACCTTGATTCAATAAAACAAAATTATTTACAGAGATTATTAATTATTTTTTTATTATAAATTCGATATTTGAAAAAATATCGATGTTTTTGTCGTCAACATCGACCATCCCTACAAAAAAAATAAAAATAACAAAACAATGGAACCAACCAATCAGAGATCAAACAATAGTTCGTCAACCAATAGGAGAGTGGGCGGAGCGAACTCACAGTGACTTTGACAAGCTAACGTGGGATTTGACTGACACTGACAGATTCAAAAGCCGATTCCATAGACAAATGAATGAACAATACATGATAAAAATGATAGAATAAGATGGAAGATACGCGAAAGATAGAGATAGACGATGTTTTTAAAAACCAAGTCGGCAATCATACAAAACTGTCTAGCGACTTCCGTTCGATACGTAGTTACGAGCATTCGATTTTTAGTTGTATTGGAATTATACTGTAGCCTTGTACTCGAGATTAGCATTTTATATTACTTATTGTAGTACACACATGGTGGCGCCATCTGCACTGTATTTTGAGAGTTTTTTTTTTTTTTTTTTTGTTGTCTAGGTTGTCTCTAGTCTCAACCCTCATTACACTTTCAGTGCTCCGCCATTTAGCACTATTGTGTGCGCTCTCTGTTTTTTTGCTAGTGCAAGTGCATTCTTTTTGTTCAGAGAACGTAGTCTCTTCTATAGATACTAATTATTGCACTTTGTGCATAGTTTTTCTCCAAAAAGATTGTGTTTTAAAAACAATCATGGGAAAACGGACTCGTACCCTCTCCAATGAATACGAAAGTATTTTTTCAAAGTTCAAAAAATTAGAACAAAAACTAGTGCACGCACGGCGCAGAGACCGACACAAAAGATCTTCGGCGTCGTCGGAATCTTCAGGAACCGGATCATCATCAAGCTCGAGCTCGCGCTCGCGGTCACGATCACGATCCCCCTTGGGACCTCGATCGTACAGGCGGACGCGCAGGTCACCCTCGCCAGAGCCGTTAAGCATTGGAGGTTAGCATATCATTCCTAGTAATGCGGTTAGCCTTTGGGGTTATCACTTTACTAACGGATACCGTGTTGCGGGTAGTCAGTAGGACTACCACTTCACAACTAAAATACTGCGGATATTTACAATGGAATATCACTTTATTTATTCTGTGCTAACTAGAGAAAAATTCTCATTGGTAATTTGCTTTAACTTAGTGATGCGGTCAGCTAGTAGGGCTGTCACTTAACTAAGATCCTTGCAAAAATTTCACGTTTGTAAATGCGGTCAACTGGATGGGTTGTCACTTTTAACAAACAAATACCTATTGGATATTATTGTTACCCAGAAACGCCACAAGTGGTGACCAATGCCACCGCCGCCCCGCCCTGCTCTACGTCGAGCCACATCAATGCTACTGCTCCGCTGCCGTCAACCAGTACTGCCTCCGGCCCGCCACTCATCAATAGTGTGACTGTCGACTCTCCATCCATGAACATAATTAATACTGTTGCAGCTGCGTTACCTAGCACTTCTACAGATGCTGATCCCTCGGTAACAATGGATCATGGACTACTCCTAATGTTAGGTGATGATCCCTCTCAGACAAAAGCTTACGGTAAGGATATACATCCTGAACTGGCTGTTCGACTAGAACACATAGCAACACTAGGGTTATCCAAGGAAAACCGCAAGGAACTTTTGGACAAATATATGTTACCAGAAAATTGTAAGCTGATTGATGCCCCTGCTCTAAATCCGGAGATAAAGGCTGCAACTACAGAAATAATTGTCAAACGTGACAAAGCCATTGAGCAAAGACAGAAACAGATAACATCCGCAACATCATGTATAGCAGAAGCGCTCACTTTACTTTTCTCAAGTGAACCAAAGAACACAACCTTGATACAACTTTTGATGGATGCATCAAAACTTCTCTGTGATAGCCAAAATAGTGATTCTACCATGAGAAGAGGTTTCATACTAAATAATCTCAAGAAAGAGCTTAGAAGCGAGTTGCAACAAACAAAAATAGATAAACTTCTGTTTAGCGAAGGCCTAGCTGATACAATTAAAACTGCAAAAGCAATTGTAAAAACTGGAGCAGAAATGAAATCTACCCCTACACAAAAATTCACCAACAAAAATACAAATAAACAACCTCAGAGGAATTTAAACTGGCGGGCTCCTCCCCAGAACCACAGGCCGAAGGGGAACCAGAGGACCAAGGAGCCTGCTTACAAAAGTCGTCGAGGGAGCTCCTCCAAACAATCGTCGCGTCAAACACAACACCGCAACCGCAGATAGACCAGGTAAAATATTATGCTGGTAGACTATCTATGTTTCGAGAACAATGGTCGTTATTAACTAATGATAGCACCATATTGTCTTGGATTGATGGCTACAAAATTCCATTCTCGCGACCTGTGGTTCAGTCTTCTGAGCCCTTGACAAGATCATACTCGGCCTCTGAAAAAGTTCAGTACGAGCAATGTATACATGATCTTTTGAAGGTTGGAGCTATTACAACCTGTCAACCCTGTAAGGGACAATTTCTGTCTTCAATTTTTTTGGTACCTAAACCAAATGGAAAATTTAGGTTTATACTAAATTTAAAAGCTTTGAATAAATTCATAGATACCTCTCATTTTAAACTAGAAGATCTACGCACGGCTATAAAGTTAATCTCAAAAGACTGTTATATGAGTACGATAGATTTGAAAGATGCTTATTTTTCGATAAGCATACATGATGATTATAAAAAATTCCTCCGCTTTGAATTCGAAAAGAAATTATACCAATTTAATGTTCTACCTTTCGGTCTTAACACAGCCCCCTATGTGTTTACAAAAATTATGAAACCAGTGATAAGGTTACTTAGATCTTGTGGTTATTTATCTACAATTTACTTGGATGATACACTGCTGATATCAAATAGTAGAAAAACATGTCTTGAAAACATATCAGATACTATTAGACTATGTGAAGCACTGGGTTTCACTATCAACCGTGAAAAGAGTGATTTCAGCCCAAATACAAGATGTAGATTTTTAGGTTTTGTAATTAATTCCAAACATCTGGATATAAGTTTGCCTAAGGAAAAAATTGACAAAATAAGAACAGAGATCACAAAGATCAGTAGTGTCAAACGCTGCAAAATCAGGGAGTTTGCTCGCTTGTTAGGGTTACTTACTTCTGCTTGCCCAGCTGTTAAATACGGTTGGCTTTACACAAAAGAAATGGAAAGATGCAAATATTTAAATTTAAACAATAATGAGAATTATGATAAATACATGAGTATACCAGCATCTATACAGCCTGACCTAGATTGGTGGATTCATACAATTAAAAATCCCAGAAACGAAATTAAACAAAATGAATTTAGTTTACATATCTACAGTGATGCCTCAACTACGGGATGGGGTGCCGCTTGTGGTCCGAAACGCGCCAGTGGAATGTGGTCCGAAACTGAACGATTACGACACATAAATTATTTAGAACTTTTAGCTGCCTTCTTCGGTCTTAAGATCTTTGCAAATTCTTTAAGTGATTGTCAAATACTTTTACGTATTGATAACACTACGGCCATATCGTATATCAATCGTATGGGAGGTGTTCAATTTCCTCACTTGACAAGCGTCACAAGACTGATTTGGAAGTGGTGCGAGGAACGGAACATCGATGTTTTTGCATCATACATTAGCTCAGCAGATAACTACGTCGCAGACGCAGAATCGCGACGTGTTCATCCGGACATTGAGTGGGAAATTTCAGACATTGCTTTTGAAAAAATAGTATCACACTTTGGAAATCCTGAAATAGATTTATTCGCGAGTCGATTGAATAAAAAATGTGATAGATATATGTCCTGGCATAGAGACCCCGATGCTTATGCTGTAGATGCATTCACAACATCATGGTCAACTATATTCTTTTACAGCTTCCCTCCTTTTGCTATTATTTTAAAAACCTTGAGAAAGATAGTCAATGACAACGCCAAAGGCATTATGATTGTTCCACTTTGGCCCACACAACCCTGGTACCCATTGTTCATGAGCCTCCTTATATCGGAGCCTCTAGTATTTAAACCATCCGATACATTGATCTTATCTCATTCCAGTTGCCGAGACGTGCACCAGAAGATTACCCTGGTTGCCGGCTTATTATCAGCTCGTCACTCATAAGAAGAGGTGTACCACCACCATCTATACCAGTTATGTTAGCCTCACTTTCAGAAAACTCACTCAAACAATACGACACATGTTTGAAAAAGTGGTTCATATTTTGTAAAACAAATAATATTGACTTATATGAAACTTCGGTAACACAGGTGATATCCTTTTTAACGCAACTATATGAGTCTGGTGCTCAATATGGCACCTTAAATAGCTGCAGGTCAGCACTCGCCTTAATACTTGGCCAAGAAACCAGTAATGATGATTGTGTAAAACGATTTTTCAAAGGGGTTTTCAGAATGCGCCCACCGCTACCCAAATATAACATTACTTGGGACACTTCCATTATTCTAAATTCTTTAGCTGATTGGTATCCAAATGAAACACTAAATTTAGAAAAAATATCATATAAACTGTCTACCTTGCTTGCTCTGACCACGGCTCATAGAGCACAGACAATTTCTAAAATAGATATTAGGAACATAGAATTTCATATTAATGAAACTCGCATTAAAATTCCAGATTTAATAAAAACTTCTCGTCCTGGTGCTACACAACCAGTTCTTGTGTTGCCTTTCTATCGAGAAAAACCAGAAATATGTCCCGTCATAACTCTACGCAGTTATTTAGGTATGACAAAAAATCTGCGATCTGACCACTGCCTATTTGTAAGTTTGAAAAAGCCTCATAAATCAGTAACTTCCCAAACAATAAGCAGATGGATTAAGGCAACATTAGGTAGCTGTGGTATAGACGTGTCTACGTTTACAGCTCACTCCACTAGACATGCAGTGACCTCAAAAGCTTATAAACTAGGAGTGAATCTAAACCTAATTAGAAAAACAGCAGGTTGGAGCGGTAGCTCCTTAACTTTTGGAAAATTTTATAATAAGAATATAGTGAAAGATTCTAGTGCGGATGATTCTTTTGCGAGAACAATAATGAATGATTTAACAAATAAGAATATTATCTAATTAGCCACAAGTTTAAGACTGTACCTGTTTAGTTAAATAAATAATCTATGTAACTATACCTACCTACTAAGAAATATCTTGGTATTATTAAAAATATACATCATAATGTAAATATTCTTTTTTAATAATGTTATTATTCACTTCATTTAAAAGTTGATAATACCTGCCTACCTGATTCAGTTCAAGTTTAATGTTGATATTTTTATATTGACATGCTCTCAACATCTACAATAAGTAATATAAAATGCTAATCTCGAGTACAAGGCTACAGTATAATTAATGATTAAACGAACTTACCTTAAGTGATGTTCTATCATAATTATACGAGTAGCCTTGTACGAAGAGATTAGCAACCCACCCACCCTCATACTAAATGCTATTTACGTATGTACCCTGATCTAAAATATCAACATTGAGCACCTAATATATAGGATGTAGGTACATAATATATTGCTATATAGGTACCTACCTAACTATACTTAGCTCTAAACGAAATGAGGGTTGAGACTAGAGACAACCTAGACAACAAAAAAAAAAAAAAAAAAACTCTCAAAGTACAGTGCAGATGGCGCCACCATGTGTGTACTACAATAAGTAATATAAAATGCTAATCTCTTCGTACAAGGCTACTCGTATAATTATGATAGAACATCACTTAAGGTAAGTTCGTTTAATCATTAATTAGACTCCGGTGACTTATACGAACCTTCGAGCACGTTCTTTAGCACACGACTGCTCGCTAGGCATTGCTCGCTAGGCAAACTGTTTTCTTGCAATTACAGAGACTCAGGGCTCAGATGTCACTCACATAGGATAATCCTAAGATTGTCGTAATCCCCACTGGTGGGGATAACTTTGTGGGGATTATGACAATAAACCAATAAGAACCGTTGCTTTTTTTATGTGTTATAAGATGAAGTAGTAAAAATGTTTTTTCTTTTCTTCCTCCATTATTTCCGTCAAGATTTTTGCGTAACTTATTTTAACAACACAAGGATACGTACCAAACTTCATACTTCAAAGGCTTCAGTTTAAACTTCGCGTTACTTTATCAGTCAGTAAGTCACGTAACGATTTTATATACATATTTAGGTATAAAGCCTTTTTGCATCCTAAATAAACTCCCAATCTTAAGCACACACCGAATTTCCATAAAATATCTCCTTTCAATTACATGCTTCAGAAATTGTTATTCTATTGAACAGTCAGTTGCTCTTTGAACCGTAAATTTTGGAAAAAAAATAACAAGTCACTGGAAGAAATACTTCAAAAGGTTTCCGCATGGGGCTGTGATAACGGTTCTTTATAATATTTTTCGTTTTAAGATATTTCTGAATACATTTCCCGACCTACAGTGTGTTAATTTTGGCCAGCATTATTAAAGAATACTCATGATTGTAAGTAAATAAATATGGGAAATATATATGACTTTTGGGATGTTGTAAGAGTTTTTGTAAAAAAAAATTATATAACCAACTAAGTGCTAAGCTGTGTATTATATAGAATACTTTAGAGGTATCGAATCTTCTAATCCTAAAGTCGTGAGTTTGAATCTGGCTGTGAACATTTTCATAATGCGTATAGCCAGTGTTTTAGTCAGTGACAAACACTTCTGATGTAAACTACGAATCAGCTTATTATGAAAACAAACCATTCCGAAAATTCACACTATAAATCCCTATCAGTGTATAGTGAGGACTTGCAATTCTTTTTTGTGATATTTCCCACTCAATAACGTTTAGGAAAGACTTAAGAACTCAGCACTTCCTCAATTATCCCAGTGACCTAGTCAATGAGTCTGAGAACCTTTGGCAAGTTAGATACATAGCAATGAAGCCATTTGAGTTTTTGTCTCGTCAGTAGATTAGTTCTACTTGTACTTATTAATATTCTGTGGTAAGAAAGAATCATGGTGCTGTGTCACTCATAATTCCAATAATTTTAAACTAGTTTCCGCCTGCGGTTTTGTCCGCGTCCCGTTCAATCCTGTTTATTTTACGGGACAAAAAAGGAAAGGAAATTGAATTTTTTTGATTGATAATATCTTAGATAATTTCCCAAGCAAGGCAGAAGACAAAAAGACAAATAAAAACATTAAGTACCTACTAGTAGGTACATGCTTAATTTAAGAGATCCCGGAAGAGCAATTTAATTTTCGACGCGGGACAAAATGAATTTGTCTACTGCATCAAAAATATACGAGAGACAAAAGAAAAAATATGTAGGTATAAAATAGTAAAAATGTACTCGCGAAATATTTAATATTTTTAGGGTGCAAGCAGCTAAAATAAATATATATGAAAAAGCAGTTTTTTCCCGACAGCAATATTGTTCCTATAGAAAAAATTGTTCATTATAGATGTTTGAGTTATCCCACAGAAGTTTTTGCGAGTTACACACCGTATTTGGATTTATTATTGCACTAGCCGTCGCCCGCGGCGTTGCTCGCGTTCTACCCTTTAGAGTGTGACTTTTCAAAATTCCTTTCTTAGTGCACCCGTACACTATATAAGGATACTAATCCTGCAAATTTCATACCTCTAGGACTTATAGTTTAGGGTGTGCGTTGATTCTCTGTCAGCTTCAAAAGAGTTTTATATATATTGATGATTGATGATTGATGATATCCATCGATGCAAAAATTCCAGCCCTCTTTTGGCAGTGGAGCAAAACACGTGAACAGATCGGGATTGCTGCCACAGTAGCAGGGTCTGACCAAAGCTCCAATCTTCTGGAGACCTTTATATTGATGGTAGGCAAACGACCTTCTCGAACGACACACGAGCGATAAATCGTCCAAATAGCTTCCGAGTCCAGTGCCGTTGAAATATGGCCAGATTATACGTTACATACCTATCTTGATCTAATCTCGGATAGATGGAGATGGCTCGGTTTACGCAAACATACGTCACAGTGGGAGTAAACGGCTGGATTGGTGCGTACTTGATAGCTCTGGTATATCTATCTAATCCCACATACCTGGCTGAACTGACAAAGTGACTGACTAAGACTAATCTTAGACGGAGAATCTGTATGGATATCCGAAGATGTTCCTTGTGATGTGATAACAGATATAATATGGTTAGTGATCTGAGCGATGGTTGTTTCAGTTTTTGGGGTTTCTCATACCTCACACAGATTATTTGGCGCACAGTGCACCGTCATTGAACTTTAGGTTTGCTACATAATCTCTGGATCTACTCTTGACTACGATCATTCGAAACTAGATCTGGATTTTAAAGAAATAGTGTCATTTCGCACTGCCCATGACACGACTTCGTCTAATTCCATGAATCCAGTTTGAAACGGTGGTCGACAGTAACCCTTACTACTTAGTTAGGTCTGTTTAGACCCTAACAGTCAAAAGTACTGGTCTGTACCGTTTGTTTCAATATTCCAGGGGTTTCTCACACCCCATACAGTGCACTATCTAAACATGATATAACTAGCTATTCTACTTTAGCTATGTTTCGTAATTTGACTAAGCTTCGTTCAACTCGGTTAGACCAGTTCACGCGCTAACTGATTGAAAACAACTTATCTAAAAAACCCAACCAGCAAGATTTATTTTAATTTCGCCGGGGTTTCTCACACCCCACAAAGGTTATTAGGCGCACAGTGTACTGGTCAATAGTATTTTGGCTCAGCCGTTATACTTTAGCTATGTTACGTGATCTTTCCAACAGTGGGCGTGGTTCGGTTTGGTTAGGCGAGCTCAGGCGCTAACTTTTTGGCAATGCTCATATCTAAGATGTAGCAATTTTGTTGTGCAACGTTTTTGAAAGATACGAATCTGGCTTGGCAATTGTTTGTACGGTGTGCGATACTGATTTTAAGCAGCGTACGAATAAATAGTACTAGTTATGGAAACTAGCTATTGTTCTAGTAGAAAGTTCGTACAAAGCTGCAAAATGTGTTAATTTAGCCCTTAACTAAAGGTAATAAGGTAGTAGCTATAAGTTCTAGGTATTAAATCAATAACCATTTGTTGCAAACAAGTATAGAATAAATGTAGGTATCATTGTTTGATAATAATAATAATTGATTATGAATGGGTTAATTCATTAGTGGTCTAAAACACTTATTAATTAATCCATTCATACCCACAATTACATAATAATATAACACATTTATACAACTTTTAGGTGTTTAATTATCGGTAGTAGGTATTCCATACAACCATTTTAATTTGTATTTCTCGTTACATTTAATTGAAAGCAATGATACATGACTGCAACAAACAAATTCCTATTAAAATATAACCGTGAAACCGTGAATTTCTCCTGAAAATGTTCAGCTTTTGCGTTGTTTGAAATCTGGACAATTTGTGGGATATTTCACTTACAGCTCTATAACTGAGTGGATTAACAATACATTATTCATTTAATATTATCATCTTCATTATTTACATTACGAAAGCCTTCAGTGTGCGTGCACCATCATCAAATCATCAAACTAAACTAATTTAATTTGATATTATATAAATATTAAACATAATTATATTCTACATAAAAATATAACAAATACAACTATTGAGAACCTCTTCCTTTCTTGAAGTCAGTTAAAAATAAAATTATAATAAACCTTATTTCCGTCGAACTTATAACTCTCAAAGCTGTCGATTAAAACTACAAAAGCTATTGTGAAATCCGTACAAAAAGAGCGAATTCCACTCTATTTTACAAAATGGCTCCTAAATAAATGCACCGGGAGACAATAGGCGGCTATAGGAAACAATTGGCCCCGTAATTTATGTTGCCGCACGGTATGTAGGTCAGAACCGGCCTATTTGCATGTATCATTTTATGTTGTAGTCAGCGCGCCCCCGATGGGACGCAGTCTTAGATAAATCATAATTTGCGTAAATCAGACTAGTTCCTTTGTCCGCAAGGGCAGAAAAATATAGATAAATAAGTTTATTATTATAAGAGCGGTGCTTAGGGAAATTATTTTGAATTTATTTAGGGGTTGCCTCTTTCTTGCATTAATTTACTGTCAAGTGTAATAGACATCTATTATGTTTTGGAACCGCCGCAGTTTTCGGTCCAAAGGTTTTTTTTTTATGAGGTAGGTTATACATGAATGTGGACGGATGTAGAAGTAGAGGTAGGCCAAAGAAAAGATGGATGGACTGTGTGAAAGAAGATATGAGTAAGAAAGGAGTGAACACCGAGATGACGGCTGACAGAGGAGAGTGGAAGACGAAGACATGTTGTACCGACCCCACTTAGCGTGGGACAAGGGTAGGAAGATGATGATGATGATGAGGTAGGTTAGAATAGCTATACGGAACTATTCGCTAGCTATAACTATCTATTCTAATCGTAAAAAGTTCTAAGCACCTAGCATCAAAACCTAAACGAAAAATACGTTTCAGTAATATTACGTTTACCAACAAAATAGCGGAATTGCCATTATTATTTCGCTGTGCTCCAACTGTTATTGTTCCTACGTTTAATTCAGGCGTTCTGATTTGCTAAGTAAACAAATCAGAGGAAATTTATCCTTATTACAAGGAATATAAGGCTGTGTTTCGCTGTCAGGTTGGTAAGATATTTGTTGGACAGTTCGCAAAACTATTCGTTACTATCGCTGGGTGCATGCAACGTGTTAATATGTGTTTCGTTCAACCTTCCGACGCCTTGATCTATGTATCCTACTGTGAAAGTTTGGATGTTTGTAACGGAATCACGTGGTAGCGCCTGTCAAAACTTCAAATTAAAGACTACCTACCCTTAGGCTTCAAACGCACTAGCGGTCAACCGCTTGTCAACCGCTTGTGATTGTACGTAGCGGTTTCATATTAAACTGGAAACGCGCGGTTAGCCGTCCCCGCGGTTAACCGCTAGTGCGTTTGAGGCCTAACAGGCACTCAAACCTGGCACAGAATACGCTAGTATTTAGTAAAGTAGCATTAATAGCAAGTACCAAATAATCATACGGCCAACACGAACATAATAAGTGACTATCGTAACCTATGAACATTTGCAAACCTACATAAGTATTACCCGCGTACTTTCAGTCCCGTTTGTCCAACCTGGCTTTGTCCACGATCGGACGAATAGGATAGCGAAAAATGCGAAACGAACGGGAAGGCCGACTGAAAACATAATTTAGCTACAGTGCCTTTCAAATCAAAACACTGCAGGGCTTAGAGGCAAAATATCTGTCTATCTTTATACTTAGGTATATAATCTAAATATATAAAACTCTTCTGAAGCTGACTGACAATCAACGCACAGCCTAAACTATAAGTCCTAGAGGTATGAAATTTGGAGAGTAGTATCCTGTAGGTATAGTGAAGAGATGCATTAAGAAAATAATTTTGAAAAGTCACACTCTAAAGGGTCTAGAACGCGAGCAAACCCGCGGGCCACGTCTAAAACGCACGAATAGAGCCACTAGCTACTAGACTAAAGCACTAGCATAGTCTGAACCAGCCTCTCGACGTGGTTCTTATGTAACTAGGTATAAAGGGTTTAGCCCTCTGAATGGGCGAAGTAGTGATAAATCACTCGACACATTGCTTACACATCGACAAGATATGTGTGGCCCAAGCGAAGGAGCAAATAATAAGAAAATTGGTTTGAGAAGATCGCAAATATTGCGATCTTGTTACAGAATGGTAAAGAACACAGTATTTACAATATTCACAATATTTACAAAATACACATGAAACAGTTGAGCCATCTACAAACCGTTGCAAACGATTTATAGATAGCTCATCTGGTCCAAATCAGTACCAATCGGAAGCGTGCCCAAGACACTGGCTGCATTGCCGCGCTGAATAGCAATGCTGATACGCTGGCCCTGTAAAGAATTAATTCTGATTCTGTAAAGAACTAATGGAAGCCATAGGAGTATAGGTATGATATTTTTTGTAAGAAAAGCACTAGTTAAATTATCATCTCGAGTATGTACGTAACTGGCAACTCATCCTATCCTATCCTACTATACCTATTATAAATGCGAAAGTTTGTAAGGATGTATCTACATGATGTAGTCTACATGAGGATGTAGTACAGAATACATACGATGATTTTAACTATAGGTTTTCAAATTCTTCATTTTATGTACTGCAAACTTAGGGTGGTCAGACTCTACAAGCGGAAGCTGAATCGATGTCGATTTTTCTTAGCGATGTTACCAGGAAAATAGAATATTTGAGATAAAATTGCTGATTTCTAGGAAAGTTTCGATGGATTGCTTCATCAAACGATTCTGTGAATCCGTAGCTTAAGGAGGTATCTATTGTGTACTCTACCGTTACAAAATATGTGCCTCAGTCATGGCTCAGTCGGTAGTAGCTCTGCCTTCCGTGCTGTGGGTCGTGGGTTCGATCCCCACTAAGAACAAACATTTTGTGTGTGGCAACATACATGTTTGTTCTATGTCTGGGTGTTACTATGTATAATAAGTATGGATTTACAAAAAAAAATAAAAAAATTTATAAGTATTATATCAGCAATCTAGTTCCCATAGTACAAGCTTTGCTTAGTTTGGGACTAGAGGGCGTTGTGTGTAATGTCCAAAAATATTTATTATTATTATATTATTATACCTATTTGGTTTTTTCATAGAAACACCTTTTCCAATAAAAACCTAATTGAACTATTAGTAACTATTCTAGTGTGTATTATCGATTGTAACGAAAGTAAGTACCTACTTATCATGCTACTTATTATCATTATTTATGATAGGATTGAGTGAAAGAAGAAAGCTTGTTGTACCGACTCCACATAGTATGTGATTAAAGCAGGGGAATAATGATGATGATGATCGTTGCTACTTATTAAATTTTTCATGGATAACATACATTTTGTTGGAATACACACTGGGCGTCTTTTACGCTCGTTTTGAACGCTCGTACGGATGAACCGCGTATGACATAGTCAATCACACAAACTCAATTGTGCGTGAAATGAAAAACTAAGACTTGGCGCAATCCCTAGCCGCCTACATGCGAAAACCCGACCAGTTTGTAACCGTCCTAAGCGTCCCCAAATTGCTCTGCATTTTTGTTCAAAAAAGGCCGCAAACACACAGTTGATGTATCCCAGCTCAACCGCGTGGAAATAGATTGACGCCGTAATTTTATTGTTGGTTTTGCACCGGCTTCGGGCTTTGTGGTTTATTAAAAAATAGTGACGTGTGGTGGCGGGGATAGTGTGGCAGAGGCTTATTTTTAGAAGATAAATAAATACTGGAGAATATGGAGATGCAGAGATATCTGCATGTGGTTCAGGCTTTTTGAATTATTTGTTTTTATAAACAGTAGTGTTGAGCAAGATTTTTATTTAATAAAAATAGGATTATAAATATTTCAATTGCGCTGTGTTATGAATAAAAACGTTCTTATTTTCGTCTATCTAAAACCAAATCCGAGATGTCATGTCACGTCCAAGATGGCTTCTTCTTTTTTTTTTTCTATTTAGCCATTCCATTACACGCTGCGTAAACCGATTAAAGTTATATAGAATATAGAATATATAAAACTCTTTTGAAGCTGACAGAGAATCAACGCACGCCCTAGGTAAACTATAAGTCCTAGAGGTATGAAATTTGGAGGGTAGTATCCTTATATAGTGTAGGGGTGCACTAAGAAAGGAATTTTGAAACGTCACACTCTAAAGGGTAGAACTCGAGCTACGCCGCGGGCGACGGCTAGTAGAATATAAAATAAGATAGCTGAAATCTCGGAACTTCCTTTTCAGATATTTGGCACTGAAACTTTTTATAAATATAATAAAGACGACGCCGGGAGTAATAAAGGAGTTATAACAAACAAACTTCGCAAAGTAGGTCAACTTTAAGAGCCTGCCGTAAAAAAAAAACAGGTAAGTAAAGTACCTAATAACATTCTACATAACATGAACCGCGAAAGACATTTCCACACTGAGCTAGTTTTCCATAAAGCTTAGTTCACACAGCATTACACGGGCAAGGAAATGCCGCGACTTACACGCAGTTATCATACCTCGCGACGACGACGGTGGCGTAGGGCTGCCATCATCAATATAATATAACAATATATATAAAACTCTTTTGAAGCTGACAGAGAATCAACGCACAGCCTAAACTATAAGTCCTAGATGTTTAAAATTTGAAGGGTAGTATCCTTATATAGTGTAGGGGTGCACTAAGAAAGGAATTTTGAAAAGTCACACTCTAACGCGAGCAACGCCGCGGGAGACGGCTAGTAAAGAAATAACATGGCTTCTTAAGACAACTCAGCTCCGACAAATGCACAGACTCGGGGCTCTGTGGATAATCATAAAGTAGGTATTTATCGAACCAATTGTATAATGTGCTTATTGGGATTTTTTTTCTCATCTGGCCCATTGGTGAGCTAGGCGGACGACTGAGATGCTAGATGTAGGGGTTTGGTTATTGCGCAGGTCAAAATGTTTGCATGATCTGTTAATATTTTAGAAGCTAGATAAGATGATAAATTATAGCTACGTATTTCGATGTCATCTTTTATGTTTGCTTGCTTTTTTTTTTGGTAAAATTTTTAGCTCGTTATACAGATTATATTCGTGAAGGTATTAAATAATAACTTATTAAATCAAGAAATAAACTAAAAAAACCTTAAACGTAATTGTCACATAAATTAAGTTTCTTTAGACTGAACTGAACACCTCACCAAAAATAATGAACTCCCCAGCTAAAAAACTTGTACTGCCAACCCTATTTCATTCGTTCCCGCCGAGGTGTGTGTAAAGAGAAAACAAGGGTTGGCACGCGGTTTGCGAAATCACTTTCTGTATGTTAATTTCAGGTTGCACGCTGCTTTTGTTGTTTGGTTTTATGTATACTGAGCCTTATGATTGAAGTATTTTTTTATACAAAGCCTTAATTTTATTTTTATTTTTAAGATACTTTGAAACTTTGTACTTTTGCTGTAGAGAAATGCTGTTAGCGAACGCATTGTAGAGACAGAGAGAATTAGAGAAATACTTATTGTATTTCTAAAGCACATATTAGTGGTTTGCATGTTTCTTATTTATTGGTTTTGATTTTGGCGCAAATTTCTTGACAGACATTTAATTAAGTTAGCTATATCTGTTACTTAGCTATTTCTATTTGTTTGTTTCTTGTAGGTATCTTTATGTTTGCTATATTTTCTATGTCCGTTCTGTATTTTCTGTGTTTATGTCAAATAAACTATCTATTTATAGACTGTAATATTAATTTCGTTCTAAAAAACACTAAATCACGCACATATTTTAATATCAATAGAATATCTTTATTCATGGATATACTGCTCTTATAAGTGCTGAGAAATAAATGCAAAAATCAACAGTCAACTTTAGTGGTCAATTGACAAAAAGCGCGGCCCATCCTTTGTCGTCCACTGGCGTCATGCCAACACGTTGAAAACGAAAACTCGTATCTACTCGTTCGTTATTGGTCCTATACCGATTGAGGCCTAGCGCTTGGGAAATACAAGTTACCATTCATTTTTGGGGCTACGTATAAAATACTGGTCATAACGATTTTCAATAAAAAAAAATATAGTAGTGTGTATAATATTATATGATCTGTGGTAGTGTATTGTCTCTTTCTTTTGTTTTTAGTTGAAAAAATAGTGTTCTCAAGGGATATATCAAAGGCTCATTGTAGAACTCAAAACTTTATCTAATGTAAATAAATGTACCTAAAACATACGAAAGAAAAAATAACTTATTTTCTATAAGAGTAAAAAAAAAAAAAAACTGATAAAACAGGTATTAGACATTTACTTTTAGAAGACACACTCTATTTATTGAAGAAGATTAGATGTTGACGGCTAAACCAATCTGGATAAAAACTCGGACGCTTTTGATTCGGACGATTCAGATACCTTCCGAAAAAGCAATAAAAATGATGTTTGCCAACTTTAATTCGACTTTGACGAAAACAGGAAAATATGACCGACAAAAATAAATTATGCAGTCAATCAAAAGGCGCCTTCAAACACTTTATTTCGGTCACGCGCTGGCAGTTAATGAAAATAATAGCAAAAAAGGACTCGGAGCTCTGATGGATGGATGTGTCAGCGGAGGAAATTGATTCTAGAAGGATGCATGTGGAATTATGTGGCATGAGCTTTGACAACGATCGTAGACTATATAAATTATTGTTACACTTTGCAAATTTTATTGTTGCTAGTTTGGTAAAATAAATATAATAGACTTATTTCTTTCGAAATAAAATGTAGAGCCAAATAAATAAGAGTAAAATAAAAAAAGTGTCTCTGTTGCACTACGTTGACGTTTTCTGTAAGCTGAGAAACTAAATACTAACTACGTATTATACAATACAACCAATAAACTGTTATCTAGCTTGCTCAAATACAAAAATATCAAAATAATCATTACTCAACAAGAAACATCCATATTTGTACTATTCATGCCAAATCTAGAACATTAATTTACGTCTCAGAGTGATGGACGCAGTGCATTGTCTTACAGGGCACGTCCTCATTGGACTTGCTCTGCGAGGTAACGCATTGTTATAGGCAGAAGTTACTACTTAACATCAGATGAGCTATCAGCTTGTTCCATTACTTTTATCATAAAAAAAAACTAGAATCCATGCTCACTTTGAAATTTCTTACAGGCCAACTTTAATAAAATCGCTAGTGCGCCTAATGGTAGACCCTTGTCCACTGATGTTATTATATCTAGATGTGTTTTGACAAATGAACTGTCTACATTGTCCACTTCCACTCACATATGACATCCGTGTGACAAAGCGACCGGCTGCTTTGTATTCAGTCAGTCCGCGAACAATAAAGGGGCGTCCCGCAGGACTGGCCGAGGCTAAACTCGGGGTTTTTTGAGCCTTTTTAGTTTTAGAGTTCCATTGGTACAGGCGAGTGAACTGTGGTTTCCGAACATAGCTATGTGGAACGTTTACTTTAGTGATATAATAATTAGAAGTCTATACTATTATAAAACTGTAAAAAAGACATTAAAGATATGGATAAACTAAATATGCAGATCTACTAAATAAACGATTCTAACAACCGACAATCGAGTTTGTCTGTTTGTTTGTTCGCGGAGGACGCCTAAACTACAGGACCAATTTCAATGAAACTAATACCATTCAGAAGCCCTTACGCCAGAAGCTTGAATTTTCTAAACCAAAAGCAGCCATTTGCTACGAGGTTCATCTTAAGCTGGTTGACAGATATTTTGGCGAAAATTTTCGCACGCGTACGAAGTCGCGAGTAGCAGCTAGTTGTTTAGTAAATACTAAAAAATGCCTTGGAAAAGAGCATGTGAAATTATAACGTAAAATATGATAGCGATGTGTTTTAAATAAGCAATTTGCGCTATATACAGTCAATCTCATCCAAAACTCACAGTCAAAATAGTAGAGTGATACAAAAAACCTATCCCAAGTAAATCTTGTTGTCTTTGAAGTGGTTAGAAACCTAAGCAAAGCCACTAACAGCTCTCAAGTGAGAAATAGTGGTCCAGCAATCTTTAAACAAGCGATTTAAATGGAAAGCGCTTACACTTAAGATTCTAGGCCTAAAGTTGTGCCCTCGGGGGTAAAGTTTAATCGTCGACTGTTTGGTTTGAGTTGGTATCGGGTTTACGTGGTCGACTTTTACTTTAGAAATGTGTTGTAGATAGAAAATATACAGAGAAGTGTACAAGTTTTTTTTTCCAATTTTTTAGTCGTTTGTCTGTATTGTCTAGGCGTAGGGTTATGGAGCACCAGCAATTTTTGCAGTGATATAGAGGTATAGGTAAGTAGAGCATTGGGTAGTCTATTCCAACCCTAAGGTCGTGGGCTCAAGTCCGGTGGAGCACCTATGGATTTTTCTGTCCAAGAAAATGTTCGCATTGCCAGTGATGCTAATGATTGGGTGAGATGGGATTTTTATTTTCCCATCCGACCCACCATTGGGCCAGCCGGTGGGCTCGATGAGAATAACCCCTCTCAAACGGGTACTTATCTGTTTTGTAATTAAATTATAATGGATATAAAATATTATTGACTGTAACAGTAGTTATCGAAAGCAAATATTAACATATTTTCGATATTTTGTTACCCAGTATTTTGTAGCGCGTAATATATTATCGTTATTTTTAAATCACTGTATATATTGACTTCACATTATCATTAACAATAAAAAAGCTGACTCTGTTTGCTTCAGAATAACGGGGCATGTATGTCGATTTACGTACGACCCAACTCTAGGAGCAGACAAAGCAACTGAACACAATCATCTCCTGCCACGCGTGACTCCAACATCAAACGCACTGACAGCTTGATATCCAATAAATTGGAGTGTGCTCGACATACGACGGGCAACATCGACGAGCCGAGTTGACAGCTTACACTTCAAAATGAGGCCTAGCGCTTGTTAGCTGATTGATACGAATGCCTTTGTAGAAGTCTTCAGGCGACACGCTTTGTAACGAGTATTAAACTCATGAATTGGTAAATTGCAGTCTCGTCAGTTTTCACCAAAAAATAATTAATAAATATTCATGTACTCTCTAGTTCTAAACTAAGCCAGCTTGTACTATGGGAACTAGATGGCTGATAGAATACTTATATGATTTTTTTTGTGCATACTATAGTAACACCCAGACATAGAACAAACATCTCTGTGTAACGTTCGTGAACAATTTTTAATTACCTAAAAATCCAACCATAAGCATCTGCTAATATCTACTAGACCAAGAGTTTTAGTTACATTCAACACTGCTGACAAAAAAATAACTAATTTCTCTGAATTTCTGTATTAGGAGATACATTTAGCTATCTAAACTGTTTGCTCGTGTGTTCGAGGGGGAGGACTGCCAAGTCACAGTATAGTTATGTGTTACAGTGCAGTGATTGGTCAACGAGCCTCGTGTTGTTTTGTGAAGTTGTGACTGCATGAGTTTCCACTTCTACGAGTATGACATAGCGAAGGACCAACGATTTATTTTATACGTTTGATCGTAAATAAAAAATAATATTCATGGACATTTTACACAGCGTTCTCTAGACTCAAACTAAGCAAAGCTTGTACTATGAGAACGAATATTTATTTTCGTTATAATTACACACAAAAAAACACAGCGCCCTCTAGTCTCAAACTTGCTTAAAACTATGGAAACTGTATTGCTGATACATTTTATTTTTTAAATAAAAACTTTTTTTATAATATTAGTGGAATGATGTATAGTTCGTTCTAAAACATAGTGATATTATTTTACCAGTAGGTCAAGCTAAACTGGTGCTATGATACCAATAATCCCAGTGAGAAACGTGTCTAAAGGCCGGGTTACATGTAAATGTAGCTTAGCCAGGCTTGCCTGATCCGATTTGATGGAGCAACGTCTTTGATTGGACGAAGACGGAGACAATACGTCTTTGGAACTAGATGGATAGATACATACGGATGCGTCATGTTGAATAATCATATAACCCTGAGCTTAATTCTCTTGATAAAACCTAGTAAACATATCATAAGGATTTTTTTATTGATCGAGTTACAATTATGCCTTTGTTACAAAATTACAATGATATTTTTAATACGTTTTATTAAAAGAATTACTCAACTACTGTAGGGGTGACATATCATCATCAATATATATAAAACTCTTTTGAAGCTGACTTAGAATCAACGCACAGCCTAAACTAAAAGTCCTAGAGGTATGAAATTTGGAGGGCAGTTTCCTTATATAATGTAGGAGTGCAATAAGAAAGGAATTTTGAAACGTCACACTCTAAAGGGTAGAACGCGAGCAACGCCGCGGGCGACGGCTAGTATGGTATACGGATTAGTAGTAGCAGGGGCTTTTCTGAATGACTTAGTTTTATTCCTTAAACGCACCTGGAATTATATAGTGTAAGTTGGTATCCATTCTTTTGAAAACAATATAAATAAATGGCAGTCAAATAGATAATTTTAAAAGTTTAGGTTTGAATATTATGTCGTCAATGCGGAAATCTTTAACGAAACACTAACCTAAGATGTTCTAAAACGATGACCGTCCCAGAGCTATTTCTTATTCAAATAGAAGCACATAAACGTAAGCACCTTTCTTGGCCTTTGTTCCAGAGTACCATTAAGAAGCCGCCAACCTACATTGCACCCATTAGACGTATAAAACTATCGTTAATCCCGCCCTTGACCAAAACAAAACCAATTAAGCTTCAAATAAATCACCTTACTCGGCCAATGGCCAGCCTACGTAGTTTACGAATTACACCCCCAAACATAATCCTACCTTAAACTCATCGCAGTAAGAATCAAAATTCCACAGATGCCGCAGACAATTTATTTTTTTCAATTGCTTTTACGTTTGGACTACAAAAATGATGTTACAAAAACATTGGTATACTTTAGCTTTTATTTCTGCGTTGGGAAGCCATTTGTTTCTTATCATTACGTCCATTTCATTTTATAAACAGATCAAACAAAGAAATGGAGACGGGAAATCATTTAGGGCTGTTATTTTGTATATTCCAATAATCCCCACTGAGAAATCCCAACTAGTGGAAATTCCAGTTTATTTTGGCAGGTTTTTTTAAGTAATCGTCTCTGCTACTCCGTGGCATGCTATATATATGCTATATGCGTGACGTAGACAGTATAGATTTCTGAAAGAACTAATAACCCAACTGGTAGGGATTTCTTAGTGGGGATTAATGGAATATACCTGATATTATGTGGATCATTTTACTTGTGATTTGGGAAAAGCCACATTTATTTCTTGTTATCAGTTTCGCTCCCGGCTACGCATGTTGTATTTAATTAGTAGGTTTGCTATGTGACTCCTAAGGGCACTGGAGGGTAGATCTAATCTAATAAATGTCCGTTGGTTGATTTAATGTGTGTTTTGCCAAATAATAGACATTATTTTAAAACGATTAAAAAAAAATACATTCTTATTTGGAATGTCCTTTTTTATGGTCGAATAAAAAGGAGGTTCCATATGTTATTTAATGTTTGTTATTTCAGGACTCCTTAATTTTTTTATCTGAAAGGATATACTTCCAGATTGGTACCATAAAAGTTTTATCAATATCGGTTTCTACTGGTTTTTACTCTGGAAAATACATATCAGCCACGTACGTATGTAGCTTTACTAGCAAAGCTATTTTCATGGTCGAGGGTTTTTAATTTTTTGTAAATTTAACGTACCTATGACATTGCGTAAATCATAAATCATCAATCATCATTTATTCATATATGGTCAATACACGTCAGATTATAGTTAATATTAATATTGGTTACTTATTCTAAATAAGTAATTTAAACAACATTCAGCATTATAAAACAGTAGGTATGTATCTCATACCTTTAATTTTAAAAATTCATCTATTGTATAGAAGGATTGCTTGATAAGCCAGGTTTTCAGTCGTGATTTAAAGCAGTTAAGGCTGGGTGCATCAGCAATGTCAGCTGGGATTTGCGTATTTTGATTATCATTCTTCCAAGGCGTATTTCAGGCGTCACTCTTCAGTGGTGGTGTTTACGATCAATAAAGCAATCCCAATAAACTACCCTCATTATCAATTTTTCTAGTTTTTTAAATTATTCTAAGAAAAGCTCATAGCTCAACTTTATGAGCTTCCAATTTCAAATGATCTCAATTCCCAGTAATAAAAAATGCGAGCCCCAATCATCTTGACTCACAACTTTTAATTGAAGCTACATCACGCACAGTAAGCAATAATAAAGGTCATTCACACTGGGGTCTTCAAAATGCGCATTTCTCGTTAAAACCCCCGTCATTAATCCGAGTAATGATGTTTTGAAGCCGCATGAAGCGTGTCGGTGTAAATGATGCTGCTATTCAGAACTGTGCATTTGGGCCTTCGCTATCGTGCTGGTGTGAGCGGTGGATTGGAACAAAAGAGACTTTCAGGTGGGGAAGTTATGATGTCAACTTTTGCAAGTGAGACTGTAAACTTTTTTATGAAAGTTCCAGAACAAAGTGGTTGCTCATCTGATGTTTACTTACCAAGTAGAAAAATAATACAAAAAGTTTATTTTGTATTACCACACACAATAGGACCCTGTCCATATGAGGCATTTTACGCGCGAGTTCACACGCGCGTAAACACTCGCGCGTTCTCCAGATACTAGAGCTTCCAGAACCTGCCGCGAGTTTCCTCATACAATAAAATAGAAACGAGCAAGTGGACTCGCGCGTAAAACGCCCCATCTGGACATGCTCTAAGCAACAATGACATTAGTGACAACTTTGTTAGTTGCGTTTTGATTCGAGCGTGGGCAGCGAGCTAGCGAGTTTTGACATTTTTTGAAACAGCACCTAGCTTTTTTGTTTTAATGTGTCTCTACACACATTTATTTCAATGGCTCACACTTCTCTGGAGGCTCTGAATGTAAAAATTCGTTTTCAGGTTTTTAAGAGAAAATCCACTATTATTTTCTGTTTAAAACAAACGACAGCCGACTTGACAAATGACTTGACTTATATTATTTCAAAAATTTCACTTGACACTGGCAAAATTGTCTGTCAAAATGACAGACAGAAGCCATAAATAAAAGAAGAAGAAGAAGAAGACTCGAGCGTGACGTCAAGCAAATAATAAACCTACATGTTTTCAGTAGACGTAGTAGCGTTTGGGAGAAAATACCACCGCTATAATACGCGACTGCAGTAACATTTTCTCAAGAAATTTGAAGCTTAACTTCGTATCGGCAAGTACAAGACAGACCCCGGAACAAAGCTTACAGACTTCCATTGTTATGTAAAGTGGCGAGATTGCAGCTGCGGTCAATTTTGCATGTTCCAACTACCTGGCTATTTCAGTTTAGGGCTGAATTATGCTAAAGAAACTTAGGATTACTGCCTAGATACTTTTAATACCTGAGAACCTACGTATTAAAAGAGTTAGGTTTGATGTGTAAATCACGTGTGACGCCCGCTGATTTGTATGGAAACAATGAGCGGTTTTTTTGAGAAGCTTGGTCTACACGAAGCGCGTACTCACTCACGTCAAGCTTCTTAAATAACCCGCTCAGTCTCACCATACAAATCAGCACACACTGGTGTGCTGGGCGTCAGACGCTTTACACCAGATTTACACACCAAAATTCGTACTAGACCCTTAGTTTATTAATGTGTAGAGCTATAAAGACGGCGATGTCATCAGGCATCGGTTGGAACTGTTCCTTCCACGGCTCTCGGTACTCTGGATTAAGTTAAATACTTTTTATTCTATTCTGTTGTATCTTTTGTTAAATCAGTGTTGAAATGCAAATAACTAGTTAAAACAATTAACTGTGGAAGCTTGCGGGCGCCGCGTCATAGACGTAACTCAAACAATGCTGTCGCTACATTGTTAAACTCGAAAATGGGTTAGTGTGGCGCGCTTGTAAATATCAACGCAAACTAGCTTGGTATCTCTGGGTTTTTCTTGGTCACAGTCATAAGGTCACTAACCAGTCAGCTTTAGACTAGTTAATGGTCTGTTGTGGACGAGAAGAAGACTTGACACGAAGGTTTTTGTGTGAGATAATCTGTTACGAAAATTAATACTAAAATACGGCATTGTTTTACTTTTTGTTTTAAACTTTGATAAACAGCCAAGTTAGATTAGATTGGAAAATTGTTTATTGCATAGAAGACATAAAATTGTACGTTTATTGTTTGCTCGGCTTGGCTAGGGCAACATTGAGGCTCTATAGATTTAAGGACTATGTCTATTAATAGTAATTGCCTATTTTCTACATACCTGTCTACTACTTTTTTTTTTTTTTTTCATGACCTATAGCTAATCATTTAGCTGCCAGCACACCTGGTGGTAAGTGTAGCTGCAGCCTAGGGTGGAGCACGCTTAGCTATAATCCACCTATTCACTCTTTTCTTGAAAATTCAAAGACTATCTGTCTAACCCTTCCATTCAAAATCATTAAAACCAATTTTCCAAATTATTATCCTCCGACGAAAGTAGATTACTTACTTCTTATTCCAAGTACATAGTTGTATTCATAACTTCCCATTGTTAGCAGTATAAAGTCGACAAAAGTGTTCAAACTTCCTAGAAACTCTTCAGTCGATCAAGTTTCGGCAAAAATATTAACAGCGTTATTATAAGAGACCTTATCGCGGCCTAGCAGCCGTTCGAGGGTCGCCCAAATAAATATGGATTAGTTAAGAAAAATATGAGAACATGCGTACAAGCCGTGGCGTAGCTAGGTAACCAAACGCCCTGGGGCAAAAAATAAACTAGGGTCCCAAATAAACTATTTCAAATATAGTTATAAGTTGCCATTATTAAAGTCGCGTTCCTGGAATCTGTAGGGCTACTCTTGACTACCGTCGTTCCAAATTGGATCCGGATTTTGACAGATTTCGTGTCATTTTGTGCTGAAAAATGACACATCATCTAGAAAATCCACCTTTTTCTTTTCAAAACAAACGACAGCTGACTTGACAAATGACTTGACTTGACTTATAATATTACAATTAGGTATATCACTTGACACTGGCAAAATTGTCTGTCGAAATGACGGAAAGAGGCCATTAATGGAGAGAAGAGGAAGAAGACACATCATCTGTCAAAATCTATGGATCTGGATTAAAACTGTGGTGAGAGTAACCCACCTGGTTTATTTACCTATATTCCGAATGTTCCCTCTGAGCTTGGGGGCCGGGGGCACTGCCCCGTCTAGCCCTCCGGTAGCTATACTACGCCACTGTGTACAAGTAAACCCTTGTTAGGTATGAGGTATCCCGAGATGCTGTAGCCGTCAGAAAACAAGTAAAAAAGGTTGGATTTACATCACTAAGGCCCGTATGCTGATTTACTACTTAAGCACTGATCCGGACTCAAACACAGATTTTTGTATGAAAATCTCTATTTAGCCTATAAGCCTTAGTGTGTCTAGGATCTCTAGAATAATATCGCATTCTTACATTTGACAAGACCACGGCCATCAAAAACTTTTACCCCTATATGAATTTTGGTGTGTTACAGCTATTGATAAAATAATATATAAATACTCACGGACACTTAACACAACGCCTTCTAGTCCCAAACTAAGCAAAGCTTGTACGATGGAAACTAGATGGCTGATAGAATACATACATACATTTTTTTTTGTAAATACATACTTATAATACATAGAAACACCCAGATACAGAACAAACATCTATGTTTACAACACACAAATGTTTGTTCTCGGTGGGGATCGAACCCACGATCCACAGCACGGAAGGCAGAGCTACTACCGACTGAGCCATGACGCCTGTCATAATATGAATTCGGTTTATAGCGGCCGTCGCATTTTTAGAGACCGATTAGGTGTTGAACAATGAATGTACACAATGGAACACTTGAGCGGATAAAATATTGTATGAGACGTTTCCGATTGAAGGCAAAATATTTATGTACTTAGGTGGAGGTATAAGAAAAATACCCTCACTGGAAATAAAATATATTCTTGGACATTAAACACAACGCCTTCTAGTTCCAAACTAAGCAAGGATTGGCTTGTACTATACGAACTAGATTGCTGATAGAATACTTCTAGAATACGTCTATTTTATAAATACATAGGTACTTGTAGGTAAACGAAATAACTATTGACTCTACGGACGGTTATATCATTGACTATTATAAAAGTGACAGTTAATAATTACTCGTGTTCGGCACCTATCATTACTTATTAGTAAGATGTCAATAGTCAGCAGCGTTGATGATTGTTTAAGCGTACGTCTCTGAATGTAGCAAGGATGTTTGTACATTATTTGCCAGCGAACTCTGGCACCAATGTCCATCCGCTACTAGCTTATACCTACAAACTAACTTAGACCCAACTACTGAAACGTACAGTAGGTAAATCTATGTCTATGTGTGATCAAGTCTGTACTGTTAGCATCATAAGTAACTGATGGTAAGAATATACTTTAAAAGTAACCAAGATTTTATGAAAAAAATTGTTATCTTATAACGTTATATTATGACTGAATTTTTTTTTTTTTTGTCAAACGTTACCTATAAAAAATTATAGGATTAGTACTGTAGTAGATATAATAAAAGGCTTTTATAACTAAATAATAATAAAAAACAAAAAAATGCATGCTGTTTCTGACTGTACAACTGTACAGTGTACAGTGCTGGTAACTGTACATGACTGGTGTTTATTTATTTAGATCAACTCAAACCGGAGCTTTGTAGTTCCTTGTCTCAAAGGAGTCCTGTGTGTAAAGATAATTTAGTTTTGTACTGGCCGAGCCTTGGATATAGCTTACGTAGAATAGCTTGTTTGCTCACTTAGTATACTAAGATACTTACACAGTAGTAGTAGGTAATAGCCATAAAACCAAACTGCATCTAACTTAGAGGTTACTTCAAAATATCCACGCACAAAACGCTGCTAATACATCGGATAGAGCGCGGTAAACTTTTTTCTTTTGTCGTTGGAGAGAAATCTACTCATGAAACAGTATCCCACGATACCTATTAGTAATTATGTCATGTAAAATTCCTTATTAACCATGAAATATTTCAAAAAGTCGACACAGAAACGATAATATTAGAATTACATCTAATTATTTAACATAAAATATACTTTTTAATTCTTCGCTGTAGGTATATATTTCAAAATACAAAGATAAAGATAAGGATAATTTATTTGCAAAAACATGATTGTGTAAATAAGGATGTTGTAGGTACATAATTTGGTGACACAGCACCGATTTTGGCGTGCAAATAGAGATGGCATGCTACAACTCAAAATGTCGAAGTAATCGGAAAAGAGAAATACATATTATAACTACCTACCTATATCTTAGTCAACAGTTTAGCAGGAGATTTGGGAACTGTTTCTGCGAGTCTATAGACGTCAGATAGACTCGCAGAAACAGTTCCCAAATCTCCTGCTAGAGGCGCTTATCCGGTTTTCATACAAAATTTTTCACTTTGCAAATCCGTTTCCGCATGCCAAAAATAGCAAGAAAACACAACACCGAGATAGACTCAGGGCTCAGTTAACAACTTTGCATAATAAGATTTCAGACAAAATTAAATTGTATCGTTACCAACGGTCACCTTTATAAGCTCTGACTGAAAGGTATCCAAGAGGTATGCGGTAGGACTCCAAGTGGAATATTTTGTGTGCACCCTAGGGGCGATGCCACAAGACACAAATTGGCTAAATTTTGTTATAGGGGTAAGCACAAACAAATCTGACAAGTCACCGTGATACGTAAACGTAACATATTCGAGTCCCACTGCGCGTCCACCCCAGCTCTCGGCTCGACTGCCGAAAGTTGCAGCGCGCAGTGTATCTCAAATACGCTAGCGATACGATCCGTTCGTTGTTTTCACATTCATTCGTGCTGAGGCCTCTGGTTCGTTTATGCATGGACATGGTTTACGTCCATATTGTGCAAGTTTTGAAGATTGAATGTAACCTTTTTCAAGACTAGAAACTTTTTCGTCCGTTGAGTTTCAATGTCAACAAAATATGGATTGAATTTGTTTTGTTTTGTATACTTCACGCAGTGTTTATACAATTAAATGTACTCTGCTCTTAGCTTACACTGTGTTCCTAAGAAATTATAATATTAATAAAAGTTAATTATACAGGGTGTTACCAGACCACTTCCGAAAACTTGGAGGTTCCAATCAGACCATGATACTGAAAACATTAAGCGAAAAAAATCGCGAAAAAAAAATTGACTTGACTATCTCTTTTTAATTTTTTTTCTAGTTACATACACACAGTACAACATAATAAGACATATCTACCTAATTATCTCATTTAAAAAAGCAAAAAAACAAATAAAATAAATAAAGCAGCAATGTACACGCAGCACGCAGATTACGTCTACTACAGCATGAACAGCTGAGAGTTCATCGCGGGTCATTCAAGTACGCGACGTGCGAGCGACCTACGTTAGTACCTACCTACTTAAGTAGGCACTTACGACACAGAATAAATAATAGTACTACGCCTCGACCTTACCTACGTGAATGCGTACATTGCGGGCTGGCGAAATAAATACAAATCTTTAAACATTGTTTTCTCCGGCTATAATTATTTTTCAGGATAACTGATTTTTTTTTGGTTGGGTTTTGGGGTGCTGTAGCTCCCCCTTTCGTTTTCGGAAGTGGTCTGGTAACACCCTGTATAATTATTATTATAATTATTAGTATACAATTGTCCTGTTTTGTAACATAAAATTGAAAAGTCATGTTTTTATGTGTTTATCTATTTACAAAAATAAACATATTATACTTAATAATATCAGGAATCTTGTTGCTAAAGTACAAGCTTGGCTTAGTTTGGATCTAGATGGCGTTATGTGAAAATTTCTATAATTTTACGTACATACTGTTTTAGTCATTGAATAAATAAGGTCTTGGAGGTAATAAACAGTTTTCATTATGAAGGTATGCAATAATTTGCATTACAATTAAGGGTGCATCATTTTATAGTACGTAAATTTTCATCAAACCGTCCACAAAGAAGCATAATACATTATCTAAACAAACTTCACTTATAATAATGTCCCACGCTCTACCGCGTTCTATAAATAAGGGCGTTGGGAAAATAAGGGGGATATAAACTCCCTTGTGCTGTTTAAATAATTTAGAATTACCTATGTAAGTGATATTGTTCACTTAGAATTATTTGTACTAGCGTCGAGTCCAAGTTTCACTTAAAAACAATTGAAGATCGAGTTTTTTTTTTCATGTAAGTAGTAGACAAAGAGGCATAAGGCCCACCTCATGGTAAGCGGTCACCGTCGCCTAGAAACACCGACAACACAGTAGTTTTTATGTGATAAAAAAATTCTCAACATGTATATTAGGAGTCGCGATTTTGTATAAAAAACTCTACTAAATTTGATTTTTTATTTCATTGTTGAGAATAAAACTCAGACCCTCAGCTTCCACAATATTCTAATCGGCACACTGTCACAGAAAAAACATAAAAATGTTGATTTATGCGATAGCTATCTAAACGCGAAATATTCCCGTGGCTATCGGCTTTCTGAATACCAAAAACTGCATACCGTATTCCAATATGAAAACCATTTCGGCATACCAACGGTTATAGCCATAACTGGGACCCGTAGTCCTTGATCCTACCCGAAAATAATTGAAATCCTACTACTGTTTAGAATAGTATAGTCACATTCAATTGGTACCCTTCAGTGAAGCGCTCTTGGCGTGGCTTGCTCAGTCAATCTACACCGATTATATTACCTAAGTAATTTTTTAGTGTAGGATTTTATAGTGCCAGTAAAATAACATAGCCAAGTCATGAACCTATATTGTGTGGGATATATGAATCTAGTAGTTTGATATTTTCTTTTTGTACCCAGTTTACTACACTCGTAGAAAACTGAAATATAATTTATAGTTTTATTTAAAAAAAAATCTACTTAATATTTCTAATCTTTGATTATTTCATGATGTTGATTAAAAAACTGTTCCAGTATTCTTCATCCACACTAATAATACCTACGCACTCTTTTGGAATCTTAATAAACATCGCAAAAAAAACTGCCTAAACACTGTCCAGTTATGCTTGACCTCCCAGTCCTTTCATAACATTTGCGGAATGCAAGCAAACGGGATCGGTAATACATGTTTGAGAGGTGCAAATATAATGGTTTTGTACCAGGCTGTCATCGTTCCCTCGTCGGAGTTTTAAAATGCAAATTGAATGTTGGGCCGCGTGTGGTTGCTCGAAAACAATTTGTTTTTTTTTTGAGGAAATTCGGAGTTGTTTACATAAAGCACTGGAGTAAACAGACAATAGACATATTCGGGAGTTTTTCGTATTTTCGGTGACACACGCTTTGTAGGTTAGAACTTTAACAAAACGCATGCAGCTTTCATTCAAACTGGCTCGCTCTGTCTGAACAGAAATTTTTAATTTTTACTGGCCAACGCGGACCACTCCCTACTAAGTAAACAGAGGCACGGGCTGGTTATTTTTTTTGACAAAACTGACTGTGTAACAAGCCGACTGAATCTTTGTCAAAAACGCACCTTCTGCCTGCTCTCCGTGCGGTTCCCCACGTAGACATCCTTATTACGTACACTTTATTTTGCAAGGGAGCCAACTGACTTACGTGGCCTACTCGTGGCAACTCTGTAGTTTTATCAGCATTATTATTCACCTTGTTAGGTATAAGGTACTCAGGTATGGGCAAATATTGTTCCAAATATTTTAAGCCATGATATAATATTGATATAAACTAACCTAATTTGACAGCACTCAAAATGCTGCCGCCCCTTTGAAATAAGGAATAATATACCCATGATAAACTTTAGGAAGCATTATTGTTTTTTAATTGATAATGTAAGCTTTTACCTCTTAATACTCTAAAGCTTTCACTTCCAGTTGATTAAAATGAAAACCGCACAAACTAAAAACAATTTACTTCACACACTGCGCAGTCCGACCACTGAAAGGGACCAATCAGTGCCCATTCACTGCATTATATTAGGCACAATATGTCAACAAGCTCAAAGGCAAAACTAAATAGGTTTTCCCTATTAGTCCTGCGCTGCCATTTCTAGCAATTCTCAGTCAATTTCGAACCAATCTGGTTGGTACATTGTTTTCCGTGATCCGACCGATTGGGTTAATTAAGGCCCTTCCAACTGATTGCCTGTGGGTTGTCCACTATTAAGTCAGTAAGGGTTGGATACTGTTAGTAATTTATGAGATGTTCAGAAGTTTGTATTTGTTGGTGACTGCTAAATGGATTTTAGTATTGCACAACTATGAACTAGCTACGTTGCTTTGCTAACTACGTTGTTTCATAGATTTTTGTGACGTAATAAGTTTCATCTAGGCAAATGTGTAGCACCGTTGACTGCATCATCACTTAACATCAGGTGAGATTGTGGTCAAACGCTGGCCTATAATGTGTAAAAAGGTTTTTCTATGTTACGTGCTTTAGATTCTTCGATTTTTTTATTGGTCTATAAACGAGATATTGCAAGGCTTGGTCCAATGTCTTATGTGTGCTATTTTATTTATACATTAATTTAAAGAAGAATATTCTCGGTATTGGTTCAGATAGGATAGACTTTTCAAGTAGCAGGATTACCTATATAGGTCATAAAATCTCAAGCAGCAATCTCAAGTGTTCAAATATGGTAAAAATAAATGGTACACAGTGCGATTAAATGTATGAAAAGTGAGAGTCTACGTTCTACACGTCAGTGGAAACATACCCTTACTTTTTGAATTCACCCGCAGGTTTTTTCCTTTGCAACAGATGTAGAAAATTCTAGATGAATATTAAAATGGTATTCATCTAGAATAACGATTTCGCGCTTGAAGTGCTTCACTATCAGAGCAATAAAATGTTTCATAGCTCTCTTCATCGCCTATAGAGCGCCTAAATAAAGGAAAATGGTACAGTCACTGTCATAGATTTTATTGCAATTTAGATTTTTGAATTTTGTTTGTATCATTCACTGGCTTCAATCAACTTCATGCTTAGATAAAAATTAAATAACAAAAATAGATTGTTTATAGATTTCAAACTGTTTAGCTCTTAGGACAGTCAGACAGACAAACTTTTATTATTTGAAACATGCCACTTATGCTAACCCTATTTTAGCCAAGTTTCAACTTTAAACTGCGATGCTTAGTTACAGAGTAAAAATTTTTTTGGGTAAAATATGTCTATCACTTCGACAGACAATTTTGCCAATGTCAAGTGATGAATTTGAAATAATATAAGTCAAGTCAAGTCTTCGTCAAGTCGGCTGTCGTTTGTTTGAAAACCTGAAACGAACTTTAATATACAGAGAAACCACTCTACACACATTTATTCCAATGGCTCACACTTTATGTTACGACCTAAGTATTATTCTTTAAAATTCCACCAAAATTAAACAACAATACTCACAATAACAAAAGAAAAAATATTAAAATAAAAGTGCTATGTGTCGTTTCAAAAAATGTCAAAACTCGAATCGTAAAATATGTTATCAAAACGGTGAAGAACACCACGATACGCCAAATGTGACTGTAAATTCACTCAAATCAAACGTGCCACATGTCACCAAGTTTATACCCCAACAATAACCTCTCCTGCGTCATGTTTATGTATACCGGGTCCAATTATGAAGCAGTGACTGGCAGAAGCCGAGTAATATCTTGCGGTTAACGGCTGTATTATACGTACCCCGGACACAGATAATAAGCAGTTACTATAACAAAAACCTACCCCTGCCATAGATTATGTCTCAGTTAGTATGAAAATGCGGCACAGATTAGGAATTAGTTAGTAAGTGTAAGGTAGTGGCAGCTGATATTAACTTATTTCCGATAAATGGATATTATTTTCCTAATTTATATTGCTTGGGGAAATTAATATTTTTTCTGAAGTGGTACATGCAGATACAATGCATTATTTCTTTTGTTAAAATATAAAGTAGTTTTAGGAACCAGAAGCGGTTCCAAATAAAAAAAATACATAAGAAGTAGTATGTGACTTAAAAACACATAACTTTAACAGTCGACAAATAGTTAACTTCCATTTATCGTAAAAATGCTCATAGAAATCAGGATAAGGCACTAAAAATGACGAGAAATCATCAGTTTACACAATTAACCTCACAGTTTACATTTAACCAACAAAACAGCGTTGACTAGTTAAACAATCTAAGTAACAACGTAACTGATCATCGTTACCGACCAATCAGTTAACATCGCACAATAATTAACAACCCTAAAGCGTTATAAAGACGTGTGCATCGGACGAAAGTCCGACCAAGACTGCCCGGTCGCTCCTCGCGCCTCGCCTTATAAAGGAGTGCGTAAACAAGTGACGTCACATAATCCAGGCTTCTTCGAGGGGCTTCCAACACTCCTTTACGGCCTCTCCTGACAGGAGTTCGTCCTCGGGCTCTTTTGTCTCTGTTAGTTTAGTCCAGTAACGGCATGGACAGTCCCTCCTTTGAGCAGGATAGCTCTCGTCGCGGGCTGTTGAGACTCGACCTCATGCATAGAGTTTCTCCTGGCTGGTCCTCTTCGTGGGGTGAGACGCCGGCAAACGGCTCTGCGGCGCCGTTCGCGTCGTCGGCGCGCGGCTACCTCTCAGCGCTTCCTGACGTACCGCGCTGCTGGATATCGCTAGCAGCCGGCTGAGCGACTACAGGCGACTGCCGCTCAACCGCCAGAAGCGACTGAGTAGTAGCCACTGTGGACTCCTCGTCATCAGTAACTGCATCTGCTCAAAACACACATTTTAAACACACATAGGTACACAGAAACATCATGTTTAAGCAAAATAAAATGTTTCAAATAGAAAAGTAATAAGAAAGGGATCTAGTTACCACTAGATCTCCATAACAGAGTCAAAGTAGCGACCAATGACTAAGTTATGAACCAACTACGCTATATGCAAAGCAAGAGGCACTACGTGACGCATAACTGAGCATAACGCGAAGCCATGTTAATCTTATGCAAAGCCAGAGGCACGACGTGAAGCATTACTTAACATAAGAATAACTACCACTGAGCTGGAGGCACAACGTGAGGCACAGCTCAACCAGGGTGAATCAAACCAAGAAGCACAACGTGAGGCGAGGCTAGAAGCACCCTTCAAAGAAAGGAGGCACAACGTGAGGCACTTTCTTTCGAGTCGAGTCAGGCACCTGATGCCAAACTCCGACTCACCCTCAAAAAAGGCAGCACAAACATCAGGAGTCCACTCTCCCCGCCACGGCACCGTGTACTCCGCCGCCGCTTGGGTCGACTTCCCATAAGAGCCAGCCAGGAGCTGCAGCTCGTAGCGTCCATGTGGGAGAACCTTCACCACACGGTACGGCCCTCGCATGCAGGAGCCGCGTTGCACCAGCGCCAGGACACGGAGAGAGAAGCGCGCGACACAGGTGCCAGGGCACAGCACAAGCACCCAGCAGCAACGTGTAGGCCAGACACCACTAAGAGCGCGTGACCCAGAAGTGCTGCAGAACCACGCTACCAACCCAAGCGCGTACGCTTGTAGCATGAGCTTGTATCCTGCCAACAACAAAAGCACGTATAAAAACCATCAGTGCCTCATCTAAGAATTTGGACACGTTCGGCTTACCTGACCAATGCTGATCATACCCACTCATGAGCATGTTTATCCATAAACATGTGACCTCCTTAAATTTTGCAAACGAGATAAATAATCTGATGGCGTATACGCAGCCAATCCCGTAACTGTTTGCAGAAGGAAGACGTAGGGTACACTAAAAAAACAAATCGATACACTTGAAAAACACAAAACCAAATAAGCACTTCGAAGAAGTTCTCAATGTCAAGGTAACTCAGACATACACACAATAAACATTCGGAAAAATAAGTCTTGACCTTTCATTAGTAATCGATCGTTTTCGATCAGTAAATCTTCGCAAAGATCTTTTGG